>CM069859.1:149298520-149898520 GCA_036172795.1 Pelodytes ibericus | reverse complement strand
AAAAAAATACGTATTGCTATTTAACATTCAAAAGTAAAAGATTGAATATTTCTAAACTCTGGACAAATATTAGAATCAATTTAGCAGGTTTATTCATTAGTTTTTGTAGATGAGTAAAATATTTTTTCAAATACAAGTGAGGACATTTTTTTCCCCCCGTTTTTCACCATATTTGGTTTTCTAGTAAATTATATGACAAAACAATGTTATCTAAACGAAGCCCTTATTTTGCTGTAACCCCTCCAATACATAATGTATGTCCGTACAGTAGTCTCAGGGAGGGCTTTACACTAAAATGTGAGCTGTTGATGACATGAGGTAAGTTGAATGTTTCATCTCACAATACATAGCTATACATTGTACAGGGACAAACTTTATGAGTTTTCCCCCACTAAGCATACTCAACAGATTTGTCAATGCACAATGTCTATCTAAATTGGTGAGATGAAACGTTAATTTCACCTCAACTCACCTGCAACTCACTTTTTAGTGAATAGCCCTTATAGACTTACCAATGCCAATATTCTGCAGACTTTACAATGCACCCTCAGGACTTGCCAATGAACCCCCAGCCAAGATGACTCCAAAGCCACAATGCAGAATGCTCAATGAGGATAAAAAAGAACCCGCGAGAAACAGCTAAAGATTTGAAGAAATCATTGGAACTGGTATAAAGATGGCCAGAGAGCAACTTGACACTCAACAATGCTACTGGGAAGATTTGAATTGTTCAGGATGAACATGCAGCACTATGTATGGCATAAAAGGCCACCACATACCAACATAAACCATCATCCCAACAGTGAAGTATGGTGAAAGCAGTATAAGGATTTGGGGCTACTTTGCTGCCTTGGGACCTGAACAGCTTTTCATCATAAAGAGGACTATACATTCACAAGTTTATCAAGATACAGGATATGGTACAGGATAATGGTTGCCAACTGAAGCTCAGTATAAATTTGCTGATGCAGCAGGACAATGACAATGATATATTATGAAATCAAAATATATCTACTACAGAATGGCTTCAAAAACTTTAAATCTGACCTAACCTAACAGTCCTAAACTTGGTAAAAACCCTGAAGGGTTAAACACCTAACATGTTGGAACTGTATAGCTTAAAAAATTGTTGTGTTCTTTGCTTTTGAGTTCTCATGCTCAATAAAATAAAAACAATAAAAATGTGAATACATTATTATCCACATTATTGAGTTAAGTATTAGTAAAGAAATAAAAAGCCTTTATAGGCTGTTCCATAACATATAAATAATAATATTAAATGTCCAATAAAACACTTCAAAAACAGTAATTTATTAAAATAAAAACTGTGCTGCTAATGATGGGGTAGTTCCTTGCCTTGTAAACAAAGTATACTGAAAAGACATAAGCATAATATACAACAGAAAATGGTGTAGTATATTAATATTAAAAAATATTCCACCACTTCCCATGAAGGTACTTATGGGGTTTTCATTATAAAAAAAATGTATAGTATATGTATACTGCTAATGCCAAAGTATACAAAGTCTGTCAGATCGTTGGTGTACTGTCCCTCCGAGCTTTTGCAGAAAGGATATGCAGAAAACGTAACTTCCATAAACTGGAGTAAAGTACCATAATCAAATACTGCTGTACTGCTCATTTGCTTCTCTTATGTGTTTCTCAGGTGCTCTGTCTTCTTCCTCAGCTAGTTGCATGGCACAGTTCCCATGAAACTAATTTTATACCACCAACGAGATTAGAAAACAGACAATGGAAACATTATGCAATAAACAAAACAATCAGTAAAAATGCAGGACACTTCGCTTGAAGACTACAAATAGAGAAACAATGTGCATAAAAAAACAAACACATAAGCTTGAACATACTAGCAATTGAGATGAAAATTACCATAACAATAAATCACACATATTAGTGCCACTAAGGGCCATAATAGGAATACACTGCTAATTAACACTGTGTATGTGAATCAAAAAAACCCTGACACACACACATAGAGTAATTTGGACAGATCTATAACCTTAATGATACATTGTTACAAGCGTACAATGATTCAATTATTAAGTTATGATGATAATATGATTATTATTTTATTTGATAAACAATAATGGGTATACAAATGTGAAGAGCACAAACAGGATGCTGACATGTGTATCATCCTGTATGTAACCATATGTAACCATCTCTGATAAAACTTGAATAATTGCTAATAAACAGACCTAAGTACTTCATATTTTTACATAGAAGCCATATAATAGTATCATGCAATTAGTTAGTTGAAAATTGGTAGATTAAATGTTTTTTTTGAGCCAACAAGGTAGACGTACTACCCAATGTATGGATCCAAAAAGTCTCCCTCTTTCTCAGTTTATCCAGGCAATCACCGCTTCTGCAGTGTTCAGATTGTGATATTTTTGCCCTGAAAAAGATAGGTTTTCGGTTACACAAAATCAATAATCAACCCGAATCATGTTCCAAATTTGGCAGAAATAGCCATATTTCAGGCATTTCAGAACTTATTTGGAATATTTAAATAAAAATTCTCACAAGTTAATAAAAAAATTAAGCATGTCACTGGCCTCTTAAATAAAATAGGCATAGTAGCCCTGGCACCTCAAAACTTAACAGAGTTGAGAATTGTCAAAACAGTTCTGAGACCCTGTATAACACATTAAGGACCATGACAAAAAAAAATTGGCCTGGGAGTCAGAAATTGCTCCCAGCCCCATATTAAATACGCTGAGGGTGGGTTGAGTATCTATGGCCCAACTAACATTACCAGGACTAGGAGCAGACCAACTGGCTCCCAACCCCTATACTGTATACATCAAGGGCTACTTTCCCTGGCCCCCATGTAATAAAATAGACCCCAAGACCCCCATAAAAAAAAAAATTCCCCCTGGACTCTGGGGGATGGTTAAATGCCTTCAGACCCCCATAAAAAAATAATTTCCCCCGGGATCTGGATTCTGGTCAAAAGCCCCCAGAGCCCCATAACACAATGACCCCTTCGGGTCTGCGGGATGGGCAAATGCAAAACTCAGCCAATGGGGAATCCTGGATTTAAGACTTCTGATTGGCCTTTTATTCCATTAAATTTAATCCCCACTCTTTCAGTCTTCATTTGGGTGGTTCCCAACCCTGGCCATGTTAGGGGGGGGCTAGGGTTTATTTTATAGGTGGGCCAAAATATGTCCAGATAATCTTGAATGAATGCTAGAATATACTTAAAAGGGATAGAATCTGGAAAGATCATTCACCAAGGGTAGTTTTTAAGAGAATGAACTCCATTAAGAACATAGTAGCCCCAAGCTTCCTCAAATCTTCCAAACCACTAAGCTTTATCACTATGAGTTATTATACGTTTCAAAGGAACACATTGTGAGCATAAGTTATTCATGATGTGTCCTCATATTCCAAGACAAAGAGAATTGTTACCATCCCAAACAAATCCCATTTTGCACCCAAAATTCAGTAATTGTAGAACAAATGTATTATGTGTAAAAGTCTATTTGTGGTTTACATCCTAAAGCAGGGGTTTGTCATTCCAGATGTTGTGGACTATATTTCCCTTGATGCTTTGCCAACTTTACAGCTATAAGAGCATTATGGAAGATGTAGTCCACAACATCTGGAGTGATGGTTACCTAACCTTGTCCTAGAGTGTGGATGTAGACTACAGTACATAGGACGCACAATAAGAAAAACAAGGTATATAATTGGGGTGCTGGAGCGATTATGTAGCATGCACTTCCGTAATGCTGCGCTCGCGGGATTCCCTGGTGTGGCCAGAGAGACTCCTTGCAGGAGGAAGAGGAGAAGCAACCAAGCAGAGGGAACAGAAACCAAAACTAGTCTCCATTGGAACAAATCAAGAAACAGCGGATCATGCGCTGAGATGAACAACAGCAACAAAACAGAGAAACTAGAGAAACAGTTAACTTTCTTTTTACTTCACTCAGAAAAAATGGAAAAAGTGATGCCTAAAAGAGACGATGTAACACCCACTCAGATTCCTCCTGGTTTGAATCCAAGTGGATTGCCCCAGAGTATTTTAAACCAATATTGGAAAGTCAATTTCTTAAAATAAATGCAAAAATGGACAGAATTAGAGGGATTTCAGAAAGCATTTCTCAATTATGGAAAAATACCTGCAGGACTTTCTGTTATTTCTCGGATTACAACCAGAGAAATATTTAAATTTACTTGAGAAAACTCATAGAACCACCAAGGCTTGAATTATCCCCGAGATAGATGACATCTTAATTTAATACAATCTGTATACTCTTTATTTCTTGTAATCTTTAATGAGCTACCACTAATCCCTCAGATCCAAACAAATAATACAAAATTAAAAATTAAAAACTATCAAGAAATAACAAGGTCAAAAATAAGTTTTGCTGTATTCCTCCCCCCAACCCCTTCCCCTCCCTTCCCTTTCCCTCTTCCCTCATCTTCCCCTGTTATGGACACTTGCAGAAATGGTTTCGTTACCCCCCTTCTTCCACCTTGTTACAGTGAAAAGTTTTGTTGCTTCAACTGTGTTCTTTCTGTTATCAAACTGGCTTCACACCTAGCTGCGCAAGTAAGATGTTTAGACTATAGATGCCATTTTGTCCTGCTAGCCCAGGACATGTACCTCATTATTATGTCATGGCCTTGACTATTTGCCAAGAAATCAAGACTAAAGGTAATGAATATTTTCTTGATTTTTCCTGCCCATAAATGACCGGAAGTAAGGTTATCTAAAATCTATATAAATACCAATTATCAGTTAATTGACACAGAATGAGGAGACTATGTTGATGCGACAGCATTAACACGAGAATGAGAGATTAACCTGTAAACAACCAGGAGGGTATGTGATTTTATTTTACTTATTGCAAGCATATACATTTAACTTTATTTACTCTGCTTTTATTATGGATTTTTTAGCTGATTTTTACATTGTCTATATTTATTTATATTCAATAAAATATTTAAAAAGACAAAAGGTTATTGCTTACAACTCTCTATTTTTATTGTATTCTTAATTATTTATAAATATAAATAGAGAAACCTGCCGATCTATATAATATTGTTGTTAAAAGATATCTGTATGGTTAGCCCTGCTAAATTCTATACAATTAAGACGTTATGGACGGAAATAGTTGCCATAGTTGCCATGTTGTTTACACCAAATTATAGTTCATTTGTCATACCTCTACACAAAGATGTCTCAAGAGATATTAAAATTGAGCAAAATAAAACACATTTTGAATAGATTGCACAAGAAGATTTAAGTCTCAAATCACTTATTGATGCAGTACATAATGTTACATAGAAAAAGTGATAAATATTACTTTTTGCTTACTTTCGTACGTTTATACTGCTCTTGAGAAATTGCTGACAGCAATTTCAATTACACTCTCTTAAAGTCAAGAAATCTAGATTATGGACAACAAACTGTCCTATATACACCAGTTTGCATCGCTAGCTGCTCTGCAAAAACAATCACAGAAAAAGAAAAAAAAAATATTTTAAAAGTCGTTGGCTGAAAAGGTTCTCCCTTTTAGAAGATCCACAATGAACTTTTATTCATGATAAAACACTACCATCGTTAGATGACATCCGTTCCTCATCAGAGACAGATAAGAAATAGGAAACACAAATACATCCTAACAGTTTCTACATAACTATATTAACACAGATTGCTCTGCAGTTACATCTGCAAAACAAAACCACAATTAACTATGCAGGTTGTGGTATACTTAAATGCACACCAGAACAGCCTGATAGAACATGGGCTATACCTATAGGTGATCATTCAGCACAATATTCTGAAATATATGCACACATACTTTAAAAGAAAGCATGTTAGTTGCAGGACTAGTATTGATAGTGACAGATTCACCCTATCTTGCTAGGTCCACTGTTCAAGATCACTCAGTCTGGTGTTCAAACAGTTTCCTTACGACACGTCGTAAACCACTACAGCATATTGCTCTGTGGAAACAAATAAATGCATATTTGCAAAAAAAAAGCCTGACATTGAAGTAGTGCATGAACCGGCTCACAAAAAGCTTGGTTCCTCTCCTCACACAGTTGGCAATCAATTAATAGACACCTTGGCGTAGTGTCAGCCAAAGCTATTCTGTCAATGTGGTCACTAGATCACAAAAATGTACCCTTTCTCTCAATCTTGATGCAGAGTTAAATGCTTGCATGGATACGACCAGACCTAATCCACCTGGCTATCCAACCAAATACTCCTATCGTTTAGAAGTAGTAACTTGTATAGTAACCATTGATGATAAAGATATGATTGTTCCTCCTGTCAAGGAGAGAGAAAAACTTGCCCTAGAAGCCCACGCAGGGCTTGGACAAGCTCATCTGGGTAGAGATAATGTACTTGCTACTCTGAAACAAAAATATTGGTGGCTCAATATGAGAAAAACGTTTGTTCATGTTATTAGTAATTGTAAACAATGCTTATTGGCAACCACATTTGAGTTACTTTGGGAAATCCTAAGTAGTGTGGTTATGGAAAGGAAAAATGCAGAGCTAAAATGACTGTTAACCAAGTTGCTAGTTGCTTGCCCCACACAGTGGTATCCACTTATTCCTATTTTACAGATGGGTATTAACAACTTACCAAACACTACTAATGGTAAAACCCCATATGAAATGTTGTATGATGTACCTAGTAATACATCTTTCACTGACAAACATATTTCTGCACCAGGGAGAGTAGAACAATTGGCTCTTTTAGAGGTAATTAGGGAATATTTTTACCCAACCCACCACACACCAAACACCACCACCTACTGCATGGGTTCCTACTGTTGGCCAGTTTGTCCAGGAGAGGGTACAGACTATACATCCTCTGAGAACACGCTGGAAGAAACCAGTGAAGAAAGTGAAATTTTAAATCCAAGAACTTTTATTACAGAGAACAACAGGGAAAGTAAGCATTGATAATTTAAAACCTTCTAAACATTTTCAAGATTTCCACAGAACACTGTGTAAGGAAATATCCTCTGTCCCTTAATGCGACCGTCTTGGTTTGACTTGTAAATACTGGATCCAGGAGAGCTATCTCACAGTGAATAACTGAGACTGACACCAATGCAACTGTGAAACAACTCTGATTTTAATTGTTTAAACAAGCGTATATAAACGAAGATAAAAACATTCGTTACTACGATATAATTGGTTATTCTAATATTCTTATATGCAGAAAGGCATGTTTTACAAGAAAATGCACTTAAAACGTAATATGTAAAATAGTGTTACAAAAGTCGTTCTTATGGAAAATTACAGAACTTTCAGAGACAACTTGTTGATGTTCCAGAAACCTCTGTTCTAGCCTTGGAATAGTAAGATAAGACAATTCTAACAACAATTACGCTACTGGCGTGATCTGGCCTTCCCGAAGCTGCTGCAGACATCAGCTTCTTTGACACACTGTCGGCTTTTAACTCTCACAGATCCCAATTAATCCTTTCACACTGGATGCTGCTAAAGGAAGCCAAATGATCCAGAAGAAGAAAAACCACCAGATTCACAGCCACGTAGCAGACTGAATCATGATCTGACATATAAACCTGTACCCATGAAGACAGAGGAAGATGAACAGACAGATGGTGTTATATTCACAGTTGTTACAGCAGATTCAGTTACTGAAAATGAATGATCATCATCAAAATCAGCAAGAATTTACGACTAAAGAATTTGATTTGGTGTCTCCTTATTATGATCTGCAATATTATCTTGATGACATCTACAACAACAAGAACAACCAAGAAGCACCTGAAATGAATTGGACAGTTCATAATACAAGTTCCATCATTGTGAGGACAACATCCAGGAACTATCTTGTGAAAAGAGACACAGTTCACAGTGAGATAACTGCCAATGTGACCTACACTGGTATTCTGCAAGGAACCTACTGGAGACCATACCCCAAACCAATTATACATAATCCACAAGTGGTTGGACTATCCCAGATGCTAATACTGGACTCTGCGGTGATGGCCAAAGATGCTGGAATTAGAAGCAAGATGGGACAGATTCTTGTAAAAGATACCTTGGACACATGAAGGTGATTCAAGAAAAGAATTTACCATATTATTTACCACTGGATGACTACAGCAAACAGCCTTCTTATGCTGAAAAGATGCGCGATGCTGCTATCAGACACTGCTATTATGTTGATTTCCAGACAGTCAGACGATGGCCTGAGAATGAAATACAGGCTGATCAATGTCCACGACCAGGTAATTCTCAAGATGGAACACAACACAAAGAGTACTTGATTGATTATCTGAGCACCTTTCAGTACAAGACACACATCTTACCTACAACGCCACAAAACTTGGATACTGGGAAGGAGCAGAAGAAGAGGAATAAAGATATCCAGGTGGAGAATCCACACAGGAACAATATTCTGCAGTAATTAACTTTATCATGACTCTTGGGCGAATGAGAATTTGAATTCAGAAGAAACACATCAGTTAAGGAAAAATACTTTGAAGAAATGAATGGCTAATACTACTACAGACCGACTGAGAGCAGATCCCCTGCCAAGTGAATGGAACAGAGGAGGAAAACAAAAGTTGTTCAGACTTGAAATCATGGGACACTTGCACTACCTGCAAAGCAAGAAACCCCTGAAATATAACTACAGAGACATTGATAAAAGAAGGAATCTGTGACAGATCCAACCCCAGGGTGGTATACCACTGTTCACCTTGTTCTTTGTGGTATGATAATAGCAATCATTACTTCAAATGGCAACCCAGAAATCAAGGATTCCTGCTGTACTCCGGACTTCCAGGAATGTGGTGCGTAGTTAGAATAATTATAACTACTAAAGCAAATTATGCTTTTTATTCCCTGTATCAGAAATGTGTCAGTGGGTGTAAAATATACTGTAATTAACAGTATAAATAATAATACATCTAATCTAAAGAATGTGTTAATAGCAAAGGAAGATAGGCCTTGTGAATATCTAAAATGTAATTGGAAAATATTGCTGAAATGCCATATACAGCAGCCTGGCCTACAAACAATATCTTCTTAGACATAAAGCATAAGAGTATACTGATCATCAATAATTTTATTGCTTAAATATCATATGATTATGCTAACAGCTGCAGTTATGAGTGATGTTTCAACTTTAGAAGAAAGTGTAAATATATCCTTATTAAATCAGAAACTACTCTTTATTTGTTTTAGCTTACAGAGTGGTATGATTGACACAAGTCTGATTTAAATAATAAATAATGCACTTCAACAATTAGATTTAACTAAAAGACAAAAAGAAGCTTTGCTACACACATCACAAGCTTTTATTTATGATATAAAAGAGACAAAACATTTTCAGACTGCCAGAGCTAATGTCAGTCAGTGGGAGGTAAAAATGTATTACGAATTAACCCTTCCAGGTGAAATATACACAACAAATTGGGAAATTGATAACCTAGGTCACCTATTGCAAACAGGTGAAAAGATGTCAAAAATAACAATTCAACATCCATATCAATATATCACAAACACATGTGATCAAATAGTTTATTTTTCTGTTTCTTAATACCTAGAAAAGTTATCTGGTTTGTGATGATTTAAAGGTACAGTTACCTTGTGGTTATAACCCTACCAAATCTACTGATTGTTTAATTGAACCAGTAGAAAGTGACTATTTGTATTATGAACCACTAAGCAATGGATCATAAATAACAATGAGTTCTTATTCTGATTGTAACATACCCCCACTTCAACCAGTCATAGTTACAACAGATTCTGATGTCTATTGTTATGGGAACAGGTTAAGACCACCCGTACAAAGATACAAGTTGACAGACACAGTTAAAATATATATTCCTCCCATTTCTCTTAAAGTACCATACATGAGTGCCTTTTGTGCTCACTTACAAAAATGTAATTCACCTTAAGCTCCACCAACCAGCCACTTACTTTAAGAAATAAGATCCACCTTGCTGAGTATTCAAACTCACAAATGTGATTTCCTACCTTGCCTGTCAGAAATAGGTAAGTCCCTTAATCCGATATTACCTACAGTGGGCAATATAACTAAAACTTTAAAATGTTATTGGGACAGTTATTGGTATTTTAAGACAATAATGATAACAATAGTTATTATATTTTTACTGATTGTAACCTGGAGGATAATTTGTCTTCTCACTAGGAGTACAAAGAAGAATGAACAATATCATACAGTGGAAATAAAAAGTCTACACACCGCTGTTATAATGTCAGGTTTCTGTGCTGTAAAAAAATGAGACAAAGATAAATCATTTCAGAACTTTTTCCACCTTTAATGTGACCTATAAACTGTACAACTCAATTAAAAAACAAACTGAAATCTTTTAGATAGAGGGAAGAAAAAATATAAACATAAAAAAATGTGGTTGCATAAGTGTGCACACCCTTAAAGTAATACTTTGTTGAAGCACCTTTTGATTTTATTACAGCACTCAGTCTTTTTGGGTATGAGTCTGTCAGCATGGCACATTTTGACTTGGCAAGATTTGCCCACTCTTCTTTGCAAAAACACTCCAAATCTGTCAGATTGCGAGGGCATCTTCTGTGCACAGCCCTCTTCAGATCACCCCACAGATTTTCAATCGGATTCAGGTCTGGGCTCTGGCTGGGCCATTCCAAAACTTTAATCTTCTTCTGGTGAAGCCATTCCTTTGTTGATTTGGATGTATGCTTTGGGTCGTTGTCGTGCTGAAAGATGTTCCTCTTCATGTACAGCTTTCTAGCAGAAGCCTGAAGGTTTTGTGCCAATATTGACTGGTATTTGAAACTGTTCATAATTCCCTCTATCTTAACCAAGGCCCCAGTTCCAGCTGAAGAAAAACAGCCCCAAAGCATGATGCTGCCACCACCATGCTTCACTGTGGGTATGGTGTTCTTTTGGTGATGTGCAGTGTTGTTTTTGCGCCAAACATATCTTTTGGAATTATGGCCAAAAAGTTCAACCTTGGTTTCATCAGACCATAACATCTTTTCCGACATGCTTTTGGGAGACTTCAGACGTATTTTTGCAAAATGTAGCCTGGCTTGGATGTTTTTCTTCGTAAGAAAAGGCTTTCGTCTTGCCACTCTACCCCATAGCCCAGACATTTGAAGAATACGGGAGATTGTTGCAACATGTACCACACAGCCAGTACTTGCCAGATATTCCTGCAGATCTTTTAATGTTGCTGTAGGCCTCTTGGTAGCCTCCCAGAACAGTTTTCTTCTCGTCTTTCCATCAATTTTGGAGGGAGCTCCAGTTCTTGGTAATGTCACTGTTGTGCCATATTTTCCCCACTTGATGATGACTGCCTTCACTGTGTTCCATGGTATATCTAATGCCTTGGAAATTATTTTGTACCCTTCTCCTGACTGATACCTTTTAACAATGAGATCCCTCTGATGCTTTGGAAGCACTCTGTGGACCATGGCTTTTGCTGTGGGATGCGACTAAGAAAATTTCAGGAAAGACCAACTAGAGCAGCTGAACTTTATTTGGGGTTAATCAGAGGCACTTTAAATGATGGCAGGTGTATGCTGACTCCTATTTAACATGATTTGGAATGTGATTGCTTAATTCTGAACTCAGCTACATCCCCAGTTATAAGAAGGTGTGCACACTTATGCAACCACATTATTTTATTTTTATATTTTTTCTTCCCTCTATCTAAAAGATTTCAGTTTGTTTTTCAATTGAGTTGTACAGTTTATAGGTCACATTAAAGGTGGAAAAAGTTCTGAAATGATTTATCTTTGTCTCATTTTTTTACAGCACAGAAACCTGACATTTTAACAGGGGTGTGTAGACTTTTTATATCCACTGTATATATTCTTTCTTTATTTTGTTTTTTGTAAATATAAAAAGACTTATGATAACATACATAAAACCTTACAACGGAACCTAGCCAGTACTTCAGAAAAATAGTGAAATATCTTTGTTCTCAATTGGTGCTTCGCTTATATATCTAAAACATATCCACTACAAAAACATGCATAACATAAGAAACACACAAAACGCAAAGACTCAAAGTGCAGAGAATGGGAGGGATGCAAGGAGGGATAGGCGGATGCATCTATGGCACAGTTAGTTCTATCTGATTCTACCTATCAGGGTCTAATCCTCCTGTATCTTTTGAATCCATTTATACCAGTTTTCCTTTTGTCCCCCCATTATGTTAAATTGGAATGCAATTCCTGCCTCCATCTTCAGTTGTATTAATAATTGTTATTTCAATTGGGGCCAAGTTGGGGTAATGCCGGATTTCCAATTTTTTTGCCACCTATAGTTTTGCGCTATAAGGCAATGAATGATACATTTCCTATTCTCTTTGGGCCATGCTTGTACATCAAGGTGGAGAAAGAATGTTTCAGGAGATTGGTTTAATTCTGTATTATTTATCTTGTCTATTTTCTTGCCAACCATTCTCCAGTATAGTCCTATGTGGCTGCACTCCCACCATATATGTAGCATGTCTCCCCTGTTATTACCGCATCTCCAGCACACATTGCTAGTCCCTGGAAACATCTTAGCTGTTCTGGTCGGTACCATGTACCATCAGTTTAATAACTTGTAATGAATTTCTCTTAGATTTAGGCACTGTATTGCACTCGAAACTGTCTTCAGTGAACTGAGCCAGTCATTATAATTTATCGAAATTTTTAAAATGGCCGCCCATTTTGATATGGCCGGGAATACCTTATCTTCCTGACCCTGTTTTACCAGCCCCAAACATCTAGATATTGACTTCTTTAGCTCTTTCTTTTTGAGTATCTCTTCTAATACTCCAATCTCGGTTGAAGACCCTTTATGTATAAATTTCTCTATGTATCCCTTCATGCTTAAATAAGTAAATATTTCTTTATGTGGGAGATTATTTTTTTCTGAGAGCAGGTCAAAATCTTTTACCTTATTCCCATCCATGATGTCTTCTATTTTATTTAGACCACTTTCTTCCATTTTTTTAAATTCACGTCTACTACATTAAAGAGATTACATCTATCGGGACTCCATATAAGGCTTTTATTTTAAACTATTGTCCATGAACGTATGAGATCTTTCAGGACCATGGATGGATTCTCAGTTTCTGTTTTGCTTTGTTCACTGTCCCCAGTGGTCCAAAATAGATTTCCCAAATGTACCTTTCCTGAGAACTCCTTTTCATGTGATATGATCCCTCTCTACTATTCTGTTCTTTTTGTGTAATAAGGGCCTGTGATATCAAACAGGCTTGATGGTACTCATCGATGCTCAGGACCCCCCCTTTATTTTTTCCATTAAAAGTCTGGTTTGAATACATGGCTGCTTCCCCTGCCATACGAACTTTAGCATAGCTGTTTGGGCTAACTCTAGCCAAGGTTTGAGGACGCTCAATGGGATCATATTGAATAGATAGGCAGCTTAGGTAGCATATATGTTATAAATAATGCTATCCTGCTTCACCTCTAAAAATGAGTTACTAGAATGCACACCTACCCATATTGTCATAAAAAGTCAGTGACGGGAGGTGGGTGCTTAAAGACCCAACTCTAACGTAAAAAAGTAAAGGAAAGCTGTGAAGCAGCAATTCCAAAAGAGGGTCTGTTTAAGTAGCACTCATGCAAATATACAAGAAAAGTATAAGACCAAATATTAGATTTTTTTTTATTTATTATATTATTAACCCCTTAGTGACATGACTTTTTTGGCTTGTCCAACGCTTTGTGACATGGGCTGTTTTAACATTTCTGAGGTGTTTGTGTTTTGCTGTAATTTATTTCTGTCTAATTTAGTGTACCTGCACAAACTATATATCGTTTTTATCGTTATAAGAAGGGCTTTCTTTTGATACCATTATTTTGATAGTAGCATATAATTTGATGTAAAAAAAAAAAAAAATATGGCAAAAAAATTCAAAAACAATTTTTTTTATGACTTTTATTTGAAAAATCATATACTCATGTACAAGAGACAACAAAAAAACACTGCTAAATAGTTTCTTATATATGTCCTGAGTTCAGAAATAGCCCATGTTTTATGTTTTTGTGCTTTTTTATTCATGTTACAGGGCCAGAACTATAAGTAGTGCAAAGCTATTTTAAAATCCTTTTTTTCAAAATAAGCAATAGTGACATTGTAACACTGATTTCTGTACTAAATCCATGAATGACCCCCAACATGTACATATTTTTGAAAACTAGACCACTCAGGGCATTTAACTTGGGGTATTTTGACACATTTCATGTAGCCATTTGACCACCAATCTTTGCCAAAGTTTGCGGCAAAAAATCTTTTTTTTTAAATTTTTCACATAGATTGCAATTTATGTAAACATTACCTGAAAATGTGAAGGGGTATTTCCAAATAACACCTCAATATGTGTTCAGAAACATCTCCTGAGTACAGGCATACCACCCATGCGTAGGTTTGTTGGTTTGTTTTGGGGCTAAAAGGCCACATTTAGGGGGTGCGCATTTTGGTTTTCCAACTTGGAATTCTGACATGCACAAAGCCATATATTTTTTAAAACTAGACACCCTAGGGTATTTCAAATGGTAGTATTTTAACACTTTCCATGCACTAATTATACTACCAGCCTATGTCAATGTTTTGGGTAGTAATTTTTTTTCACATACATTGTACTTTGGGCATGAATTCACAGATCCTGTTATAGGTCAGTGCCAAACAACACCTCAATATGTGTTCAGCAACATCTCCTGAGTATAGGGATACCACCCATGTATAGGTTGGTTAGGTTATTTGGGGGTTAAAAGGCCACATTTGAGAGGTGCGCTTTTTGGTTTTCCAACTTGGAATTCTGAAGTGCAGAAAACCTGCGCCCATGTCCCATTTGGGACATTTTTAAAGCCAACAAGTGTATTCTACCCCACAAAGTCATATATTTTTGAAAACTAGACACCCTAGGGTATTTCAAATGGTAGTATTTTAACACTTTCCATGCACTAATTCTACCACCAGCCTATGTCAATGTTATGGATAGTAATTTTTTTTCACATACATTGTACTTCGGGCATGAATTCACAGATCCTATTATGTGTCAGTGCCAAACAACACCTCAATATGTGTTCAGCAACATCTCCTGAGTACAGGGATACCACCCATGTGTAGGTTAGTTAGATTATTTGGGGGTTAAAAGGCCACATTTGAGAGGTGCGCTTTTTGGTTTTTCAACATGGAATTCTGACATACAGAAAACATGCGCCCATGTTCCAGAATGTGTATTTTACCCCACAAAACCATACATTTTAGCAAACTAGACACCCTAGGGTATTTCAAATGATAGTATTTTAACACTTTCCATGCACTGATTCTACCACCAGCCTTTGTCAAATTTTAGGTTAGTAATTTTTTAATGTTTTGTTTCCACATACATTGTACTTCGAGCATGAATTCACAGATCCTGTTATGTGTCAGTGCAAAACAACACTCAATCAATATGTGTTCAGCAACATCTCCTGAGTACAGGGATACCACCCATGCATAGGTTTGTTGGGTTGCTTGGGGGCTAAAAGGCCACGTTTATGGAGGGGGTGCATTTCCAACTTGGAATTTTGACATGTAGTCAGCCTGCGCCCATGTTCCATTTGGGACACTTTTGAAGCCTGTCAAAGTATTTTACCCCATCAAACCATATATTTTGGAAAACTAGACATCCTAGGGTATTTAAAATTGTGGTATTTTAACCCTTTCCAAGTGCTAATTCTACCACCAACCTATGTCAAAGGGTTGGGATGTCATTTTTTCCTCACACACATTGTAGTTCAGGCAGGCATTTTTTAGATCCTGTTATGTGTCAGTGCAAAACAACACTCAATCAATATGTGTTCAGTAACATCTCCTGAGTACAGGGATACCACCCATGCATAGGTTTGTTGGTTTGTTTTGGGGCTAAAAGGCCACATTTAGGGGGGGCGCAATTCCAACCTGGAATTTTGACATGTAGTCAGCCTGCGCCCATGTTCCATTTAGAACATTTTTGAAGCCGTCCAATGAATTTTACCCCATCAAACCATGTATTTTTGGAAAATAGACATCCTAAGGTATTTCAAATGGTGGTATTTTAATACTGTATATGTACTAATTCTACCACCAGCCTTTGTAAAAGTTTGTGGTAGTACTTTTTTGGGAGTTTTTTTTCCACATGATTTGTACTTCAGGCATGAATTCACAGATTCTGGTCTAGAATGTTTTGTCTAGAAGGCAACATTTGTGAGATGCGCATCTCAAAATTCCAACTTGGAATTTTGACATTTAGTCAACCTGCGTCCGTGTCCTATATGGGATATATCTTTGAAGCCAGCCAATGCAATTTACCCCCACCAAACCATATCATTTTTAACGGTAGACACCCATCACTCCTTGTGGCAAGGGCTCAGCAGCAACGATATACATCACGAGATGATGTATCAGAAATCTAACCCTGAGTCCGCTGCCTCAGAATCAGTGCGTAAGCAGTGATCTCGAGCAAAGAAGGTGTTAATAGCTCTTAGAAGAGCCTATCTAGTACTGTAATACATTACAGTACAAAGTAATTAATCCATAAAACAGTGCAGACAGCAAAACATACTGTTGCTGTGCAAGATTACTGCTTATACAGGGATGAATGGCAGGGAAGGGGTTAATACATAGTGAAAGACTTTCATAAAACCTGCCAATTTTATAAAATTTTATTTTATATCACTAATACTGATCTGTCTCTTTCCGTCACAAAAATATAAGTGAAGAGAGGGAGGCAGATCAATATTTGTGAATATTGATCCAACCAATTTTGATCTGACCAGGGCGAATGGTGAACTTAATTGAGAATTCGCTTTTACTGATCGCTATGCGCTCAGACAGCTTTAAAAAAATCTCAAATACTTTTACTTAATCATTAGAATCACTAATGATTAAAAAGGAATTTTCCAGCCAGTTTGGGGAATTCAAGGAAGACATGATGGGACTGGGTGATAGAATAAAAACCAATGAAGACAAAATTGAACACCTGGAGTATAATAGAGAACTGGCAAATGATAAAATAGAAAAGCTGTCCCACAAAGTACAGAATTTGGAACTAAGACTATCAGATCTGGAGGATAGGGGCAGGAGAAAAAATATAAGAATACGGGGGATACCTGAGACTGTTACCCAAGAGAAATTAGAGGAGTATCTTGTGGACCTATTCAAAAATATGGGCTTAAAAGACTTTGCAGGAAAAGACATTGAGAGGGCCCACCGCTGTAGGAAACCAGAGGAAATAGCAGACACCCACCCTAGAGACACTATAGTTAGATTTGCACTTTTTGGTACCAAAAGGCAAATTACTTTTGCTGTTAAAGATCTCAATGTAAAGGAAGGGAAATTTGAGAACCTGTCCTTCTTTCAGGATCTATCATTCTTCACACGACAAGTTAGAAAATCTTTTAGACCGTCTGTGGAGATTCTGAGAAAGAGACAGATCAAATATTGGTTTTCCTGTGAAGATCTGTTTTGTCTACCAGAGAAAAGCTATGTCCTTTGATAAAAATAAAGGGGCCCAGGTATGGCTAGAGGAACATACTGGGAATGAATAGAGGGATCCTAATATAAGGCTTTAGCGCTGCTTACTACTTATAAGGAGGGGGGAGTAATGGTCGGGGTGAGGGACCGTGTTTAATTTTTTTTTTTTTTCTCTCCTTTTGCAGAATGTATTTTTATCTGCATCACCACAGTCACAATAGGGGGGAACTATAAACATGGTTCACTCGATTAACTAGATGCGGGGGGGACAGTGAGAGGTCGAGCAGAGATCATACTAAAAATATAATTAAGAAGGAATTAAAGTAAAGGAAATGTACAATGTAACGACACGGCTTGCTATATTATCACTTAGGTTTTTTTGTTTTTTTTTGTGTTTTTAGGAAGTATCTTTAACTTCAGCACCATAGACACAATATGTGAAAATTATAAACACGGTTTATTGGATTAACTAGATGTGTGAGGGATATTGAGCGATCGAGTAGAGACCACACTTAAATCATAATCAAGGAGGAATTAAAGTAAAGTAAATTTAAAATGTAATGATACGGCTGGCTATATTTTCACCTAGGGTTTTTTTTTTTTTGATGTGTATGTTGTTATATGTGTTGTAATTTGTGTTGACTTACTGGAGACGTCTGAAGTGGAGGGGGACGGGAGGTTGGGGGGGATGGGGGGAGGCTGGAAGAGTGAGCGGGTTAAAACAAATATAAGATATGATGTTCAATAAATTTCTATCCTTGAATGTACAAGGCCTGAATCTTCCACAAAAAAGGATAACCCTTATAGATTTTTTGGCCAAAAAAAAGATAGATGTGGCCATGCTACAGGAAACTCACTGGAATATAGAATTTGCCAGGAAGCTGTCATTTGGTAAATATCCCCATATAGAATTTGCATCCCTGCCCTCTCAGAAAAAAAGAGGTGTGGCTATGCTATTTTCAGGAAACCTCAAATATGAGAGGATACATAAACTACAAGACCCGGAGGGTCGGTTTCTATTTGTAACTTGTAAATTAAATGATAAATTGTATACATTTTTAAATATATATGCCCCGAACAAGAGACAGGTAAGCTTCCTGAATGGGCTCATGCAGAGGGTGCATGACCTCATTCAGGGAACACTGATTATGGCAGGGGACTTTAACTGCATTCCGAATGTTGAATGGGATAAGAAATTAGTTAAAGGTGTACAAATCGATAAATCAATAATTAGTATGGCCAGCGCTCTCAATAATTTTATGGGCAAATATAAACTTTACGATCTATGGAGATCTCTACATCCCGAGGAAAGGGATTATACGTTTTATTCAAATAGATACAAATCATACTCTAGGATAGATTTATGTCTGGTTCAGCCCCATATGATAAGTCTATGTAAAAAGATAGATATTCTGGAAATAGCCTGGTCAGATCACGCCGCATTAATAGGCGAACTACGGGAGGAAATAAAGTATATTAGACCCTGTTGGAGAATAAACGAGTACCTCCTGAGTGACGATAAATTAATAAAAGACCTCAGAACTACCTCAGAAATATACTTTAAAGAGAATAGAACAGAAGACACCTCAATGGCAAATGTATGGTGCGCGTATAAATGCGTGGCAAGAGGCATTTTGATCAGTAAAGAAGCCTATATAAATAAAAAGCGCAAAGCTAACCTACCTGAACTTTATGTTAAACTTCAAAATATAACTAGGGCAAATAAGCAGATGGCCCACCCTAACCTGGAAAGCGAGATCAAACAGATCCAGAAGGAAATAAATGAAAAGCTGATGGAGAGAGCAAATAGGATTTTAACCCGTAAGAAACAGGAATGGTATTATATGGGCAACAAACCAGAGAAGCTACTATCTAAACAACTCCAGGGTTTAAACCTTAAATATAGAATCTCTAAGATTATGATTGGAAACAAATTAGCAATCTCTCCCAAACAAATTGGAGCTGCTTTCGAGTCATTTTACTCAGCCCAATATACTATACCTGATAGGGGAATATCCAGAAGACAGATTAGGGAATATATTAAGAACTCAAATTTGCATGAACTTACTCCCCTCCAAAGCTCCTTGTTAGATACACCGATAAAAGAACTTGAAGTTAGAAATGTAATTAAACACCTTAAAAATAATAAAGCTCCGGGACCAGACGGGTTCTCTGGAACATTCTATAAAAAATTAGCAGGCGTACTGATCCCACACTTGACAAAATTTTTTAATGAGGTTAAGACAGCGAGATGTTTTCCAGAAGAGTCCATGCAGGCATCAATATTACCTATCCCCAAACCAGGGAAAGATCATGCCAATATTAAAAATTACCGACCAATATCCTTAATAAACGCAGATACCAAAATCTATGCCGCAGTATTGGCATATAGATTAAAAGGGTGTATTGGAGAGTTAATTCATAAAGATTAAGTGGGCTTTATACAAGACAGAATGGCTGGGGATAACACTAGGAAAATCCTGGATCTGGTGGATGTGGCAAATTCCTCGGGCGAACCCATGCTGGCCCTGTCATTAGACGCAGAGAAAGTGTTTGACAGGGTCAGCTGGGATTTCCTAGAGGAAACCCTTTTAGCAATGGGCATCGGGCCAGGCATGCTTGATGCGATCATGTCCTTATATGTGAATCCCACAGCCAAGGTGATCGGACAGAATATTGAATCTAATACAAGATGCCCATTGGCGCCACTACTATATATAATCTCTTTGGAACCCCTAGCAAATATTATTAGGAAAAGTAGTGAGATAGCGGGAATTAGAGTCGGGACTTCTGAGTATAAAATTTCAATGTACGCAGACGATGTTCTTTTGACTCTGAGAGACCCAGAAAAGTCTATTCCGGGGCTGCTTAAAGTGATTGATAACTACGGACAAATGTCGAATTATAAGCTGAATCTAGAAAAATCTCAGGCTATGTGCATAGCGATGCCGGGCGATATGCAACTAGATCTCAAAATAAAGTATCTGTTTAACTGGTCAGTAGACGGGATAGAATATCTGGGCCTGACAATTCCGCCCGACGGCAAAAACTCCTTAGAATTGAATTGCAATAGGGTTTGTGGAGAGATGGAAAAGAACCTAAATAAGTGGAGACCCCTCACAATTTCGTGGATGGGGCGAATAAACATAATCCGGGCATACGTGATCCCCAAATGGCTTTATGTCTTTAGGATGATACCTGGGTCACTGAAAATTGAGCAACTTGAAAAAATACAAAAAAAAACTACTGGAATTTATTTGGCTGGGAAAGAGAGCAAGAGTTAATAGCAACTTATTGTATAGGGACACAAATAGGGGAGGATTGGGTTTGCCAGTAATGAGAGAGCTTTGGGAGGCCAGCATGCTGATGCATGTTAACCAAATGCAAATCCATACCAACAGGGGAAAGGATTGGTGTCAAATCGAGAGAGAAATAGCAGATCTAAATAATTTGGAGTGCATACTATGGTTGAACAGTCCCAGAAAAAAGGTCATAGGTAGGAAAATTGATGGGAGGATTCTTGATTCCTTAATGGATTTTTGGGGAAAGTTTAAAAAAAGAAGTGGGATAGATAATAAGCTAATTCCTTCTGCTCCTTCTGCTCCTATTGAATCTCTGGAATTTAACATAGCAGATATTGGTATAACAAAATGGAGACAAGCAGGGATAGAGAGAATCGGTGACCTGATGTCAGAAAACAAAATAGTAGACTTCAATGTCTTAAGAAATAAATATTTTCTCCCATCTGGGGATCTGTTCAAATTCTTGAGAATTAAGCATTTTTCTCAGGTCGGATTCTTTAGAGACAGGGGACAGGAGGAGGAGCTTCTTATATTAGATATATTTGACAATAACCATAAGAAAAAGATATTGAAGAAATGTACTAGGATTGTAAGACTGCTATATTTAAAACCAATTCCTATGGTATGGGGCAGTTGGGAAATGGAGCTAAACCCCAATAAGGTCCCAGGGAGAATAAATGAGGATAACTGGTATAAGGCATGGAACCAAGTAAAGAAACACACACATTGTCTAAACTTGCAAGAAGTATTTTATAAAGTCACCAATAGATGGTATCTGACCCCCGTTAGACTAAAAAATATAAATTTAAACCACGATGATACATTCTGGAGGTGCGGAAAGTTTAGAGGAACTCTGCTGTATATATTCTGGGAGTGTGAATGCCTAAGAGTTTGCTGGGGTGAAGCCTTCTCCGCGATTTCAGCGGCATGTGGTAGAAGGGTGACGGCCTCCCCTAGGAGAGCATTATTGCACCAGGATTTGGAGATAATTGATAAGTCACATATCCCTTTGGTAACTCAAATCCTTACAGCAGTAAAAATTGTGATAACAAGAAGATGGAATAAAGGGGGTGATATCCACTGGACTGTGGTAAAGAACCAGATAGATCTGCAATGTTCCATGGAAAAAGGATACTTCCTAAATAGGGGGGAGATAGGAAAATATAAGAAAACTTGGGAAAACTGGTTGAGTTTATACTTACCTTGAAGTAATGGCCCGGAGTCCCACTATCCCTCCCCTTATCCCTCCCCACGTCCCGCTCCAGACTTATTAGCACGGTGATGAGTTAGCGGGCTGTCAGACGTCTCCACGATTAAGCGATTAGTTGTTGTGTACTTACTTTGATGTTATTATTTATATTTCTGTTTTTTGTGACTGTAGTCGATTGAATGTTTATATATGTCGAAGTATTAATGTGCAATGTGCGGGATAAAGAAAGCTATCTCTTGTATATATGATCGCATATCCTTTTAATACTTTTGTATTGGAAAATCTGAATAAAATATATATATATATAAAAAAAAAAATACTTTTACTTTACATGTAATCCCCTAGAGGGTATGTGTAAATTTTTTTTTTTTTTAAAATATGCAGACAGATAAAATTTGCTTTGGCGTCAATATCATTGCGTAAGCAGTGATAGACAGCAAAGAAGGGGTTAATAACTCTTAGAAGAGCCTTTGTAGTACTGTAATAATTTACAGTACAAAAAAAATTAACCCCTAAAAAATGCACAAACAGCAAAAATAAATGCGCTGATGTGCACGATCACTGCTTACGCAAGATCAGTGGCAGGGAAGGGGTTAAACGCAGGGAATTGCTTTAATAATTTTTTTTTTATTGTTTTCTTATTCGTGTGTTGTGTATTTATTGTTTTTTTGTACTTTTACTTACTTTTCTTTTTTTGATCTGTCTCTCTCCCTCACTAAAAAAAATGTGAGGAGAGGGAGGCAGATCATAACTGGTCAGATCAATATAGGGTTAATATTGATCTGACCAGTCAGTGGGGATGCTCAGCAGAGCATCCCCACTGTTTGTCTGTGTGCCTGGCAGTCACTGATTGCCTCTGTGAAGAGGCAATCGTGTGACAGCCAGAGAGCTCAGGAAGCGGGCACTTCCTGCCTCCTGTGCTCTTGCCCTCAGAAGGGCAGCGCCATCTTGGTCACACAGTGACTTGCGAGGCAATCAGAAACACTTGCTGAGCATAGGAAATGAAAAATTAGCTTCCTATGCTCGCTTTTTAAATGCACGTGTTTTAAAGGCGCTGTGCCTTTAAAACCGGCATTTCTATCGCTCTCTTTTTTTTTATTGTACGATGCTTCCACACGGAAGCATCGTTACAATACCAGTAGAGCACTGAAAGCGGAAAAACTCCAGTGCTCATTTTGACACAGGACAGACTAGGTCCGTCCTGTGTCATTAACGCCTCGGCACACAGGACGGACCTAGTCCGTCCTGTGTCACCAAGGGGTTAAATAATTCAAGAGAACTTCCCTATATGAGGATAGTGTAAATGGCAGCATGCACAAATAACCTAAATACAAACATAAAAATACAGTGAAAACAAAACCAAAGTATCAAAAGAAATACACATGAAATAAATACACATGAAATAAAAAATAATAAATTAAGAAAATAAAAACATAAAACCCTGTGAGCCTGGTAATAAAATAGACAAAAAAAGCTATTCCCAGCTCTGTGTTCACAGCCCGGAAAAAATAAACATCAAGCACTATTTGTGAAAAATAGGATCCTGAAAGCCAATATAAGCATTAGTAGCAAGGAAACAAAACTCCCAAAGGCTCTGTAGCAAGCAGATGTAGCAGGGGAAATGGCTTCTTCGAATAGAGTCTTCAAATGAGTATAAAGTGCAGAAAATCAATTAAACTCAAAGGATCAGGAACACATGCACAAATAGCACATAGAGCCAAAATTGCCATATAATCCAGGGAAATGATTACTTCAGATGGTGACAAACACAGTCTTTAAAGCAGGGGCCAGCTGGTATAACATTGTGCCCAAGGCAGATATCTGCACATATAAACAAGCAGTCTCAGGAGTCAGATGGAAATAACCACAGTCTGCAATAGTGCAGACATCCTCCATGCTGCCTGACACTGCCATCTATTATGACAGACCGGCCATCTATTATGACGGATCCTGAAAAAAAATCAGATTTTTTAACTTGGTGTCTTCGGGCCTAAAGTCCTTAGCTTTTTCAGAGACCCTCTGTCTCTCATAAAAAGTAGCGAATCTAACGATGACGTTCCATCAGTGCGTCTATTTTACCATTTAATTCTCTTATGGAATATTTGTTTGATATATTTTCTATTTCCAGACTTGAAATCTTATGGTCAAGATCCTCTACTTTCCCCTTTAAATCTTTTAGATCTTCCTTCAAATCCGCCAAATATCCCTTAAGCTCAGCCTTAAGTTGTGTCGATTGAACATCTAAACTTTGAATCAGATTGTCCTTTAAGTCAGCTTTAAGCTGAGATCCTCTTATCTCCAAGCATTTTTGAAGAGATTCCTGAGTAATAAGAGAATTGAGGTGTTTTCCAGAAGTCACCCGCACTGGTGAGGCATCAGCTCCATTAGAAGACATGACAGACTCTGTTTCAGTTTCTACTGATTTATTCATTTTCTCTCTTAGGCATTCACCAGATTTTGCACTGAGAGGGGAAAAAAGTGTAATCAGACTTCTGTCTTTATGAGAATCCTGCCTCTTTTCCCTTATAGAAAGATTATTTGGCTCTGTGGCTTTTTTGGCTGCAATTTCTTCCTTAACCCTTACACTAGGCAAATACAATTCAACACCAGATGATAATCAGTAGTTCACAAATAAAACAATGATTCTTGCTAAGAATCTCAGCAAAAAAGAGGATAGATTTGAGGTTTTTTTCAGACTTATTTTCATGTACAATAAGTGATTGGACTCGCAGTTAGCTGTGTGTTTTTTACGCTTTGCGGTGATCTTCTGTCATTCCTTGCCTCGATAGTGGGGGAAGAAAAAAAAAAGTAAAGACGTTTTTTCTCATCTCACGTCTTTGAACGCAGGTCCTTCCTTAAACGCAAAGGGAGCCCAATAGCCGTTCTATTAGTGGAGGGTTTGTCTCCAACCATTTAGAAGAGGATTCCGCTGTACCGAGAGATAGCTCAGTCGAAGGAAAGTAAGAAGGTAGCTGAAGTTGGCTCAATAGAGGGCAGATTGAAACCCAACATTGTTTGCTTCTAGTGACTTTGCTGCGGAGACAGACCGCAGCACCCGAGTTCCCTCTAAACGCTCCGCCCACTCAGCGTCTTACATCAAGTCCTGTCCCCTTCTAAAGAAGATCTTGATTTATACCTTTCCCATTCTTACTAAATACCTTTTCCTTGTGAAACGATAAGTATAATGTGGACATTCTCCTTGTTTAAATCTATTTTCTGATACTTCATCCCCAAAAAATGTCATTTTATAATCTTGAGCCCAAAGGCGTCATTAGGGGGGGGGGGGGCTACTGGGGCTGAAGCCCCGAGTCTCACATTGTTAGCTTCGAATTGTGACTCTAGGGCTAAATCATGCCCGAGTCTCCTAACCTGCCTGCCAGCCAGCTGCCAACCTTTCAATTTCATTTTTTTTCCGCGCAGTGCTTTCCTCCTTCTGGGACACTGTCCCAGAAATGGAGTTTTTTGCACGGCTGGACCGCTTTTAAGCCGATCGCTTAATGCGCTCCTGTAGCCTTGCTGCCGGATATGAGCATATGAGGTCACATCCGGCAGCGCTACAGTGCGCGCAGATCAGGCATTTCCCTCCGCATGCAGTGACTGGTGAGAGCTCCACATGTTATATAAATTTATTGAAAGCAGACCTGAGTGGGCCTGTGCTGTATGGGCGAGGGGAAGGAATTGGAGGACTTGGGGGTTTCATTTTTTGCCTTTTTTTGTGTAGAATTTGAGGTCACACAAGCTGGATTAAGCATGCAGTCTGGCAATAGCTTAACTGCTTGAGACTAACACAGGTTGTAAACCGGTAACTACCAGTTCTGACCGATGAAATAGCGAACTGTTCTAATTCTGCACACTGGGGGACCTATATCTTTGATTGGAATGTTCATAGTGTATATATGTGCATAAGTGTGTAATACCGTGATATTGGGTTACTTCAAATATAACAAAGACAACACAAGGGAATTACGAGAGGGAAAGTAATCCAGTCCCGATTAATGACCAAGGGGGGCCGATCAATGTCGCTTATACCTCCGAGGCAGGGTTTGCCAAGTTTAAATCTTATAAAAGTTGGGGTAGGCATCTCCCAATTACCTGCCTCTTGGGTTAACAGTGCTAAATAACGAACATATTCTGTGTACTATGGTAGACCTAATTATATCTTGTTATGTTTAAAGGGGATGTAAAATTTTCAAATTTGTGTATATAGTAACCTAGATAATATTCACTAAATTACTAATTTTGATAGTATAAAGTATATAGAGGAAATTGCTTTTTTTTGACTAATTGACGTGGGTGTAGTTTATGTCCATATAACCTGATGGTAGGACGTAAATTAGTTTGGGGAAAGAGACGGCATAGACTGTTGGGCTCCACAACAACAGGGTAGGTTGCGCCCGGCATGGGTCGGTGGACAAGACGGGGTAGCTATTGAGTAATTAGCCCCCTCGCCTTGGAAATCAGTTTTGAGGAACGGACACAGCCTAGACTCAAAGGGAAACTGAATAACATATAGCTATGTATACAGCGGTAGATATAAATTTGTGTGTATAGTGGTGTAGGTAAAGTTCACTAAAATATAAATGTTGTCGGTATAACAAACCCATTGTTCGGAAATTGCTCTGTTTTTGATTAGCTGAGGCACAGACTAATGTTTTTGATAATCCGATGGTAGAACGTGTTTGGATAAGTTTTAGCATCTCACCAGTTGTGTTTTTTGTTGTTGTTTTTTTTTATTTAAAAATCAGCATTACAGAGCAGACACAATGGGTGGACTGCTCACTATTCCCTAGGATTATAAGGGTTGGCACAGTTTCATTAGAGTAAGTACGTATAATAATGTAGTTAGAATAACAAACACAGTCCGTTAGTAATGTTTAAGTATAGGATGGGGAATAATTTAGCACACGATTAGATGTTAAGATAAAAATGTAATTTGCAGAATGTTTTTCACCTTAACTAACCAATATATTGAATGTATATAAGTACTTTAAAGTGGTCTATTAGATAAAAGTGTTGGGGCATTGTGGTGGGGGAAGGGTGAAGGGGCAATATTAAGAAACTTATATAAACCACTAATCAAGATAGTATATTATTGAAGCTTTACAAATGTGTTCACTGGTATAGTTATGCTTTTTTGACGTAGTATGGTTATGCTACAGCTTATACATAGGGCGAGAATGCAACTGCGAAGCTAAGCTTATAAATACAAAACTGCAGAATAAGCTGTGACATAACTAGAATTGGGTTGTTCCCTTTGGGGCCTTTTTTTTTCTCCTCCTCTTCCTGTTTCTCTTCCTTCTCACCTGAACGGTCCTTCTGCTTAAAAATATATACCCTCTGGCAATTTACAGGGACCTTTTTTTTCCCACCGCTCACGCGCAAGCTGGAGTTGTGTTCTCCAGAATGTGTGGTCATTATGAGTGGTTGTGTAGTGAGGTATGAATGTGTGTATGTGTGGCTAGTGTGACCAACATAGTCTGTGGAAGTATAGTAAATATCCATATGTGTACGTATCCTCTTTATTAGAGAAAAAGAAAAGAGGAGTAGCAATATTAGTGTCTGCTAGACACAAATTTGAGTACATCTTTCATGAAATTGACCGGGAGGGTCAATGTTTGCTGTTGATATGTCAAATTGACGATGTCCTGTACACTTTAATTAATCTCAATGCTTAATCAGACAGTCCAATAAGCAATATTAACAATGCGGTGGAGTTAGTTGACAAATTTGCTAGAGGTCTGGTCATATTAGGGGGCGACTTAAATTCAATTGCCAATTTTGATCTTGATAGAAGAGCATCCAGACCAGGTAAATGTGATACATGCTTGAAAGCTAAGGCTGAGGCTTTTTCATATTGCTTATTTAGTAATAATATCTATGATGTTTGGAGAGTACACCACCCGGAGTAGAGAAACTTCACTTTTTATTCCAGAGCTCACTCCTCATACTCACGAATCGATTACTTTTTAATGTTGGGATCCTCAGTGGACAGATGCTCTAAGATAAGGGTGGACAAAATACATGGTCAGGCCATGCCCCAGTTTTAATGGAAGTAAGAGGGAATTCAGCATACAAAACACAAAATAGTTGGAAATTGAATGACCATCTCTTAAGCTCCCTGGAAAGTAAACATGATCTAGTAGACCAGACAAAATTGTATTTGGAGTGTAATGACAATAACGAGACCACCGATTTAACCTTATGGTGTGCGCTAAAGAATGTTATGAGAGGTCACCTGATCAAAAAAGGGGCATGGTTCAAAAAACAAAGAGGGAAAGATCTGGCTCAACTGTGTGCTGACCTGGCTATCCCCCCCCCCCCCCCAACAAAAACAAGCAGTATCCTGGGTGTGTAGGTGGGGATAGGATTCAGGAAATACAGCAACAGATTACAAATATGCTGAGGAAGAATGCTGAAATATCTCTGTCACACCTGAAGAATAAATGGTACTATAGTAACCACAGAGTTGGTAAAGAATTAACTAAAAAAATTAAAATGACGAATAAAAACTATAGTTTTTATAGTATACTATAATCAAAAAAATTGTTCAGGATGGACAGACGCATATTTCCCCTAAAGAGATAGCTAAAGCATTTAAAACATATTATGAAACATTGTATAACTTGCCCCACTCTGGTGCCTCTAGGTCACAGACCTCTGATTTTTTGAAAACTCGCAAGAGAGAAGTTGGACTTTCTTAATTACCCAATTTCTTCAATAGAAATAGCCAATACTATTAAAGATTTTAAGAAAGGTAAGGCTCCCGGACCCGGCGGGTTCTCTACTATTTTCTATCAAACACTGAGTCTGGTTATCACTCCAGTGTTAGCTATATATAATGTGAGTATTTAACTCTGTGAATGGTAGCAATGGGTTCCCTAAAGAGATGCTGGAGGCATCCATAGCTACCATCCCGAAGCCAGGAAAGGACCCCACCCAAGTGAGTAACTATAGACCTATTTCACTTATCAACTTGGATATTAAAATCTATTCTAAGATATTAGCTCAGAGATTAAAAGTGGCAATACCAGACCTGATTAAAACAGATCAGGCAGGGTATTTGCCGGGAAGATCAGGCAGTGATAATGTTCGCAGGATTCTCGGGGTTATGGACTATATTAACCAGGAGAAGCTGCCCTCTATCATTGTAGCTTTGGAAGCGGAGAAAGCCTTTGGATAGAGGGGATTGGCGGTTTCTGGTGGAAACCCTCAGTGTTTTTTGGTATTGTGGGTCCATTCTTTGAGTTTACTATGGCACTTTACTCGAATCCCTAGGCAAGGATAAGGGGCCCTTTTCTGGCTTCGGAATTTTTCTATAACGGCACAAGACAGCGCTGTCCGTTAGCACCTTTATTATATGCCCTCACAATTGAGCCATTAGCCAAATACATAAGGAGATCTAGCGACATTCTTGGCATCAAAGTGGGGCAACAGGAGCATACCATCACTTTATACGCCGATGATGTTCCCTATCCTCTCCAACCCTATCCTCTCCTACCAGATCCATTCCCCCCCTTTTAAAGGCACTCAAACTATATGGGTCATTTTCTAATTATAGATTAAACCTGGCCAAGACACAAACTATGGCCTTCTTCTTACCATCAGGTTACCCCCAGATATTGAGGAATTTCGGGAAAAAGGCAAGTAGTTCAGAAACAGTCGAGTATCTTGGAATCAAAATTACTAGTAAATTATAACCATTTGTTAACAAACCTCCAAAGACTCACTACCCAATGGGCCAAAATAGAAACATCATGGCTTGGCCGTGTCAATATCCTTAAGGGGTATATACTGCCCAAGCTGATCTATCTTTTTAGACTTATTCCCGGTAGGGTAGCCAAATCAATACTTCGAGACTTTGACTTATTGTTTTTGAGATTCGTCTGGGGGGGCCAGAAAACCGCGGATTCCTGGCAGAACCCTCAGACGTAGCCTAGACCAGGATGGGCTGGGATACCCAGACCTCCACAAGATATTAGAGGCCTGTCAGACTGTCCATATGTTAGCATGGAAATCAAAGGAAAACGCAAATTTGGGGTGGTATAAAATTGAGGAAAACCAAACCAATGATATAGACATTTCATTGTTGCAGTGGCTAAATCCAAAATTATTTAGAAGAATAGGGTCCAGGTCTAAACTGGTCAATGATATTATTCATTCTTGGAATAAAATGTAAAAATCCCTGAATGTTGGTTATACTCTCTCAAAAGTAGCCCGTTATTGATTCTATCTGTGTGTATTGTAAACCTGAAGTTGAACTCATGGCAGGAAGCAGGGTTAAAAGTGTTGGGAGACCTATATATAGATGACCTATAGACCTGTCCTTTAAATACGGTCTCGGATCTAGAGACCTCTTTACTTATTTGAGGATTAAATCCTTTTTACTGGCTAACCCAGTATTAGACTCAACTGACTGGGATTTAAGCAGGAAAGCTATATCAATATCGATCAAATTTATTGACGGATAGGAACCCGCCAGTAAAGACTTTTGCCATTGTACAATGGGAGAGAGAAATTGTCTCTGTCTTTCCATTGTGTGAATGGTTCAAGGTATGGAAAGAAATCAGAAGAGCAGTTCATTGTATAAACATTCAAGAACAGTTCTATAAATTGACCCACAGATGGTTTATGGTACCAACACGATTAACAACATTTTCCAACGATTCTTGTGATCTATGCTGGCGATGTCAGAGAAAATTGGGATCTCATATACACATTTGGTGGGAGTGTGGAGCTCTGTCAAACTACAAAAAAATTGTACAGGAAGCACTGGACTCCCTGTTCGGCTTTGGGGATGAACTCCTCCCACAGTCTTTTCTATTCCATTTAGACCTTCCCCCACTTGACAGATATAAGAGAATGCTCTGTATTAATGTTCTTATGGCTTTTAAAATCTGCATGGCCAGGTATTGGAAAAAAACAAACACTCCAACTTGGCTGGAAGTCAAAGCACAGATCGGATTTCAGGCACGGGCGGAAAGGTACTATTACTGACTTGTATCAGAAAGACGGAGCACTTACACTAAAATATGGACAGAATGGAATCTGACTTATGATGGCCTACAGGCTCCTTCCTTAACTCCCCCCCCCCCCTCCCGATATAGCCCAGACACAAGTCCCCTGCGCATTAGGCTTCAAACCCCCCCAGATGCAACACCTCCGTATTTCCCTCCCAACCCTCCTTCTAAAATCACTGATTGTAAAGTATGGATGTATGTGTGTCTGTGCTGGGTTTGTAAGTGACGATTATTTGCATGTTCTTAAATAACCACAACTATATTTACACATTTTATATATTGGAATCATAGGAATATCTTGACAAATTCAATATGTGGATGTCACTTGTATGAGATTGCTTCTGATTATTTGTATTGTATGTATAATATCTTAGAAAATGTCCTTTTAACATTTTTTTTTTATTTTGTAATTGTTTCTTGCATACATGTAATAAAGAATCAAATAATAATAATAAAAAAAGATTAATTATGATTACTAGATAGCAATATGGACCCAAAGGAAAAGGCATTATGGTCTAAAATAGGAGGTTTCGAATGGGCAAAAAAAATGGTAAATCATTTAGGAATAAAGATGGGAACGGACCCCACAAAAATGGTGGAAATTCATTTTTTACCCTTATTACTCCAAATGAATAAAAAACTCAAAGATTAGAAACCAATTGGCCTATCTAGAATGGTCCGGATTAATGTAGTCAGGGCATATATGATGCCCAAACTAACACGCAAGTTTAACATGATTCCCTTAGAAGTTCCAAAGCCCTGGTTAGAATTATTCCAAGCGACAATGATAAAAATGATATGTCAAGGCAAGCGTCCATGAATTCAATCTAAACTGTTGATGAAAAAGGCAGCTCAAAGACGTTTGGTGATTCCCAACACAGAAGATCATTGAACTTCTTTAGTCTCACACGGTTTGAATACACAGAAAGAGGAGTCAATAATGGAAGGGTGGTACAAAATAGAACACACTATCTCTGAAGTACACAGTCTGGGTAACTCATTCTGGAGCACCTGGGACAACAGAGGAAATTTGCTTAAAAAAGATAGCCTACCTATAGTTTTGAAAGATCTTATAAACTCCTGGGATATTGTCCCCTTAGCATAATTGCAGAATATGTGATATATGTGAATTTTAAAAAATGGTCAGAATGTAGATTAGAGGACATCTTACAGAGACGGGTAGTAATAACGTTCAAACAGCTCACTCTCCAAAAAACCCTTCCCCATAGTGAGATTTTCAAGGAAAGGGCTATTTTAATACATTTTTATTTACGGCGAACTCAAAATGGATAAAAATTATGGAAAATGTTCAGAATTAGACAAAACAAAAAAGACAACATAATTCCTGTTATCCACAAATGGAGTGCAAAATGAAATACTCAGATAGACTTTGAAGATTGGATTCATTCTCTGAAGATAGCCTACGGAGCGATCCATTGTCAAAACGTAATTGAGATTCACTACAAATTATTAAATAGGTGGGATCTGGTTCCTACTAGGACTGCAAAGATGAGCCCGAGATCAGCCAGCACATGCTGGAGATGTGGAACCAACACTCGAGATTTGTAACATTTATGGTGTCATTGTAATCTAAAAGAGCTCTACTGGAAATATTTGAAATAAGGTTCAAATAGCTAGCCATGAATAATCTGTAATTTAATTTTCAATATACATTGAAATTCAATGTATATTGAATAAAAAAAAAAAGAAAATTAAGGGACATATTTCATGAACATTGCCACGGTATCCTGGCAGTATATGAAAAAAAAAAAAATTACTAAGACTGTGCCTGGTTCACTGGGTTTGAAAATATCCCTCCCATTATCAAATGATCACTTGGATAAATTGAGAGATATGGAGACTTTTTCAATCTACAGGGGTACTAGGTCTCCAGCTGGGTTCAAAACTTTATGTCAGGAGTTTCAGTGCAGTAATAGAGAAGAAGTCTGGTTGCATGTTATTATTCATTGTGCAGGGTTGAGAACAGACAGTGAAACATGAATAAATAAGGATTGAAAAAAGAACTGTAGCATAGACAAAAGGGGACTTTAGCAAGGAACTGCAGTACAGGAAAGGTTTTTTTATCATGAACTGCAGTATATACAAATAGTTTTAGCAAGGACTGCAGTATAGACAAATACAGAGGATGGGGTAGAGATAGTAACACAGCCCTAGTGAGGCTGAGATAGGAGAAGGCCCTAGAAAGGGCCACTAAGCCAGAAACCCTCGAGAGGGCAACTAAGCAGGAAACCCTAGAGAGTGCAACTAAGGAGGAACCACTAGAGAAGGCAGCTTAGAAGGAGTAGGCCGTAGAGAGGGCAGCTTAGCAGGCATAGGCCCTAGAGAGGATAGCTTAGTAGGAGTATGCCATAGAGAGGGCAACTTATCTGTAGTCATTATGCTGTAGCCAGATTATCTCAGGAGATGATGAAAACCTTCCTCTTGATGGTTTTGTCCTCCAGGTTAATGTTCCCAGTTCCTGGACAGGGCAGAAGTACAATTCAGCTTTAGCAGTGGATCAGGAACAGATGAAGGGTTATAAACCCACAGAAATAATAGTTTTTTGGTTCACTAATAGCTAGAGAATAAGCCAGATGTTTAACATCTTAGGCTCCTCTTCATTTGACAAAATAATAAATTTCCCTTCCAAGGGGAGGCGGGATGACGTGAGATGCTGAGTGGGTGGAGCGTCTCAGAGCTCAAGATGGGTAGGAGCGGCGTCTCTGTTGAAGCTGTTCGAGTTTTTTGTCACAATGGTCCTAGGAAATGGACCAACTGGCTTTTACTACACCTAACATAATCAACTGCAATGCCTAGAGAAACTTTTTTTTCTGCTTGTCGTGGACTCAAGTTCGCAGACACAAGGAAGGTAGAAGGCACATGACCATACAGCAGCCCCTACAGAAGACTTAGGATAGACATGGGTGTGGAGATCTTGTTTGGATGTCTTGGGATAGTTCTAATCAATTCAATGAGGGAAGGCTCAACGGACAGATAAGTAAACTTGTGTGCAAGCTATTAATTCCCAGACAATCTAATTGATTCTTCTGTACCTATGATGGCTGATACTACTACAGATTACGAAATGTAGAGTTCACGTTTTTTGAACACAAAACGGAGCTCAGAGTTAACAACGGCACCTAATATAAGCTCTAAAAGAGTAGAACTTTATAAATAAAGAGTTCAGCCCCGCTCGCCCAAAGCAAGGACTGTTTTAAGGAAAAATCTGTGAGGCTAGCTGTAGGGAATATCGCATTATTGGGCAGCTTAATCGTGTATATGATTGCTTAGAGCTTTTGTACCAGGAGGTTAACGTTTTTTCCCTCTTCACTTGTCCCAGTAGTGGAATACTTGTGAAAGTGAGTAAAAGAGATCTACCACTAAGGTGTTTCCCAGAACTTTGTGGTCTCTTTTCAACTGAATACAAACATAAATGCAAGAGTTTAGTGGAAGTGTGCCCAAACTGTATTAGTCAACTTGATCAATACTATCAAGTATTTCAAGGGGAACCTGAATTAAATACTCTACTCTGGCATCAAAGGAGTCTCCATAATTGCCGGGATATGTAAAATATATTTATGGGAAAACCTCCACACTTCAAAACAATTAATAAGAAACACCAAAAAGAATGGAGAATCAGCCGAGAGGTACTTCAAAGATCTATACACTGGCCCTTGGAACAAGTGATATATTTGTTCTCAAGAATGTTGATTAAGGGTTCTGGGATATGCAGTGATCCATATAGGACTGAACAAACAAGGGATCATTATCCATACATTTGTGATTTTTATAGACACCCAAGAGAAGAGTGCAACTAACCTTTCTCTGTATGTATATTCTTCCTCCTTTGTGGTGAATTGGTGCTAAAGCATAGTTGTGTATATTATAACTATACCTTATAAGAACTAATTCTAGGGTTTCCAGGCATCCTTTATATTTTACAAGCCTTCTCACGGATAGTGCTCTAATTCCGGCATGAGAGCTTGGGCATTGCTTGGTCAAACCTGAATCTCAAAGAAGTAAACATGGTCTGTCCAGACACAACTTGCTTATTTGTAAATGTGTGAATTACCTACTGTTGCTTAGGATTACCTACTTAAGATTTTCTTTGGGGGAGACTATCTATACTACAAGTGTCCTGGTGTCACTAATACTCTAACCCTTCATTACGAGTTTGTCAACCACCTGAACCAATTGGATCCATAAATAAAGAAGGGAGATTGCCTCGCTATACTCAGTATTGTACTCCGTGCAAAACCTCATAGCAACACAGCATCGCCATTATAAGTGCTCTTCGGCTTACACCATGGCAACAAAAAGAGGGCAGAATGGTAAAATGGTAAATATAAGAAAAAAACAAAAAACACTATTGTGGTTATTGCCCCATAATTCGCAAAAAACTGTAGAAAAATATGGAAACATGCATATTTCTGAACTCAGGACAATATTTAAAAACTATTTTGATGGGGTCTTTTTTAATGATTGTATTTGTGTAAATTATATTTTGAGTCAAAGTTAGAATTTTTTTTTTTGTTTATCATATTTTATGATTTTTTTGTACTAAATTAAGATATTATGAACATAATGGTATCTAATGAAAGCCCTTCTTATGATTATAAAAACAGCATATAATTTGTGCGGGTACATTATATGAGAGAGAAGACAATTACAGCTAAAGACAAACACCCCAGAAATGTAAAAACAGCCCTTGTCACAAAGGGAAAGTACCATTAAGCATAGACGTGTTCATTTTGGATATTGGACATAAGTTACGTGCACTATCAGGTGGATTAGATGCTACCTTAAAACCCACGCATCAGATATGAAAATTGACCGTACTTTGTTTATTAATGGAAGAGAGTTAAAACTTGTGGGGTCAACGCACACGTTGTATTTGGTAAGATATCCACAAGACCTTCAAACAATTTTTTGTTTTCTTTTCTCTCCTCTATGACTTAGCACCATGATAATTAACCCCCCTTAGCTCCTGTTGCCAAAGTGTGAGGTCTGATAAAGATGCAGAATATGCATCAAGGAGAAAGAGGGGCGGATGGGGATTTATTATGTTCTAACCCTGAATGTTCAGGGACTAAATGTTCCCCAACGCAGACTCACTGTTTGATTCATTGTATTCAGAAACGATTGATATAGCATGCTTACAAAGAGACTCACCTTGAAGAGATAGATGCTCACAGACTGAAGTAAAAAAAATACTCCTATGTTTAATATTCATCAATGTATGAGAAAAAATAGAACGGAGTGGCAATTTTGATTTCCCGGGATATCAAATACGAGCTGATTTGTAAACAGGTTGATTTGAATGGGAGATTTGTTTTTCTGATTCGCAGATTTAACGATAGACTCTTTTCTATACCAAATATATATGCCCCTAACAAAAGCCCAACGCAGTGTGTCAATAAAACCCTACATCAGATACATGATTACATACAGGGATCATTAGTTGTGCTAGGAGATTTCAATTGTGTTTCTGATCCAGAGGTGGACAGAAGGGGCACAGTTCCTAGAACGATCTCTCCCTCGGAGAGGGCCCTGGCAAATGCCTTCCATTCTATGCTGGGGAGGTTTAATCTCTATGACGCATGGAGAGTATTTAGCCAATTGGAGAGGGATTTCACTTTTTTCTCTAACAGACATACATTATGCTCTAGGATCCTATTGGACCAATTCATATATAAAAATCGTAGCCTGGTCTGATCATGATTCTGTGGTGTTGGATATTAAAGAGGATAACTTGAAGATAAGGGGTTCATGGAGGTTAAATGATTTTTTGTTAAACAGCCAAACTAATGTGGAAGGTACACAATCTATGACACAAGAATCCTTTTCAGCAAATGGAGAAACAGACAGTTCTATGGTGTGGTGCGCCTTCAAGAATGTGGCCCGGGGCCACCTCATTATGCTTGGGTCACATGCTAAAAAGGTGAGTGGCAGAAATGAATATAAGGCTAGCGGAACTAAAAACATTGAATAGGGTCTTGGTGGAAGAATCGAGAACAAATGAAATTAACTTAATAAGGAAAGACCTAAAATGGTTCTAACTGGGTAACAGCGCCAATAAGCTGATTAAAGCAAACAACTTAAGGGCAAGGATGTTTAAGATAATAGATGGGCAAAAAACAAACGTATCCCCGCAAAATATCAGCAAAGCTTTTGAAATTTGTTATCAAGGATTACTTAAGAAAGTGGCTGATACAATAGCATCATACCTAGTTGAAGTATTCAGTGAGATTAGAGACAGGCGCTCATTACCAAAGGAGATGCTTCAGGCATCCATAATCCAGATCACCAAACATGGGAAAGATACCAATCTAGTGATCAATTTTAGGCCAATCTCGCTGATCAGTTTGGATACGAAGATCTACTCCTCTATTATTGCAGATAGGTTTAAGATAATTCTTTCATCCATTATAAATATTGATCAAACAGGATTTGTGAAGGGACTCCAGGCCATGGGCAACACCAGGAAAATTATTATTGAATTTATAGATTATATTAATAAACATAATACCTCCAGTTATCCTGGCCCTTGATGCCGAGAAGGCCTTTGATCGGGTTGATTGGAGCTTCCTGGAAGAGGTTTTGAAGGCATATAACTTTGGGGGGAGGGGGGGGGCCTAATCAACACAGTCATGGCTCTTTATACATCACCTTCGGCGAGGATTGCGGGACCTGGACTGCACTCAGAGTGGTTTGATATGAAAATTGGGACTCGACAGGGATATCCCTTGGCTTCCATTATTTAGATACTCTCATTAGAACCCATGGTAATTAGGACATCGAAGGCATACATGTGGGAAGGAGAGTTTGTAAAATAAGTTTATTTGCAGATGATGTTTTACTGATATTGACTGATCCAGTAAATTTGATCGGAAGGGTTCTGGAGGAGATAGACGCATTTGACCGTTGCTCTAACTACAAATTGAATGTAAAGAAAACCCAGGCCCTGAGTATTAATATACCATCTTTTTCTTCTTAATTTGATGACTATTTCTAGATCTCCAACCTTAAATAGGTCTCTGGAAAGGTCTGAATTTATCATGGGTAGGGAGGGTGAATTCTATTAAATCTCATACCCAAAAGGTTATATTTACTGAGAATGATTTATATCCCTAAATCTGTCACATAGTGTAAACAATTCCAAAGCCTAGTTGGTAAATATATCTGGGGAGATAAAAAAACAAGAATCGCCAGGCAGTGGCTGCATAAACCCAGTAATAAAGCGGGTCTTGGACTGCCCAACCTGGCTAGGTAGGTTGATGCAAGTATGCTACATCATGCTCATAAATTGCAGTCACCTGAATCTCATAAATAAGATTGGTTTTGGATAGAACAGGAGATGGTGGGGTCTACTGCCTTGTAAAGTATCTTATGGATAAACAGAACTAGGACCTTGGGTCTAACCACTGCCTCTGGCAATTCTATATTGATTGGTACTTTGGTCAGTTGGCTTACTTTTAAAAAGAAAATTGGTCTGTCAAATAATATTGTTAGATCTATAGCAGTTAATGTCAGTGAAAATCTGATTACCCATATTAATTTTAGTGACGGCTTTAAGGAATTGAATTTGACCTTGTCACGGACAGGGCTATCGTCGAGCCATGACTTGGCAGTATGGGTGTGAAAAGGGGCTAAACGTCACTTTCCCTACAGGGCACAAAACAACCCCCACGGACCCCTACCAGTCACCCCCAAAACTCCTTGCTAAGAAGATGCCACCACTAAGACTTATGGGCATCTTTAATTACCCCAAAAACACAGTAAAATTGCAGTATACACACAAACTCTTACTGACCAAATATCTAGCAAATTAAACCCTTAGTAACGTGATATAAAAAGGCTACCTCTAGACTGAATTCGATTAGAGAACAAGAGACAGAGCTGATTAAAAATATTTAATCTGAGTAATCTGAGTCACAGTGCTGTTACACAAAAATGCACATAAAAAGAGACAGACATAAATGCAAGTACATAAACAGTTTACAATAAAAAGTACAAAACAGAAATGATCATACAATAGGTGGTTCCTGGAGTCTAGAGTTTTTGTGGCTTTTGATGTAAAAATGACTCTCCTTCATTACCCCTTGCGCACTACTATATCCCCCTCTGTCCCTAGTAAGACAGCCCACCTTTGTCACCTGAAAATAGCATGGGCATATGGGGCTCAGCAGATTATGACATCCTGAAGGCGGGGTCATAACTGCTCAACTTTTGCTTTAGAACACAAAATATGTAAAAGAAGATTTCCTGCGCATGGCATAATTATGACACTGGGCTCATCTTACTACCCTGTTCTGCTCGGTCAGTTTAAGATCACACATGACATGTATGCATTTAGCCCAAATGCCATATTTTAATATCTCCCATGCCATCCGCCACCTCCTAGTACAGTGTGGTGTCCCTCAAAAGCCTAGGCCATGCTGGTTTCAAATATATATTGATTATGAAACTCATCCCAACATGTATCCAGATACATACATTTCTAGAACTATGTGGGCATTTGTTTCTGATCTCTGGGGCAAATGTAGCCCATACAGATAAGGTTGTAATTTCTGTAGCGCCCACACCACAGCTAGACACTCTTTCTCCACTACTGCATAGGCCACTTCCCTGGGTAAAAGCTTCCTGCTCAAGTACATTATCAGGTGCTTCTCCCATTTGGAGTTAACCTGGCTAAGAACAGCTCCCAGCCCAAAATTATAAACATCCGTCTGCACCACAAACCTCCAACTGAAATCAGGATCCTGAAGTATAGGGGCATTAGCTAGAGCTGCCTTAAGTTGTCCAAAGGCTTCCTCAAAGCGTGGGGTCCAGTCCACCTGTTTAGGCAAGTGTTTTTTAGTTAAGTTGGTGAGGGGCTTGGCTGTCTTGCCATAGTCTCTGACAAACTTTCGGTAGTACCCTGTAGTCCCTAGAAATGACATTACTTCTTTTTTAGTCTTAGGGGTGGGCCATGCATTGATGGCTTCCACCTTGCAGGGTTCAGGACGTAAGGTCCCACCTCCTAACCTATGGCCCAGGTACTGTACCTCTGTCATGCCTACCTGACACTTTTACGGCTTGATAGTGAGCCCTGCAGTTGCTATGTGGCCCACCACTCTGTCTTACTCTGTCCTATGTCTTACTGAACAGGGCTATATCATCTAGATATGCCACAGTGTATTCCTCCTGGCCTCCTAGCAGCTGGTTAACCAGCCTCTGAAAGGTAGCGGGAGCATTTTGCATCCCAAAGGGCACCACACAAAACTCATACAGCCCAAAGGGAGTGATAACTGCGGACCACTCCTGGGCTTCAGGAGACATGGGTATCTGCCAGTATCCTCTGCTTAAATCCATAATCGTCAGATACTGGGAACCTGCTTGCTGATCCAGCAAGTCATCTATCCTAGGCATAGGATAGGCGTCAAATGTGGTAGCCGCATTCAATTTATGGTAGTCCACACAGAACCTAGTGGACTTGTCTTTCTTTGGTACCAGAACCACAGGTGCAGCCCAAGGGCTTTTAGACTTGGTAATTACCCCTAGGTCTAACATCTCCTCAATTTCCCACTGAATATGAGCTTTTACCTCAGGGGATACCCGGAACACTAAGTGTCTTAGGGGGGGTTGGTCTCTGGTGTCTACATGGTGGGTAGCTAGGGTAGTTCGCCCTGGCTTTGCAGTGAAAATTTCCTTGTGGGGGATTAGCACCTGTTGTGGCTGGAACTGCTTTTCAGCTGAGAGTTGTTGATTGACCTGGGTGTCCCGGAGTGATCTCTGACTTCTAGCTTCATTTGCTAAGTCTAACAGTGGTTCCCCTTCTAACCCATCCTCTGAGGCACTACATACACTTAGTACCACATTTTCAGGGTCATGATAGGCTTTCAGCATGTTAATGTGATAGCGCTTCTTGTTCTCACCCTTCTCATCTAAAGCTATCACATATGTGGTGGGATCTAATCACTGCAGGATGGGGAATGTACCTTCCCAGGCAGCCTGCAGCTTATTCTGCCTGATAGGTATCAGAGCTAGGACTTTCTGTCCCACCTCATAAACCCGGTCCCTAGCAGTGCGTTCATACCAGTGCTTCTGCCTAGACTGTGCTGCCTTTAGGTTGTCATGTACTAGTCCCGTCAGGGTCTGCATCTTATCCCTAAACTTATTTACTGTACTTATAAATATATTCCACTACAGAGGTGTCCATAGTGTGCAGCCTCCCTTCCCATTCCTCTCTAACTAGATCTAGAGGTCCCCTCACCCTGCGCTCATACAGTAGCTCAAAAGGTGAGAAGCCTGTGGACTCCTGTGGTACCTCCCTGTAAGCAAACAATAAATGGGGCAGATACATCTCCCAGTCCTTACCCTGGGACTCCACAAATGTCTGAAGCAACTGCTTCATGGTTCCATTAAACCTTTCACAGAGGCCATTAGTTTGGGGATGGTAGGGGCAGGCTACCAGGTGCTGCACATTGACTTTCTTGAAAGGCTCTGCATTAGATTGGACATAAATTTGGTGCCCTGGCCTGTTAACATTTCTTTAGGGAACCCTACCCTGCAGAAAATATTTATCAAAGCATCAGCTACCTAGTCTGCCCTGATAGAGGACAGTGCCAGGGTACCTAGTTGCATAGTCCACCACAGTCAGGATAAACTGCTTACCTGCATAAACAAAATTCTGCCCTGCTGCACCAAATAATATTAATTGCTCACCTTCCTAAATCACCACGAAAAATAACAATACACGGTGGAAGGTGGGTGCCCATGAACTCTACTAAACTTGAAAAACTTAGAGGGAGCCTAAAAAGGACACTGTCCAAAGAAAGTTAATTTAGGCACTAAAAAAAAAAAAGTCTAATATGAATCTTTATTAATGTCAAATTACTAAAAAGAACCCCCAAAAAAAAGAAGGGGGAAAGGGGCCAAAAGGTGGGAGGTGTACCAACAACTTCATATACCACACACAATATTACACAAACTGTTACTAATACAAATACAAAAACACAATATATATACACAATCCTGCAGGATATAGCACAATCTATAACAGTGCATCCACTGTCAGAAATAAATGTGTTAACAAGACATGGGGAAAGTATTGCAGTGGAACAGGCAATTGCATCCAATAAATCAATCAGCAGCACAGGTGAAAAAAATAGTCTCTGATGTACTCAAACTGCTTGCTGCATAATGATAGTTATAGTAGCAAAGCACATTGCAAATGCTAAAACAAAGTGTCCATGTCCTAATGAGAATTCAGAAATATTGTATCAGGCGTAATAATGTCACAGAGCTGCAGTAACAACTTAATAAGTGTGGAAATAAACATGAGATACTTGCAGAGATTCACAACTCAAGTAGTTGGTTTGATTAACTCCAAGACCCGGAGGAAGCCTGTCAGAGGCAAAACGACCCTCGGTCTGGCGTGAGCATTACACTGGTCCTGCGGGAAGTAACACTATACAGTCACTAACTTTGAGAAATGCAGACGGCAGATTGTCCTTAATTTACTGGAGACGCAGTGGCATTACTGAAGAGATTATCCGATACCTCAAGATCCTTTACCTACCTCATCTGTGGAGTTATTGGAGCCGGTGGGCTGTGATTTAACGTATGCTGATCGAGGGAGGAGTATTGGAGTTAATTAAACCAACTACTTAAGTTGTGAATCTCTGCAAGTATCTCATGTTTATTTCCACACTTATTATTTGTATTAGTAACAGTTTGTGTAATATTGTGTGTGGTATATGAAGTTGTTGGTACACCTCCCACCTTTTCGCCCCTTTCCCCCTTATTTTTTTGGGGGTTCTTTTTAGTAATTTGACATTAATAAAGATTTATATTAGACTTTTTACTCAGGATATGATGTTTGTCCAATTGTGATTTGCCTGAGTGCCTAAATTAACTTTCTTTGGAGAGTGTCCTTTTTAGGCTTCCTCTAAGTTTTTAAACTGCTTACCTGAGCTGCTGGGTATAGCTAGGGCCCCTATCAAATCTACTGCCACTCTTTCAAAGGGTTCTCCTATGATAGGCAAGGTTACTTAGGGGACATGACTCACACCCCCAGACTTCCCCACCTTCTGGCACACCTGGCAGGACCAACAGTAGCTAGCTATGGCGGTACCCATACCGGGCCAATAGAAGTTGTTGGCTAGCCTGGATTGGTTTTTTTGCACCCCTAGATGCCCGGCCAGTGGGGATTCATGGGCTAACCTTAACAATTCTTTATGAAAAGATTGGGGAACCACTAGTTGCCATTCTCCCTTCCATGGCCTCTAATTATCCTTGTCAAGTGTCTCTCTGTACAGGATTCCTTAATCTCAATACACCCGTTCTACATCATTGTCTTTGACAGGCTGCTCTGCAAGGTGTCGCAATTCCTCCAAGGAGGGATCACTTTGCAGGGCAGCCAAGTAGGACCTATTGCCTCCTTCGCCTATACTACTGGGGGTCAGTGTAGAGTGTTCTAGCTGAGCATGCAATGGTTCAGAGTATCCTTGCTGAGGTGCAACAGTAGGTGATTCCCCTCCAGCCTGTGCAGCAATACTTCCTCGTGCTTATTCCCTGGCCGCCTGCTTGCGGGTCACTATAGCCACCATGCGTATACAGCCCTGTTTATCACATTCTAACATTTCAATGGGTACCTCAAACTCTTTCCTTACCTCCTCAGAACTAGAGCTTGGCATTTGACACATAAATTACTTAAATTTCACAATATCCGTAGTGCCCTTTTGGTGGGAAACCCCTGCCCTCCCTCCCAGACAGACATTTCCCCAAAATGTTCACACTATATCTCAGCCTGAGTGGGGCTCACCCCTTGTCCCTCGTCCTTTGACACTTGCAAGGGTACATCAAACCCCCTGCACACCCCCTAGCCCCTCAGAACTAGGCTTTGGCATTTGGCAGACATGAAAATCACATTTACCCATACCCCCAATCTCCTCTTGGTTGGAAACTCCTGGTTCTGGCACAGGCACACATTCTTCCACCCTCTGCCCTCCCTTTGAGGCACCCATCCTCCCAAAAGTTTCACACAGTACCTCAGGTGGAGCAAGGCTCTCTCCTAGCCCATCCGGTTCCCAGGTGTTTTCTTCTGGGGCATACTGACAAAGTAACCTGCCCAAATCATTCCCCAGCAAACATTCACGGGGATATCCTCTGATACGCTCACCTTCCTCAAACCTTTCCCCGTACCCCAATCAAGGTACACCAGTGCCATAGCCACTTCAGGGCACACCCCGCAAATTCCTTTAATTGCCATAGTTTTCCCTGGGATATTATCCTCCGAATTCACCACTTCCGGATGCACCAAGGTGAATGCTGCTCCAGTATCCCGAAAACCAGTGGTCACCTTAGTGTGAGTTTGCCTGGGATGGATATGCATAGGCCCATTTGCTGTTCCCTAGAATATGTTAATTACCAATTACTCTGCAAAAGAACTTATTAGACAATAGGACTCCAAAACACACACCCCAGAATATATGACATACATCATGACAGACCTTCTCTCAGTTAATGCATGGAGAGAAGACAAAATCGTTAAAACATGTAATGGAGGAATTTGGCCTGCACTGGAAGGATGCTTTTGGGGCGTTGAGGCGCCTCCACTTCACACGACACCATATGTTTAGACCTAAGGATAAGAACTTTGAGAATAATTCCAACTCATGTAGGTTGAGGAATTGGTACTCCCTGCTGGATGGTGTTAAACCCAGTAAAGCCCTAGCAGCATGGGGAAATGGAGCACAGAACTTAATATTGATAGGGACTTGGAATTATGGGAGAAGGGGTGGACACAAACTAAGAGGTCTACCCATTGCCTCAATTTGCAGGAGTTGCAGTTCAAGTTGCTTTTTAGATGGTACTTGGTCTCTCTAACCTTAAATAGATTTGACACCTCGCAAAATCCTCAATGTTAGAGATGTCAAAGTGTGGAAGGGAATTATGTCCACATATGGTGGGATTGCACTGGAGTCAGGGAAACATGGAGGGAGGTTTTTTCTGTTTTATCGGCTTCTTCAATGTTGTATCCCTATAAGCGCAGAAAGAGCCCTGTTACATGGGAATTTGGATTGTCTTCAGAGTGAGGGTAGGAAATTAACGGGTCAGCTCTTTCTGGCAATAAAACTGTGTATAGCGCGTAAATGGAAACAGCCGAAACTATTGGGTGGAAAGACGGAAGAAATTTAATTTAGTCACTTCGGCAAGATTGAAAGGGGATATTTTAAAGTTAACAACAAACTGATGATGTATTGTAAATTTGACAACCGTGGTGGGACAGGTTTCCCCTAAAGGGAGATTGATGAGCTAAAATATCTACCTGGGGCCGAGGGGACCCATCAGACGCGTCTTGGCTCTAGTCTGAGGCTTAGGAAAAAGTTAAGGAAAAACTGATGCCTCAGAATTATAAGTTTTAGTTGCAATCTTGGGCAATTTATGTTTAATGTAAGTTTGTATTTTTTTTGTTTGTTTCTTCCTTTTTTTCTGTGCTGGTGTCAGTGTCACAATCATTTAAATTGATTTTAAATATCAGCTATCCTACAATAGAAGCACATGTTTTGTAAGTTATTGAAGGCTTTTTTGATTGTGTGTATGTCTTTGTAATATGTGATATTTAAATTAAGAAATTTAAAAAAAAAGATTTGCGTCCATCAAGTTCAACCCTTTTCCTATTGCATGTTTGTGGCTGTTGATCCAAAAGAAGGCAAATAAAAAACCCTTTCAGCAATTTCAAATTCTGCTTTTAGTGGGGGGAAAAATCCTTCTTGACTACAAATGTCAATCCAATTTCTCTTTGCATCAACAAGCACTAAATGTGTATATATATATTTTTTTTTAACCCCTTAGTTACATGACTTTTTTTGGCTTGTCTGACTCTTGGTGACATGGACTGTTTTAACATTTCTGCTGTAATTTCTTTTATCTCACACCAACCTTTGCCAAAGTTTGTAGCAAAAAAATTATGAATTTTCACACTGATTGCAATTCAGGTAAGCAATTCCTGAAAATGTGAAGGGGTACTGCCAAATAACACCTCAATATGTGTTCAACAATATCTCCTGACTACAGGGATAACACCCATGCATATAATCCCAGCAGATGTGCTTATGGGAGCCTCTCTCCCTAAGAAGTCTCCAACAATGGTTGTTTGAGAGCTGATGGAATTGAAACAACTGTGTTGGCACAAGATAACATTATGCTAGCTGATAATAGTATTCCTGAAAATTAATACAGTGCACAGCCTTCCTCCCATTTAATCATAGATTTAGTTTTACGCGGCAGGCTATGGTTTACCAAAAATGTTAGTAATGTAGAGAAGAGATTTGCAGAAAGAGGCAATATTAATCACTTCACCCATAAGTCTGGAGGGATAGAACAAGTTTTAGTTGTAGCTCGGCAAAAGGCATTAAATGGGGGCCCTCTTACAGGCCGGCCACTACCTGTATCTTGCTTTTTTTCCCATTGGGAGAGATACAGATCTTGTACATAAAATGGAAAGGGCCCTTAACGGGTAGCTATTGAAACAAAAGAGTAGCTCCCAGTGATTTCCTCAGATTGTGCACATTCTTAACCAGTGCAATAACAATTATACTATTGATTTCGAGCTTCATAAAAATTGTCGAAACCCATTGTAATAGGAAAGGGTCCAGACCACCAGCTGTCTCTTTCTTGATATTATACCAACCCAATTGAGTGTTCTCAGTCATTTCCCAAGCCAAAATATGTGCCAACTGGGTAGCTCTATGGAGTTTAAACAAATCTGGGTAGCCCAAGCCTCCATGATTCAGATTTCTCCTTAGAGTGGTTCCTGGAATTCTGGGTTTTCTCGAGGCCCATACATATTTGGATAGCAATTGATCAAATCCCCTCTTGGGATCGGAAGAGGAATTGCCTTGAATAGATACAATAATTTAGGGATTACATATGCTTTGACAACATTGATACTTCCCATCAAAGAGAGTTCTAAACCCTTCCACTTCTGTAACAAGACCTGAATCTCAGCTTAAAGTTCCCCATAATTAATGGACACCATATTATCTAGTCTGGAGCATATCTTGACTCTTAGATATTCGATATTCTTAGACGATAGTGTCAACCAATCTATCTTTGTTATATCATCTCTTTGTCCGGAGTTTGTGCCAGTCAGAGCCCAGTAATATTGTGCCAGTCAGAGCCCAGGAATATTGTGCCAGTCAGAGCCCAGGAATATTGTGCCAGTCAGAGCCCAGGAATATTGTGCCAGTCAGAGCCCAGTAATATTGTGCCAGTCAGAGCCCAGGAATATTGTGCAAGTCAGAGCCCGGTAAGTGTGCCAGTCAGAGCCCAGTAATAGTGTGCCACTCAGAGCCCAGTAATATTGTGCCAGTCAGAGCCCAGGAATATTGTGCCATTCAGATACCAGGAATAGTGTGCCAGTCAGAGCCCAGTAATGGTATGCCAGTCAGAACCAAGTAATAGTGTGCCACTCAGATACCAGTAATATTGTGCCAGTCAGAGCCCAGGAATATTGTGCCAGTCAGACACCAGAAATATTGTGCCAGTCAGAGCCCAGTAATATTGTGCCAGTCAGAGCCCTGTAAAATTGTGCCAGTCAGACACCAGAACTATTGTGCCAGTCAGAGCCCAGTAATATTGTGCCAGTCAGAGCCCAGTAAAATTGTGCCAGTCAGATACCAGTAGTATTGTGCCACTCATAGCCCAGTAATATTGTGCCAGTCAGAGCCCAGTAATAGTGTGCCACTCAGAGCCCAGGAATAGTGTGCCAGTCAGAACCCAGTAATAGTGTGCCACTCAGAGCCCAGTAATAGTGTGTCAGTCAGAGCCCAGGAATATTATGCCAGTCAGAGCCCAGGAATATTGTGCCAGTCAGAGCCCAGTAATAGTGTGCCATTCAGAACCCAGTAATATAGTGCCAGTCAGAGCCCAAGAATATTGTGCCACTCAGAGCCCAGTAATAGTGTGCCAGTCAGAACCCAGAAATAGTGTGCCAGTCAGAGCCCAGTAATATTGTGCCAGTCAGTGCCCAGTAAAAGTGTGCCAGTCAGTGCCCAGTAATAGTGTGCCAGTCAGAACCCAGTAATAGTGTGCCAGTCAGTGCCCAGTAATAGTGTGCCAGTCAGAGCCCAGTAATAGTGTGACAGTCAGATACCAGGAATATTATGCCAGTCAGTGCCCAGTAATAGTGTGCCATTCAGAGCCCAGTAATATTGTGCCAGTCAGATACCAGGGATATTATGCCAGTCGGTGCCCAGTAATAGTGTGCCAGTCAGTGCCCAGTAATAGTGTGCCAGTCAGAGCCCAGTAATATTGTGCCAGTCTGATACCAGGAATATTATGCCAGTCAGTGCCCAGTAATAGTGTGGCAGTCAGAACCCAGTAATAGTGTGCCAGTCAGTATCCAATTATTCCAGTATTCCCCCCCCTGCCACCACCCCCCCTCCCCCCGAGAAGAGGGGGGGAACAACGCTTTAAAAAAAAAAAACAACACGCTTGCAGACAGAGACAGAGGTGAGAGGAGATCAGAAGATCCCCCCTCACCATCGCTCTGCCTGCCAGGCTGCACGGGAGGCCGAACAGGCAGCACAGAGAAACCTCTGTGCTGCCTGTTCGGCTTCCCATGCCGTGTGACACGGAAGTGCCGACAGGTCACGTGACCGGCGCGCTGACGTCATACGGCCACCGGGTCACGTGACCTGTCGGCACAACCGCCTGGGAGCTGAACAAGCAGCATAGAGGAGACCATGCTGCCTGCCACTAACCACCAGAGAAAGGTAAGTGCTGGGGAGATGGGGGGATGTACTGGGGAAATTGGCAGAGGCTTATTAATGGCAAGTAACACTGGCATATTATTGGGCAAATTGTCAGGGGCATATTAAATGGCAAATAACACTGGCATATTATTGGGCAAATTAGCAGGGGCATATTAAATGGCAAATAACACTGGAATATTATTGGGCAAATTGGCTAGGGCATAATAAATGGCAAATAACACTGGAATATTATTGGGCAAATTGGCAGGGGAATATTAAATGGCAAGTAACACTGGCATGTTATTGGGCAAATTAGCAGGGGCATATTAAATGGCAAATAACACTGGCATGTTATTGTGCAAATTAGCAGGGGCATATTTAATGTCAAATAACACTGGCATATTATTGGGCAAATTAGCAGGGGCATATTAAATGGCAAATAACACTGGAATATTATTGGGCAAATTGGCTGGGGCATATTAAATGGCAAATAATACTGGAATATTATAGGGCAAATTGGCTGGGGCATATTAAATGGCAAATAACACTGGAATATTATTGGGCAAATTGGCTGGGGCATATTAAATGGCAAATAACACTGGAATATTATTGGGCAAATTGGCTGGGGCATAATTTATGGCAACTAACATTGGCATATTAGTGGGCAAATTGGCTGGTGAATATTAATGGCAAATAATATTGGCAATGTGTATGTAATGGGGTGATGGAGGCATGTAAATGGGGTGATGGGGCATGTCCTTGGTGTGCAACGTGGGTTCTGGGTCATGTCGTGGTTGTGCATTGTGGGTAGGGGGGGTGCCCAAATTTTGTCTGCCTAGGGCAGCACAAAACCAAGATACACCACTGGGGGGGGAGAGAGGAGAGAACATGGGGGAGAGAGGAGAGAACACTGATGGGGGGAAGAGGAGAGAACACTGATGGGAGGGGAGAGAGGAGAGAACACTGATGGGGGAGAGAGAGGAGAGAACACATATAGGGAGAAGAGAGAACACTGAAGGGAGGAGAAGAGAGAACACTGACGGATGGGGGAGAGAGGAGAGAACACAGACGAGGGAGAGGAGGAAAAGAGACAGCTATTGGGAAGAGGAAAGACACATACATGTTTAGAGGGACAAAGAGACAGTCATAGGAGGTAGAGAATAGAGAGGACATGGGAAGGGGAGAGGAGACAGAGAGACATGGGAAGGGGAGAGGAGACAGACAGACATGAGAAGGGAGAGGAGAGAGACATAAATAGGAAGGGAGAAGAGAGAGACATAAATGGGATGGTAGAGGAGAGACGGACAGACATGGGTTGGCAGAGGAGAGACAGACAAACATGGGATGGCAGAAGAGAGACAGACAGATATTGGATGGCAGAGGAGAGACAAACAGATATGGGAAGGGGAGAGGAGACAGACAGACATGGGAAAGGAGAGGAGAGAGACATAAATGGGAAGGGAGAAGAGAGAGACATAAATGGGATGGTAGAGGAGAGACAGACAGACATGGGTTGGCAGAGGAGAGACAGACAAACATGGGATGGCAGAGGAGAGACAGACAGATATGGGATGGCAGAGGATAGACAGACAGAGATATATTTAGGTCTGTGAGTCATTTTTTATCCATGTTCCCCTCTTAATCAGATGACCCCGTGAGTAGCACTTCAAGGGTTATGTCCGAGATGTCTCCAGTGTCATTCATTTTCAAGAAATCCCTAACCTGAGCCATCAGATTGAGTTTACTGTCCTCTGATTCCAGAGTATATACATTATGTCTCCAATGGGTGCTGAGATGACAATGAGGGTTATTTTTAAACTTTGAAAAATTAGGGGCATGATCAGACCAACAAATAGTACCGATGCTTGAGGCAACACATCTCTCAGGCATTGCGCCTATCGTGAAAAAGAAATCTATTCTTATAAGAATTATGTACTGGAAAGAAAAAGGAGAAGTCATGTTCGCCTTGGTATTGCAGCCTCCATTTATCTAACAGATTGTTCCTAATTTGAGGCTCATGTTTGCATGTTTTAGGAGATTTTCTATCCAATGTCTCATCCATAATGCAATTCATGTCACGTCCAATAATTGGCACACCTTGAGCAAATTTATGAAATCTGTTCATTGAGCTGTTACAAAAATGCTTCAAATGGTCTGATGGAGCATACAGATTTATTAGTGTATACAATATATCATTAATACTAAGATAATCCTCCTCCCCTCATTGTCAGATTCATAAAAGACATAATCAAATCTATTTTTCTCTGCCAATATTATTGCTACTCCACTTTCCTTCTTATCTGCAAGAGACATGTGTAGACGTGTGAATTTACTATACTTCCAAAATGATCTTTGATTTCGTCTCCAATGTGTCTACTTGACAAACACTATTTCAATTGATTCTCAAATTCTCAAATCATACAGATAGGCTCTTTTGTAGGTAGAGTGTTAGCCATGCGCATTCAACAATACAAGGTTAAATGACATCAAAGATATACTTCTGGATTAACCATATCCTGCGCTGGGACAACCTGGAGCATATCCACCTGATTATTACTGCTATACCAATTTTGTTTCAGTCAGCTCAACATCGTATCTGTCCTTAACTGCAATTTATGTATAATTTCTGCTCTTCTAAGAGCTGCTTTTCAAAGCGTATATTTTGGAGATATTTGGGAGACAGGCTTGATTTTTCAACTTGCTGAGATCTTCTTTTCTACTGATACAAGTAAAATTCATTTAGTCAAGTTATTGTGTGGTGGTTTGTACTGATTTCCTGCTTCAAATTACTAAGGAATCTGAATTGAATACTTAGGTGTTTGTCATTGTTTGGTTCTAATTGGCATAGGCTGACTCAGGTGTTAAAACTTTCCTTGGGGGATGTGCTTGTAGGGTGTGTTGTGTATTTAAGGCATAGTGGAAATATGCTTGGCTAATTTAATAGCTTGAGAAAAACAAAAATATCTTTTTGATTTAAATTCTTAAAATGGCAGATTTGGTTTACTGTGATACTTGTTATGCATTTGTTTCACGTTCAATTTTTTGGAGGTTTGGATGCTGTCTAATTTGTAGACAGTTCTCAAGATTGCAGCAGGAGATTGCATTTCTAAAGTCCAAGATTTGTAATTTATCTGTAAAACAAACTCGGGCTGAGACTGTTGCGAAGTCACTGCCACAGAGGCCATTGCCAAAAGGCTTCCTAGGAATGGCAGGTGGGTTACTGTTGGATCTGGTTGGCTTAGAGTTGTGGATAAAAGGCATGTCCCTCAGTCTGTAGCTCTCCAGAATTAATTTTCAGCACTTTCAGAGTGCAGTGGTGTTGTGGAGGCAGGCTCAGACATGGAATTTGAGGAACCACCCTCCTTTATGGCTAAGGTGCTCAAGGAGAAGGTGAGGCCTGGGAGAAAGCAGTTGATGTTGGGCGATTCTATCATAAGAGGTGTGGAGTTGGACAGTAGTGGCTTAGTGAGATGTCTTCGTGGAGAAACTGCTCGCAGAGACAGAAGACGTATGTCTATATATTGTTAAGCAAGCAAATCAGGAAGCAGAATTGGATGTACTGGTTCATCTAGGGACAAATGATTTGGCTTGCAATGAGGTTTCAGAGGTGAAGAAAGCTTTTTGTGTTCTTGCCAATGATATACAGCAGGTTGTGTCCACACTGTCATTTTCTGAAGTTATGCCTGTGCATAACATTCAGAATGATAGACGGATGTGTATAAGGGACTTTAACTTGTGGCTTGGGGAATGGTGTCGGATTTGGCTTTGTTGTTCATGGTAGTTCTCTATGGGATAGAAATTAACTGTACAAAAAAGATGGTTTGCATCTTTCTCAAAAGGAAAGAATGTTCTCAGGGAGCAGTTCAGAGGTTTTGCTAGGACGTTTTTAAACCAAAAGAGGGGGGGCAAAATGGCAATAAAATCAATCCAATTGCCCCCCAAAACAGGGACAGAAGGTGCCTGTAGTCAGTGTACTGAAAAATGATAAGCTTAGGGTCATATGCTTGCAGTTTAGGGAATAAGATACATGAACTTGAGGCAATATTGGAAACTGAGAATGTAGATTTAGTGGCTGTTACAAAGACATGGTATAATGAAAAACATGACTGGGACATATCAATACCAGAGTACTCTTTTTAAAGAAAAGACAGAGAAGGCAAAAAAGGGGAGGGGTGGCTCTGTATGTGAGGGATAGCTTAAAATGTAACTTAATACAAGTTAGTGAGGCGAACATAGAGTCAGTCTGGGTTACATTAGAGTTTGGTAATCATACGGTAACTTGGGTAGGTGTGATTTCTAGGCCCCCTGGACAAATAGAGGAGTTAGATCTACTAGTTGAGGTAATAGCTAAAATGACAATGAAGGGGAAAGTGATCATCATGGGTGACTTTAATCTTCCTGATGTGAACTGGAAAACCAAAATAGCTACTTGCGCCAGGAGTATGCATATCCTAAACTCCCTACTGATTATCTCTAAAGCAAGTCGTTGAGGAGCCAACTCGAAAGCAGGCCATATTAGATTTAGTGTTCATCTGATTTTGTATCAGATATTACTGTAGGTGAAAGTTTCGGATCTAGTGATCACCAGTCAGTATGGATTAATATAAGAACAGTGATGCAGTCACACCACACAAAAACAAATGTTTTAGATTTTAGAAAAACAGACTTTTCTAAAATTAGATTAGGTGTAAAGAAGTCATTATCAGACTGGAGCAATTTAAATGGAGTCCAGGAGAAATGGGATAATCTAAAAGTTGCACTACTGAAGGCGACAGAAAATTGCATTAGGACTGTCAGTAAGAGCAAAAAATTGAAGAAGCCACTGTGGTACTCTGCAGAGGTGGCCAAAATAGTAAAAAACAAAAAGTTAGCATTTAGTAATTATAAAAAAACGCAGAGTGAGGAAGATAGAAAGATCTATAAGAGTAGGCAGAAAGAGGCAAAGCAAGCTATAAGAGCTTCCAAAGCACACACAGAAGAGAATATAGCCCAGTCAGTGAAAAAGGGGGATAAAACAATTTTAGATACATAAATGAGAAAAGGAAAGTAAAACAAGGATTAGTTAGTTTAAAAACAAAAGAAGGATGCTATGTAGAAGAGGATAAATGCTTAGCAGACTGCCTTAATTAATATTTTTGTTTAGTTTTTACAAATGAAAATGAGTGTAAAGGACCTCATTTAGGGACAAAGACTAATGAGTCTTTTGATGCATGTAAGTTTACAGAGGAAGAGGTTTTATTTCAGATGTCTAAAGTAAAAACAAATAAGTCGATGGGACCTGATGGGATACATCCAAAGTTATTAAAAGAACTTAGTGGTGTACTAGCAAAACTGTTAACAGATTTATTTAACCAATCATTGTTAACGGGAGTAGTTTCAGAAGATTGGAAATTAGCAAATGAGCTCATTCACAAGAAAGGTAGTAGGGAGGAGGCAGGCAATATAGACCAGTAAGTCTTACTTCAGTAGTGGGTAAAACAATGGAAACCTTGTTAAAGAATAGGATTGTTGAACATCTAAAGTCGCTTGGATTTCAAGATCAGAGAGAACATTGGTTTACTTCAGGGAGATCATGTCAAACTAATCTTATTGATTTTTTTGGATTGGGTGACTAAAATAATAGATCAGGGTGGGGGCAGTAGACATTGCTTACCTAGATTTCAGTAAGGCTTTTGACACTGTCGCACATAGTAGGCTTGTGCTATCTATATATTACTCAAATCTTATTACAATAAGATGGAGCAACCTCTTAATATCAATAAAACATACATAAACTGTAATACAAGAAAATTAAGTGCCTAATGTGGATTCAATAGTGAAAGAATAGTGCCAATCATAGATTTATCATGCATTTTAAATATGTAAACATGATAAGCTCAAATCCTATCCTTTCATTATGTGATTGAATTGAAGGGAAAACAATATACCTTCAATCTGGTGCAAAAAGGTAATACTATTTATATACTCTCTAATTCTCTTAACATTACATAGCAACCCCTTAATATCAATAAACATTCATAAATTATTTTACACAAAGGTTTAGTACAAAAATATGCACTGTCGATGGGCACTGGATGTTAGGGGGGAGGTACAGGGAGGTTGTCTGGTGTCTTCCTACATGAACTAATGCAGGCAGCGAATTCCTCACCCCCACACACCCTCTCTTTTGGCAGGGACATGGACTATAAAGCCAAAAGTGATATCTGGGGTAATGCAGGGCAGAGGAGAGGGGTCAGATGCAGGGTGAGGGCAGGGCAGAGGAGGATGAACTGCTCCATCACCAAAAAGGCACCTAACCAATTTGAACTTGGAGCTCATCCCTGCCCCCTGGTGATGTCAGCATGACATCACCCTCCCACTCAATGTCTATAAGTCGGAATGAGAACTGCATTGTGTGTCCTCAGACTCAAAGTTACATTTTACTGCTGTAAAGATACTGGGAGGTGGCACCCAAAAACACAATTTTTCACAAAATGGCTGCACCCAGTCACACTTGTTTAGTAAAATATTTTATTAAGTAAACTTGCATAAAAAAAATAAAATACATATCTAAAATCAACAATAAAAAAAAAAACTTTACATTTTTTGGTCAGAGTGTCCCTTTTATTGTTTTAACACTTTTTCATCCATCAGCCAATCACATGCTTGTGGTGACTGTTCTGGCACATAAAAGACCTCCCCTGCTGCCGCCCGGCACGACCGCCAAGACTTTTATGATGAAGCCGGAAGGACCTGGCTTCATCATAGAAGTCCCGGCGGTCGTGCCGGGCGGCAGCAGGGGGAGTCTACGCTCATCGCGCAGAAACCCCCCGGCTGTTAGAGAGGGGGATCCAGGTCCCCTGAAGCTCTGCTGGGGACCTGGATAAATGTCTTATAATCTGACCTCGAAAAAAATGGTTTGAAAAAAACCTTGTCTTATATTCGAGCAAATACGGTATTCAACTTCTGTGTTTTCTTCCAAAAATAATCCATCCCAGTCAACAAGACCAATGAATGTATTACACATACTAAAGTTGGCCTTTTTAAAATTCAGTGTTTCTAGTTTACTGTACTAGCTGAGACAACAATTGGTTATTCAACAAACTTACTGCGTTTAGCAAAATTAGTAGTTCCACTTTCCCAATTTACTTCTGGGAAATTAAAATCCCCCATACTGATACTACACCCTATTTTAGAAGCCTTGTCTTTTTACATTAATAGCTCTGATTCATCAAGATCACCAGTATTTAAGGGTTTATAATGTTTCTGTTATACCAATTAAGCCATAGTTCTGATTCATGCTGCCAGCTCCAATTCCCCTCTTTTACCAGTTAAACTTCTTCCATTTGAAAGCATACACTTAATGCCACTGCCATGATCCATCATTGATTGAATTTTTAAGTTGTTTATAGGTTTCTCCCTACAATCTATATTTAACAATATCAACAGATCCACCCACCAGAGTACTAGCTACTGTGTTGTGTTTCCTTTCTATACTGTCTAACCCAGGGTTTATTGGTCCCTCTCCTCACCCCCCATTGCTAGTTTAAACGGGGATGGGACTCAGCGCCGACTCGGCAGCACAACACAGATTGTCGCTGGAGATTTAATCTCGGGACATTTCTTTGCTAAAGGTAAGTATTTTACCTATTTTAGTTTAAGGGTGGTTAGAATTAGAGTTTAGGGGTTTAGAATTAGGGTTTAGGGGGTTAATTTTAGTATTAGGGTTCGGGGTTAATTTTAGTATTCGGGTTTAAGGGGTTAATTTTAGTATTAGGGTTTAGGGGGTTAGTATTAGGGGTTTGGGGTTAGTATTAGGGTTTAGAGGGTTAGTATTAGGGGTCGGGGGTTAGTATTAGGGTTTAGGGGGTTAGTATTAGGGGTCGGGGGTTAGTATTAGGGTTTAGGAGGTTAGTATTATGTGTCGGGGGTTAGTATTAGGGTTCGGGGTTAATTTTAGTATTAGGGTTTAAGGGGTTAATTTTAGTATTAGGGTTTAGGGGGTTAGTATTAGGGGTCAGGGGTTAGTATTAGGGTTTAGGGTGTTAGTATTAGGGGTCGGGGGTTAGTATTAGGGTTCAGGGTTAATTTTAGTATTAGGGTTTAAGGGGTTAATTTTAGTATTAAGGTTTAGGGGGTTAGTATTAGGGGTCGGGGGTTAGTATTAGGGTTTAGGAGGTTAGTATTATGTGTCGGGGGTTAGTATTAGGGTTCGGGGTTAATTTTAGTATTAGGGTTTAAGGGGTTAATTTTAGTATTAGGGTTTAGGGGGTTAGTATTAGGGGTCAGGGGTTAGTATTAGGGTTTAGGGTGTTAGTATTATGTGTCGGGGGTTAGTATTAGGGTTTCGGGGGTTAATTTTAGTATTAGGGTTCGGGGTTAATTTTAGTATTAGGGTTTAAGGGGTTAATTTTAGTATTAGGGTTTAGGGGGTTAGTATTAGGGGTCGGGGGTTAGTATTAGGGATTAGGGAGTTAGTATTAGGGGTCGGGGTTAATGTTAGTATTGGGGTTAATATTAGTATTGGGGTTGTTTTTAGTATTGGGGTTATTTTTAGTATTGGTTTTATTTTTAGTGTTGAGGTTTGGGAATCATTTATTAGGGGGGGTATTTTCGTTTTACTTTTACATTTGTAAGAGCTGACAGTTCAGCGCTGAACTGCAGCTCTTACATCGCCACGGCCGTTATGAAACGGCCACGTTATTCTTCATTGCTGACAGTTCAGCGTTCTAACTGCTGCGCTGAACTGTCAGCAATGAAGATGCGGCGAACAAGTGTCCTAGACCCAGTTTAAACTCCTCCAACCATCTAGCAAGCCTCTTCCCAAGCACATGAGCCCCTCTTGCATTAAAGTGCAATCCATCCCGACTATAGCTATTGTACCCCAACGCAAACTCGGCCAGTGCTCTAGAAACCTAAAGCCCTCTTTCTTACACCAGGACATCAGCCATGCATTAATCTCACTAATCTCCCGTAGTGCATGGCACAGGTAGTATCTCTGAGAACATTACCTTGGAGGTCCATTTCTTAATCTTACTCACTAAATGCCTAAAATTACCTTTTAGGACCCTCCATTTTCCTCTTACTTTGTCTTTGGTTCCAATATAGACCAAGACAGCTGGATCCTCTCTAGCCCCTCCCAATAACCTGTCCACACTGTCTGCAACAGGTTGAACCCGGGCACCCGGGAGTCTGCAAACCATTCAGTTGCTGTGATCAGAGCCACAGATTACCCTATCTACCCTCTTGATAATAGAGTCCCTTACCACCACAATCTGCCTAGGCTTCACCACCTTCTGGATCCCCTCTATTCTAGAGGAGTTGTCACCATGGATGTTAGGGAGAACAGTTTTCTCCAGCAAATCCATTCCTGAGTCTGCCTCCCCAACATCTTCACTCAAGTGAGCAAATTTTTGCGATGGAGAACACCCCAACTGTGTGGCTTCTGGCTGATCTCCTCCCTCATTTTTAGGCGACCCAGCTAAGCTCTGCTTGGTGATCAAGAGGCTCTTCTCAAGGTTGTCAGTATCCATCAGTGTTGCAATATGCCTCTCCAGAGCTCTAATCTGAGCTTCCAGAGAGATCACTTGTTCACACTTGCCACAACGATATGGACCCTGGAATTGCACTTCCAATTATTAATACATATGACAAGATATACACAGATTGCTATCAAAACCCCATCCCTAACTATTTGACCACACTTTTCAAACAGAAAAGAAATGGCAGAACAACCTCCCCTCCCCCACTGTGTTAATCAGAAGTGTATATTTATTTTCATCTCTGTCACTTGTATATTCAAGCTTAATTCTTGTAATTTATGTTTTTATGCACTTTGTATTTTTACTACTCATCTTTATTATTGCATAGTGTTTATATTGTCCATTCCTGATCTCTCATTGGTGGTATAAAATTACAGTTCCTCAGGTACTCCACAAGTAATCAGGCAGAGGACTTGAGAAACACATAGGCAAAGATATTTAGCAGCCTTTGTTCCAAAATACTTCACTCTGTCACATCATTGCTGACAGATGCTTTCTATACTGGTTCGTCCACATACACTACCTCAGAGAGAAAGTACAGAATCAAAATGATCTTACAGATTGCATATACTTTGGCATTACTAAGGTTTTATAGGGCACAAGCTGATTTGCATTTTTGTTATATAGTAACATAGTAAGATAGGTTGAAAAAAGACTTAAGTCCATCAAGTTCAACCCTTCTATCTTTCATTCCTGATTTTGATACAAAAGAAGGCAAATAAAAAAGGAAGGAAGCTAAAAGTACACAATATAAAGATACACTATCAACCCCCGCTCAACGCGTTTCGTCCCACATGGACTTCTTCAGGAGCAGAGTGAAGTGTAAATTATACAAAAACCACACATCTATATATACACCCTCCCCTTCCATTTTCCAATCCCTTCCAGTGCCTCATAATAAGACAAACTGCTCCACCTGGAGTCAGAGCGTCTGTCTTTAGCTTGTGCGCATGCGAATGCATTCCAACATGCGTTCCAGCATTCATTTTGCAATATACGAAATGAGGAGATCCACCTCTATATGAATATATGAACACCAAAAACTGGATGTCTCACGCATGTGCATAGTGGAACGCGGAAATTAACACGCATGTGCATAGTGGAACGCGGAAATTAATGCTGGAACGCATGCGCTGAACGGGGGTTGATAGTGTATATTTATATTGTGTACTTATATTGTGTACCCATTTATCTATTTACTATATTCTATTATGAGTTACCCTATAATCAGCCATCTGACTTATCTGCAGAACCTTGATGCGAATAACCATCCAGAGGGGGTAACCTTTCACATTTTTTATGGATTTGTTGCACTTGAGCTGGTTCTCAGTGCAATTTGTTCTGTGAGTGTGAGTTCAATCAATAGCTTGTTTTACCTGCAATACGGTGCTACACTATTGTTTGTCCTCTTCCCTTATATCTTCCATATGTCCACCTTTTAAAATACTACACCATGTACTCTTTTCTAACCTATGATGTGCTTGTGTCATTTTTTTAAGTGTCTTACAGCCTGTGCCCACTGAATTAGACAAAGCCTTCCAAAAGTTATGTTTGCTAATACAATCATTGCGTTCATTCAACAAGTATTGAAAATACAGAATTACAATTACAAACAAGGTTCAGTATTAATGTATCTTACTCTCATTTTGGAAATCAACATGTTGTTGTTACAACATTTTTTGTTGTTGAACAAAAACTACATATTTATACTTGATGGTTTCCAAAAATATGAGTATAGCACTTATAAAACAAGAATAATATCATTCATCATGCTCACATATTTCCTATTTAATGTGAACTTAATTTATGTGTTATGACACATATTTCAGAAAGTACTTATTGCTTTAGAAATAAACACCATATGATGTCTGAGGCTTACATTTTAATTACTTTATGCTAGATAATAATATACACATTATGAATTTCAACAAGAAAATTATCAGTATGTAAGATTTTTGCAGGATATTATTAGGAAATAGTTATTACATGTATTTTTTTCACCAGAAATTAAATTGTTCAGTAATTTGAATTTACAGGATTGACAAGCCGAAAGCTTTATCCCTGTTGTTGCACACGGCAGATATAAGCCATCCTGCAAAAAATTGGGACCTCCATCATCGGTGGACTATGTCCCTTCTAGAAGAATTCTTCAGACAGGTACTGGAAAAATATTGTAATAGTACATGTAACTATTATCTAATCTCACTCAATTAGTGTCACAATTTAAAAATAAAAAGAGAGTGTGGAAAAAAATCTTACATGTTAATATCATTAGATAATAGTTAATGTCAAATTTTCTGAAATATGGCATTGTGTGATTCTTAAGTCCGGTTATGTGATTCTTGATAACACCGATTGGCGTGCCAGGACAGATGACCATTACTTTGATCGTGCAGCAAGTGACATGTCTGAGTACCTTCAGGACTGAGTACCCCCCCCCCCCCTGCATTTTGTATATTGTACTCAGGGGAACTGACTGAACATATATTTGGGTGTTGCTTGGCAATAACAAATAACCTCTGTAAATGCATGACATATTTCTGTGTTGCAATGTCATTAACAGTAATTTTGAAAGACATATTGGTTTTGAAATAGCAATGCGCTCCTTGTACTCATTGCATTGTAAGTTACAAAAAAACTTATATAAAAATATTAAAACATTGGGTAATCGCAAAGTTATGACACATATTTGAATCTATTTAGCCAATTTTTTAATTAGATTTTGTAGACTAATAAAAACAATTTTTAGTAAAAAGAACTGAAACGAATTATGAGCTACCCAGTTTGCCACAATGTCTGAATATGTTCACAATTCTGACGTCATAGCCAATTACACACCAAATACCTGCCAAAATAGAATGCAGCTGGACTAATTAGCCAATTTTTTCATTTCTTTTTTTGTAGACAAGTAAATAAAAATTGTAAAAATGTGTGTTGTTTTATAATTATCCACCATATTTTATTATTTTTGTAGTAAATTATATTATATGCTCAAAATAATTCTATCTTAAGAAAGCCCTTTTTATCCTGGAAAAAAACAATAGAGTCAACCCAATATTCATCATTGTGCCTCCGAAGTCTGGATTGGACCGTGTGTCTGAATATGTTCGCAATTTGGAAATCATAGCTGATTACATTAACATTTATTTATATAGTGCCAACCATTCCTGTAGCGCTAGGTACAGATCATAGAAGGGAACTATATACTAAGTGAGAAAAACTAGAACAGACTGATACATGAGGTAGAGAGCTCTGCTTACAAGCTTACAATCTAGAGGGAATAGGGTACATGAAACACATAAGGGAGGGAAGAGGTCAGAAGGAAGGTAGTTGTAGTAACATTAATGTGGATGGTTGGCGCTAGGTGGGTTTGGCCAAGGATTAATTGTGTGTCTTCTAACTGGATCATTTGTAAGCTACCTGATACTAACAGTGATTGAGGGCAGCAAGCAGTGGTGGCAAGCAGTTCCGCCATCAGGGGGGAATGGGTGATACATCCCGGCTCTTTAAAAAAAATATTTAAAAAAAACATGGGCAAACATGGCAGCTGCCCAGGGCCCATTCATTCCTGGGGGCCCAAAGCAGCTGGCATGTGGGTCTCCGCTGCCTATGTGACTGTCTCTCATGGAGACAGTCATGATCGGACAGCAGCAGCGACCCGGCTTTTAGCCACAGCCGCTGAAAATGATGGCAAGTCATATCTGGTGGCTGCGGAGGAGATGGCCGATGAGCAGCATTCAGGTAAGTACTGGGGAGGGAGGGGGGATTGTGGGATATTAATGGACAAATAATGAGTGGGCTATTTATGGACAAGTTATGAGTGGGCTAATAATGAACAAATTATCAGTGGGCTATTAATAGACGAATTATGAGTGGGCTATTAATGGACAAATAATGTGTGGGCTATTAATGAACAAATAATGAGTGGGCTATTAATGGACCAATTATCAGTGGGATATTAATGGACAAACTATCAGTGGCATATTAATGGACAAATTATGAGCGGGCTATTAATGGACAAATTATCAGTGGGCTACTAATGAGCAAATTATCAGTGGGCTATTAATGAGCAAATTATCAGTGCACTATTAAAGGATAAACTGTCGAGGGGGGCTCAGAATTTTTTTCAGTAAGAGGCCCTGAAATTTCTGATGCCAGCCCTGGTGATTAGCTAGAGGTAAATGCTAGTGGAATGGGTATTAAGCTTCTTTAACCCCTTGGTGACAGATGATGTGCCAGGCACGTCACGGCAAATCGTGGACTTGCCGACAGGTGACGTGCCTGGCACGTCATGCACTAAATCGAGTAAAGAAAGCGACCAGCGGTAGAGGCATTGTGCAACACCCCAAAAAAGTGTAGGGGCGTGCTACAATCACTCCCCGGAGTGATCGTAGCAGCCATTTAAAAATGGCTGCGCCGGCTGCACACATGTGCTTAGGAAGGGAACCGGAATCGTTCGCTTCCTAAGCACCTCCGGTGTTGCTAAAAGGCCTCGCTAGCGAGGCACTTAGCAGCACCTTCGGCTGCCCCCAGAACCGATGGTGGTCGCTCTCCTGAGCGACCCCATCGGCTCAGTAGAAGGGAACAGGCAGCGCTTCCCTTCTAATGGCAAGAGCATCGGAAGTGAATGTATTTCACTTCCGATGATCTAGGGGGAGCCAATCGATGCCGGCACAACAGATCTGTGTGATCTGTGTGCAGGCATGTATGGTAAGTGCTCTGATGAGCACTTATCATACAGTCAAAGGCAATATTAGTAAATATTGCCTTTGACAAGTATTGATCTGCCTCCCTCCCCTTACTAGTTTTAGTAAGGGAGAGAGACAGATCAGATTAAGTAAAACATAAAATAATAAAATTAAAAATATTTAATAACATTTTACACACCAAGGGCATTTATAAAAAGCCATTTCAAGTGTTTAACCCCTTCCCTGCCATTGATCGCTGTGTACGCAGTGATCATACACAGCAGCACATTTTTTGCTGTCTGTGCATTTTTTAAGGGTTATTTTTTTTACTGTAATTTATTACAGTATAAAAAAGGCTCTTTTAAGAGCTATTAACCCCTTGCTCGCCTCAGCAGCGATCTGACGCAAATGCAGCAATCTTGCTGCAGAAGCATTTTTACTTTTTTTAAAAACTTTTTTATTACACCCGTCACGGGTTAATTATATCCGCTAGGGGATTACGTTAAACGTAAACAATTTTTTTTTAGCTGTCTGAGCGCATGTATAGCGCATGTGTACCAGGAATATTGTGCCAGTCAGAGCCCAGTAATGGTATGCCAGTCAGAACCTAGAAATAGTGTGCCACTCAGGTACCAGTAATATTGTGCCAGTCAGAGCCCAGGAATATTGTGCCAGTCAGAGTACAGTAATATTGTGCCAGTCAGATACCAGTAGTATTGTGCCAGTCAGAGCACAGGAATATTGTTACAGTCAGAGCACAGGAATATTGTGCCAGTCAGAGCCAAGGAATAGTGTGCCAGTCAGAGCCAAGGAATATTGTGCAAGTATGAGCCCAGGAATATTGTGCCATTCAGATACCAGGAATATTGTGCCAGTCAGAGCCCAGTAATGGTATGCCAGTCAGAACCCAGTAATAGTGTGCCACTCAGATACCAGTAATATTGTGCCAGTCAGAGCCCAGGAATATTGTGCCAGTCATATACCAGGAATATTGTGCCAGTCAGAGCCAAGGAATAGTGTGCCACTAAGAGCCCAGTAATAGTGTGCCAGTCAGAGCCCAGTAATATTGTATCAGTCAGAGCCCAGTAATAGTGTGCCAGTCAGAACCCAGTAATAGTGTTCCTATCAGATAGCAGTAATATTGTGGCAGTCAGAGCCCAGGAATATTGTGCTAGTCAGATATCAGGAATATTGTGCCAGTCAGAGCCCAGTAATATTGTGCCAGTCAGATACCAGTAGTATTGTGTCTGTCAGAGCACAGGAATATTGTGCCAGTCAGAGCACAAGAATAGTGTGCCAGTTAGAGCCCAGTAATAGTGTGCCAGTCAGAGCCCAAGAATATTGTGCAAGTCAGAGCACATGAATATTGTGCCATTCAGATAACAGGAATATTGTGCCAGTCAGAGCCCAGTAATGGTATGCCAGTCAGAACCCAGTAATAGTGTGCCACTCAGATACCAGTAATATTGTGCCAGTCAGAGCACAGGAATTTTGTGCCAGTCAGAGCCAAGGAATAGTGTGCCACTCAGAGCCCAGTAATAGTGTGCCAGTCAGAGCCCAGGAATATTGTGCAAGTCAGAGCCCAGTAATGTTATGCCAGTCAGAACCCAGTAATAGTGTGCCACTCAGATACCAGTAATATTGTGCCAGTCAGTGCCCAGGAATATTGTGCCAATCAGATACCAGGAATATTGTGCCAGTCAGAGCCAAGGAATAGTGTGCCACTCAGAGCCCAGTAATAGTGTGCCAGTCAGAGCCCAGTAATAGTGTGACAGTCAGAGCCCAGTAATATTGTGCCAGTCAGAGCACAGTAAAAGTGTGCCAGTCAGAGCCCAGTAGTATGGTGCCAGTCAGAGCCCAGTAAGATTGTGCCAGTCAGAGCCCAGGAATATTGTGCCAGTCAGAGACCAGGAATAGTGTGCCACTCAGAGCCCAGTAATAGTGTGCCAGTCAGAGCCCAGGAATATTGTGCAAGTCAGAGCCCAGGAATATTGTGCCAGTCAGAGCCAAGGAATAGTGTGCCACTAAGAGCCCAGTAATAGTGTGCCAGTCAGAGCCCAGTAATATTGTATCAGTCAGAGCCCAGTAATAGTGTGCCAGTCAGAACCCAGTAATAGTGTTCATATCAGATAGCAGTAATATTGTGGCAGTCAGAGCCCAGGAATATTGTGCTAGTCAGATATCAGGAATATTGTGCCAGTCAGAGCCCAGTAATATTGTGCCAGTCAGATACCAGTAGTATTGTGCCAGTCAGAGCACAGGAATATTGTGCCAGTCAGAGCACAAGAATAGTGTGCCAGTTAGAGCCCAGTAATAGTGTGCCAGTCAGAGCCCAAGAATATTGTGCAAGTCAGAGCACATGAATATTGTGCCATTCAGATAACAGGAATATTGTGCCAGTCAGAGCCCAGTAATGGTATGCCAGTCAGAACCCAGTAATAGTGTGCCACTCAGATAAATGTAATATTGTGCCAGTCAGAGCACAGGAATTTTGTGCCAGTCAGAGCCAAGGAATAGTGTGCAAGTCAGAGCCCAGTAATATTGTGCCAGTCAGAGCCCAGTAATAGTGAGCCAGTCAGAGCCCAGTAATAGTGAGCTAGTCAGAGCCCAGTAATATTGAGCCAGTCTGAGCCCAGGATTATTGTGCCATTCAGATACCAGGAATATTGTGCCAGTCAGAGCCCAGTAATGGTATGCCAGTCAGAACCCAGTAATAGTGTGCCACTCAGATACCAGTAATATTGTGCCAGTCAGAGCCCAGGAATATTGTGCCAATCAGACACCAGGAATATTGTGCCAGTCAGAGCCAAGGAATAGTGTGCCACTCAGAGCCCAGTAATAGTGTGCCAGTCAGAGCCCAGTAATAGTGTGACAGTCAGAGCCCATTAATATTGTGCCAGTCAGAGCCCAGTAATAGTGTGCCAGTCAGAGCCCAGTAGTATTGTGCCAGTCAGAGCCCAGTAAGATTGTGCCAGTCAGAGCCCAGGAATATTGTGCAAGTCAGAGCCCAGTAATATTGTGCCAGTCAGAGCCCAGTAATAGTGAGCCAGTCAGAGCCCAGTAATAGTGAGCTAGTCAGAGCCCAGTAATATTGTGCCAGTCTGAGCCCAGGATTATTGTGCCATTCAGATACCAGGAATATTGTGCCAGTCAGAGCCCAGTAATGGTATGCCAGTCAGAACCCAGTAATAGTGTGCCACTCAGATACCAGTAATATTGTGCCAGTCAGAGCCCAGGAATATTGTGCCAATCAGATACCAGGAATATTGTGCCAGTCAGAGCCAAGGAATAGTGTGCCACTCAGAGCCCAGTAATAGTGTGCCAGTCAGAGCCCAGTAATAGTGTGACAGTCAGAGCCCAGTAATATTGTGCCAGTCAGAGCCCAGTAATAGTGTGCCAGTCAGAGCACCGTAGTAGTGTGCCAGTCAGAGCCCAGTAAGATTGTGCCAGTCAGAGCCCAGGAATATTGTGCCAGTCAGAGCCCAGTAATAGTGTGCCAGTCAGAGCCAAGTAGTATTGTGCCAGTCAGAGCCCAGTAAGATTGTGCCAGTCAGAGCCCAGGAATATTGTGCCAGTCAGAGACCAGGAATAGTGTGCCACTCAGAGCCCAGTAATAGTGTGCCAGTCAGAGCCCAGGAATATTGTGCAAGTCAGAGCCCATGAATATTGTGCCATTCAGATACCAGGAATATTGTGCCAGTCAGAGCCCAGTAATGGTATGCCAGTCAGAACCCAGTAATAGTGTGCCACTCAGATACCAGTAATATTGTGCCAGTCAGAGCCCAGGAATATTGTGCCAATCAGATACCAGGAATATTGTGCCAGTCAGAGCCAAGGAATAGTGTGCCACTCAGAGCCCAGTAATAGTGTGCCAGTCAGAGCCCTGTAATAGTGTGACAGTCAGAGCCCAGTAATATTGTGCCAGTCAGAGCCCAGTAATAGTGTGCCAGTCAGAGCCCAGTAGTAATGTGCCAGTCAGAGCCCAGTAAGATTGTGCCAGTCAGAGCCCAGGAATATTGTGCAAGTCAGAGCCCAGTAATATTGTGCCAGTCAGAGCCCAGTAATAGTGAGCCAGTCAGAGCCCAGTAATAGTGAGCTAGTCAGAGCCCAGTAATATTGTGCCAGTCTGAGCCCAGGATTATTGTGCCATTCAGATACCAGGAATATTGTGCCAGTCAGAGCCCAGTAATGGTATGCCAGTCAGAACACAGTAATAGTGTGCCACTCAGATACCAGTAATATTGTGCCAGTCAGAGCCCAGGAATATTGTGCCAATCAGATAACAGGAATATTGTGCCAGTCAGAGCCAAGGAATAGTGTGCCACTCAGAGCCCAGTAATAGTGTGCCAGTCAGAGCCCAGTAATAGTGTGACAGTCAGAGCCCAGTAATATTGTGCCAGTCAGAGCCCAGTAATAGTGTGCCAGTCAGAGCCCAGTAGTATTGTGCCAGTCAGAGCCCAGTAAGATTGTGCCAGTCAGAGCCCAGGAATATTGTGCCACTCAGAGCCCAGTAATAGTGTGCCAGTCAGAGCCCAGGAATATTGTGCAAGTCAGAGCATAGGAATATTGTGCCATTCAGATACCAGGAATATTGTGCCAGTCAGAGCCCAGTAATGGTATGCCAGTCAGAACCCAGTAATAGTGTGCCACTCACATACCAGTAATATTGTGCCAGTCAGAGCCCAGGAATATTGTGCTAGTCAGATATCAGGAATATTGTGCCAGTCAGAGCCCAGTAATATTGTGCCAGTCAGATACCAGTAGTATTGTGCCAGTCAGTGCACAGGAATATTGTGCCAGTCAGAGCACAAAAATATTGTGCCAGTCAGAGCCCAGTAATAGTGTGCCAGTCAGAGCACATGAATTTTGTGCAAGTCAGAGCCCAGGAATATTGTGCCAGTCAGAGCACAGGAATATTGTGCCAGTCAGAGCCAAGGAATAGTGTGCCACTCAGAGCCCAGTAATAGTGTGCCACTCAGAAACCAGTAATATAGTGCCAATCAGAGCCCAGTAATGGTATGCCAGTCAGAACCCAGTAATAGTGTGCCACTCAGATACCAGTAATATTGTGCCAGTCAGAGCCCAGGAATATTGTGCCAGTCATATACCAGGAATATTGTGCCAGTCAGAGCCCAGTAATATTGTGCCAGTCAGATACCAGTAGTATTGTGCCAGTCAGAACCCAGTAATAGTGTTCATTTCAGATAGCAGTAATATTGTGCCAGTCAGAGCCCAGGAATATTGTGCTAGTCAGATATCAGGAATATTGTGCCAGTCAGAGCCCAGTAATATTGTGCCAGTCAGATACCAGTAGTATTGTGCCAGTCAGAGCACAGGAATATTGTGCCAGTCAGAGCACAAGAATAGTGTGCCAGTTAGAGCCCAGTAATAGTGTGCCAGTCAGAGCCCAAGAATATTGTGCAAGTCAGAGCACATGAATATTGTGCCATTCAGATAACAGGAATATTGTGCAAGTCAGAGCCCAGTAATGGTATGTCAGTCAGAACCCAGTAATAGTGTGCCACTAAGATACCAGTAATATTGTGCCAGTCAGAGCACAGGAATATTGAGCCAGTCAGAGCCAAGGAATATTGTGCCACTCAGAGCCCAGTAATAGTGTGCCAGTCAGAGCCCAGGAATATTGTGCAAGTCAGAGCCCAGTAATATTGTGCCAGTCAGAGCCCAGTAATAGTGTGCCAGTCAGAGCCCAGGAATATTTTGCAAGTCAGAGCCCAGTAATATTGTGCCAGTCAGAGCCCAGTAATAGTGAGCCAGTCAGAGCCCAGTAATAGTGAGCTAGTCAGAGCCCAGTAATATTGTGCCAGTCTGAGCCCAGGATTATTGTGCCATTCAGATACCAGGAATATTGTGCCAGTCAGAGCCCAGTAATGGTATGCCAGTCAGAACCCAGTAATAGTGTGCCACTCAGATACCAGTAATATTGTGCCAGTCAGAGCCCAGGAATATTGTAGCAATCAGATACCAGGAATATTGTGCCAGTCAGAGCCAAGGAATAGTGTGCCAGTCAGAGCCAAGGAATAGTGTGCCACTCAGAGCCCAGTAATAGTGTTCCAGTCAGAGCCCAGTAATAGTGTGACAGTCAGAGCCCAGTAATATTGTGCCAGTCAGAGCCCAGTAATAGTGTGCCAGTCAGAGCCCAGTAGTATTGTGCCAGTCAGAGCCCAGTAAGATTGTGCCAGTCAGAGCCCAGGAATATTGTGCCAGTCAGAGCCCAGTAATAGTGTGCCAGTCAGAGCCCAGTAGTATTGTGCCAGTCAGAGCCCAGTAAGATTGTGCCAGTCAGAGCCCTGGAATGTTGTGCCAGTCAGAGACCAGGAATAGTGTGCCACTCAGAGCCCAGTAATAGTGTGCCAGTCAGAGCCCAGGAATATTGTGCAAGTCAGAGCCCAGGAATATTGTGCCATTCAGATACCAGGAATATTGTGCCAGTCAGAGCCCAGTAATGGTATGCCAGTCAGAACCAAGTAATAGTGTGCCACTCACATACCAGTAATATTGTGCCAGTCAGAGCCCAGGAATATTGTGCTAGTCAGATATCAGGAATATTGTGCCAGTCAGAGCCCAGTAATATTGTGCCAGTCAGATACCAGTAGTATTGTGCCAGTCAGTGCACAGGAATATTGTGCCAGTCAGAGCACAAAAATATTGTGCCAGTCAGATACCAGTAGTATTGTGCCAGTCAGTGCACAGGAATATTGTGCCAGTCAGAGCACAAAAATATTGTGCCAGTCAGAGCCCAGTAATAGTGTGCCAGTCAGAGCACATGAATTTTGTGCAAGTCAGAGCCCAGGAATATTGTGCCAGTCAGAGCACAGGAATATTGTGCCAGTCAGAGCCAAGGAATAGTGTGCCACTCAGAGCCCAGTAATAGTGTTCCAGTCAGAGCCCAGGAATATTGTGCAAGTCAGAGCCCAGTAATTGTGAGCCAGTCAGAGCCCAGATATAGTGTGCTAGTCAGAGCTCAGTAATATTGTGCCAGTCAGAGCCCAGTAATATTGTGCCACTCAGAGCTCAGGAATATTGTGCCACTCAGAGCTCAGGAATATTGTGCCACTCAGAGCCCAGGAATAGTGTGCTACTCAGAGCCCAGTAATAGTGTGCCAGTCAGAGCCCAGAAATATTGTGCCAGTCAGAACCCAGTAATAGTGTGCCACTCAGATCCCAGTAATAGTGTGCCAGTCAGAGCCCAGTAATATTGTGCCAGTCAGAGCCCAGTAATAGTGTGCCAGTCAGTGCCCAGTAATATTATTCAAGTCAGAGCCCAGTAATAGTGTGCCAGTCAGAACCCAGTAATATTGTGCCAGTCAGAGCCCAGAAATAGTGTGCCAGTCAGTGTCCAGTAACATTGTGCAAGTCAGAGCCAAGTAATATTGTTAAAGTCAGAGCCCAGTAGTATTGTGCCAGTCAGAACCCAGGAATATTGTGCCAGTCAGAGACCAGGAATAGTGTGCCACTAAGAGCACAGTAATAGTGTGCCAGTCAGAGCCCAAGAATATTGTGCAAGTCAGAGCCCAAGAATATTGTGCAAGTCAGAGCCCAGGAATATTGTGCCATTCAGATACCAGGAATATTGTGCAAGTCAGAGCCCAGTAATGGTATGCCAGTCAGAACCCAGTAATAGTGTGCCACTCAGGTACCAGTAATATTGTGCCAGTCAGAGCCCAGGAATATTGTGCCAGTCAGATACCAGGAATATTGTGCCAGTCAGAGCCCAGTAATATTGTGCCAGTCAGATACCAGTAATATTGTGCCTGTCAGAGCCCAGTAATAGTGTGCCAGTCAGTGCCCAGTAACATTGTGCCAGTCAGAGCCAAGTAAGATTGTGCAAGTCAGAGCCCAGGAATATTGTGCCAGTCAGAGACCAGGAATAGTGTGCCACTCAGAGCCCTGTAATAGTGTGCCAGTCAGAGCCCAGGAATATTGTGCAAGTCAGAGCCCAGGAATATTGTGCCATTGAGATACCAGGAATATTGTGCCAGTCAGAGCACAGTAATGGTATGCCAGTCAGAACCCAGTAATAGTGTGCCACTCAGGTACCAGTAATATTGTGCCAGTCAGAGCCCAGGAATATTGTGCCAGTCAGATACCAGGAATATTGTGCAAGTCAGAGCCAAGGAATAGTGTGCCACACAGAGCCCAGTAATAGTGTGCCAGTCAGAGCCCAGTAATATTGTGCCAGTCAGAGCCCAGTAATAGTGTGCCAATCAGAGCCCACTAATGGTATGCCAGTCACAACCCAGTAATAGTGTGCCTATCAGATAGCAGTAATATTGTGCCAGTCAGAGAACAGGAATATTGTGCTAGTCAGATATCAGGAATATTGTGCCAGTCAGAGCCCAGTAATATTATGCCAGTCAGATACCAGTAGTATTGTGCCAGTCAGAGCACAGGAATATTGTGTCAGTCAGAGCACAAGAATATTGTGCCAGTCAGAGCCCAGTAATAGTGTGCCAGTCAGAGCCCAAGAATATTGTGCCATTCAGATAACAGGAATATTGTGCCAGTCAGAGCAAAGTAATGGTATGCCAGTCAAAACACAGTAATAGTGTGCGACTCAGATACCAGTAATATTGTGCCAGTCAGAGCACAGGAATATTGTGCCAGACAGAGCCAAGGAATAGTGTGCCACTCAGAGCCCAGTAATAGTGTGCCAGTCAGAGCCCAGGAATATTGTGCAAGTCAGATCCCAGTAATATTGTGCCAGTCAGAGCCCAGTAATAGTGTGCCAGTCAGAGCCCAGGAATATTTTGCAAGTCAGAGCCCAGTAATATTGTGCCAGTCAGAGCCCAGTAATAGTGAGCCAGTCAGAGCCCAGTAATAGTGAGCTAGTCAGAGCCCAGTAATATTGTGCCAGTCTGAGCCCAGGATTATTGTGCCATTCAGATACCAGGAATATTGTGCCAGTCAGAGCCCAGTAATGGTATGCCAGTCAGAACCCAGTAATAGTGTGCCACTCAGATACCAGTAATATTGTGCCAGTCAGAGCCCAGGAATATTGTACCAATCAGATACCAGGAATATTGTGCCAGTCAGAGCCAAGGAATAGTGTGCCACTCAGAGCCCAGTAATAGTGTGCCAGTCAGAGCCCAGTAATAGTGTGACAGTCAGAGCCCAGTAATATTGTGCCAGTCAGAGCCCAGTAATAGTGTGCCAGTCAGAGCCCAGTAGTATTGTGCCAGTCAGAGCCCAGTAAGATTGTGCCAGTCAGAGCCCAGGAATATTGTGCCAGTCAGAGCCCAGTAATAGTGTGCCAGTCAGAGCCCAGTAGTATTGTGACAGTCAGAGCCCAGTAAGATTGTGCCAGTCAGAGCCCTGGAATGTTGTGCCAGTCAGAGACCAGGAATAGTGTGCCACTCAGAGCCCAGTAATAGTGTGCCAGTCAGAGCCCAGGAATATTGTGCAAGTCAGAGCCCAGGAATATTGTGCCATTCAGATACCAGGAATATTGTGCCAGTCAGAGCCCAGTAATGGTATGCCAGTCAGAACCAAGTAATAGTGTGCCACTCACATACCAGTAATATTGTGCCAGTCAGAGCCCAGGAATATTGTGCTAGTCAGATATCAGGAATATTGTGCCAGTCAGAGCCCAGTAATAGTGTGCCAGTCAGAGCCAAGTAATAGTGTGCCAGTCGGTGCCCAATAATATTGTGGCAGTCAGAGAAAAGTAATATTGTGCTAGTCAGAGCGCAGTAATAGTTTGCCACTCAGAGCCCAGGAATATTGTGCCAGTCAGAAACCCAGTAATAGTGTGCCAGTCAGACACCATGAGTATTGTGCAAGTCAGAGCCCAGGAATATTGTGCCAGTCAGAGCCCAGCAATATTGGGCCAGTCAGAGCCCAAGAATAGTGTGCCACTCAGATCCCAGTAATAATGTGCCAGTCAGAGCCCAGTAATAGTGTGCCACTCAGAGCTCAGGCATACTGTGCCACTCAGAGCTCAGGAATATTGTGTCACTCAGAGCCCAGGAATAGTGTGCTACTCAGAGCCCAGTAATAGTGTGCCAGTCAGAGCCCAGTAATAGTGTGCCAGTCAGAGCCCAGTAATAGTGTGCCAGTCAGTGCCCAGTAATATTGTGCCAGTCAGAGCCCAGTAATATTGTGCCAGTCAGAGCCCAGTAATAGTGTGCCAGTCGGTGCCCAATAATATTGTGGCAGTCAGAGCAAAGTAATATTGTGCAAGTCAGAGCCCAGTAATAGTTTGCCACTCAGAGCCCAGGAATATTGTGCCAGTCAGAAACCCAGTAATAGTGTGCCAGTCAGACACCATGAATATTGTGCAAGTCAGAGCCCAGGAATATTGTCCCAGTCAGAGCCCAGTAATATTGTGCCAGTCAGAGCCCAGTAATAGTGTGCCACTCAGAGGCCAGAAATAGTGTGCCAGTCAGAGCCCAGTAATATTGTGCCAGTCAGAGCCCAGTAATAGTGTGCCAGTCAGACACCATGAGTATTGTGCAAGTCAGAGCCCAGGAATATTGTGCCAGTCAGAGCCCAAGAATAGTGTGCCACTCAGAGCCCAGTAATATTGTGCCAGTCAAAACCCAGTAATAGTGTGCGACTCAGATACCAGTAATATTGTGCCAGTCAGAGCACAGGAATATTGTGCCAGTCAGAGCCAAGGAATAGTGTGCCAGTCAGAGCCCAGGAATATTGTGCAAGTCAGATCCCAGTAATATTGTGCCAGTCAGAGCCCAGTAATAGTGTGCCAGTCAGAGCCAAGTAATAGTGTGCCAGTCGGTGCCCAATAATATTGTGGCAGTCAGAGCAAAGTAATATTGTGCTAGTCAGAGCGCAGTAATAGTTTGCCACTCAGAGCCCAGGAATATTGTGCCAGTCAGAAACCCAGTAATAGTGTGCCAGTCAGACACCATGAGTTTTGTGCAAGTCAGAGCCCAGGAATATTGTGCCAGTCAGAGCCCAGCAATATTGGGCCAGTCAGAGCCCAAGAATAGTGTGCCAATCAGAGCCCAGTAATATTGTGCCAGTCAGAGCCCAGTAATAGTGTGCCACTCAGAGCTCAGGCATATTGTGCCACTCAGAGCTCAGGAATATTGTGCCACTCAGAGCCCAGGAATAGTGTGCTACTCAGAGCCCAGTAATAGTGTGCCAGTCAGAGCCCAGTAATAGTGTGCCAGTCAGTGCCCAGTAATAGTGTGCCAGTCAGTGCCCAGTAATATTGTGCCAGTCAGAGCCCAGTAATATTGTGCCAGTCAGAGCCCAGTAATAGTGTGCCAGTCAGAGCCAAGTAATAGTGTGCCAGTCGGTGCCCAATAATATCGTGGCAGTCAGAGCAAAGTAATATTGTGGAAGTCAGAGCCCAGTAATAGTTTGCCACTCAGACACCATGAATATTGTGCAAGTCAGAAACCCAGTAATAGTGTGCGAGTCAGACACCATGAATATTGTGCAAGTCAGAGCCCAGGAATATTGTGCCAGTCAGAGCCCAGCAATATTGGGCCAGTCAGAGCCCAAGAATAGTGTGCCACTCAGAGCCCAGTAATATTGTGCCAGTCAGAGCCCAGTAATAGTGTGCCAATCAGAGCCCAGTAATGGTATGCCAGTCAGAACCCAGTAATAGTGTGCCACTCAGATACCAGTAATATTGTGCCAGTCAGAGCCCAGGAATATTGTGCCAATCAGATACCAGGAATATTGTGCCAGTCAGAGTCAAGGAATAGTGTGGCACTCAGAGCCCAGTAATAGTGTGCCAGTCAGAGCCCAGTAATAGTGTGCCAGTCAGAGCCCAGTAATAGTGTGACAGTCAGAGCCCAGTAATATTGTGCCAGTCAGAGCACAGTAAAATTGTGCCAGTCAGAGCCCAGTAGTATTGTGCCAGTCAGAGCCCAGTAGTATTGTGCCAGTCAGAGCCCAGTAAGATTGTGCCAGTCAGAGCCCAGGAATATTGTGCCAGTCAGAGACCAGGAATAGTGTGCCACTCAGAGCCCAGTAATAGTGTGCCAGTCAGAGCCCAGGAATATTGTGCAAGTCAGAGCCCAGGAATATTGTGCCAGTCAGAGCCAAGGAATAGTGTGCCACTAAGAGCCCAGTAATAGTGTGCCAGTCAGAGCCCAGTAATATTGTATCAGTCAGAGCCCAGTAATAGTGTGCCAGTCAGAACCCAGTAATAGTGTTCATATCAGATAGCAGTAATATTGTGCCAGTCAGAGCCCAGGAATATTGTGCTAGTCAGATATCAGGAATATTGTGCCAGTCAGAGCCCAGTAATATTGTGCCAGTCAGATACCAGTAGTATTGTGCCAGTCAGAGCCCAGGAATATTGTGCCATTCAGATACCAGGAATATTGTGCCAGTCAGAGCACAGTAATGGTATGCCAGTCAGAACCCAGTAATAGTGTGCCACTCAGGTACCAGTAATATTGTGCCAGTCAGAGCCCAGGAATATTGTGCCAGTCAGATACCAGGAATATTGTGCAAGTCAGAGCCAAGGAATAGTGTGCCACTCAGAGCCCAGTAATAGTGTGCCAGTCAGAGCCCAGTAATATTGTGCCAGTCAGAGCCCAGTAATAGTGTGCCAATCAGAGCCCAGTAATGGTATGCCAGTCAGAACCCAGTAATAGTGTGCCTATCAGATAGCAGTAATATTGTGCCAGTCAGAGAACAGGAATATTGTGCTAGTCAGATATCAGGAATATTGTGCCAGTCAGAGCCCAGTAATATTATGCCAGTCAGATACCAGTAGTATTGTGCCAGTCAGAGCACAGGAATATTGTGTCAGTCAGAGCACAAGAATATTGTGCCAGTCAGAGCCCAGTAATAGTGTGCCAGTCAGAGCCCAAGAATATTGTGCCATTCAGATAACAGGAATATTGTGCCAGTCAGAGCAAAGTAATGGTATGCCAGTCAAAACACAGTAATAGTGTGCGACTCAGATACCAGTAATATTGTGCCAGTCAGAGCACAGGAATATTGTGCCAGTCAGAGCCAAGGAATAGTGTGCCACTCAGAGCCCAGTAATAGTGTGCCAGTCAGAGCCCAGGAATATTGTGCAAGTCAGATCCCAGTAATATTGTGCCAGTCAGAGCCCAGTAATAGTGTGCCAGTCGGTGCCCAATAATATTGTGGCAGTCAGAGCAAAATAATATTGTGCTAGTCAGAGCGCAGTAATAGTTTGCCACTCAGAGCCCAGGAATATTGTGCCAGTCAGAGCCCAGCAATATTGGGCCAGTCAGAGCCCAAGAATAGTGTGCCACTCAGAGCCCAGTAATATTGTGCCAGTCAGAGCCCAGTAATAGTGTGCCACTCAGAGCTCAGGCATATTGTGCCACTCAGAGCTCAGGAATATTGTGCCACTCAGAGCCCAGGAATAGTGTGCTACTCAGAGCCCAGTAATAGTGTGCCAGTCAGAGAACAGTAATAGTGTGCCAGTCAGAGCCCAGTAAAAGTGTGCCAGTCAGAGCCCAGTAGTATTGTGCCAGTCAGAGCCCAGTAAGATAGTGCCAGTCAGAGCCCAGGAATATTGTGCCAGTCAGAGACCAGGAATAGTGTGCCACTCAGAGCCCAGTAATAGTGTGCCAGTCAGAGCCCAGGAATATTGTGCAAGTCAGAGCCCAGGAATAATGTGCCAGTCAGAGCCAAGGAATAGTGTGCCACTAAGAGCCCAGTAATAGTGTGCCAGTCAGAGTCCAGTAATATTGTATCAGTCAGAGCCCAGTAATAGTGTGCCAGTCAGAACCCAGTAATAGTGTTCATATCAGATAGCAGTAATATTGTGCCAGTCAGAGCCCAGGAATATTGTGCTAGTCAGATATCAGGAATATTGTGCCAGTCAGAGCCCAGTAATATTGTGCCAGTCAGATACCAGTAGTATTGTGCCAGTCAGAGCACAGGAATATTGTGCCAGTCAGAGCACAAGAATAGTGTGCCAGTTAGAGCCCAGTAATAGTGTGCCAGTCAGAGCCCAAGAATATTGTGCAAGTCAGAGCACATGAATATTGTGCCATTCTGATAACAGGAATATTGTGCCAGTCAGAGCCCAGTAATGGTATGCCAGTCAGAACCCAGTAATAGTGTGCCACTCAGATACCAGTAATATTGTGCCAGTCAGAGCACAGGAATGTTGTGCCAGTCAGAGCCAAGGAATAGTGTGCCACTCAGAGCCCAGTAATAGTGTGCCAGTCAGAGACCAGGAATATTGTGCAAGTCAGAGCCCAGTAATATTGTGCCAGTCAGAGCCCAGTAATAGTGAGCCAGTCAGAGCCCAGTAATAGTGAGCTAGTCAGAGCCCAGTAATATTGTGCCAGTCTGAGCCCAGGATTATTGTGCCACTCAGATACCATGAATATTGTGCCAGTCAGAGCCCAGTAATGATATGCCAGTCAGAACCCAGTAATAGTGTGCCACTCAGATACCAGTAATATTGTGCCAGTCAGAGCCCAGGAATATTGTGCCAATCAGATACCAGGAATATTGTGCCAGTCAGAGCCAAGGAATAGTGTGCCACTCAGAGCCCAGTAATAGTGTGCCAGTCAGAGCCCAGTAATAGTGTGCCAGTCAGAGCCCAGTAATATTGTGCCAGTCAGAGCCCAGTAATAGTGTGACAGTCAGAGCCCAGTAGTATTGTGCCAGTCAGAGCCCAGTAAGATTGTGCCAGTCAGAGCCCAGGAATATTGTGCAAGTCAGAGCCCAGTAATATTGTGCTAGTCAGAGCCCAGTAATAGTGAGCCAGTTAGAGTCCAGTAACAGTGAGCTAGTCAGAGCCCAGTAATATTGTGCCAGTCTGAGCCCAGGATTATTGTGCCATTCAGATACCAGGAATATTGTGCCAGTCAGAGCCCAGTATTGGTATTCCAGTCAGAACCCAGTAATAGTGTGCCACTCAGATACCAGTAATAGTGTGCCAGTCAGAGCCCAGTAGTATTGTGCCAGTCAGAGCCCAGTAAGATTGTGCCAGTCAGAGCCCAGGAATATTGTGCCAGTCAGAGCCCAGTAATAGTGTGCCAGTCAGAGCCCAGTAGTATTGTGCCAGTCAGAGCCCAGTAAGATTGTGCCAGTCAGAGCCCAGGAATATTGTGCCAGTCAGAGACCAGGAATAGTGTGCCACTCAGAGCCCAGTAATAGTGTGCCAGTCAGAGCCCAGGAATATTGTGCAAGTCAGAGCCCAGGAATATTGTGCCATTCAGATACCAGGAATATTGTGCCAGTCAGAGCCCAGTAATGGTATGCCAGTCAGAACCCAGTAATAGTGTGCCACTCACATACCAGTAATATTGTGCCAGTCAGAGCCCTGGAATATTGTGCTTGTCAGATATCAGGAATATTGTGCCAGTCAGAGCCCAGTAAAATTGTGACAGTCAGATACCAGTAGTATTGTGCCAGTCAGTGCACAGGAATATTGTGCCAGTCAGAGCACAAAAATATTGTGCCAGTCAGAGCCCAGTAATAGTGTGCCAGTCAGAGCACATGAATTTTGTGCAAGTCAGAGCCCAGGAATATTGTGCCAGTCAGAGCACAGGAATATTGTGCCAGTCAGAGCACAGGAATATTGTGCCAGTCAGAGCCAAGGAATAGTGTGCCACTCAGAGCCCAGTAATAGTGTTCCAGTCAGAGCCCAGGAATATTGTGCAAGTCAGAGACCAGTAATTGTGAGCCAGTTAGAGCCCAGATATAGTGTGCTAGTCAGAGCTCAGTAATATTGTGCCAGTCAGAGCCCAGTAATATTGTGCCACTCAGAGCTCAGGAATATTGTGCCACTCAGAGCCCAGGAATAGTGTGCTACTCAGAGCCCAGTAATAGTGTGCCAGTCAGAGCCCAGAAATATTGTGCCAGTCAGACCCCAGTAATAGTGTGCCACTCAGATCCCAGTAATAGTGTGCCAGTCAGAGCCCAGTAATATTGTGCCAGTCAGAGCCCAGTAATAGTGTGCCAGTCAGTGCCCAGTAACATTGTGCCAGTCAGAGCCAAGTAAGATTGTGCAAGTCAGAGCCCAGGAATATTGTGCCAGTCAGAGACCAGGAATAGTGTGCCACTCAGAGCCCTGTAATAGTGTGCCAGTCAGAGCCAAGGAATATTGTGCAAGTCAGAGCCCAGGAATATTGTGCCATTCAGATACCAGGAATATTGTGCCACTCAGAGCCCAGTAATAGTGTGCCACTCAGAACCCAGTAATATAGTGCCAGTCAGAGCACAGTAATGGTATGCCAGTCAGAACCAAGTAATAGTGTGCCACTCACATACCAGTAATATTGTGCCAGTCAGAGCCCAGGAATATTGTGCTAGTCAGATATCAGGAATATTGTGCCAGTCAGAGCCCAGTAATATTGTGCCAGTCAGATACCAGTAGTATTGTGCCAGTCAGTGCACAGGAATATTGTGCCAGTCAGAGCACAAAAATATTGTGCCAGTCAGATACCAGTAGTATTGTGCCAGTCAGTGCACAGGAATATTGTGCCAGTCAGAGCACAAAAATATTGTGCCAGTCAGAGCCCAGTAATAGTGTGCCAGTTAGAGCACATGAATTTTGTGCAAGTCAGAGCCCAGGAATATTGTGCCAGTCAGAGCACAGGAATATTGTGCCAGTCAGAGCCAAGGAATAGTGTGCCACTCAGAGCCCAGTAATAGTGTTCCAGTCAGAGCCCAGGAATATTGTGCAAGTCAGAGCCCAGTAATAGTGTGCCAGTTAGAGCATATGAATTTTGTGCAAGTCAGAGCCCAGGAATATTGTGCCAGTCAGAGCACAGGAATATTGTGCCACTCAGAGCCCAGGAATAGTGTGCTACTCAGAGCCCATTAATAGTGTGCCAGTCAGAGAACAGAAATATTGTGCCAGTCAGAACCCAGTAATAGTGTGCCACTCAGATCCCAGTAATAGTGTGCCAGTCAGAGCCCAGTAATATTGTGCCAGTCAGAGCCCAGTAATAGTGTGCCAGTCAGTGCCCAGTAATATTATTCAAGTCAGAGCCCAGTAATAGTGTGCCAGTCAGAACCCAGTAATATTGTGCCAGTCAGAGCCCAGAAATAGTGTGCCAGTCAGTGTCCAGTAACATTGTGCAAGTCAGAGCCAAGTAATATTGTTAAAGTCAGAGCCCAGTAGTATTGTGCCAGTCAGAACCCAGGAATATTGTCCCAGTCAGAGACCAGGAATAGTGTGCCACTAAGAGCACAGTAATAGTGTGCCAGTCAGAGCCCAAGAATATTGTGCAAGTCAGAGCCCAAGAATATTGTGCAAGTCAGAGCCCAGGAATATTGTGCCATTCAGATACCATGAATATTGTGCAAGTCAGAGCCCAGTAATGGTATGCCCAGTAAGATTGTGCCAGTCAGAGCCCAGGAATATTGTGCCAGTCAGAGCCCAGTAATAGTGTGCCAGTCAGAGCCCAGGAGTATTGTGCCAGTCAGAGCCCAGTAAGATTGTGCAAGTTAGAGCCCAGGAATATTGTGCCAGTCAGAGACCAGGAATAGTGTGCCACTCAGAGCCCAGTAATAGTGTGCCAGTCAGAGCCCAGGAATATTGTGCAAGTCAGAGCCCAGGAATATTGTGCCATTCAGATACCAGGAATATTGTGCCAGTCAGAGCCCAGTAATGGTATGCCATTCAGAACCAAGTAATAGTGTGCCACTCACATACCAGTAATATTGTGCCAGTCAGAGCCCAGGAATATTGTGCTAGTCAGATATCAGGAATATTGTGCCAGTCAGAGCCCAGTAATATTGTGCCAGTCAGATACCAGTAGTATTGTGCCAGTCAGTGCACAGGAATATTGTGCCAGTCAGAGCACAAACATATTGTGCCAGTCAGATACCAGTAGTATTGTGCCAGTCAGTGCACAGGAATATTGTGCCAGTCAGAGCACAAAAATATTGTGCCAGTCAGAGCCCAGTAATAGTGTGCCAGTCAGAGCACATGAATTTTGTGCAAGTCAGAGCCCAGGAATATTGTGCCAGTCAGAGCACAGGAATATTGTGCCAGTCAGAGCCAAGGAATAGTGTGCCACTCAGAGCCCAGTAATAGTGTTCCAGTCAGAGCCCAGGAATATTGTGCAAGTCAGAGGCCTGTAATTGTGAGCCAGTCAGAGCCCAGTAGTATTGTGCCAGTCAGTGCACAGGAATATTGTGCCAGTCAGAGCACAAAAATATTGTGCCAGTCAGAGCCCAGTAATAGTGTGCCAGTCAGAGCACATGAATTTTGTGCAAGTCAGAGCCCAGGAATATTGTGCCAGTCAGAGCACAGGAATATTGTGCCAGTCAGAGCCAAGGAATAGTGTGCCACTCAGAGCCCAGTAATAGTGTTCCAGTCAGAGCCCAGGAATATTGTGCAAGTCAGAGGCCTGTAATTGTGAGCCAGTCAGAGCCCAGATATAGTGTGCTAGTCAGAGCTCAGTAATATTGTGCCAGTCAGAGCCCAGTAATATTGTGCCACTCAGAGCTCAGGAATATTGTGCCACTCAGAGCTCAGGAATATTGTGCCACTCAGAGCCCAGGAATAGTGTGCTACTCAGAGCCCAGTAATAGTGTGCCAGTCAGAGCCCAGAAATATTGTGCCAGTCAGAACCCAGTAATAGTGTGCCACTCAGATCCCAGTAATAGTGTGCCAGTCAGAGCCCAGTAATATTGTGCCAGTCAGAGCACAGTAATAGTGTGCCAGTCAGTGCCCAGTAATATTATTCAAGTCAGAGCCCAGTAGTAGTGTGCCAGTCAGAACCCAGTAATATTGTGCCAGTCAGAGCCCAGAAATAGTGTGCCAGTCAGTGTCCAGTAACATTGTGCAAGTCAGAGCCAAGTAATATTGTTAAAGTCAGAGCCCAGTAGTATTGTGCCAGTCAGAACCCAGGAATATTGTGCCAGTCAGAGACCAGGAATAGTGTGCCACTAAGAGCACAGTAATAGTGTGCCAGTCAGAGCCCAAGAATATTGTGCAAGTCAGAGCCCAAGAATATTGTGCAAGTCAGAGCCCAGGAATATTGTGCCATTCAGATACCAGGAATATTGTGCAAGTCAGAGCCCAGTAATGGTATGCCAGTCAGAACCCAGTAATAGTGTGCCACTCAGGTACCAGTAATATTGTGCCAGTCAGAGCCCAGGAATATTGTGCCAGTCAGATACCAGGAATATTGTGCCAGTCAGAGCCCAGTAATATTGTGCCAGTCAGATACCAGTAATATTGTGCCTGTCAGAGCCCAGTAATAGTGTGCTAGTCAGTGCCCAGTAACATTGTGCCAGTCAGAGCCAAGTAAGATTGTGCAAGTCAGAGCCCAGGAATATTGTGCCAGTCAGAGACCAGGAATAGTGTGCCACTCAGAGCCCTGTAATAGTGTGCCAGTCAGAGCCCAGGAATATTGTGCAAGTCAGAGCCCAGGAATATTGTGCCATTCAGATACCAGGAATATTGTGCCAGTCAGAGCACAGTAATGGTATGCCAGTCAGAACCCAGTAATAGTGTGCCACTCAGGTACCAGTAATATTGTGCCAGTCAGAGCCCAGGAATATTGTGCCAGTCAGATACAAGGAATATTGTGCAAGTCAGAGCCAAGGAATAGTGTGCCACTCAGAGCCCAGTAATAGTGTGCCAGTCAGAGCCCAGTAATATTGTGCCAGTCAGAGCCCAGTAATAGTGTGCCAATCAGAGCCCACTAATGGTATGCCAGTGACAACCCAGTAATAGTGTGCCTATCAGATAGCAGTAATATTGTGCCAGTCAGAGAACAGGAATATTGTGCTAGTCAGATATCAGGAATATTGTGCCAGTCAGAGCCCAGTAATATTATGCCAGTCAGATACCAGTAGTATTGTGCCAGTCAGAGCACAGGAATATTGTGTCAGTCAGAGCACAAGAATATTGTGCCAGTCAGAGCCCAGTAATAGTGTGCCAGTCAGAGCCCAAGAATATTGTGCCATTCAGATAACAGGAATATTGTGCCAGTCAGAGCAAAGTAATGGTATGCCAGTCAAAACACAGTAATAGTGTGCGACTCAGATACCAGTAATATTGTGCCAGTCAGAGCACAGGAATATTGTGCCAGACAGAGCCAAGGAATAGTGTGCCACTCAGAGCCCAGTAATAGTGTGCCAGTCAGAGCCCAGGAATATTGTGCAAGTCAGATCCCAGTAATATTGTGCCAGTCAGAGCCCAGTAATAGTGTGCCAGTCAGAGCCCAGGAATATTTTGCAAGTCAGAGCCCAGTAATATTGTGCCAGTCAGAGCCCAGTAATAGTGAGCCAGTCAGAGCCCAGTAATAGTGAGCTAGTCAGAGCCCAGTAATATTGTGCCAGTCTGAGCCCAGGATTATTGTGCCATTCAGATACCAGGAATATTGTGCCAGTCAGAGCCCAGTAATGGTATGCCAGTCAGAACCCAGTAATAGTGTGCCACTCAGATACCAGTAATATTGTGCCAGTCAGAGCCCAGGAATATTGTAGCAATCAGATACCAGGAATATTGTGCCAGTCAGAGCCAAGGAATAGTGTGCCAGTCAGAGCCAAGGAATAGTGTGCCACTCAGAGCCCAGTAATAGTGTTCCAGTCAGAGCCCAGTAATAGTGTGACAGTCAGAGCCCAGTATTATTGTGGCAGTCAGAGCCCAGTAATAGTGTGCCAGTCAGAGCCCAGTAGTATTGTGCCAGTCAGAGCCCAGTAAGATTGTGCCAGTCAGAGCCCAGGAATATTGTGCCAGTCAGAGCCCAGTAATAGTGTGCCAGTCAGAGCCCAGTAGTATTGTGCCAGTCAGAGCCCAGTAAGATTGTGCCAGTCAGAGCCCTGGAATGTTGTGCCAGTCAGAGACCAGGAATAGTGTGCCACTCAGAGCCCAGTAATAGTGTGCCAGTCAGAGCCCAGGAATATTGTGCAAGTCAGAGCCCAGGAATATTGTGCCATTCAGATACCAGGAATATTGTGCCAGTCAGAGCCCAGTAATGGTATGCCAGTCAGAACCAAGTAATAGTGTGCCACTCACATACCAGTAATATTGTGCCAGTCAGAGCCCAGGAATATTGTGCTAGTCAGATATCAGGAATATTGTGCCAGTCAGAGCCCAGTAATATTGTGCCAGTCAGATACCAGTAGTATTGTGCCAGTCAGTGCACAGGAATATTGTGCCAGTCAGAGCACAAAAATATTGTGCCAGTCAGATACCAGTAGTATTGTGCCAGTCAGTGCACAGGAATATTGTGCCAGTCAGAGCACAAAAATATTGTGCCAGTCAGAGCCCAGTAATAGTGTGCCAGTCAGAGCACATGAATTTTGTGCAAGTCAGAGCCCAGGAATATTGTGCCAGTCAGAGCACAGGAATATTGTGCCAGTCAGAGCCAAGGAATAGTGTGCCACTCAGAGCCCAGTAATAGTGTTCCAGTCAGAGCCCAGGAATATTGTGCAAGTCAGAGCCCAGTAATTGTGAGCCAGTCAGAGCCCAGATATAGTGTGCTAGTCAGAGCTCAGTAATATTGTGCCAGTCAGAGACCAGTAATATTGTGCCACTCAGAGCTCAGGAATATTGTGCCACTCAGAGCTCAGGAATATTGTGCCACTCAGAGCCCAGGAATAGTGTGCTACTCAGAGCCCAGTAATAGTGTGCCAGTCAGAGCCCAGAAATATTGTGCCAGTCAGAACCCAGTAATAGTGTGCCACTCAGATCCCAGTAATAGTGTGCCAGTCAGAGCCCAGTAATATTGTGCCAGTCAGAGCCCAGTAATAGTGTGCCAGTCAGTGCCCAGTAATATTATTCAAGTCAGAGCCCAGTAATAGTGTGCCAGTCAGAACCCAGTAATATTGTGCCAGTCAGAGCCCAGAAATAGTGTGCCAGTCAGTGTCCAGTAACATTGTGCAAGTCAGAGCCAAGTAATATTGTTAAAGTCAGAGCCCAGTAGTATTGTGCCAGTCAGAACCCAGGAATATTGTGCCAGTCAGAGACCAGGAATAGTGTGCCACTAAGAGCACAGTAATAGTGTGCCAGTCAGAGCCCAAGAATATTGTGCAAGTCAGAGCCCAAGAATATTGTGCAAGTCAGAGCCCAGGAATATTGTGCCATTCAGATACCAGGAATATTGTGCAAGTCAGAGCCCAGTAATGGTATGCCAGTCAGAACCCAGTAATAGTGTGCCACTCAGGTACCAGTAATATTGTGCCAGTCAGAGCCCAGGAATATTGTGCCAGTCAGATACCAGGAATATTGTGCCAGTCAGAGCCCAGTAATATTGTGCCAGTCAGATACCAGTAATATTGTGCCTGTCAGAGCCCAGTAATAGTGTGCCAGTCAGTGCCCAGTAACATTGTGCCAGTCAGAGCCAAGTAAGATTGTGCAAGTCAGAGCCCAGGAATATTGTGCCAGTCAGAGACCAGGAATAGTGTGCCACTCAGAGCCCTGTAATAGTGTGCCAGTCAGAGCCCAGGAATATTGTGCAAGTCAGAGCCCAGGAATATTGTGCCATTGAGATACCAGGAATATTGTGCCAGTCAGAGCACAGTAATGGTATGCCAGTCAGAACCCAGTAATAGTGTGCCACTCAGGTACCAGTAATATTGTGCCAGTCAGAGCCCAGGAATATTGTGCCAGTCAGATACCAGGAATATTGTGCAAGTCAGAGCCAAGGAATAGTGTGCCACACAGAGCCCAGTAATAGTGTGCCAGTCAGAGCCCAGTAATATTGTGCCAGTCAGAGCCCAGTAATAGTGTGCCAATCAGAGCCCACTAATGGTATGCCAGTCACAACCCAGTAATAGTGTGCCTATCAGATAGCAGTAATATTGTGCCAGTCAGAGAACAGGAATATTGTGCTAGTCAGATATCAGGAATATTGTGCCAGTCAGAGCCCAGTAATATTATGCCAGTCAGATACCAGTAGTATTGTGCCAGTCAGTGCACAGGAATATTGTGCCAGTCAGAGCACAAAAATATTGTGCCAGTCAGATACCAGTAGTATTGTGCCAGTCAGTGCACAGGAATATTGTGCCAGTCAGAGCACAAAAATATTGTGCCAGTCAGAGCCCAGTAATAGTGTGCCAGTCAGAGCACATGAATTTTGTGCAAGTCAGAGCCCAGGAATATTGTGCCAGTCAGAGCACAGGAATATTGTGCCAGTCAGAGCCAAGGAATAGTGTGCCACTCAGAGCCCAGTAATAGTGTTCCAGTCAGAGCCCAGGAATATTGTGCAAGTCAGAGCCCAGTAATTGTGAGCCAGTCAGAGCCCAGATATAGTGTGCTAGTCAGAGCTCAGTAATATTGTGCCAGTCAGAGACCAGTAATATTGTGCCACTCAGAGCTCAGGAATATTGTGCCACTCAGAGCTCAGGAATATTGTGCCACTCAGAGCCCAGGAATAGTGTGCTACTCAGAGCCCAGTAATAGTGTGCCAGTCAGAGCCCAGAAATATTGTGCCAGTCAGAACCCAGTAATAGTGTGCCACTCAGATCCCAGTAATAGTGTGCCAGTCAGAGCCCAGTAATATTGTGCCAGTCAGAGCCCAGTAATAGTGTGCCAGTCAGTGCCCAGTAATATTATTCAAGTCAGAGCCCAGTAATAGTGTGCCAGTCAGAACCCAGTAATATTGTGCCAGTCAGAGCCCAGAAATAGTGTGCCAGTCAGTGTCCAGTAACATTGTGCAAGTCAGAGCCAAGTAATATTGTTAAAGTCAGAGCCCAGTAGTATTGTGCCAGTCAGAACCCAGGAATATTGTGCCAGTCAGAGACCAGGAATAGTGTGCCACTAAGAGCACAGTAATAGTGTGCCAGTCAGAGCCCAAGAATATTGTGCAAGTCAGAGCCCAAGAATATTGTGCAAGTCAGAGCCCAGGAATATTGTGCCATTCAGATACCAGGAATATTGTGCAAGTCAGAGCCCAGTAATGGTATGCCAGTCAGAACCCAGTAATAGTGTGCCACTCAGGTACCAGTAATATTGTGCCAGTCAGAGCCCAGGAATATTGTGCCAGTCAGATACCAGGAATATTGTGCCAGTCAGAGCCCAGTAATATTGTGCCAGTCAGATACCAGTAATATTGTGCCTGTCAGAGCCCAGTAATAGTGTGCCAGTCAGTGCCCAGTAACATTGTGCCAGTCAGAGCCAAGTAAGATTGTGCAAGTCAGAGCCCAGGAATATTGTGCCAGTCAGAGACCAGGAATAGTGTGCCACTCAGAGCCCTGTAATAGTGTGCCAGTCAGAGCCCAGGAATATTGTGCAAGTCAGAGCCCAGGAATATTGTGCCATTGAGATACCAGGAATATTGTGCCAGTCAGAGCACAGTAATGGTATGCCAGTCAGAACCCAGTAATAGTGTGCCACTCAGGTACCAGTAATATTGTGCCAGTCAGAGCCCAGGAATATTGTGCCAGTCAGATACCAGGAATATTGTGCAAGTCAGAGCCAAGGAATAGTGTGCCACACAGAGCCCAGTAATAGTGTGCCAGTCAGAGCCCAGTAATATTGTGCCAGTCAGAGCCCAGTAATAGTGTGCCAATCAGAGCCCACTAATGGTATGCCAGTCACAACCCAGTAATAGTGTGCCTATCAGATAGCAGTAATATTGTGCCAGTCAGAGAACAGGAATATTGTGCTAGTCAGATATCAGGAATATTGTGCCAGTCAGAGCCCAGTAATATTATGCCAGTCAGATACCAGTAGTATTGTGCCAGTCAGAGCACAGGAATATTGTGTCAGTCAGAGCACAAGAATATTGTGCCAGTCAGAGCCCAGTAATAGTGTGCCAGTCAGAGCCCAAGAATATTGTGCCATTCAGATAACAGGAATATTGTGCCAGTCAGAGCAAAGTAATGGTATGCCAGTCAAAACACAGTAATAGTGTGCGACTCAGATACCAGTAATATTGTGCCAGTCAGAGCACAGGAATATTGTGCCAGACAGAGCCAAGGAATAGTGTGCCACTCAGAGCCCAGTAATAGTGTGCCAGTCAGAGCCCAGGAATATTGTGCAAGTCAGATCCCAGTAATATTGTGCCAGTCAGAGCCCAGTAATAGTGTGCCAGTCAGAGCCCAGGAATATTTTGCAAGTCAGAGCCCAGTAATATTGTGCCAGTCAGAGCCCAGTAATAGTGAGCCAGTCAGAGCCCAGTAATAGTGAGCTAGTCAGAGCCCAGTAATATTGTGCCAGTCTGAGCCCAGGATTATTGTGCCATTCAGATACCAGGAATATTGTGCCAGTCAGAGCCCAGTAATGGTATGCCAGTCAGAACCCAGTAATAGTGTGCCACTCAGATACCAGTAATATTGTGCCAGTCAGAGCCCAGGAATATTGTACCAATCAGATACCAGGAATATTGTGCCAGTCAGAGCCAAGGAATAGTGTGCCACTCAGAGCCCAGTAATAGTGTGCCAGTCAGAGCCCAGTAATAGTGTGACAGTCAGAGCCCAGTAATATTGTGCCAGTCAGAGAACAGTAATAGTGTGCCAGTCAGAGCCCAGTAGTATTGTGCCAGTCAGAGCCCAGTAAGATTGTGCCAGTCAGAGCCCAGGAATATTGTGCCAGTCAGAGCCCAGTAATAGTGTGCCAGTCAGAGCCCAGTAGTATTGTGCCAGTCAGAGCCCAGTAAGATTGTGCCAGTCAGAGCCCTGGAATGTTGTGCCAGTCAGAGACCAGGAATAGTGTGCCACTCAGAGCCCAGTAATAGTGTGCCAGTCAGAGCCCAGGAATATTGTGCAAGTCAGAGCCCAGGAATATTGTGCCATTCAGATACCAGGAATATTGTGCCAGTCAGAGCCCAGTAATGGTATGCCAGTCAGAACCAAGTAATAGTGTGCCACTCACATACCAGTAATATTGTGCCAGTCAGAGCCCAGGAATATTGTGCTAGTCAGATATCAGGAATATTGTGCCAGTCAGAGCCCAGTAATAGTGTGCCAGTCAGAGCCAAGTAATAGTGTGCCAGTCGGTGCCCAATAATATTGTGGCAGTCAGAGAAAAGTAATATTGTGCTAGTCAGAGCGCAGTAATAGTTTGCCACTCAGAGCCCAGGAATATTGTGCCAGTCAGAAACCCAGTAATAGTGTGCCAGTCAGACACCATGAGTATTGTGCAAGTCAGAGCCCAGGAATATTGTGCCAGTCAGAGCCCAGCAATATTGGGCCAGTCAGAGCCCAAGAATAGTGTGCCACTCAGATCCCAGTAATAATGTGCCAGTCAGAGCCCAGTAATAGTGTGCCACTCAGAGCTCAGGCATACTGTGCCACTCAGAGCTCAGGAATATTGTGCCACTCAGAGCCCAGGAATAGTGTGCTACTCAGAGCCCAGTAATAGTGTGCCAGTCAGAGCCCAGTAATAGTGTGCCAGTCAGAGCCCAGTAATAGTGTGCCAGTCAGTGCCCAGTAATATTGTGCCAGTCAGAGCCCAGTAATATTGTGCCAGTCAGAGCCCAGTAATAGTGTGCCAGTCGGTGCCCAATAATATTGTGGCAGTCAGAGCAAAGTAATATTGTGCAAGTCAGAGCCCAGTAATAGTTTGCCACTCAGAGCCCAGGAATATTGTGCCAGTCAGAAACCCAGTAATAGTGTGCCAGTCAGACACCATGAATATTGTGCAAGTCAGAGCCCAGGAATATTGTCCCAGTCAGAGCCCAGTAATATTGTGCCAGTCAGAGCCCAGTAATAGTGTGCCACTCAGAGGCCAGAAATAGTGTGCCAGTCAGAGCCCAGTAATATTGTGCCAGTCAGAGCCCAGTAATAGTGTGCCAGTCAGACACCATGAGTATTGTGCAAGTCAGAGCCCAGGAATATTGTGCCAGTCAGAGCCCAGCAATATTGGGCCAGTCAGAGCCCAAGAATAGTGTGCCACTCAGAGCCCAGTAATATTGTGCCAGTCAAAACCCAGTAATAGTGTGCGACTCAGATACCAGTAATATTGTGCCAGTCAGAGCACAGGAATATTGTGCCAGTCAGAGCCAAGGAATAGTGTGCCAGTCAGAGCCCAGGAATATTGTGCAAGTCAGATCCCAGTAATATTGTGCCAGTCAGAGCCCAGTAATAGTGTGCCAGTCAGAGCCAAGTAATAGTGTGCCAGTCGGTGCCCAATAATATTGTGGCAGTCAGAGCAAAGTAATATTGTGCTAGTCAGAGCGCAGTAATAGTTTGCCACTCAGAGCCCAGGAATATTGTGCCAGTCAGAAACCCAGTAATAGTGTGCCAGTCAGACACCATGAGTTTTGTGCAAGTCAGAGCCCAGGAATATTGTGCCAGTCAGAGCCCAGCAATATTGGGCCAGTCAGAGCCCAAGAATAGTGTGCCAATCAGAGCCCAGTAATATTGTGCCAGTCAGAGCCCAGTAATAGTGTGCCACTCAGAGCTCAGGCATATTGTGCCACTCAGAGCTCAGGAATATTGTGCCACTCAGAGCCCAGGAATAGTGTGCTACTCAGAGCCCAGTAATAGTGTGCCAGTCAGAGCCCAGTAATAGTGTGCCAGTCAGTGCCCAGTAATAGTGTGCCAGTCAGTGCCCAGTAATATTGTGCCAGTCAGAGCCCAGTAATATTGTGCCAGTCAGAGCCCAGTAATAGTGTGCCAGTCAGAGCCAAGTAATAGTGTGCCAGTCGGTGCCCAATAATATCGTGGCAGTCAGAGCAAAGTAATATTGTGGAAGTCAGAGCCCAGTAATAGTTTGCCACTCAGACACCATGAATATTGTGCAAGTCAGAAACCCAGTAATAGTGTGCGAGTCAGACACCATGAATATTGTGCAAGTCAGAGCCCAGGAATATTGTGCCAGTCAGAGCCCAGCAATATTGGGCCAGTCAGAGCCCAAGAATAGTGTGCCACTCAGAGCCCAGTAATATTGTGCCAGTCAGAGCCCAGTAATAGTGTGCCAATCAGAGCCCAGTAATGGTATGCCAGTCAGAACCCAGTAATAGTGTGCCACTCAGATACCAGTAATATTGTGCCAGTCAGAGCCCAGGAATATTGTGCCAATCAGATACCAGGAATATTGTGCCAGTCAGAGTCAAGGAATAGTGTGGCACTCAGAGCCCAGTAATAGTGTGCCAGTCAGAGCCCAGTAATAGTGTGCCAGTCAGAGCCCAGTAATAGTGTGACAGTCAGAGCCCAGTAATATTGTGCCAGTCAGAGCACAGTAAAATTGTGCCAGTCAGAGCCCAGTAGTATTGTGCCAGTCAGAGCCCAGTAGTATTGTGCCAGTCAGAGCCCAGTAAGATTGTGCCAGTCAGAGCCCAGGAATATTGTGCCAGTCAGAGACCAGGAATAGTGTGCCACTCAGAGCCCAGTAATAGTGTGCCAGTCAGAGCCCAGGAATATTGTGCAAGTCAGAGCCCAGGAATATTGTGCCAGTCAGAGCCAAGGAATAGTGTGCCACTAAGAGCCCAGTAATAGTGTGCCAGTCAGAGCCCAGTAATATTGTATCAGTCAGAGCCCAGTAATAGTGTGCCAGTCAGAACCCAGTAATAGTGTTCATATCAGATAGCAGTAATATTGTGCCAGTCAGAGCCCAGGAATATTGTGCTAGTCAGATATCAGGAATATTGTGACAGTCAGAGCCCAGTAATATTGTGCCAGTCAGATACCAGTAGTATTGTGCCAGTCAGAGCACAGGAATATTGTGCCAGTCAGAGCACAAGAATAGTGTGCCAGTTAGAGCCCAGTAATAGTGTGCCAGTCAGAGCCCAAGAATATTGTGCAAGTCAGAGCACATGAATATTGTGCCATTCAGATACCAGGAATATTGTGCCAGTCAGACCACAGTAATGGTATGCCAGTCAGAACCCAGTAATAGTGTGCCACTCAGGTACCAGTAATATTGTGCCAGTCAGAGCCCAGGAATATTGTGCCAGTCAGATACCAGGAATATTGTGCAAGTCAGAGCCAAGGAATAGTGTGCCACTCAGAGCCCAGTAATAGTGTGCCAGTCAGAGCCCAGTAATATTGTGCCAGTCAGAGCCCAGTAATAGTGTGCCAATCAGAGCCCAGTAATGGTATGCCAGTCAGAACCCAGTAATAGTGTGCCTATCAGATAGCAGTAATATTGTGCCAGTCAGAGAACAGGAATATTGTGCTAGTCAGATATCAGGAATATTGTGCCAGTCAGAGCCCAGTAATATTATGCCAGTCAGATACCAGTAGTATTGTGCCAGTCAGAGCACAGGAATATTGTGTCAGTCAGAGCACAAGAATATTGTGCCAGTCAGAGCCCAGTAATAGTGTGCCAGTCAGAGCCCAAGAATATTGTGCCATTCAGATAACAGGAATATTGTGCCAGTCAGAGCAAAGTAATGGTATGCCAGTCAAAACACAGTAATAGTGTGCGACTCAGATACCAGTAATATTGTGCCAGTCAGAGCACAGGAATATTGTGCCAGTCAGAGCCAAGGAATAGTGTGCCACTCAGAGCCCAGTAATAGTGTGCCAGTCAGAGCCCAGGAATATTGTGCAAGTCAGATCCCAGTAATATTGTGCCAGTCAGAGCCCAGTAATAGTGTGCCAGTCGGTGCCCAATAATATTGTGGCAGTCAGAGCAAAATAATATTGTGCTAGTCAGAGCGCAGTAATAGTTTGCCACTCAGAGCCCAGGAATATTGTGCCAGTCAGAGCCCAGCAATATTGGGCCAGTCAGAGCCCAAGAATAGTGTGCCACTCAGAGCCCAGTAATATTGTGCCAGTCAGAGCCCAGTAATAGTGTGCCACTCAGAGCTCAGGCATATTGTGCCACTCAGAGCTCAGGAATATTGTGCCACTCAGAGCCCAGGAATAGTGTGCTACTCAGAGCCCAGTAATAGTGTGCCAGTCAGAGAACAGTAATAGTGTGCCAGTCAGAGCCCAGTAAAAGTGTGCCAGTCAGAGCCCAGTAGTATTGTGCCAGTCAGAGCCCAGTAAGATAGTGCCAGTCAGAGCCCAGGAATATTGTGCCACTCAGAGCCCAGGAATAGTGTGCTACTCAGAGCCCAGTAATAGTGTGCCAGTCAGAGAACAGTAATAGTGTGCCAGTCAGAGCCCAGTAAAAGTGTGCCAGTCAGAGCCCAGTAGTATTGTGCCAGTCAGAGCCCAGTAAGATAGTGCCAGTCAGAGCCCAGGAATATTGTGCCAGTCAGAGACCAGGAATAGTGTGCCACTCAGAGCCCAGTAATAGTGTGCCAGTCAGAGCCCAGGAATATTGTGCAAGTCAGAGCCCAGGAATAATGTGCCAGTCAGAGCCAAGGAATAGTGTGCCACTAAGAGCCCAGTAATAGTGTGCCAGTCAGAGCCCAGTAATATTGTATCAGTCAGAGCCCAGTAATAGTGTGCCAGTCAGAACCCAGTAATAGTGTTCATATCAGATAGCAGTAATATTGTGACAGTCAGAGCCCAGGAATATTGTGCTAGTCAGATATCAGGAATATTGTGCCAGTCAGAGCCCAGTAATATTGTGCCAGTCAGATACCAGTAGTATTGTGCCAGTCAGAGCACAGGAATATTGTGCCAGTCAGAGCACAAGAATAGTGTGCCAGTTAGAGCCCAGTAATAGTGTGCCAGTCAGAGCCCAAGAATATTGTGCAAGTCAGAGCACATGAATATTGTGCCATTCAGATAACAGGAATATTGTGCCAGTCAGAGCCCAGTAATGGTATGCCAGTCAGAACCCAGTAATAGTGTGCCACTCAGATACCAGTAATATTGTGCCAGTCAGAGCACAGGAATGTTGTGCCAGTCAGAGCCAAGGAATAGTGTGCCACTCAGAGCCCAGTAATAGTGTGCCAGTCAGAGACCAGGAATATTGTGCAAGTCAGAGCCCAGTAATATTGTGCCAGTCAGAGCCCAGTAATAGTGAGCCAGTCAGAGCCCAGTAATAGTGAGCTAGTCAGAGCCCAGTAATATTGTGCCAGTCTGAGCCCAGGATTATTGTGCCACTCAGATACCATGAATATTGTGCCAGTCAGAGCCCAGTAATGATATGCCAGTCAGAACCCAGTAATAGTGTGCCACTCAGATACCAGTAATATTGTGCCAGTCAGAGCCCAGGAATATTGTGCCAATCAGATACCAGGAATATTGTGCCAGTCAGAGCCAAGGAATAGTGTGCCACTCAGAGCCCAGTAATAGTGTGCCAGTCAGAGCCCAGTAATAGTGTGCCAGTCAGAGCCCAGTAATATTGTGCCAGTCAGAGCCCAGAAATAGTGTGCCAGTCAGAGCCCAGTAGTATTGTGCCAGTCAGAGCCCAGTAAGATTGTGCCAGTCAGAGCCCAGGAATATTGTGCAAGTCAGAGCCCAGTAATATTGTGCTAGTCAGAGCCCAGTAATAGTGAGCCAGTTAGAGTCCAGTAATAGTGAGCTAGTCAGAGCCCAGTAATATTGTGCCAGTCTGAGCCCAGGATTATTGTGCCATTCAGATACCAGGAATATTGTGCCAGTCAGAGCCCAGTAATGGTATTCCAGTCAGAACCCAGTAATAGTGTGCCACTCAGATACCAGTAATTTTGTGCCAGTCAGAGCCCAGGAATATTGTGCCAATCAGATACCAGGAATATTGTGCCAGTCAGAGCCAAGGAATAGTGTGCCACTCAGAGCCCAGTAATAGTGTGCCAGTCAGAGCCCAGTAATAGTGTGACAGTCAGAGCCCAGTATTATTGTGCCAGTCAGAGCCCAGTAATAGTGTGCCAGTCAGAGCCCAGTAGTATTGTGCCAGTCAGAGCCCAGTAAGATTGTGCCAGTCAGAGCCCAGGAATATTGTGCCAGTCAGAGCCCAGTAATAGTGTGCCAGTCAGAGCCCAGTAGTATTGTGCCAGTCAGAGCCCAGTAAGATTGTGCCAGTCAGAGCCCAGGAATATTGTGCCAGTCAGAGACCAGGAATAGTGTGCCACTCAGAGCCCAGTAATAGTGTGCCAGTCAGAGCCCAGGAATATTGTGCAAGTCAGAGCCCAGGAATATTGTGCCATTCAGATACCAGGAATATTGTGCCAGTCAGAGCCCAGTAATGGTATGCCAGTCAGAACCCAGTAATAGTGTGCCACTCACATACCAGTAATATTGTGCCAGTCAGAGCCCTGGAATATTGTGCTTGTCAGATATCAGGAATATTGTGCCAGTCAGAGCCCAGTAAAATTGTGACAGTCAGATACCAGTAGTATTGTGCCAGTCAGTGCACAGGAATATTGTGCCAGTCAGAGCACAAAAATATTGTGCCAGTCAGAGCCCAGTAATAGTGTGCCAGTCAGAGCACATGAATTTTGTGCAAGTCAGAGCCCAGGAATATTGTGCCAGTCAGAGCACAGGAATATTGTGCCAGTCAGAGCACAGGAATATTGTGCCAGTCAGAGCCAAGGAATAGTGTGCCACTCAGAGCCCAGTAATAGTGTTCCAGTCAGAGCCCAGGAATATTGTGCAAGTCAGAGACCAGTAATTGTGAGCCAGTTAGAGCCCAGATATAGTGTGCTAGTCAGAGCTCAGTAATATTGTGCCAGTCAGAGCCCAGTAATATTGTGCCACTCAGAGCTCAGGAATATTGTGCCACTCAGAGCCCAGGAATAGTGTGCTACTCAGAGCCCAGTAATAGTGTGCCAGTCAGAGCCCAGAAATATTGTGCCAGTCAGACCCCAGTAATAGTGTGCCACTCAGATCCCAGTAATAGTGTGCCAGTCAGAGCCCAGTAATATTGTGCCAGTCAGAGCCCAGTAATAGTGTGCCAGTCAGTGCCCAGTAATATTATTCAAGTCAGAGCCCAGTAATAGTGTGCCAGTCAGAACCCAGTAATATTGTGCCAGTCAGAGCCCAGAAATAGTGTGCCAGTCAGTGTCCAGTAACATTGTGCAAGTCAGAGCCAAGTAATATTGTTAAAGTCAGAGCCCAGTAGTATTGTGCCAGTCAGAACCCAGGAATATTGTGCCAGTCAGAGACCAGGAATAGTATGCCACTAAGAGCACAGTAATAGTGTGCCAGTCAGAGCCCAAGAATATTGTGCAAGTCAGAGCCCAGGAATATTGTGCCATTCAGATACCAGGAATATTGTGCAAGTCAGAGCCCAGTAATGGTATGCCAGTCAGAACCCAGTAGTAGTGTGCCACTCAGGTACCAGTAATATTGTGCCAGTCAGAGCCCAGGAATATTGTGCCAGTGAGATACCAGGAATATTGTGCCAGTCAGAGCCCTGTAATATTGTGCCAGTCAGATACCAGTAATATTGTGCCTGTCAGAGCCCAGTAATAGTGTGCCAGTCAGTGCCCAGTAACATTGTGCCAGTCAGAGCCAAGTAAGATTGTGCAAGTCAGAGACCAGGAATATTGTGCCAGTCAGAGACCAGGAATAGTGTGCCACTCAGAGCCCTGTAATAGTGTGCCAGTCAGAGCCCAGGAATATTGTGCAAGTCAGTGCCCAGGAATATTGTGCCATTCAGATACCAGGAATATTGTGCCAGTCAGAGCACAGTAATGGTATGCCAGTCAGAACCCAGTAATAGTGTGCCACTCAGGTACCAGTAATATTGTGCCAGTCAGAGCCCAGGAATATTGTGCCAGTCAGATACCAGGAATATTGTGCAAGTCAGAGCCAAGGAATAGTGTGCCACTCAGAGCCCAGTAATAGTGTGCCAGTCAGAGCCCAGTAATATTGTGCCAGTCAGAACCCAGTAATAGTGTGCCAATCAGAGCCCAGTAATGGTATGCCAGTCAGAACCCAGTAATAGTGTGCCTATCAGATAGCAGTAATATTGTGCCAGTCAGAGAACAGGAATATTGTGCTAGTCAGATATCAGGAATATTGTGCAGTCAGAGCCCAGTAATATTATGCCAGTCAGATACCAGTAGTATTGTGCCAGTAAGAGCACAGGAATATTGTGTCAGTCAGAGCACAAGAATATTGTGCCAGTCAGAGCCCAGTAATAGTGTGCCAGTCAGAGCCCAAGAATATTGTGCCATTCAGATAACAGGAATATTGTGCCAGTCAGAGCAAAGTAATGGTATGCCAGTCAAAACACAGTAATAGTGTGCGACTCAGATACCAGTAATATTGTGCCAGTCAGAGCACAGGAATATTGTGCCAGTCAGAGCCAAGGAATAGTGTGCCACTCAGAGCCCAGTAATAGTGTGCCAGTCAGAGCCCAGGAATATTGTGCAAGTCAGATCCCAGTAATATTGTGCTAGTCAGAGCCCAGTAATAGTGTGCCAGTCAGAGCCAAGTAATAGTGTGCCAGTCGGAGCCCAATAATATTGTGGCAGTCAAAACAAAGTAATATTGTGCTAGTCAGAGCGCAGTAATAGTTTGCCACTCAGAGCCCGGGAATATTGTGCCAGTCAGAGCCCAGCAATATTGGGCCAGTCAGAGCCCAAGAATAGTGTGCCAATCAGAGCCCAGTAATATTGTGCCAGTCAGAGCCCAGTAATAGTGTGCCACTCAGAGCTCAGGCATATTGTGCCACTCAGAGCTCAGGAATATTGTGCCACTCAGAGCCCAGGAATAGTGTGCTACTCAGAGCCCAGTAATAGTGTGCCAGTCAGAGCCCAGTAATAGTGTGCCAGTCAGTGCCCAGTAATAGTGTGCCAGTCAGTGCCCAGTAATATTGTGCCAGTCAGAGCCCAGTAATATTGTGCCAGTCAGAGCCCAGTAATAGTGTGCCAGTCAGAGCCAAGTAATAGTGTGCCAGTCGGTGCCCAATAATATTGTGGCAGTCAGAGCAAAGTAATATTGTGGAAGTCAGAGCCCAGTAATAGTTTGCCACTAAGACACCATGAATATTGTGCAAGTCAGAAACGCAGTAATAGTGTGCCAGTCAGACACCATGAATATTGTGCAAGTCAGAGCCCAGGAATATTGTGCCAGTCAGAGCCCAGCAATATTGAGCCAGTCAGAGCCCAAGAATAGTGTGCCACTCAGAGCCCAGTAATATTGTGCCAGTCAGAGCCCAGTAATAGTGTGCCAATCAGAGCCCAGTAATGGTATGCCAGTCAGAACCCAGTAATAGTGTGCCACTCAGATACCAGTAATATTGTGCCAGTCAGAGCCCAGGAATATTGTGCCAATCAGATACCAGGAATATTGTGCCAGTCAGAGCCAAGGAATAGTGTGGCACTCAGAGCCCAGTAATAGTGTGCCAGTCAGAGCCCAGTAATAGTGTGCCAGTCAGAGCCCAGTAATAGTGTGACAGTCAGAGCCCAGTAATATTGTGCCAGTCAGAGCACAGTAAAATTGTGCCAGTCAGAGCCCAGTAGTATTGTGCCAGTCAGAGCCCAGTAGTATTGTGCCAGTCAGAGCCCAGTAAGATTGTGCCAGTCAGAGCCCAGGAATATTGTGCCAGTCAGAGACCAGGAATAGTGTGCCACTCAGAGCCCAGTAATAGTGTGCCAGTCAGAGCCCAGGAATATTGTGCAAGTCAGAGCCCAGGAATATTGTGCCAGTCAGAGCCAAGTAATAGTGTGCCACTAAGAGCCCAGTAATAGTGTGCCAGTCAGAGCCCAGTAATATTGTATCAGTCAGAGCCCAGTAATAGTGTGCCAGTCAGAACCCAGTAATAGTGTTCATATCAGATAGCAGTAATATTGTGCCAGTCAGAGCCCAGGAATATTGTGCTAGTCAGATACCAGTAGTATTGTGCCAGTCAGAGCCCAGGAATATTGTGCCATTCAGATACCAGGAATATTGTGCCAGTCAGAGCCAAGGAATAGTGTGGCACTCAGAGCCCAGTAATAGTGTGCCAGTCAGAGCCCAGAAATAGTGTGCCAGTCAGTGTCCAGTAACATTGTGCAAGTCAGAGCCAAGTAATATTGTTAAAGTCAGAGCCCAGTAGTATTGTGCCAGTCAGAACCCAGGAATATTGTGCCAGTCAGAGACCAGGAATAGTATGCCACTAAGAGCACAGTAATAGTGTGCCAGTCAGAGCCCAAGAATATTGTGCAAGTCAGAGCCCAGGAATATTGTGCCATTCAGATACCAGGAATATTGTGCAAGTCAGAGCCCAGTAATGGTATGCCAGTCAGAACCCAGTAGTAGTGTGCCACTCAGGTACCAGTAATATTGTGCCAGTCAGAGCCCAGGAATATTGTGCCAGTGAGATACCAGGAATATTGTGCCAGTCAGAGCCCAGTAATATTGTGCCAGTCAGATACCAGTAATATTGTGCCTGTCAGAGCCCAGTAATAGTGTGCCAGTCAGTGCCCAGTAACATTGTGCCAGTCAGAGCCAAGTAAGATTGTGCAAGTCAGAGACCAGGAATATTGTGCCAGTCAGAGACCAGGAATAGTGTGCCACTCAGAGCCCTGTAATAGTGTGCCAGTCAGAGCCCAGGAATATTGTGCAAGTCAGAGCCCAGGAATATTGTGCCATTCAGATACCAGGAATATTGTGCCAGTCAGAGCACAGTAATGGTATGCCAGTCAGAACCCAGTAATAGTGTGCCACTCAGGTACCAGTAATATTGTGCCAGTCAGAGCCCAGGAATATTGTGCCAGTCAGATACCAGGAATATTGTGCAAGTCAGAGCCAAGGAATAGTGTGCCACTCAGAGCCCAGTAATAGTGTGCCAGTCAGAGCCCAGTAATATTGTGCCAGTCAGAACCCAGTAATAGTGTGCCAATCAGAGCCCAGTAATGGTATGCCAGTCAGAACCCAGTAATAGTGTGCCTATCAGATAGCAGTAATATTGTGCCAGTCAGAGAACAAGAATATTGTGCTAGTCAGATATCAGGAATATTGTGCAGTCAGAGCCCAGTAATATTATGCCAGTCAGATACCAGTAGTATTGTGCCAGTAAGAGCACAGGAATATTGTGTCAGTCAGAGCACAAGAATATTGTGCCAGTCAGAGCCCAGTAATAGTGTGCCAGTCAGAGCCCAAGAATATTGTGCCATTCAGATAACAGGAATATTGTGCCAGTCAGAGCAAAGTAATGGTATGCCAGTCAAAACACAGTAATAGTGTGCGACTCAGATACCAGTAATATTGTGCCAGTCAGAGCACAGGAATATTGTGCCAGTCAGAGCCAAGGAATAGTGTGCCACTCAGAGCCCAGTAATAGTGTGCCAGTCAGAGCCCAGGAATATTGTGCAAGTCAGATCCCAGTAATATTGTGCTAGTCAGAGCCCAGTAATAGTGTGCCAGTCAGAGCCAAGTAATAGTGTGCCAGTCGGTGCCCAATAATATTGTGGCAGTCAAAACAAAGTAATATTGTGCTAGTCAGAGCCCAGTAATAGTTTGCCACTCAGAGCCCAGGAATATTGTGCCAGTCAGAAACCCAGTAATAGTGTGCCAGTCAGACACCATGAGTATTGTGCAAGTCAGAGCCCAGGAATATTGTGCCAGTCAAAGCCCAGTAATAGTGTGCCACTCAGAGCTCAGGCATATTGTGGCACTCAGAGCTCAGGAATATTGTGCCACTCAGAGCCCAGGAATAGTGTGCTACTCAGAGCCCAGTAATAGTGTGCCAGTCAGAGCCCAGTAATAGTGTGCCAGTCAGAGCCCAGTAATAGTGTGCCAGTCAGTGCCCTGTAATATTGTGCCAGTCAGAGCACAGTAATATTGTGCTAGTCAGAGCCCAGTAATAGTGTGCCAGTCAGAGCCCAGGAATATTGTCCCAGTCAGAGCCCAGTAATATTGTGCCAGTCAGAGCCCAGTAATAGTGTGCCAGTCAGACACCAGGAGTATTGTGCAAGTCAGAGCCCAGGAATATTGTGCCAGTCAGAGCCCAAAAATATTGGGCCAGTCAGAGCCCAAGAATAGTGTGCCACTCAGAGCCCAGTAATATTGTGCCAGTCAAAACCCAGTAATAGTGTGCGACTCAGATACCAGTAATATTGTGCCAGTCAGAGCACAGGAATAGTGTGCCAGTCAGAGCCAAGGAATAGTGTGCCAGTCAGAGCCCAGGAATATTGTGCAAGTCAGATCCCAGTAATATTGTACCAGTCAGAGCCCAGTAATAGTGTGCCAGTCAGAGCCAAGTAATAGTGTGCCAGTCGGTGCCCAATAATATTGTGGCAGTCAGAGCAAAGTAATATTGTGCTAGTCAGAGCGCAGTAATAGTTTGCCACTCAGAGCCCAGGAATATTGTGCCAGTCAGAAACCCAGTAATAGTGTGCCAGTCAGACACCATGAGTATTGTGCAAGTCAGAGAACAGGAATATTGTGCCAGTCAGAGCCCAGCAATATTGGGCCAGTCAGAGCCCAAGAATAGTGTGCCACTCAGAGCCCAGTAATATTGTGCCAGTCAGAGCCCAGTAATAGTGTGCCACTCAGAGCTCAGGCATATTGTGCCACTCAGAGCTCAGGAATATTGTGCCACTCAGAGCCCAGGAATAGTGTGCTACTCAGAGCCCAGTAATAGTGTGCCAGTCAGAGCCCAGTAATAGTGTGCCAGTCAGAGCCCAGTAATAGTGTGCCAGTCAGTGCCCAGTAATAGTGTGCCAGTCAGTGCCCAGTAATATTGTGCCAGTCAGAGCCCAGTAATATTGTGCCAGTCAGAACCCAGTAATAGAGTGCCAGTCAGAGCCAAGTAATAGTGTGCCAGTCGGTGCCCAATAATATTGTGGCAGTCAGAGCAAAGTAATATTGTGGAAGTCAGAGCCCAGTAATAGTTTGCCACTCAGAGCCCAGGAATATTGTGCCAGTCAGAAACCCAGTAATAGTGTGCCAGTCAGACACAATGAATATTGTGCAAGTCAGAGCCCAGGAATATTGTGCCAGTCAGAGCCCAGCAATATTGGGCCAGTCAGAGCCCAAGAATAGTGTGCCACTCAGAGCCCAGTAATATTGTGCCAGTCAGAGCCCAGTAATAGTGTGCCAATCAGAGCCCAGTAATGGTATGCCAGTCAGAACCCAGTAATAGTGTGCCTATCAGATAGCAGTAATATTGTGCCAGTCAGAGAACAGGAATATTGTGCTAGTCAGAGCCCAGTAATATTATGCCAGTCAGATACCAGTAGTATTGTGCCAGTCAGAGCACAGGAATATTGTGTCAGTCAGAGCACAAGAATATTGTGCCAGTCAGAGCCCAGTAATAGTGTGCCAGTCAGAGCCCAAGAATATTGTGCCATTCAGATAACAGGAATATTGTGCCAGTCAGAGCCCAGTAATGGTATGCCAGTCAAAACCCAGTAATAGTGTGCGACTCAGATACCAGTAATATTGTGTCAGTCAGTGCACAGAAATATTGTGCCAGTCAGAGCCAAGGAATAGTGTGCCACTCAGAGCCCAGTAATAGTGTGCCAGTCAGAGCCCAGGAATATTGTGCAAGTCAGATCCCAGTAATATTGTGCCAGTCAGAGCCCAGTAATAGTGTGCCAGTCAGAGCCAAGTAATAGTGTGCCAGTCGGTGCCCAATAATATTGTGGCAGTCAGAGCAAAGTAATATTGTGCTAGTCAGAGCGCAGTAATAGTTTGCCACTCAGAGCCCAGGAATATTGTGCCAGTCAGAAACCCAGTAATAGTGTGCCAGTCATACACCATGAGTATTGTGCAAGTCAGAGCCCAGGAATATTGTGCCAGTCAGAGCCCAGCAATATTGGGCCAGTCAGAGCCCAAGAATAGTGTGCCACTCAGAGCCCAGTAATATTGTGCCAGTCAGAGCCCAGTAATAGTGAGCCACTCAGAGCTCAGGCATATTGTGCCACTCAGAGCTCAGGAATATTGTGCCACTCAGAGCCCAGGAATAGTGTGCTACTCAGAGCCCAGTAATAGTGTGCCAGTCAGAGCCCAGTAATAGTGTGCCAGTCAGAGCCCAGTAATAGTGTGCCAGTCAGTGCCCAGTAATATTGTGCCAGTCAGAGCCCAGTAATATTGTGCCAGTCAGAGCCCAGTAATAGTGTGCCAGTCAGAGCCAAGTAATAGTGTGCCAGTCGGTGCCCAATAATATTGTGGCAGTCAGAGCAAAGTAATATTGTGCAAGTCAGAGCCCAGTAATAGTTTGCCACTCAGAGCCCAGGAATATTGTGCCAGTCAGAAACCCAGTAATAGTGTGCCAGTCAGACACCATGAATATTGTGCAAGTCAGAGCCCAGGAATATTGTCCCAGTCAGAGCCCAGTAATATTGTGCCAGTCAGAACCCAGTAATAGTGTGCCACTCAGACGCTAGAAATAGTGTGCCAGTCAGAGCCCAGTAATATTGTGCCAGTCAGAGCCCAGTAATAGTGTGCCAGTCAGACACCATGAGTATTGTTCAAGTCAGAGCCCAGGAATATTGTGCCAGTCAGAGCCCAGCAATATTGGGCCAGTCAGAGCCCAATAATAGTGTGCCACTCAGAGCCCAGTAATATTGTGCCAGTCAAAACCCAGTAATAGTGTGCGACTCAGATACCAGTAATATTGTGCCAGTCAGAGCACAGGAATATTGTGCCAGTCAGAGCCAAGGAATAGTGTGCCAGTCAGAGCCCAGGAATATTGTGCAAGTCAGATCCCAGTAATATTGTGCCAGTCAGAGCCCAGTAATAGTGTGCCAGTCAGAGCCAAGTAATAGTGTGCCAGTCGGTGCCCAATAATATTGTGGCAGTCAGAGCAAAGTAATATTGTGCTAGTCAGAGCGCAGTAATAGTTTGCCACTCAGAGCCCAGGAATATTGTGCCAGTCAGAAACCCAGTAATAGTGTGCCAGTCAGACACCATGAGTATTGTGCAAGTCAGAGCCCAGGAATATTGTGCCAGTCAGAGCCCAGCAATATTTGGCCAGTCAGAGCCCAAGAATAGTGTGCCACTCAGAGCCCAGTAATATTGTGCCAGTCAGAGCCCAGTAATAGTGTGCCACTCAGAGCTCAGGCATATTGTGCCACTCAGAGCTCAGGAATATTGTGCCACTCAGAGCCCAGGAATAGTGTGCTACTCAGAGCCCAGTAATAGTGTGCCAGTCAGAGCCCAGTAATAATGTGCCAGTCAGTGCCCAGTAATAGTGTGCCAGTCAGTGCCCAGTAATATTGTGCCAGTCAGAGCCCAGTAATATTGTGCCAGTCAGAGCCCAGTAATAGTGTGCCAGTCAGAGCCAAGTAATAGTGTGCCAGTCGGTGCCCAAGAATATTGTGGCAGTCAGAGCAAAGTAATATTGTGGAAGTCAGAGCCCAGTAATAGTTTGCCACTCAGAGCCCAGGAATATTGTGCCAGTCAGAAACACAGTAATAGTGTGCCAGTCAGACACCATGAATATTGTGCAAGTCAGAGCCCAGGAATATTGTGCCAGTCAGAGCCCAGCAATATTGGGCCAGTCAGAGCCCAAGAATAGTGTGCCACTCAGAGCCCAGTAATATTGTGCCAGTCAGGGCCCAGTAATAGTGTGCCACTCAGAGCTCAGGCATATTGTGCCACTCAGAGCTCAGGAATATTGTGTCACTCAGAGCCCAGGAATAGTGTGCTACTCAGAGCTCAGTAATAGTGTGCCAGTCAGAGCACAGTAATATTGTGCCAGTCAGAGCCCAGTAATAGTGTGCCAGTCAGTGCCCAGTAATATTGTGCCAGTCAGAGCCCTGTAATAGTGTGCCACTCAGAGGCCAGTAATAGTGTGCCACTCAGAGGGCAGAAATAGTGTGCCAGTCAGAGCCCAGTAATATTGTGCCAGTCAGAGCAAAGTAATATTGTGCTAGTCAGAGCCCAGTAATAGTGTGCCACTCAGAGCCCAGTAATAGTGTGCCAGTCAGAACCCAGTAATAGTATGCCAGTCATATACCAGGAATATTGTGCAAGTCAGAGACCAGGAATATTGTGCCAGTCAGAGCCCAGCAATATTGGGCCAGTCAGAGCCCAGCAATATTGGGCCAGTCAGAGCCCAGGAATAGTGTGCCACTCAGAGCCCAGTAATATTGTGCCAGTCAGAGCCCAGTAATAGTGTGCCACTCAGAGCCCAGTAATATTGTGCCAGTCAGAGCCCAGTAATAGTGTGCCACTCAGAGCTCAGGAATATTTTGCCACTCGGAGCTCAGGAATATTGTGCCACTCAGAGCTCAGGAATATTGTGCTAGTCAGAGCCCAGGAATAGTGTGCTACTCAGAGCCCAGTAATAGTGTGCCAGTCAGAGCCCAGGAATAGTGTGCCAATCAGAACCCAGTAATAGTGTGCCACTCTGAGCCCAGTAATAGTGTGCCAGTCAGAGCCCAGTAATATTGTGCCAGTCAGAGCCCAGTAATAGTGTGCCAGTCAGAGCCCAGTAATATTATTCAAGTCAGAGCCCATTAATAGTGTGCCAGTCAGAACCCAGTAATATTGTGCCAGTCAGAGCCCAGTAATAGTGTGCCAGTCAGTGTCCAGTTTCATTGTGCCAGTCAGAGCCAAGTAATATTGTTAAAGTCAGAGCCCAGTAGTATTGTGCCAGTCAGAGCCAAAGAATATTGTGCCAGTCTGAGACCAGGAATAGTGTGCCACTAAGAGCACAGTAATAGTGTGCCAGTCAAAGCCCAATAATATTGTGCAAGTCAGAGCCCAGGAATATTGTGCCATGCAGATACCAGGAATATTGTGCAAGTCAGAGCCCAGTAATGGTATGAAAGTCAGAACCCAGTAACATTGTGCCAGTCAGAGCCAAGTAAGATTGTGCAAGTCAGAACCCAGGAATATTGTGCCAGTCAGATGCCAGGAATAGTGTGCCACTCAGAGCCCAGTAATAGTGTGCCAGTCAGAGCCCAGGAATATTGTGCAAGTCAGAGCCCAGGAATATTGTGCCATTCAGATACCAGGAATATTGTGCCAGTCAGAGCCCAGTAATGGTATGCCAGTAAGAACCCAATAATAGTGTGCCACTCAGGTACCAGTAATATTGTGCCAGTCAGAGCCCAGGAATATTGTGCCAGTCAGATACCAGGAATATTGTGCCAGTCAGAGCCAAGGAATAGTGTGCCACTCAGAGCCCAGTAATAGTGTGCCAGTCAGAGCCCAGTAATATTGTGCCAGTCAGAGCCCAGTAATAGTGTGCCAATCAGAGCCCAGTATTGGTATGCCAGTCAGAACCCAGTAATAGTGTGCCAGTCAGAGAACAGGAATATTGTGCTAGTCAGATATCAGGAATATTGTGCCAGTCAGAGCCTAGTAATATTGTGCCAGTCAGATACCAGTAGTATTGTGCCAGTCAGAGCACAGGAATATTGTGCCAGTCAGAGCACAAAAATATTGTGCCAGTCAGAGCCCAGTAATAGTGTGCCAGTCAGAGCCCAATAATATTGTGCCATTCAGATAACAGGAATATTGTGCCAGTCAGAGCCCATTAATGGTATGCCAGTCAGAACCCAGTAATAGTGTGCCACTCAGATACCAGTAATATTGTGCCAGTCAGAGCACAGGAATATTATGCCAGTCAGAGCCAAGGAATAGTTTGCCACTCAGAGCCCAGTAATAGTGTGCCAATCAGAGCCCAGGAATATTGTGCAAGTCAGATCCCAGTAATATTGTCCCATTCAGAGCCCAGTAATAGTGTGCCAGTCAAAGCCAAGTAATAGTGTGCCAGTCAGTGCCCAATAATATTGTGGCAGTCAGAGCAAAGTAATATTGTGCTAGTCAGAGCCCAGTAATAGTTTGCCACTCAGAGCCCAGAAATATTGTGCCAGTCAGAAACCCAGTAATAGTGTGCCAGTCAGACACCAGGAATATTGTGCAAGTCAGAGCCCAGGAATATTGTGCCAGTCAGAGCCCAGCAATATTGGGCCAGTCAGAGCCCAAGAATAGTGTGCCACTCAGAGCCCAGTAATATTGTGCCAGTCAGAGACCAGTAATAGTGTGCCAATCAGACCTCAGGCATATTGTGCCACTCAGAGCTCAGGAATATTGTGCCACTCAGAGCCCAGGAATAGTGTGCTACTCAGAGCCCAGTAATAGTGTGCCACTCAGAGCCCAGTAATAGTGTGCCAGTCAGAGCCCAGTAATAGTGTGCCAGTCAGTGCCCAGTAATATTGTGCCAGTCAGAGCCCAGTAATAGTGCGCCACTCAGAGGCCAGTAATAGTGTGCCACTCAGAGGCCAGAAATAGTGTGCCAGTCAGAGCCCAGTAATATTGTGCCAGTCAGAGCAAAGTAATATTGTGCTAGTCAGAGGCCAGAAATAGTGTGCCAGTCAGAACCCAGTAATAATGTGCCAGTCAGAGCCCAGTAATATTGTGCAAGTCAGAGACCAGGAATATTGTGCCAGTCAGAGCCCAGCAATATTGGGCCAGTCAGAGCCCAGCAATATTGGGCCAGTCAGAGCCCAGGAATAGTGTGCCACTCAGAGCCCAGTAATATTGTGCCAGTCAGAGCCCAGTAATAGTGTGCCACTCAGAGCTCAGGAATATTGTGCCACTCAGAGCTCAGGAATATTGTGCCACTCAGAGCTCAGGAATATTGTGCCACTCAGAGCCCAGGAATAGTGTGCTACTCAGAGCCCAGTAATATTGTGCCAGTCAGAGCCCAATAATATTGTGCCAGTCAGAGCACAGGAATATTGTGCCAGTTAGAGCCCAGGAATAGTGTGCCACTCAGAGCCCAGTAATAGTGTGCCAGTCAGAGCCAAGGAATATTGTGCAAGTCAGAGCCCAGGATTATTGTGCCATTCAGATACCAGGAATATTGTGCCTGTCAGAGCACAGGAATATTGTGCCAGTCAGAGCCAAGGAATAGTGTGCCACTCAGAGCACAGTAATAGTGTGCCAGTCAGAGCCTAGGAATATTGTGCCAGTCAGAGCCCAGTAATAGTGTGCCAGTCAGAGCCCAGTAATATTGTGCCAGTCAGAGCCCAGTAATAGTGTGCCACTCAGAAGCCAGTAATAGTGTGCCAGTCAGAGCCCAGTTATATTGTGCCACTCAGAGCAAAGTAATATTGTGCTAGTCAGAGCCCAGTAATAATGTGCTACTCAGAGCCCAGGAATAGTGTGCCAGTCAGAACCCAGTTATAGTGTGCCAGTCAGAGCCCAGTAAGATTGTGCCAGTCAGAGCCCAGGAATATTGTGCCAGTCAGAGCCAAGGAATATTGTGCAAGTCAGAGCCCAGGATTATTGTGCCATTCAGATACCAGGAATATTGTGCCTGTCAGAGCACAGGAATATTGTGCCAGTCAGAGCCAAGGAATAGTGTGCCACTCAGAGCACAGTAATAGTGTGCCAGTCAGAGCCTAGGAATATTGTGCCAGTCAGAGCCCAGTAATAGTGTGCCAGTCAGAGCCCAGTAATAGTGTGCCAGTCAGAGCCCAGTAATATTGTGCCAGTCAGAGCCCAGTAATAGTGTGCCACTCAGAAGCCAGTAATAGTGTGCCAGTCAGAGCCCAGTTATATTGTGCCACTCAGAGCAAAGTAATATTGTGCTAGTCAGAGCCCAGTAATAGTGTGCTACTCAGAGCCCAGGAATAGTGTGCCAGTCAGAACCCAGTTATAGTGTGCCAGTCAGATACCAGGAATATTGTGCAAGTCAGAGCCCAGTAATAGTGTGCCAGTCAGAGCCCAAGAATATTGTGCCATTCAGATAACAGGAATATTGTACCAGTCAGAGCCCAGTAATGGTATGCCAGTCAAAACCCAGTAATATTGTTCCAGTCAGAGCACAGGAATATTGTGCCAGTCAGAGCCAAGGAATAGTGTGCCACTCAGAGCCCAGTAATAGTGTGCCAGTCAGAGCCCAGGAATATTATGCAAGTCAGATCCCAGTAATATTGTGCAAGTCAGAGCCCAGTAATAGTGTGCCAGTCAGAGCCAAGTAATAGTGTGCCAGTAGGTGCCCAATAATATTGTGGCAGTCAGAGCAAAGTAATATTGTGCTAGTCAGAGCCCAGTAATAGTATGCCACTCAGAGCCCAGGAATAGTGTGCAATTCAGATACCAGGAATATTGTGCCAGTCAGATACCAGGAATATTGTGCCAGTCAGAGCCAAGGAATAGTGTGCCACTCAGATCCCAGTAATAGTGTGCCAGTCAGAGCCCAGTAATATTGTGCCAGTCAGAGCCCTGTAATAGTGTGCCAATCAGAGCCCAGTAATGGTATGCCAGTCAGAACCCAGTAATAGTGTGCCTATCAGATAGCAGTAATATTGTGCCACTCAGAGCAAAGTAATATTGTGCCAGTCAGATACCAGGAATTTTGTGCCAGTCAGAGCCCAGTAATATTGTGCCAGTCAGATACAAGTAGTATTGTACCAGTCAGAGCTCAGTAATATTGTGCCAGTCAGATACAAGGAATAGTGTGCATCTCAGAGCCCAGTAATAGTGTGCCAGTCAGATCCCAGGAATATTGTGCAAGTCAGAACCCAGTAATAGTGTGCCATTCAGAGCCCTGGAATAGTGTGCCAGTCAGAACCCAGTAATAGTGTGCCAGTCAGATACCAGTAATAGTGTGCCAGTCAGAGCCCAGGAATATTGTGCCAGTCAGATACCAGGAATTTTGTGCCAGTCAGAGCCCAGTAATATTGTGCCAGTCAGATACCAGTAGTATTGTACCAATCAGAGCTCAGGAATATTGTGCCAGTCAGATTCAAGGAATAGTGTGCCACTCAGAGCCCAGGAATAGTGTGCCAGGCAGATCCCAGGAATATTGTGCAAGTCAGAACCAAGTAATAGTGTGCCACTCAGATTCCTGGAATAGTGTGCCAGTCAGATTCCTGGAATAGTGTGCCAGTCAGAACCCAGTAATAATGTGCCAGTCAGATACCAGTAATAGTGTGCCAGTCAGAGCCCAGGAATATTGTGCCAGTCAGATACCAGTAGTATTGTACCAGTCAGAGCACAGGAATATTGTGACAGTTAGATTCAAGGAATAGTGTGCCACTCAGAGCCCAGTAATAGTGTGCCAGTCAGATCCCAGGAATATTGTGCAAGTCAGAACCCAGTAATAGTGTGCCACTCAGAGCCCTGGAATGGTGTGCCAGTCAGAACCCAGTAATAGTGTGCCACTCAGAGCCCAGTAATAGTGTGTCAGTCAGAGCCCAGTAATATTGTGCCAGTCAGAGCCAAGTAATATTGTGCCAGTCAGATACAAGTAGTATTGTACCAGTCAGAGCTCAGTAATATTGTGCCAGTCAGATTCAAGGAATAGTGTGCCACTCAGAGCCCAGTAATAGTGTGCCAGTCAGATCCCAGGAATATTGTGCAAGTCAGAACCCAGTAATAGTGTGCCATTCAGAGCCCTGGAATAGTGTGCCAGTCAGAACCCAGTAATAGTGTGCCATTCAGATACCAGTAATAGTGTGCCAGTCAGAGCCCAGGAATATTGTGCCAGTCAGATACCAGGAATTTTGTGCCAGTCAGAGCCCAGTAATATTGTGCCAGTCAGATACCAGTAGTATTGTACCAATCAGAGCTCAGGAATATTGTGCCATTCAGATTCAAGGAATAGTGTGCAACTCATAGCCCAGTAATAGTGTGCCAGTCAGATCCCAGGAATATTGTGCAAGTCAGAACCAAGTAATAGTGTGCCACTCAGATTCCTGGAATAGTGTGCCAGTCAGAACCCAGTAATAGTGTGCCACTCAGAGCCCAGTAATAGTGTGTCAGTCAGAGCCCAGTAATATTGTGCCAGTCAGAGCCCAGTAATAGTGTGCCAGTCAGAGCCCAGTAAAAGTGTCCCAGTCAGAGCCCAGTAATATTGTGCCAGTCAGAGCCCAGTAATAGTGTGCCACTCAGAGGCCAGTAATAGTGTGCCAGTCAGAGCCCAGTAATATTGTGCCAGTCAGAGCCCAGTAATAGTGTGCCAGTCAGATACCAGGAATATTGTGCAAGTCAGAACCCAGTAATAGTGTGCCACTCAGAGCCCTGGAATGGTGTGCCAGTCAGAACCCAGTAATAGTGTGCCACTCAGAGCCCTGGAATGGTGTGCCAGTCAGAACCCAGTAATAGTGTGCCACTCAGAGCCCAGTAATAGTGTGTCAGTCAGAGCCCAGGAATATTGTGCCAGTCAGAGCCAAGTAATATTGTGCCAGTCAGATACAAGTAGTATTGTACCAGTCAGAGCTCAGTAATATTGTGCCAGTCAGATTCAAGGAATAGTGTGCCACTCAGAGCCCAGTAATAGTGTGCCAGTCAGATCCCAGGAATATTGTGCAAGTCAGAACCCAGTAATAGTGTGCCATTCAGAGCCCTGGAATAGTGTGCCAGTCAGAACCCAGTAATAGTGTGCCAGTTAGATACCAGTAATAGTGTGCCAGTCAGAGCCCAGGAATATTGTGCCAGTCAGATACCAGGAATTTTGTGCCAGTCTGAGCCCAGTAATATTGTGCCAGTCAGATACCAGTAGTATTGTACCAATCAGAGCTCAGGAATATTGTGCCAGTCAGATTCAAGGAATAGTGTGCCACTCAGAGCCCAGGAATAGTGTGCCAGGCAGATCCCAGGAATATTGTGCAAGTCAGAACCAAGTAATAGTGTGCCACTCAGATTCCTGGAATAGTGTGCCAGTCAGAACCCAGTAATAATGTGCCAGTCAGATACCAGTAATAGTGTGTTAGTCAGAGCCCAGGAATATTGTGCCAGTCAGATACCAGTAGTATTGTACCAGTCAGAGCACAGGAATATTGTGACAGTTAGATTCTAGGAATAGTGTGCCACTCAGAGCCCAGTAATAGTGTGCCAGTCAGATCCCAGGAATATTGTGCAAGTCAGAACCCAGTAATAGTGTGCCACTCAGAGCCCTGGAATGGTGTGCCAGTCAGAACCCAGTAATAGTGTGCCACTCAGAGCCCAGTAATAGTGTGTCAGTCAGAGCCCAGTAATATTGTGCCAGTCAGAGCCAAGTAATATTGTGCCAGTCAGATACAAGTAGTATTGTACCAGTCAGAGCTCAGTAATATTGTGCCAGTCAGATTCAAGGAATAGTGTGCCACTCAGAGCCCAGTAATAGTGTGCCAGTCAGATCCCAGGAATATTGTGCAAGTCAGAACCCAGTAATAGTGTGCCATTCAGAGCCCTGGAATAGTGTGCCAGTCAGAACCCAGTAATAGTGTGCCAGTCAGATACCAGTAATAGTGTGCCAGTCAGAGCCCAGGAATATTGTGCCAGTCAGATACCAGGAATTTTGTGCTAGTCAGAGCCCAGTAATATTGTGCCAGTCAGATACCAGTAGTATTGTACCAATCAGAGCTAAGGAATATTGTGCCAGTCAGATTCAAGGAATAGTGTGCAACTCATAGCCCAGTAATAGTGTGCCAGTCAGATCCCAGGAATATTGTGCAAGTCAGAACCAAGTAATAGTGTGCCACTCAGATTCCTGGAATAGTGTGCCAGTCAGAACCCAGTAATAGTGTGCCACTCAGAGCCCAGTAATAGTGTGTCAGTCAGAGCCCAGTAATATTGTGCCAGTCAGAGCCCAGTAATAGTGTGCCAGTCAGAGCCCAGTAATAGTGTCCCAGTCAGAGCCCAGTAATATTGTGCCAGTCAGAGCCCAGTAATAGTGTGCCACTCAGAGGCCAGTAATAGTGTGCCAGTCAGAGCCCAGTAATATTGTGCCAGTCAGAGCCCAGTAATAGTGTGCCAGTCAGATACCAGGAATATTGTGCAAGTCAGAGCCCAGGAATAGTGTGCCAGTCAAAGCCCAGTAATATTATTCAAGTCAGAGCCCAGTAATAGTGTGCCAGTCAGAACCCAGTAATATTGTGCCAGTCAGAGCCCAGTAATAGTGTGCCAGTCAGTGCCCAGTAACATTGTGCCAGTCAGAGCCAAGTAATAGTGTGAAAGTCAGAGCCCAGTAGTATTGTGCCAGTCAGAGCCCAGTAAGATTGTGCCAGACAGAGTCTATCAATATTGTCCCAGTCAGAGCCCAGGAATTGTGTGCCACTCAGAGCCCAGTAATAGTGTGCCACTCAGAACCCAGTAATATAGTGCCAGTCAGAGCCCAAGAATATTGTGCCACTCTGAGCCTAGTAATAGTGTGCCAGTCAGAACCCAAGAATATTGTGCCACTCAGAGCCCAGTAATAGTGTGCCAGTTAGAACCCAGTAATAGTGTGCCACTCATAGCACTGTAATATTGTGCCAGTCAGAGCCCAGTAATAGTGTGCCACTCAGAGATCAGGAATATTGTACCACTCAGAGCTCAGGAATATTGTGCCACTCAGAGCTCAGGAATATTGTGCCACTCAGAGCCCAGGAATAGTGTGCTACTCAGAGCCCAGGAATATTGTGCCAGTCAGAACCCAGTAATATTGTGCTAGTCAGAGCCCAGTAATAGTGTGCCAGTCAGATACCAGGAATATTGTGCAAGTCAGAGCCCAGGAATAGTGTGCCAGTCAAAGCCCAGTAATATTATTCAAGTCAGAGCCCAGTAATAGTGTGCCAGTCAGAACCCATTAATATTGTGCCAGTCAGAGCCCAGTAATAGTGTGCCAGTCAGTTCCCAGTAACATTGTGCCAGTCAGAGCCAAGTAATAGTGTGAAAGTCAGAGCCCAGTAGTATTGTGCCAGTCAGAGCCCAGTAAGATTGTGCCAGACAGAGCCTAACAATATTGTGCCAGTCAGAGCCCAGGAATAGTGTGCCACTCAGAGCCCAGTAATAGTGTGCCACTCAGAACCCAGTAATATAGTGCCAGTCAGAGCCCAAGAATATTGTGCCACTCTGAGCCCAGTAATAGTGTGCTAGTCAGAACCCAAGAATATTGTGCCACTCAGAGCCCAGTAATAGTGTGCCACTCAGAGCACTGTAATATTGTGCCAGTCAGAGCCCAGTAATAGTGTGCCACTCAGAGCTCAGGAATATTGTGCCACTCAGAGCTCAGGAATATTGTGCCACTCAGAGCCCAGGAATAGTGTGCTACTTAGAGCCCAGTAATAGTGTGCCAGTCAGAGCCCAGGAATATTGTGCCAGTCAGAACCCAGTAATATTGTGCCACTCAGAGCCCAGGAATAGTGTGCCAGTCAGAACCCAGTAATAGTGTGCCACGCAGAGCCCAGTAATAGTGTGCCAGTCAGAGCCCAGTAATATTGTGCCAGTCAGAGCCTAGTAATAGTGTGCCAGTCAGAGCCCAGTAATAGTGTGCCAGTCAGAGCTTAGTAATAGTGTGCCACTCAGAGCCCAGTAATAGTGTGCCAGTCAGAGCCCAGTAATAGTGAGCCACTCAGAGCCCAGGAATATTGTGCCAGTCAGAACCCAGTAATATTGTGCCACTCAGAGCCCAGGAATAGTGTGCCAGTCAGAACCCAGTAATAGTGTGCCACGCAGAGCCCAGTAATAGTGTGCCAGTCAGAGCCCAGTAATATTGTGCCAGTCAGAGCCTAGTAATAGTGTGCCAGTCAGAGCCCAGTAATAGTGTGCCAGTCAGAGCTTAGTAATAGTGTGCCACTCAGAGCCCAGTAATAGTGTGCCAGTCAGAGCCCAGTAATATTGTGCCAGTCAGAGCAAAGTAATGTTGTGCTAGTCAGAGCCCAGTAATAGTGTGCCACTCAGAGCCCAGGAATAATGTGCCAGTCAGAACCCAGTAATAGTGAGCCACTCAGATACCAGTAATATTGTGCCACTCAGAGCCCAGGAATATTGTGCCAGTCAGATACCAGGATTATTGTGCCAGTCAGAGCCCAGTAATATTGTGCCAGTCAGATACCAGTAGTATTGTGCCAGTCAGAGCCCAGGAATATTGTGCCAGACAGAACCCAGTAATAGTGTGCCAGTCAGAGCCCAGTAATAGTGTGCCAGTCAGAGCCCAGGAATATTGTGCCAGTCAGAGCCCAGTAATAGTGTGCCACTCAGAGCCCAGTAATAGTGTGCCAGTCAGAGCCCAGTAAATTGTGCCAGTCATAGCAAAGTAATATTGTGCTAGTCAGAGCCCAGGAATAGTGTGCCAGTCAGAACCCAGTAATAGTTTGCCAGCCAGAACCCAGTAATAGTGTGCCAGTCTGGGCCCAAGAATATTGTGCCATTAAAGTGCTCGCGCACACACACATTGAGACACCCAGATACACACACACACCTAGACACCCTGACACACACCTAGACACCCTGACACACACACCTAGACACCCATACACAGTCACACTTTTTTTTTTATTTTTTATTTACCTTACACTTGGTCCGTCATCCAGGACCTTCTGCCGGATGTCCGTCCACCTGACATCTGGCAAGCAGCTGACAGCACGACGGGGGCGGAGCGAGCTCCCTTTTGCAGCCTCTCCTTCCTATTGGCCCTCACCCCCGCGTGAGGTTAATCCTCCGATTCTGGGACCATAGTCTCTGTTCGGGGCTATGAAGGGGGGACTCGGAGCTATAGCCCCAGTAGCCTACCCTTAGCGACGCCTCTGCTGTCCGGTGTAGATCTGCCTCCCTCTCACTTGAGTTTTAGTGAGGGAGACAGACAGAGCTGTTTAATGTGAGTTTTTAATTATAATATATTTAATAAAATTGAGACCCAAAGGCTTTTATAAAAGCCGTTTCCAGTGTTTAACCCTGTGCATTTTTTTAGGGGTTAATTTTTTTTTACTGTTTTTTTTTTTTACAGTATATCAAAGTCTCTTTTAATAGCTATTAACCCTTCCTTCCGATATATCACTTCTTAAGCAGGGCATATGGTCACTGCCGAAGCAGCGCATATGGAGCGATCTGGTCGCAGAAGGATTATTTTTGCCATCAGTATTTTTTTTTGTCACACTCTCTAGGCGTTAATTATACCCACTAGGGGATTACGTGTATTTCTTTTGAAGCTGTATGAACGCATGTATAGCGATCAGTAACAGCCGATCAGTAGCAAAGGTGGTTTGGTGATTTCTCAGATGAGCATCACCATTCGTCTGGTTAGATCAATATTGGTAAATATTGTTCTGACCCATATGGATCTGCCACCCTCTCCTCACTTAGTGAGGGAAAGAGACAGATCTGTGTAATATAAGTTTTTAATTGTAATAAATTAAATAAAATGTAAAAAAATTGTGAGACCCAAGGGCTTTCATAAAAGCCATACCCTTTGTATAGTGTACCCTGTATAGTAACCCCTTCCCTGCCACTGATCACTGCACAGCAGAATTTTTTTTCTTGTCTGTGCATTTTTAGGGGTTCATTTTTTTGTACAGTACTACAAAGGCTCTTATAAGAGCTATTAACCCCTTCCTTGCTCTACATGTCAAAATTCCAAGTTTGAAAATCAAAAAGCGCACCTCTCAAATGTAGCCTTTCAACCCCCAACAAAGCTGACAAACCTATGCATGGGTGGTATCCCTGTGCTCGGGAGATGTTGTTGAATACATATTGGGTTATTGTTTGGCAGTGACACATACCAAAATATGTGAATTTATGTATGAAATACAATATTTGTGGGAAAAAAATACACAATACTATTACTACCACAAACTTTGACAAATGCTGGTGGTAGAATTGGTACATGGAAAATGTTAAAATACCACCATTTAAAATAGCCAAGGGTGTCTACTTTTACAAAATATATACTTTTTTGGGTAAAATACACTGTCCGGCTTAAAAAAAAGGTCCCAAATGAAAGATGGGCTCAGGCTGACTACACGTCAAAATTCCAAGTTGGAAATGCGCACCTTCAAAATGTGTCCCTTTAGCCCCCAAACAACACAACAAACCCATGCATGGGTGGTATCCCTGTACTCAGGAGATGTTGTTGAACACAAATAGGGTTATTGTTTGGCAGTGACACATACCAAAATCTGTGAATTTATGTCTGAAACACAATATTTGTGGGGGAAAAAACACAAAAATTACTACCACAAAATTGGACAAATGCTGGTGGTAGAATTAGTGCATGGAAAGTGTTAAAATACCACCATTTGAAATAGCCTACGGTGTCTACTTTTAAAAAATATATGGGTTGATGGGGTAAAATACACTGGCTGGTTTCAAATATGTCCCAAATGGGACATGGGTGCAGGCTGTCTGCATGTCAAAATTTCAAGTTGGAAAACCAAAAACTGCACCTCCCAAATTTGGCCTTTCCCCCCCCAAACAACTCAACAAACCTATGCATGGGTGGTATCCCTGTACTCAAGAAATGTTGCTGAACACTTATTGGGGTGTTATTTGGCAGTGACACATTCCAAAATCTGTGAATTCATGTTTGAAGTACAAGGTTTGTGGAAAAAAACACAAAAAATTACTACCACAAACTTTGACAAAGGCTGGTGGTAGAATTAGTTCATGGAAAGTGTTAAAATACCACCATTTGAGATAGCCTAGGGTGTGTACTTCCAAAAAATATATGGGTTGATGGGGTAAAATACACTAGCTGGCTTCAAATATGTCCCAAATGGGACATGGGCGCAGGTTGTCTTTATGTCAAAATTTCAAGTTGGAAAACCAAAAAGCGCACCTCTCAAATGGGGCCCTTTAACCCCTAAACAAGCAGACAAACCTATGCATGGGTTGTATCCCTATACTCAGGAAATGTTGCTGAACACATATTGGGGTGTTATTTGGCAGTGACACGTACCAAAATCTGTGAATTCATGTATGAAGTACAATGTTTGTGAAAAAAAAACACAAAAAAATATCTACCACAAACTTTGACAAAGGCTGGTGGTAGAATTAGTGCATGGAAAGTGTTAAAATACCATAATTTGGAATATCCTTGGGTGTCTACTTTTAAAAAATATATGAGTTGATGGGGTAAAATACACTGGCTGGCTTCAAATATGTCCCAAATAGGACATGGGTGCAGGCTGTCTGCATGTAAAAATGTCAAGTTGGAAAACCAAAAACTGCACCTCCCAAATTTGGCATTTTAGCCCCAAAACAACCCAACAAACCTATGCATGGGTGGTATCCCTGTACTCAGGAGAAATAGTAGAATCTATTAAGCAGGTTTTTAAGTTCGCTTTTGTCGATGAGGAGAAGATGTTTCAAATAAAAGTCAGGAAATTTGTGTTTTTTGTTTTTTTTTACCATATTTTATTATTATTTTTATATAATATTATAAGATATGATCAAAATGATGGCATCCAAAGAAATCCCTTCTTGTCCCGATAAAAACAATATATAATATGTGTGGGTACAGCAAATGACAAAGAAGAAAATTACAACTAAACACAAACAGCACAGAAATGTTAAAATAGCCATTGTGCAGAATGGACAAAAATGTTTCAAAGGCTCTGTCCTTAAGGGGTTAAAGAGATGAGTTTTGAGGGACTTTTTAAAGTTTGACAGCTGGATGCTTTGCGGAAGGGAGGAATTGGAGGAAAGCTCATTGAGGAGCGCAGAGGTCGTGCAAGGAAGTATCTGTTAACAAGGGAGGCAATGTATGGATGGGCCGAGGAGTTGAGGGTTTTCTAGGTTAAAGACAGAATTTAAAATGTTATCCTAGCGCAGCCAGTGGTGGGCATTTCAGAGAGGAGCCACTGAATTGGACTGACAAGCAAGAATGATAAGTGTTTTGCTATGTTTTGAATAGATTGTAGGGGAGAAAGATGAGCCAGAGGTAGTCCAGTCAGGAGGCTATTATAGTAGTCAAGGAGAGAGATCACAAGCGAGTGCACTAGAATATTGGCAGTCTCTGCATTAAGGAATTGGCGAATCCATGCAATATTCCTTAGGTGCAGACAACAGAATTTAGCTAAATACTGAATATGGGGAACGAACGAGAGAGCAGAGTCAAAAGTGACCACAAGACATCTGACGCGGTCAGCGGGTACAATTATAGCATTTTCAACAGTGACTGTGAAGCCAGGTGTAGGGACAACATTTGAGAGAGGGAAGAAGATCAGCTTTATTTTGGAAATAGTAAGTTTTAGCTAGAGATCAGACATCCAAGTGGATATGGCCAACAGACATTTAACTACACGACAGAGGGAGTGAGGTCAAGGGAGGAGAGTTATATCTGAGTATCATCCACATAAAGGGGGTATTGGAAACCAAAAGAGCAGATGAGTTCTCCCAGAGAGGTGGTGTGCGTGGAAAACAACAGAGGGCAAAGGACCGATCCTTGTGGAACCCCAACAGAGAGTGGAACAGGTGATGATGTTGCTCCAGCAAGCAACAATGAATAAGAATGCTCAGGGCTACTAAACTGGTTCATGGGTTGAAGGATAAAACTTACCAGGAAAGGTTAAAGCATCTTAACATGTATAGCTTGGAGGAAAGACGTAACAGGGGGGATATGATAAAAACATTTAAATACATAAAGGGAATCAACACAGTAAAGGAAGAGAGTATATTTAAAAGAAGAAAAACTACCACAACTAGAGGACATAGTCTTAAATTAGAGGGGCAATGATTTAAAAGTAATATCAGGAAGTATTACTTTACTGAGGGGGTAGTGGATGTATGGAATAGCCTGCCAGCAGAAGTGGTAGAGGTAAACACAGTCAAGGATTTTAAGCATGCGTGGGATAGACACAAGGCTATATTAGCTATAAGACCGGGAACGGGGGACTAATAAAAGTACTCAAAAAAAAAGAAAATTGGGCAGACTAGATGGACCGAATGGTTCTTATCTGCCGACACATTCTATGTTTCTATGTTTCTATGTTTCTATATAAATTCAATTTTTTAAGTCTCTCTTCATAACTAAGATCCTCCAATCAACTTAATAATTTTGTAGCTCTCCTTTGCACTTTTTCTAGTTCCTTAATATCCTTTTTAAGGACTGGTGCCCAGAATTGTACTGCATATTCAAGGTGAGGTCTTACCATTGATTTGTAAAGAGGCAAGATGATATTCTCCTCCCGTGAATCTATACCTCGTTTTATACATGCCAATATCTTATTGGCCCTTGCAGCTGCTGACTGGCATTGGGCACTGTTGCCAAGTTTGTTGTCTATAATTATTCCTAAATCCTTTTCATTAGTAGTTTTTCCCAGGGAAAAACCATTTAACGTATATGTTGCTTTTTTATTATTTTTCCCATAATGCATAACTTTACATTTGTCTATATTGAACCTCATTTGCCACTTTCTTGCCCAGTTCCCTACTCTGTCCAAATCTTCCTGTAAAGAAAAAACATCAAGATTAGTCTTCATTACCGTACCTAATTTTGTGTCATCAGCAAACACTGAGACATGGCACTCAGCACAACGTGGAAGATCATTAATAAACAGATTAAAAAGAAGAGGTCCCAAAACAGACCCCTGAGGTACTCCGCTCACTACCCTGGTCCAATTTGAAGCTTTACCATTTACAACAACCCTCTGTGTTCTATCTTTTAGCCAATTTTCAATCCAAATACATACATTTGCCCCCAATCCTATTTCTCTCAATTTGTAGAGTAACCTTTTGTGTGAAACTGTATCAAATACTTTAGCAAAATCCAAATAGATCACATCAACTGCCACACCTAGATCTATATTTTTACTGACCTCTTCATAGAATGTTATTAAGTTTGTTTGACAAGACCTGTCTTTCACAAAACCATGTTGACTTTTACTAATTATATTCTGATTCAAGATGTATTCTTGAGTGTAAACCTTTAGCAATCTTTCAAATAATTTCCCCACTACAGATGTCAAGCTCACTGGCCTATAATTACCAGGCAGAGATTTTGATCCCTTTTTAAATATTGGAATGACATCCGCCTTTCGCCAGTCTGTTGGCACTATACCTGAACTGAACGAATCCCTAAAGATCATAAATATTGGTCTGGCCAGAATTATGCTTAACTCTCTAAGGACCCTTGGGTGTATACCATCTGGCCCTGGGGCCTTGTCTATCTTAACAGAGTTTAATTGCTTAAGCACTTTTTCCTGTGTCAGCCAATCCCATGTTTGCGGCGAATGTCCCATAACTTCCTTTAGCAGGGGCTCATCCATCTGTTCTTCCTTAGTATAAACATAAGAAAAAAAAGTATTTAAAATGTCTGATTTTTCTCTGTCCTCACTTACCAAATTTCCCATTTGGGATAACAAGGGCCCAACATTTTCCCTCTTTAGCTTTTTTCCATTTATATACTTATAAAAAATGTTGGGGTTAATTTTACTCTCCTTAGTTTTTAATTGCCTTTTTGCAGGCTTTGTTGGCATCTTTGTATTTTATAAATGATAATGTTGATCCCTTGCTTTTATAATGTTTGAATGCCATTTTCTTGTTTTGCATTTCCTGTTTCACGGTACAGGTAAGCCACATTGGTTTTGATTTGTGTCTTTTGTATTTGTTTCCCAAAGGTATATATTGGGATGTGTACTTTTGTAATGTGTGCTTAAAGGCATTCCACTTGTCTTCTGTGTTTAGTCCAGAAAACAATCGTTCCCAGTCTAAATGTTCCATTGATGCCCCTAGTCCATCAAAGTTGTCCCTTCTAAAATTAAGTGTTTTGGTGGCGTAGTTACAAATTTGCTTTTTTGCATTAATCTCAAACGAAACCATGTTATGGTCACTATTGCCCAAGTGTTCTCTTACTTTGATGTTTGAGATAAGCTGCTCATTGTTTGTTATTACTAAATCCAGACAGGCATCCATTCTAGTTGGGGTGTCTACTAATTGTGCCATAAATGTGTTATTAAGCAGGTTCAGAAACTTGCTGCCCTTAGCGGAACTAGTTGTGCCACAATTCCAATCTATATATGGGTAATTAAAATCTCCCATGATTAGAACTTCATTCAGATTTGCAGCCTTTTCAATTTGTAATAAAAGCTGATCTTCTCCATCAATGCTAATATTTGGTGGCTTGTAGCATACACCTACAAGTAATGTGCGATTATTTTTAGCGTCTAAGCTAATCTCCACCCACAGTGTCTCCACATCAGTTCCAGTTACGTCATGCACACCTTCCTTAATACTGGGCTTTAGTTTAGGATTTACATATAGACATATCCCTCCCCCTTTTCTATTTACTCTGTCCTTTCTAAAAAGTGAGTAGCCTTGTAAATTAACTGACCAGTCGTGGGTCTCATCCCACCACGTTTCCGTGATTCCGATTAAATCATACTGTTCAGCACTTACCAGTATCTCCAGCTCACCCATTTTGTTTGTCAAGCTTCTTGCATTTGCTAAAAGACATTTGAGATTACTACCCATTTTCTGTTTAGTTGAACCTCATTTGCCACTTTACTGGCCATATCTGATTTGGATTGTTCTCTGGCTTACTCCCCCACTCTGTCCAAATCTTCCTGTAAAGAAAAAACATCAAGATTAGTCTTTATTGCCTTACTTAATTTAGTGTCGTCCGCAAACACAGAGACATGGCTCTAAGCACAATGTGGCAGATAATTAATAAACAAATTAAAAAGAAGAGGGCCCAAAACAGACCCCTGAGGTACTCCGCTTAATACCCTTGTCCAATTTGAGGATTTTCCATTTACAACAACCCTTTGTGTTCTATCTTTTAGCCAATTTTCAATCCAAATACACAAATTTGCCCCCAAACCTATTTTTCTCAATTTGTAGAGTAACCTTTTGTGTGGAACTGTATCAAATGCTTTCGCAAAATCCAAATAGATCACATCAACTGCCACACCTAGATCTATATGTTTACTGACTTCTTCATAGAATGTTATTAAGTTTGTTTGACAAGACCTGTCTTTCACAAAACCATGTTGACTTTTTATATTCTGGTTCAAGATGTATTCTTGAGTGTATACCTTTAGCAATCCTTCAAATAGTTTCCCCACTACAGATGTCAAACTCACTGGCCTATAATTACCTGGCAGAGATTTTGATCCCTTTTTAAATATTGGAATGACATCCGCCTTTCGCCAGTCTGTTGGCACTTTACCTGAACTGAATGAATCCTAAAAGATCATAAATAGTGGTCTGGCCAGAATTATGCTTAACTCTCTAAGTACCCTTGGGTGTATACCATCTGGCCCTGGGGCCTTGTCTATCTTAACAGAGTTTAATTGCTTAAGCACTTTTTCCTGTGTCAGCCAATCCCATGTTTGCGGCGAATGTCCCATAACTTCCTTTAGCAGGGGCTCGTCCATCTGCTCTTCCTTAGTATAAACAGAAGAAAAAAAAGTATTTAAAATGTCTGCTTTCTCTCTGTCCTCACTTACCAAATTTCCCATTTGGGATAACAAGGGCCCAACATTTTCCTTCTTTAGCTTTTTTCCATTTATATATTTATAAAACATTTTGGGGTTAGTTTTACTCTCCTTGGCAACCCTTAGTAATACCAGTAATACCTGTGTTTGGTGATTCTCGTGTATTTCCTGAACTCCTGGAGTTTTTCTTTTGTGGATTTCTCGTTACTGATTTGGATTGTTCTCTGGCTTACTCCTGTCTTCTGGTTCCCTACTCCTGGTCTGTTACTCATTTTGCTGAATTTCTGTTTATGATCCTGGACTGTTAACCGTGTATGAAGCTTGCTGATTCCCCTGATCCTGGACTGTTTAACCGTGTATGAAGCTTACCGATTCCCCTGATCTTGAACTGTTTGCTGTCCCTTCTGTTTCGTATACCCTTGTCTGTACCATTGTTATCTCTGCTGGTTAACCCTCACTACACTGGATTCCAAGTACCGTATTCACCTGCTGGTTTAACACTGTGTCGCTGCCATCACTGTGGTTAACCCTTTCCTCACTGGATTACAAACATTATATTATTAGTATCTCATGGAGGATATTATTAGGAGCAGAAGAGACATATTCCACCAGCGCAGCAAACCACCGCTGTCAGGTTCATACCGTTTTCCATATTTATAATAGATAGATTGCCTTCAAGTGTTCAGAACAAATCATGCCTAGTGGTCTCTCCTTGCTCTTCCTATCTGTTTATCACAGGGTTAGAGTAGAGGAGATAGAGAGGATACAAGGTGATATGGGTTGGGATCTAGAGCACAAGTAGTAGATCTCGTATTGTCTACCTATTTCTAAGCTACAGGGGAGAAGACATTTAGAGTGGGATTGGGTGATGGGAATGAGGCAGGAGGATTACACACCAAAACCTGCCAAAATCGAATGCAGCTGCAATACGTATTGAACCAAAGTGGTAGCCGCAAACATCCCATTATATTTTACAGGGGATTTCGGACAAGAAAATACCCCCGAAACATCATAAAAATGTAATGCCCAAATATAATTGGCCCAGGTTCATGAAACCAATACAAAAAATAGGTGCATTTAGCAAATGTTGTGGCAATTCACAAGAAAGGTATAAAGGAGGAGTCATGCAACTATAGACCAGTAAGTTTTATTTCAGTAGTCAGGAAAATAACAGAAAGCATGTTAAAATTAGGATTGCTGAATATCTAAAATTGCATGGATTTCAAGATCAGAGTCATATTTTAAGTCTCTTTAACTAATTTTACACCCGCGATCTGACTCTCTTCCTCACTAAAACACAAGTGAGGAGAGGGAGGCAGATCCAAAGTGGTCAGATCAATATTTAAAAAATATTCATCTGACCGGGCAGCAGTGATTGCTCATTTCTGAGCATTCAGACCGAATTAGCTTTCAGTGCTCCTTTTGCTGCAGAATGGACTAGGTCTAGGACTAGGTCAGTACCTATGTTTGCAATGCTTTGCCAGACGGGACAGACCCAGTCCATCCTATTTCAGAAAGAGTTTAAATGGACACTATTACCTACAAGATGTAACTAGATTACCAGTGCATTTAAAACAAACAAATAAATAAAACATATGCCACTATTTGTTTTTTTCTATGTTTGCATTAACTGAATTCTCCAAAAGCTATCAGCAAGTCTCATTTTACACCTGTGGGCAGAGCCTATATAGTGATGTCATAATATGCACCCCTGCTCTCATACTGGCTCCTGTGTATCATTAGGTGGCAGGTCTAGGTGGCTGTATACATCAATATTTTACCTGCCTACCTACTGACATACACAAAAAGTACAGGAGGAGATTGACCTGATCAACCAGGATCATATCTCTGCCCCCTTGTGATGTCATACTTACATTACCCTCCCATTCAATGCAAGTCTATGGTCAGAATTCTGACTTATAAACTGCATTCTGTGTCCCCATCCACAAAGTGAGATACTAGTGCTGTAAAGCCATTGTGGGGTGGCACCCAAACAAAAATATTTCACAAAATGGAGGAGCCCAGTCACACTTGTTTAGCAAAATATTTTATTAAATAAACTGACATAACAAAAGCAAAAGACATATCTGACATAAACAATGCAAAATAAATAAAACATATAAACCTTTTCCTTTTTTTCAATAAACATTTGTATTGGCATTTTCATTTATACTACAAAGATATAGGGGAGAAACAGTTCACAGGGAAACAAGTGATGCGTCATAGTATCTTAATGTACAACCTCTTATCCAGGCTTTTGAACAGTTGGGTATCACTCATATACAAAAAGGGATAAATGTGAAAAGGTATTCCTGAATGGGGTACAGTTGATACTTGTCGTCTATAACCCTGTGATGTTGAAAAAAGGGTCAACAAACCGTCAGCCTAGGGTGGAACTGGGGGGGGGGGGGGGGGAGTAGGGAAGCCCTAGGGAAGGGTGAGGAGATAGGGGGAGAAGAAAGCATAAAGGGGGAACATGGGAAAGGAGGTGGAAGTACCTCTAAGTTAGACATTACGCAGTCCTCCCCTTGGGTTATAGTTATGTGTCAACAAATATACTTCTTTAAATCAGTGCTTGCTACATATTCAGTCCAGTAGTACTATTGTTTCACATGCAGAGGGATTTTGCCTTGGGCAGAAAATTCTAAGTCTTCAGTCTATCTAATGTCCTCCACTGAGGAGATCCACTCTCAGAAGGTTGGGGAGCAAGCTTGTTTCCACAACTACGGAATTCAAAAGGCGGATCGTTAGGGTTTTTTTATCTATGGATTGAGTACGTGTTATGGTGTAGGAGGTATGTCATGGGCTGGAAGGGTAATGTAGAGTTGTCTCGTTTATGTATAATGTCAGAGATGGCTTTGCAGAATGGTTGCAGCAAAGGGCAAGACCACCACATATGGATAAAATTGCTGCATTGTGACTTACATCTCCAACAACGTTCCGACGCGCCAAAAAAGATTTTATGTACCTGAGAAGGTACATGATGCCATTGAGATAGGATTTTGTAAGCATTTTCCTTGGTGCGGGTCGAAATAGAACATTTGTGTGTGAGAGTGGCTATCCTAGTCCACTGGTCGTCTGTCAGCATAACATTGCAGTCAGTTTCCCAAGATCTAATATAACCAGGTTTGTGGACATATGCCATCTCTGAGAGTAGTTTGTGTATTGCTGGAATCAGTTTATCAGGGCGATCATCTGTCCGGCAGAGCTTCTCAAAAGGAGTTCCGGGAGGTTATGGGAGTCTGTGGGTAAGGCAGAGTGGAAATGTAATGAGATAGTTGTAATTGGATACATATGCTGGACATTAAGTTGAAAGAGCTACCTGTGATATCTGCTAGCAGTTTAATTTTACCTGTCCTGATCTAGGGTATTTTGTGCGATCACACCTTAGGTTAACATGGGGGGAGTCTTCATTTGCTATCAGCGATAGCAGGGGGAGGGGTGTTAATTAGTGGGCCCTTTTTAAGGATGGGTTGTCACGTGTGAACCATGCACTGTACAGTTGGGTGATCCTTGTTTTCAATAACAGCCTGTCTATTAGGGAAACAAGCTGCCATTGGAATTACACACAATTGGTGGAAATGGATCCCTTAAGAGATAAGAGGTTTAAACGTCAGCTTCTAGAATAAGCCCAATATAGGGTACAGACATTGTCAAGGGAAGATAACCTTGTTACGCAACAGAAATATTAACAGGTGAATAATTAGGTTATTTTTATCACTGAATATAGTGATAAGGCTCTTAAGGTGAAAGATATAGTTAAAACATTGGATGTCCTGAAGGGGAACCAATCCTTATGAACATCCTGGCACCTTATCCCAGAATAGTATTTTCTAGAGCTCCCAACTTATAGTTGATGGTAGCCCCAACAGATAGAGGTGCTGCTACGAAATCCATGTATATGTTTAATCTATCTCTGGGCTTTTACAAATTTGGGCGCTGTATGGGCTGTAAAAACAATACTGGCATGCCTAAGTTCCAAGCACCTTTTATAAGTACATCAAACAAGTTATTACATGTACAACTAAGATGGTGATTTATTATATACAATGTCCCTGTTTTAAGACCTATTTAAGAAGAACCTCACAGAGTTTGAGTGTCAAGCTATCTGAACATCTGAGGAATATTGAAAAAGGTTATCGGGACTGAAAATGGAAGCATAGTGCAGGGGATCTCCAGTGAACATAATGAGCTCTGTGGAATGCACAGATCTTGGCCGGAGCATGTAAATAGGAATCTGGCTCCCAGGAGTGCTTTTCGGGACCATACCCTTTCCACTGTACTTAATTTTGCAGACAATCATATCGTATACGAGAGTATAGTATTTCTTCCACTTTGTACTCTTTAGTTCCTTGGACAAATATAGGAGGAGGAGGAGGTTATACATGGTAACTGGTACCCGGAGGACACGTGGAAGGTTGGATGAATATGCCGTGAGTCGGGAAGAGCCCGATAAACCGCAGCAGAACTACAAGGGCTATTATGTTGAAAGGACCTAGGCACTTTAGACCAAGTTTTTTGGTTGGACATGCTGTTCTGACATGGGTGGAAGAAAGCCACACTTTATCTCCTACTTGGAATGGAAGACATAAAGTACGTTTGTGATCAGCATATTTCTTGTATTTCAGTTGGGCTTTTATTAAAAAGTTGCATAGTATAGAGAACCCTTGTTGTAGAAGAAGGAGACAATTGGTTTCTGGAGGAACCTTGCTGTCTTTAGGGATAACTATTATAAAAGACGGATTGTAACCGACATTGACTTTTAAAGTTGATTATTGTAGACAAATTCGGCTGGCTACAGGTAGCAGTCATCTTGTAGATGAGAGATGTAGCACGCCAGATTTGTGTGAGGGTCTGGTTAACTCATTCTGTCTGACAATTCGTCTGTGGGTGATATGCTGATGATAGTGGACATTTGATCTTGAGACCTTGGCACAGTGCAGACCAAGATCGGGATGTAAACTGCACTGCTCTTTCAGATAGGGTTGAACAAGGTAGATAATGAATTCAAAATACTTAGTTGATGAACAGATCTGTGGTTTCTGCAGCTGTAGGTAGGCAAGGTGCTGGTATAAAATGTGCCATTTTCTAAATGGTCAACTACTACAATTATGGTATTATGTCCTTGAGAAGGAGGGAGATCCACAATTAAATCAACTGTAATCTCTTCCCATGTCTGTTGAGGAATGGGCAGTGGTTGAAGAAGACCAAAGCTTCTGGTGTTAGGACCTTTTGACACAGATGTCACATGAGCAGGCATAATGAAGAATGTCTTGGTGTAAAGTAGGTCACCAGAAATTGGAGAATGGGAGGACCATGGTTTTCTTGAAACCTCTGTGTCCAGCAAGAATATGGTCATGTACTGCACTGAGGACCTTTATCTTTGCTTATGTTGGTACATAAACAAGATGGTCCTTGTATAACATGCCATTTTTAGACTGTATGTGGGTATGTTGGCCTGTTTTTTGTTGTGTTTTTGAATCTCTAGTATGAGAGAGGAATAGGTTGCCAGAAAGGGACTTGGTTGGAGGATAGCATCTTGGTTTGGAGTGGGGTCGTCTTGTGGATCATATAACCTGGATAGAGCATCAGCTTTCACATTGCGAGGACCCAGGTGGTATGTTATCTGCAAATGAAAACAGGTACAAATGAGAGCCCATCTGGCCTTTCATTTCGCTGTTCAGATATACTCCAGGTTACAGTGATCGGTATGAATTGTGATGGGATGAATGGTACATTCTAATAAATGTCACCATTCTTGTAGAGCGATCGCGATGGATAGTAGTTCATGATCACCTAGGCTGTAGTTTTTCTCTGCAGAGGGTAGCCTTTTAGAAAAGAAAGAGACTGGGTGAAGCAGGTTTTTCGTTTCGTGTCTTTTGGACAGCATAGCTCCAGTCGCATTTTTGGATGTGTCTACTTCAAGAAAGTATGCCTTTTTTCAGGACGGACTAAAATAGGAGCATTTGTGAAGTTTTCTTTCAACTTCAAAAAGGCTTCTTAAGCCTGATCGTTCCATTTTAACTTTTTCAGTTTGGAAGTTGATTAAGTGATGGGTTTTACAGTTCAGGAGAATCCATTGATGAATCTTTTATATAAATTGGCAAAGCCTAGGAACCATTGGACAGCATTGACTAAGGTAGGAGTAGGCCGTTGAAAGATGGCTTCTACCTTTTTTGCATCCATCTGTATCTGACCAGCATTGTGATATATAAACTTCTCCAATTTAGCGTATAGGTTATGTTCTTGTAATTTAGAGAGCACCTTGTTCATGTTTTCTGTGTTCAGAGAGTGAAGGAGAGAAGACTAAAATATCATCAAAATATATTACCACAAAGTTGTCAAGCATGTCCCTGAACACATCATTCAAGAAGTACTGGAATGTGGCAGGTGCAATGCACAGACCGAAGGGAATAAACTTGTACTCGAAGTGACCATACCGGGTTCTGAAGGTGGTGTTCCATTCATGCCCGTCACAGATACGTCATGATAGTAGCCCTCCATCCTTTTTTTCTACACAGAAGATGCCTGCTCCAGCGGGTAAGGTATCAAATCAATAGGACAGTCATAGGGAAGGTGAGGGGATAACTTCTCTGCCTCCTTTTTATTGAATACTTCTTTGAAGGCTGCATACTGTACTGGAATGGTTGGTGTCTCTTGTGTGGTAGGGTGATTGGCGTTTAGAAGTGATACAATAAAATTAAAGGCTACAATGGAGACAAATTGAGTTCACGGGCCTGCCCCCCCCCCCGAGTTGTAGGGGTTGTATGAAAAGTCTTACCCCCCCCCTGTCCGCCAACGGGAAACAATAATGTTTTAATTTCTTTGTTAAATGTGGTATTGCTAAATGTGTGTTATCCCACAAATCCTATATTGGAATAAGTTTGTCATGCGATTAGAAGGTACCAAGTTATTTTTTTTTTGTATTGTTCTTCCAGGAATTAAATACAGGAAGTGTTTACACCTTAGAAGTATTCTAGACCTAGTATTCATTTTTTTATCTTACTTAAAGTTTTTTTTTTTTTTTTCTGGTACGATTGTTATTATTTTATTTGATGGGGAAAAGAGGAGACTGAATGAGATTTAAACACATCTTCCTATGGTTAGATTTAAGGCAATAGTTAATTTTGTGACAGGACCAGACTCTATGGGGTTCCCATCCACTAAATGAACAGTCATAGGGTAGTCCTTGTTGATTGTTGGTAGTTTCAAGGAACTTGCAAAATTGATATCAATGAAATTGTTGCTGTCACCAGAGTCAGTGATTGCCCTCTGAGATATCTCATTTCTCCACTGTAAGGAGACAAGAACATAAAGGTGAGGAGCCAAGCCACTCGAGAATATTGGAGCGTAGGAAAGAGATGGCTTACCTCTGGTGGCCAATATATGCCCAGTACCTCTGCAATAAATGCACAGGTTTGTCTCCTAGCTTTTTCGGCTTCTGATCGACGACCCTTTGTTAGCCCGATCTGCATCAGTTCGTCTGGGGGTAAAGGAGATGTGGATGCAGGTGGGTGAGGAGCCGAAGGGGTCCGAGGAGGAGCAACATACCTACGTATGAAGATATGAGAAGCTCTACAGCTTCTCTCCATCCAGTGTTCATGGAATCTCTGGTCAAATTGGGTGACAAGCAGAATCGTCTCTTCCAAGGTGCCAGGAAGCACTTTTGGCTTGTTTATTCTGTTGGTAATGACAAGTGGGAGTGTAGCACAGGGGAGCTCCAAATAACATAATGTGGTGGTAATGGACGAGAGCCTATATATCTTTGAGATTCGAAGACAACTAAGAGATAAGGATCCAAATGAAGTGTTGGGCACAAATCCAACTAATAAGATAGTTAATAAACTTATGGAAAAACTTAATTTCGGGCTGGCTTGATTAATTCGTTAATAACCACCCCATTACCCCCACTTTCTATATAATACCCAAGCTTCACAAGATCATGACCCATCCCCCAGGACACCCTAATGTGGTAGGGATAGGAGGTCCCTTAGAAAATGTGAGTCGCGATGTGGACTACATCCTTCGTTCATTCCTTATAACTTTGCCTTTATATGTAAAAGATACTACAGATGTCCTGCGGAGACTTGAGGGCCTGGTCCTTACTGAATCTACTCTCCTGGTCACTATTGACCTAGAGAGCTTATATTCATCCATTCCCCATAAAGTAGCAGTACAAGCATCAGAATATTTTCTGAGAACTAGAGGTACCAAGTTTGACAGACATACAGACTTTGTTTTGTTGCTGTTAGAAATGGTATTGACAAACAATTATTTCACATTTGACCAACGTTATTATCTGCAGAAAAGGGAAACGGCCATGTGTGCCACTTGTGCTCCAACTTACGCTTGCCTACGTTTAGGCTCTGAGGAACAGGAGGTGGTTTTTGATCAGCTGTCAGATACAGTGGATGCACATGTGGCCCTATGGATTCGGTATATTGACGATATTCTTCTAATGTGGGAGGGCACAGAGGAGGAATTAAAAAACTTTATGCTGACTATTGGAAAAAATAACCAAAATCCTCATTTCACTTTTGAATATAGTAAATCAGAGGTGTCCTTTTTGGATCTCCGTATCATCAAAGTAGGTGATAATTTAGAAACAGATGTGTATCGGAAACAGCTACCAATTCTTTATTAAGAGCTGAAAGTCATCATTCTAGATCACTTATTTAAGGTATACCTATAGGACAGTTCCTGTTCTACTGATAGTAGATTCAAGACTCAAGCCGATGATATGAGGCAGCGTTTTGTGGAGAGAGGCTATGGAAGAGGAAGCATCTCCAGAGGTTATCAGAGAGCTAAGAAAAGCAAGGGAGATGTTTATAAGGTGACCACCCACAGTTGACAGCAAGGAGGGCACCTAATCTTAGGGATCTCCTGGTACGTAGCCATTTCGAGAGATCAAATGAGCAAACAAATTGGCTAGAACAGGAGATCAATAGCGAGGGATGTTATCCATGTCGACATTGCAAAGCATGTCATAACATCATTAAGGTTAAGAAGTGTTCCGAACATGGCAGGGTGCGTGATAACGTAACGCACGCGCCAGGAGGAGGAGCTACCTAGTCTGCAGACGAACGCTGAGGCTCTGAGATGGAGTAGCTGCAAAGCAACGGCGAAAACCTCTGCGCACAGGAGATGAGACTGACACGGAGACCCGAGGGAGCTGCAAGGTTTCAAACCAGCCATAAGGTGGACGGGAGCCAGGTGAACCCACGGGAAAGGAGCAACGGAACATCTAAGCTCACAAACACATATGGTGGGGTAGCCCTGTGAAAAACGAAAACGCCAGCAGATAAGTCATAAACTTACAAACTTTTTCTCTCTTCCTCTGAATGTTTGATCCACATACCGTATGTATATAAGAGACAATACCTGATAACAAGGGTCACACTGGGACCACAGGGACACAGGGTGGGCTGCGATATATCAAATATCCTCTGAGTGAGCAGGGGCCCTCCCTGAAAAAGGTGCGAGATCAAAGAGGATTTAAATGGACAAAGGGAAAGGGGGAAAACATAGACTTCAGACATATATGATAAAGACCCTGTTAAATAGCGGCCTAGGAGAGAAAAGGCTGAAGAAATTAAAATCTACCCCATAAAGCTAGTGGACAGCTGCTTATCATTGGGGATAATTCATTGCCCTAAGTAAAACGCGTGTAAAAAACTCCCTCATTGGAGTCAAGTGAGGGTGGAAGGAAAACGCTTTCCTATAACTACAGCTAACAGCTTCACTAGGGGGGAAAACAATCAAAGAAGACAGGAAAATGTCGCAGAAAACGGGTCAAACAGCAAGAGACAAAGACAGAGATAAAAGAGAAGCAAAGAAAGATAAGGCAACCTCAAGCTTTTTTTCGCCTCGCTCTTCCTGTGAGTCCCTGGACAAATCGCAGGCATGTCCGGATTCGCCGGCTCAGGACCCTTCTCAGAGACCACAAGAGGAAAGCCCCATCACCCAGACCCTTTTTAAAGCCACAATGGAAGAACTAATGAAAGGCATAAAAATGGAGATAAATAATAGCTCAGAAGAAATTAAAATACAGATTTCAGCAGTAATAAGTATGGTAAAAAATATGGAGAGAAAGATGGAGACATTGTAAAAAATATGGAGAGAAAGATGGAGACATTAGATGAACAACAAAAGATCATCAGGGCTGGACTAAAAGAAACGGAACTGAAAGTTCAAAATATAGAAACAAAGCTGGCAGATCTGGAGGACCGCTCCCGAAGGAATAACTTGCGCTTGAGAAACATTCCTGAAACTTATACTCAGGAGGCAATACAAGAATTCCTCCATGAACTTTTTAAAGATATGCAGCTGAGTATAGACCCTCCATCGTCAATAATGGAACGATGCCATCAAATCAATAAAGCAAAAGAAATGGCAGACACAGCGCCAAGGGACATCATCGTGAATTTTGCTTCCTACCAATTCAGAGATCGGATACTAAAGGCAGCTCAGGTGTATAATACAGAGGACAAAAATGTTTAAGAAATACTGGTGTTCCCAGATCTCTCTTATGCTACAAGAAGCTGGAGAAGAACATTCCACCAGGAATGAATTACTCTGAGAGACCAAAATATCCGATACATATGGGGATTCCCAAGAACTTTACGAGTACTTTGGAAAGATAAGACATTAAATTGTGCCTCAGTGGAGGCTTTGAGGGAATGGTGGGGTCAAGGGAGAAGAGAAGGGAGGTAGAGGCAGAATCATAGGAATGGATTAGGAGAAGAAGGGTTCGGGGTAGGGTTACATTTATTAGTAGGATTTTATTTTTTTCTCTCTTCCTTGTAGGAGGCTGAGAGATCGGGTTTCACTAAATAGAGCTAGTAAGACAGGACACATTGAAGAGGTTTTCACTAAAAGGGACTTATAGGAATAAAGGGGGTAAAGAATTAAACAGACACGTAGGTCATAAGTACTAAGGACAGATCCTATTTGCACGGAATGGTTAGCTTACTACACTCTAGTTCTCACTTCATGAGCACTGTATATACTAATCACTAAATGGTATTAATAAGTATGGTAAGAACAAAAGCTGGTTATAAGGCTAAAGCTCAATAAGATCACCCAAGGTGGGTGTGCCTTTTTTTTTTTTTTTTCTTCTCTCTCTTTCTTTGGTATGTTATTGTGTGAAGCACTAAAACTATATGGATTACTTATATCATATAAAAAAGTCATACACACATTTGAATTAGACAAATTGTTGGGAAAGGATAACAATAGATACACATGATTTAGGAGTAGATATGGTATGTAATGAGTGGGTATATCCACCACAACACCTCACTATAAATACCAAGCACTAAACTGTATTGAGAGGTAATATAAGAAAAACGGTCTGTTGTATCTGAAAAGATACAATCAAGATTGATCTACAATAGACCACTGAGCAATGTAAAGAATCCTTTTTTTTCCCTCTCTCTCTCTCTCTTTCTTTGAAATGTTACTGTGTGTAGCACTAAAACTATATGGATAACTTACGTCATATAAAAAATTCATACACAAATTTGAATTAGACACATTTTTGGGAAAAGGATAACAATAGATACACATGATGTAGGAGTAGATATGTTATGTAATGAGTGGGTATATCCACCACAACAACTCACTGTAAATACTAAGCACTAAACTGGATTAAGAGGTAATATAAGAATAACGGTCTGTTGTAGCTGAAAAGATACAATCAAGATTGATCTATAATAGACCACTGAGCAATGTAAAGAATCCTTCTTTTCCCCCTTTTTTTTCTTTTTTTCCCCTCTTCTTTCTATCTTTCCCCCCCTCTCCCTTCCCTTCCTTCCGTGTCAGCTTTTATGCGGTACAGTGTTTGAGAAACATAAACGCATTTAGGTTGGATACCTTAGATATTCAGGTGTCTCACTTTTCGTCTATGCTGGGTAAGGTATATGTACCATATGATCTAATATATCAAAGCTGCAATTACTAGAAGCCTACCTCCTATAGGGAATGGGGGACATGGGAGGAAGGAACTATGAACTAGAGTTATATATCATAGAGCTCAGCTAGTCAGCAGACCACGGGAACTCCACCTGGGTTGTTCTAAGTTAGAACTTCGTAACCTGTCTGCGCTTCCCTGAGAGTAGGGGAGGGCAGACATGTCATACCCATCCATTGGGAAGATCGGGCAGCAGGATGGGAAGGTTTTGCCCATTGGGCAGGAAAGAAAGATAGGTCTGCCTCTGCTGTATGTTAGGTCAAAGTGTTGTGTTTGTACAGTTGATGAAGAGGCGGATCACCGAGGAGAGCGGGGGACAGAGAGGGGTATGTCAAATATGGAGTTGGTAGCCATGGGCGAGATAGAATAAGAATATGGTTAAATGTCTTTCAGTAAATGCCCAAGGGCTTAATTCACCCATTAAGCGAAGTAGAGTTTACAATTATCTTAGAAAGGAGAAGATAGATTTGGCATTTCTTCAAGAGACCCATTGGAGAAAGGAGGACAGAATAAGATGGGAAGGGTCATATTTCCCACAGATAGCACAAGCCTCATAGACAGGTAAAAAACAACAAGGGGTTACAATTATTTTTGAACCATTTGAATCTTGAGGTAGCATATTGTGACCAAGATAAAGAGGGTAGATACCTTATATGGGTGGGCAAGACAGACGAGATAATGATAACCCTGGTAAATATTAGACATGTGCATTCGTTTACGGACGAATGCATTTTCGTCCGAAAATAGCATTTTCGTCCATTCGTCCAAAAAACGAATAACGAAAATGCTAAGCTAACGAAAGCCGAATGAACGAATGGTTAATAAAAAAAAATCATTCGTTCATTCGTAGTACTATTGCATTCTATAAGCCAAAATAGAGTCGGTTTATAGAATACAATAGCATAGTACACTTACATTCCATAAACCGACATAATGAACGACTTTCGGTTTATGGAATGCATGTAAGTCTATTGGCATTCTATAAACCGAAAGTTCGGTTTATAGAATAGCAATAGGATTACATGTATTACATAAGCCGACAGCCTATAAACCGAACGTTCGGTTTATAGGCTGTCGGCATTTCACTACACGGAGACAAAGTCTCCATTCATAAATTTATGAATGGAGACTCTGTCTCCGTGTAGTGAAATGCCGACAGCCTATAAACCGAACGTTCGGTTTATAGGCTGTCGGCATTTCACTACACGGAGACAGAGTCTCCATTCATTATGAATTATAAAAACAGAAGCCTGTGGAGTAGGTAATTGAGATCCTCTATTATGGCCAATTGATACAAATAAAATAAAAATGTTAATTAAAGATAGAAATATGATAATGGAGCAACTATTGGCTAATTGGTTCCTATTTAAAGATAGAATGGGCATTAAGAATAAACTACTAAGGCATCTGAATATTAAAGTGATGAATAAATGGTATTTGACTCCCACAAGATTAGCTATGATGTATCACTCAACGGCAAAGTCGTGCTGGAGATGTGATTAAGTAGAGGGGACGTACCAGCATATATGGTGGCATTGCAGAAAAGTAAAAAAACTGTGGAATATGGCCTTTGAATTTTACCGGAACAGCAGCGGAGACATTGCTACATCTGCATTGACCAGTCCTAAACATAACTCAGACAGTCCTCACAATACACACATTTCTAGCTGTCAAAAGAATTATAGATAGAGAATGGAAACAAAACAAAGAGTTTGAGTGGAATCAAGTTAAAACCCAACTCGGTTTCCAACTCTGTATGGAAAAAGGAATAAACTGTGGTATAAATAATTCTATTAAACAGAATCAACTATGGGAATTTTGCTTAAGTAAGTTAGACGGAAACAGATATGGAGAATGGGTGTAAGTGCAACAGACGATTATACAAGTATACCATCTCTGTCCAGATACCACTCTCTCTCGGAGCCTCTTGAATTCTTTATCAACTATGTGTAAATAATGTATGTGTATATGTAGGGACATGATTTTTTACATTATGTCCTGGTTTTCAGAATATATATGTCAATATGTGTGTTCGTGACAAGTTAATATATATGTAATTTTACGCATGCGTCTATGACACAGACGCGGGTAAATTATGTTTTTTATATGTAATTAGAAAAAACAATAAAGAGAATTTACAATAAAAAAAGGTTAAGAAGTGTTCCAATCAAAAGGGTGATCAGTTTTACGTAAAGGTACATATTACATGTAATTCTACGGGTGTCATCTATGTTCTCCATTGTCCATGTAATAAATATTATGTAGGCAAAACTTTTTCCGGGCTAAAGGACAGAATTTTGGAGCACATGGGTAACATACGTAACAAAATGAAGATAGACCTGTAGCTCTCCATTTTATGGAATACCATCAAACTAAGGTAGCCAATTTTAAAGCCTGGGGAGTTGAAAAAATTAAGGTAGGCTTTAGAGGAGGGGACTTTGATAGAAAGCTTTTGCAGTTAACCTGCATGCGTTGGCACCCGAAGATATGAATGATGAAATTAAATATGGGTGCTTCCTGTTCACATCATTTGTTATAGGTCTTACAAATGACTACCAAATGATTAGTAACAAAATATTGGAAATTAGGAGTGACAGTCTCCATAGTGATCTCTTGCCTAGCTAAGTTTCCCCAATACTTCCCAGTTTTCCTTCACCAATTGAAGAATATTGTATATTGTAATATATTGTAAATATTTATTTATCAGTTATTATTTGTGGTTATGTTAGTTACCATCATTATTCTTTATTGGTTTGTTCTTTTAATTTTTTTTTTAAATGTTACTTTCACTCTCACATTTATTTTCATTTTCTTAATTTCAGTTTTTTTCTTGTTTAAGGATTAGTTTGTTTATTGCCCCGCCTGTGTCATATATAGCACGTGTGGTAATTATAGCAACAGGATTTGTTTAGTGTTTAGCATAATAAGTAACCAAAAACTTTCGCCTGTCTGGTTTAAATGTATAAAAGGCATTCCCAGCGTGTGCTAAGGTACCCGGAAGAGGCTCTGTGCAAAACGATCATCGGTGATGTTTTACCTGTGGGAGGAGTTAGCCTTGGAGCACAGCCGTCCGCTCATGCATCTGATGAGCATTTGGTGTCTTAGGTTACTCTCATCCACATTGAAGATTGTTCCATACTGGCTATGAACTGTGGGATAATTATACCTACCTTTACATCTTCGTGACAAGGCCCATTGGAGTTAAACTGACGGAAGGTATCATCCACTTTATGCAGCCGGCGGGTTGTGTCTGGTGGTTTCAGGTACCCTGTACATCATCCGTTTTAAAGTCTCCCTGGCTGTTCTCTGTCATTAGGTAGCTACATGTCCCAGCCATCCTTCATGTTGGTCTAAATTTGGCTCATATACCAGCCTCTGTGACTTTGGCATTATCAAGATTGCTTACTATCTCTACAGTGTGTAATCTGGTATATTATTTTGGAGCCCTCAGAAGTGGTCTGGACTTTCTGCCTTTACCCTAATTTGGCAATTTGGCTGAGCTCCAATGAACATAAACCAGCTGTCACATCAAAAAGGATAGTCAAAAAATGCCTGGAAGGCACTGCCTACCTCCCTTCTTCTGCCCTGTACCTCTGTTGAGACAGCCACACCCCTGGATTTAAGGAGTCACCCTGCTCTTTGTTGGACACACATGCGCGCTAAACGCAAGGTGTGCACTACTCGAGACCAGGGATGTGGCCTAGTCTGCGATCGGTCTGCTGTAATAGGCATCTTAGAAAACTAACAATTTGCAAGCCCCCCTTGATAGAATGGAAAGTTTTGTTTCTTAAACTGTGTTCTTTTCTGTTATCTGCCATGCTACATTCTCAGTTTCTTACATAAGATGTGTTAGACTCTAGATGCCAAAGTCTATAGTCAAGGTTATGTTGCCAGAGGTAAGGGTAACTAAAGTTTATTTTAATTTGAATGATATTAACCCCAGGTGTATAATTGACCTGTAATTACCTGTAATTATCATAATTGTACTTCCTGTTAAAGATTGACTGGAAGTGTTAGTCTAAAATTTATATATATACAAGTACTAATCAAGATAAAATTCAGGAGACTTTGTTGATGCAACTGCGTTAACAAACAGATGAGAGATTAACCTGTAAGCCATCAGGAGGGTATGTGATTTTATATTACTTATTGCAAGCATATACATTTAACTTACTTTAATTTAATTACTCTGCTTTTATTATGGATTATTAAGCTTTTTTTTTATATTGTCTATATTCATGTATATTCAATAAATATATTAAAAGACAAAAGGTTATTGCTTCCAAAATCTCTGTTTTCTTTGTATTCTCAATTATTTATAAATATAAATAGAGAAACCTGCCGTTCTGTATAATATTGTTGCTACAAGATATCTGTATGGTTTACCCTGCTAAATTCTAAGCTGTCAAGAAATTTATAGATGGAAGGTACTGAACGGTTACAATTGGCGACCACGAAGGGACTGGAAGCACTGACTTTAAAGTTTTTTAACACAATTTATACCTAGGTATCTTCGTATACATAAGAAAAGGCACAAAACATTGTCTTGTATTCTTGAGATATTGAGAATTTAATGAACTATTTGTAGCCCAGACACAGAGAGATCTTCACCATGGTGATATAATATTATGTGAAATAGAACAAGGCACCTGGGGTCCAGGAGCCAGATATGCTATAATCAGCATACAATTAACTGATGATGAGAATGTAGATTTGGATCAGCCAACTTTTACTGTTGCCAATACTGCACCTGACTTAGGTACACAGACACTGATCAATATCACAAGAGAGACATATATACAGATACTTGGTAGACCACCTAACATACCAAACACACCATCTAGACATGGTCCTTTAGTTCCAGGTCAGTGGGGGACAGGTAGAGGATTATTATATACTCCTCCACAGGATCATGAGTTACCAGCCCCTGCACACACTGCATAAGCAGAACGAGCACGACTAATGCCAGAGATTATTTTCATGAGAGATTTATTAATACAAGCAATCAGAGCACCACTTGCAAGTGGTCCTATAGTTCACACAGCAGGAACAGGAACACAAGGAATTCCAATGTCCAATATTAAAGCTACCATTGGCTCAATACCAACGTCGGTTAAAGAAATAGCACTATGGCTTAATGAAAAGATTCATGCTTTGGATGGGGTTTATCCTACTCCAACAGCCACACAGAGACAGGGATTAGTTAATGCAATACTGCCTTGTGGATTGTCAATCACACAAGCAGAAGCTGCAAACTGGGATATAGTAATATCCACTATATATGAAAAAACATATGGCAAAGTAACAATTTCCACACTATCAGATACACTTGCTGAAGTTAATTCCAAATCAGGAATTATAGCAGCATATCATTTAGGACTAAGATTTACAGACAGAAACCACTCCATGGTATGGGGTTGTTTAAAACCCCTAGTGAAAGGTCAAGCTCTAATTCTTGACATAGAGAGAAGGTTACATGGCTTGGCAGAGAATGAAAAAGCAGACAGAATGCCTGAAATACTAAGGAATACAAACACACTCCTAGGAAAAGATCTCACGGGAGACGGACATAAAACTAAAGAAAAACAAATTAAAGAAAAAAAAGGTAGTAGTGGAGCTTACACTCCCAAAAAGGACAAACAGCAACATGCTAAAAAAAAGTCCTACATATCCAAGAGGGAAATTTAGACCATCTACTGATGGCACTAATAGAGATTATTCTCATCCCCCTTTCAGAGCATATCAGAGGGAAAGAGAACAGACTTCAGACACAGATCGTGCTGAACACTATTCTTCAACTCCTAAAGGAGACACCCCACGATACTCGGATTCCACTGGATATAGTGAAGGATATGGCAGAGGATACAAATTAAGACCACAAATTAAAGGTCCAGACCGATACGGAGGACCCCCTGGACAAGTTAGAGAAAGAGATAGATCATGACAAGATAAAAGTTCCACAACACCAATATCTACACAACCACCTGCTTTAACAAGAAAGATTCAAAAGAAAGTGGACAAACAAGACAAAGAACAGGAGCAGCCTGATCAGGATGACTAATCTTGAGCTACAGATAACATATGCTTCTAAGACACATAAAGGATTTTTAGACACACAAGCAAATATTTCTCTATACAACAAAATATTTTACAAATTGACTCATTTTCTGATGTTACCATTGAAACTCTTGAAGGCAATGGAACATACCCTTTATACCATGAGACCATTAAAATTAATGGAAAAAAAGGTTAATCTGGAATTAGTTGAACATCCAAAATTGGATGTTCCCTTTTTAATCGCATATAAAAATGTTTCACATTTTATAGACATAGTTTCAAAATTGTCAGCTTCACAGACTCTGCAACTTACTACACCACTTGATTTTAATAATCTTGTGGAACAGCAAATGCATGCCACTTTTTTGCAAAGTAAGCAAGAATTGAGAGAATTACTATTGCAGAATGAAAATGTTTTTCAACATTGGGAAAATCAAGTAGGGCATAGAAAAAATGTATGCCATCACATAGCTACAGGCACAATAGCACCTAAAAAACAGGCACAATACAAAATTAATCCACTTGCAATACCTGACATACAGATAGTCATAAACGACTTATTAAAACAAGGTGTTATTAAAGATCAGTATAGTTGTATTAACACAGCGGTATATCCTGTGCCAAAGCCAGATGGGAAATGGAGAATGGTCTTAGATTGTAGAGAAGTCAACAGAATTACTCCACCAGTGGCAGTTCAAAATACACATTCCCCATCTATTTTACAACAAATATACAGAGGAACATAGACAAGTACATTGGATTTGTCCAATGGATTTTGGTCCCATTCTATATCTCATCAAGACTGGTGGTTGACTGCTTTTACATGGGCCGGCAGACAATTTGTTTTTACAAGATTACACCAAGGGTTTATCAATTCACCAGCTTTATTCACATCAGATGTAGTCTCACTCTGGTCAGACATACCTAATGTGGAGGTATACAGTGGATATAAAAAGTCTACACACCCCTGTTAAAATGTCAGGTTTCTGAGCTGTAAAAAAATGAGACAAAGATAAATCATTTCAGAACTTTTTCCACCTTTAATGTAATAAAAAATATCAAAATAAAATAATGTGGTTGCATAAGTGTGCACACCCTTAAACTAATACTTTGTTGAAGCACCTTTTGATTTTATTACAGCACTCAGTCTTTTTGGGTATGAGTCTATCAGCATGGCACATTTTAACTTGGCAAGATTTGCCCACTCTTCTTTGCAAAAACACTCCAAATCTGTCAGATTGCGAGGGCATCCCCTGTTCACAGCCCTCTTCAGATCACCACACAGATTTTCAATCGGATTCAGGTCTGGGCTCTGGCTGGGCCATTCCAAAACTTTAATCTTCTTCTGGTGAAGCCATTCCTTTGTTGATTTGGATGTATGCTTTGGGTCGTGGTCATGCTGAAAGATGAAGTTCCTCTTCATGTTCAGCTTTCTAGCAGAAGCCTGAAGGTTTTGTGCCAATGTTGACTGGTATTTGGAACTGTTCATAATTTCCTCTATCTTAACTAAGGCCCCAGTTCCAGCTGAAGAAAAACAGCCCCAAAGCATGATGCTGCCACCACCATGCTTCACTGTGGGTATGGTGTTATTTTGGTGATGTGTAGAGATGTCCCGAATAGTTCGCCGGCGAATAGTTCCCGGCGAACATAGCTTGTTCACGTTCACCGTGGAGGATGAACATATGCGATGTTCGGTCCGCCCCCTATTCATCATCATTGAGTAAACTTTGACCCTGTACCTCACAGTCAGTAGACACATTCCAGCCAATCAGCAGCAGACACTCCCTCCCAGACCCATATCTGGTGTAACAGTAGTGTACATTTAAAAAAAAAACTAGAAATTTGACAGTGAAATAATAGCAGTCAGTTTCCCTCACACGTGTGCGTTTCAGGGCCTGCCAGGGCACAGTGTCACACCAGTGCAACTCATATCTGGTGTAACAGTAGTGTACATAAAAAAAAAAAATAGAAATTTGACTGTGAAATAATAGCAGTCAGTTTCCTTCACACGTGTGCGTTTCAGGGCCGGCCAGGGCACAGTGTCACACCAGTGCACCTCATATCTGGTGTAACAGTAGTGTACATTTAAAAAAAAACTAGAAATTTGACCGTGAAATAATATCAGTCAGTTTCCTTCACACGTGTGCATTTCAAGGCCTGCCAGGGCACAGTGTCACACCAGTGCAACTCATATCTGGCGTAACAGTAGTGCACATTAAAATAAAAACTAGAAATTTGACTGTGAAATAATAGCAGTCAGTTTCCTTCACACGTGTGCTTTTCAGGGCCTGCCAGGGTACAGTGTCACACCAGTGCAACTCATATCTGGTGTAACAGTAGTGTACATAAAAAAAAAAACTAGAAATTTGACTGTGAAATAATAGCAGTCAGTTTCCTTCACACGTGTGCTTTTCAGGGCCTGCCAGGGTACAGTGTCACACCAGTGCAACTCATATCTGGTGTAACAGTAGTGTACATAAAAAAAAAAAACTAGAAATTTGACTGTGGAATAATAGCAGTCAGTTTCCTTCACACGTGTGCGTGTCAAGGCCTGCCAGGGCACAGTGTCACACCAGTGCAACTTATATCTGGTGTAACAGTAGTGTACATTAAAAAAAAACTAGAAATTTGACTGTGAAATAATAGCAGTCAGTTTCCTTCACACGTGTGCGTTTCAGGGCCTGCCAGGGCACAGTGTCACACCAGTGCAACTCATATCTGGTGTAACAGTAGTGTACATTTAAAAAAAAAAATACAATTTTGACTGTAATAGATTGAATAGCAGTTAGTTGTCTGCAAGCGTGTGTATCAGGCCTACAGCGTCTACTCTGCCAACTTCTGCCAGTGCACAGTGCCACTCATATCTGTTGTCACAGTAGCTTGCACGCATACTACCACTAATCGAAGAAAAAATGACAGGCAGAGGCAGGCCACCCCGCAGGGGCCGTCGTGGTCGTGGTGCTGTGATTCCCTTTGGCCCTAGAATAATGCCCAGTGTTCAGAGGCCACGTACCCTGAACTCTAAAAGTTCTGAGGACATAGCTGACTGGCTAACACAGGACACCCAATCTTCTACAGCTTCCGCTCGGAAACTTGACACACCATCCTCCTCCAGCTTAGCTTCGGGCACCTCTCAAGTTACCACTCGCCCGCCTGCCGCCACCACCAACACTAGCACCACAGCCGCTTCACTTGATCTGTCAGAGGAGTTATTTACACATCAGTTGGAAGAAATGAGTGATGCGCAACCATTATTGCCAGAGGATGTAGATAACAGGGATATGTCTCAGTCAGGCAGCATTACACACATGGACGTATGGTGTGATGATGATGATGTTGTACCCGCTGCTGCTTCCTTTGCTGAGTTGTCAGATACAAGTGAAGCGGTTGATGATGACGATGTGTCCGTGGATGTCAGGTGGGTGCCCGCTAGAAGAGAAGAAGAACAGGGGGAAAGTTTAGATGGGGAGACAGAGAGGAGGAGGAGATGAGTTGGAAGCAGGGGGAGGTCGTAGCAAGGAGCTAGTGGCACAGTCAGACAGCATGCATCGGCACCCGGGGTCAGCCAGACAGCACGCCAATCAACGCATGCTGTTGCCACCACCAGAATGCCGTCATTGCAGAGCTCAGCAGTGTGGCATTTTTTTTATGTGCCTGCCTCTGACAACAGCGATGCCATTTGCAACCTGTGCCAAAAGAAACTGAGTCGTGGGAAGTCCAACACCCACCTAGGTACAACTGCTTTGCGAAGGCACATGATCGCACATCACAAACGCCTATGTGATCAACACATGAGTACAAGCAGCACACAAACTCAAAGCCGCCATCCTCCTCCTGGTCCAGCATCTTTAGCCACGTCAACCACTGCTGTGCTCCTTGCCCCCTCTCAACCATCCGCCACTCCGTCTCTCGCCTTGAGCAGTTCCTGCTCATCTGCCCACAGTCAGGTGTCTGTCAAGGACATGTTTGAGCGTAAGAAGCCAAAGTCACAAAGTCACCCCCTTGCCCGGCATCTGACAGCTGGCTTGTCTGAACTCTTAGCCCGCCAGCTTTTACCATACAAGCTGGTGGAGTCTGAGGCATTCCAAAAATTTCTAGCTATTGGGACACCGCAGTGGAAGGTACCCGGCCGAAATTTATTTGCACAACAGGCAATCCCCAACCTGTACTCGATTGTGCAAAAGGAAGTAATGGCATGCCTGGCACACAGTGTTGGGCAAGGGTCCATCTGACCACTGATACCTGGTCTGCAAAGCATGGTCAGGGCGGGTATATCACCTACACTGCGCATTGGATAAACCTGCTGATGGCTGCCAAGCATGGAATGCGTGGCTCTGCAGAGGAGTTTGTGACACCGCCACGACTTGCAGGCAGGCCTGCTGCCACCTCCTCTACTCCTCCTACTCCATCCTCTTCCATAACCTCCTCGGCTGAGTCCTCTTCTGCTGCTGCGTCTTGCTCCACATCAACGGCACCCCCCCAGCTTCCCAGGTACTATTCCACATCCCGGATACGGCAGTGTCACGCCGTCTTGGGGTTGACTTGCCTGACCAGCACTCCTGTCCGCCCTGAACGCACAGGTGGATCATTGGCTGACTCCGCATTGAATTTGGGCAAGTTGACACATGTGTGTAATCTGATCGTTCAACGCTTTGTGCATAAGTACCCAGGCTTACAGGACGTCCTGAAGCAGGCCAGGAAGGTGTGTGGCCATTTCAGGCGTTCCTACACGGCCATGGCGCACTTTTCATATATCCAGCGGTGAAACAACATGCCAGTGAGGCGCTTGATTTGCGACAGCCCGACAAGTTGGAATTCAACACTCCTAATGTTCGACCGCCTGCTCCAACAAGAAAAAGCTGTTAATGACTATTTGTATGACCGGGGTTCTAGAACTGCCTCTGCGGAGCTGGGAATTTTTTTGCCACGTTACTGGATGCTCATGCGCAATGCCTGTAGGCTCATGCGTCCTTTTGAGGAGGTGACAAACCTAGTCAGTCGCACCGAAGGCACCATCAGCGACATCATACCATTTGTTTTCTTCCTGGAGCGTGCCCTGCGAAGAGTGCTGGATTCGGCCGTAGATGAGCGTGAAGAGGAAGAGTTGTGGTCACCATCACCACCAAAAACAGCCTTATCAGCATCGCTTGCTGGACCTGCAACGCTGGAAGAGGATTGTGAGGAAGAGGAGTCAGAGGAGGAATGTGGCTTTGAGGAGTAGGAGAAAGACCAACCACAACAGGCATCCCAGGGTGCTCATTGTCACCTATCTGGTACCCATGGTGTTGTACGTGGCTGGGGGGAAGAACATACCTTCAGTGAGATCACTGAGGACGAGGAACGGGACATGAGTAGCTCGGCATCCAACCTTGTGCAAATGGGGGTCTTTCATGCTGTCGTGCCTGTTGAAGGACCCTCGTATAAAAAGGCTGAAGGAGAACGACCTGTACTGGGTGTCCACGCTACTAGACCCCCGGTATAAGCAGAAACTGCCTGAAATGTTACCGAATTACCGCAAGTCGGAAAGGATGCAGCAGTTCCAAAATAAATTAAAAAGTATGCTTTACACAGCGTATAAGGGTGATGTCACAGCACAACGGGAATCTAACAGGGAAAGAGGTGAAAGTAATCCTCCTCCTCCCATGACCATGTTGTTGAAGGACATGCGGAGCTTTTTAAGTCCTACACATCTCCACAGCCCTTCAGGGTCCACCCTCAGAGAACGACTCGACCGACAGATAGCAGACTACCTCGCCTTAACTGCAGATATCGACACTCTGAGGAGTGATGAACCCCTTGACTACTGGGTGTGCAGGCTTGGTCTGTGCCCTGAGCTATCCCAATTTGCGATAGAACTTCTGGCCTGCCCCGCTTCAAGTGTCCTGTCAGAAAGGACCTTCAGTGCAGCAGGAGGTATTGTCACTGAGAAGAGAAGTCGCCTAGGTCAAAAAAGTCTACATTACCTCACCTTTATTAAGATGAATTAAGGGACTGACAGTGGGCGATACATTCGACTAAAAAAGGCCTGATGAAGGGGACGTAACAGGGATTAAACTGATAAGAATAGTACTACTTAACACACCACTCCTATCTGGTGGCACATTAGATTGCACTCGCAGTGCCCCAAATTTGAAGTAGGAGGACCGACCAAGCATCTTTTTCCATCTCCCGGTTCCTAAAATCGATGCCATATACACGTCCCCTGATAGGGCATGTAACAGGGATTAAACTGATAAGAATAGTACTAGTTAACACACCACTCCTTTCTGGTGGCACATTAGATTACACGCGCAGTGCCCCAAATTTGAAGTAGGAGGACCAACCAAGCATCTTTTTCCATCTCCCGGTTGCTAAAATCAATGCCATATACACGTCCCCTGATAGGGGACGTAACAGGGATTAAACTGATAGGAATAGTACTACTTAACATACCTTATAATAACGCAGAGAGAGGCAACACAGAGAGAGGAGTAAGAAGAAGAGGAGTCAGAGGAGGAAGGTGGCTTTGAGGAGGTGGAAGACCAAACACAGCAGGCGTCCCAGGGGACTTGTTGTCACCTTTCGGGGACCCTTGGTGTTGTACGTGGCTGGGTGGAGGAAGAGACCTTCAATGACATCAGTGAGGACAAGGAACGGGACATGGCTAGTTTGGTATCCAACCTTGTGCAAATGGGGAGTTTGCGGTTGTGCAAATGGACTGTTTGCGGTGTGTTAAACGGGGAGTTTGGTCTGTCACTGTGAAGCGGGCGTAACCCTTACACCACCTGATCGATACAACATCATACCTGATGTTTTAAAGCACGTTATTCCAAACAATTTAGGAATGTTAGGTGATTTATGCCCTTTATGGATTAAAACCAGACTCTGCATTAACTATGTAATTTTCCATGGGAGTTTTGCCATGGATCCCCCTCCGGCATGCCACAGTCCAGGTGTTAGTCCCCTTGAAACAACTTTTCCATCACTATTGTGGCCAGAAAGAGTCCCTGTGGGTTTTAAAATTCGCCTGCATATTGAAGTCTATGAAGGTTCGCCCGTTTGCGGAAAATTTTATGTTCGCGACATCTCTAGTGATGTGCAGTGTTGTTTTTGCGCCAAACATATCTTTTGGAATTATGACCAAAAAGTTCAACCTTTGTTTCATCAGACCATAACACCTTTTCCCACATGCTTTTGGGAGACTTCAGATGTGTTTTTGCAAGATGTAGCCTGGCTTGGATGTTTTTCTTCGTAAGAAAAGGCTTTCGCCTTGCCACTCTACCCCATAGCCCAGACATATGAAGAATACGGGAGATTGTTGTCACATGTACCACACAGCCAGTACTTGCCAGATATTCCTCCAGCTCCTTTAATGTTGCTGTAGGCCTCTTGGTAGCCTCCCAGACAGTTTTCTTCCCGTCTTTTCATCAATTTTGGAGGGATCTCCAGTTCTTGGTAATGTCACTGTTGTGCCATATTTTCTCCATTTGATGATGACTGTCTTCACTGTGTTCCATGGTATATCTAATGCCTTGGAAATTCTTTTGTACCCTTCTACTGACTGATACCTTTTAACAATGAGATCCCTCTGATGCTTTGGAAGCTCTCTGTGGACCATGGCTTTTGCTGTGGGATGCGGCTAAGAAAATTTCAGGAAAGACCAACTAGAGCAGCTGTACTTTATTTGGGGTTAATCAGAGGCACTTTAAATGATGTCAGGTGTATGCTGACTCCTATTTAACATGATGTGGAATGTGATTGCTTAATTCTGAACACAGCTACACTCCCAGTTATAAGAGGGTGTGCACACTTATGCAACCACATTATTTTATTTTTATATTATTTCTTCCCTCTATCTAAAAGATTTCAGTTTGTTTTTCAATTGAGTTGTACAGTTTATAGGTCACATTAAAGGTGGAAAAAGTTCTGAAATGATTTATCTTTGTCTCATTTTTTTACAGCACAGAAACCTGACATTTTAACAGGGGTGTGTGGACTTTTTATATCCACTGTATGTAGACGATATTTATTTATCACATGACACAGAGTGGGAACATTTGCAGACATTGCAAGAATTCTAACAATATATGACAGTTGTGAACTCCATGCCCAGTACCTCTGCAATAAATGCACAGGTTTGTCTCCTAGCTTTTTCGCCATCTGATAGACGACCCTTTGTTAGCCCGATCTGCATCGGTTCATCTGGGGGTAAAGGAGATGTGGATGCAGGTGGGCGAGGAGCCGAAGGGGTCCAAATAGGAGCAACATACCTACGTATGAAGATATGAGAAGCTCTACAGCTTCTCTCCATCCCGTGTTCATGGAATCTCCGGTCAAATTGGGTGACAAGCAGAATCGTCTCTTCCAAGGTGCCAGGAACTTTTGGCTTGTTTATTCTGTTGGTAATGACAAGTGGGAGTGTAGCACAGGGGAGCTCCAAAAAACATAATGTGGTGGTTATGGATGAGAGCCTATATATCTTTGAGATTCGAAGACAACTGAGAGATAAGGATCCAAATGAAGTATTGGGCACAAATCCAACTAATAAGATAGTTAATAAACTTATGGAAAAATTTAATTCAGCCTATCGGGCTGGCTTGATTAATTTAGATGAACAAAGGTCTCCCGTTAATAAACACCCCATTACCCCCACTTTCTATATAATACCCAAGCTTCACAAGAGCATGACCCATCCCCTAGGACACCCTAATGTGGTAGGGATAGGAGGTCCCTTAGAAAATGTGAGTCGCGATGTGGACTACATCCTTCGTTCATTCCTTATAACTTTGCCTTCATATGTAAAAGATACTACAGATGTCCTGCGGAGACTTGAGGGCCTGGTCCTTACTGAATCTACTCTCCTGGTGACTATTGACCTAGAGAGCTTATATTCATCCGTTCCCCATAAAGTAGCAGTACAAGCATCAGAATATTTTCTGAGAACTAGAGGTACCAAGTTTGACAGACATACAGACTTTGTTTTGTAGCTGTTAGAAATGGTATTGACAAACAATTATTTCACATTTGACCAACGTTATTATCTGCAGAAAAGGGGAACGGCCATGTGTGCCACTTGTGCTCCAACTTACGCTTGCCTACGTTTAGGCTCCGAGGAACAGGAGGTGGTTTTTGATCAGCTGTCAGATACAGTGGATGCACATGTGGCCCTTTGGATTCGGTATATTAACGATATTCTTCTAATGTGGGAGGGCACAGAGGAGGAATTAAAAAAACTTTCTGCTGACTATTGGCGAAAATAACCGAAATCCTCATTTCACTTTTGAATATAGTAAATCAGAGGTGTCCTTTTTGGATCTCCGTATCATCAGAGTAGGTGATAATTTAGAAACAGATGTGTATCGGAAAGAAACAGCTACCAATTCTTTATTAAGAGCTGAAAGTCAAAGCTCAAAGTAAGCAAGAATTGAGAGAATTACTATTGCAGAATGAAAATGTTTTTCAACATTGGGAAAATCAAGTAGGGCATAGAAAAAATGTATGCCATCATATAGCTACAGGCACAACAGCACCTAAAAATCAGGCACAATACAAAATTAATCCACTTGCAATACCTGACATACAGATAGTCATAATTGACTTATTAAAACAAGGTGTTATTAAAGATCAGTATAGTTGTATTAACACAGCGGTATCTTCTGTGCCAAAGCCAGATGGGAAATGGAGAATGGTCTTAGATTGTAGAGAAGTCAACAGAATTACTCCACCAGTGGCAGTTCAAAATACACAATCCCCATCTATTTTACAACAAATATACAGAGGAACATACAAAAGTACATTGGATTTGTCATTCTATATCTCATCAAGACTGGTGGTTGACTGCTTTTACATGGGCCGGCAGACAATTTGTTTTTACAAGATTACCCCAAGGGTTTATCAATTCACCAGCTTTATTCACATCAGATGTAGTCTCACTCTTGTCAGACATACCTAATGTGGAGGTATATGTCGACTATATTTATTTATCACATGACACAGAGAGTGAACATTTGCAGACATTGCAAGAAATTCTAACAAGATTGCACAAAGCAGGCTATATAATTTCATTACAAAAATCACAGCTCGCTAAACATACTGTAAACTATTTAGGATTTGAAATTTCTCAGCTAGGTCGTGGTTTGACGAATAACTAGAAAGATAAGATATCTGCCTTAACGAGGCCAATGAATCTTAAACAATTAAGAAGTCTCATTGGTTGTTTACATTTTTCAATGTTATTCATACCAAAATATAGTCAGCTAGTCGCACCACAACACAAAGCAGTCTCAAGAGAAATTAAAAATGAACAAAATAGGACACCTTTTGAATCGACAGCACAGGAAGGTTTAAGTCTTAAATCACTGATTGATTCAGTAAATAATGCTCAATATCTCGCCCAAAGAAAAAGTGACAGAAAATTAATTTGTATAATAAGTTCATCTCCATTCTTAGCTCATGCCCGAATTTATAAAATGAGTTTGTGCCTATTTGTTTACTGTCTTACGTTTTTACACGTACAGAAGTTAAATACACTCCTCTTTTTTTTTTCTTTTTTTTTTTTTTGACACTCAGACTAAATATTCAAGAATACACCTTGCTTTAAGTACAATGGTGTTTCTTTCCCTATGTGTGGATATAGTTTATCATCTTTTCCTTTTTGTCCCTTGTCCCTTCATTCCCTTTCTTCTCTTTATGTCGTTTCCAGTGTGCTCTAATCCTCTATGTGAGTCATCCTTGTGTCATTTGCCAAGTGTTATTTCGTTTACTGATTACACAGTGACCCTTTCCTTCTCCTTTAGGAATTGCTGATAAATTGCCTTTTATTCAATACTGGTATTACAATTCGATCTGTGTATCCACCAGGGAACTCCACCATACAAACAAGACCCACAACAACTACTAACAAACAACACGAATGTGCAAACCTGGCCATTCCCTAAATCTATTCTACAAGGCTTGTGTGATATATTTATTGCGTCCTTTTTAAAATTCCCCCTTTACATACTTTCTCTTCTTCTTATCATTAACCTTAGCGTCAGCCTTTTTTATGTGGAAGGGTCATATGAGTCCAAAGGGAAGCGGTCCAGCCACTGGCGCCACATGTAATTAAACTTTCCTACTTTATAGTGCGCTAGATAATATCCTCTTTCCATTAGACAAAAATGGTTAGTAAGGTTTAAAACCCTTGACCAAGTTAGATCTTCAGAGCTTCTCCAACTCTTGGCTATCACCAATTTCGCTGCCATAAATAAATGTAAAACAAAGGTTTTACTTTTATCTGGTATCCCCTCCATATTGTAGTGTAACAGAGCCTGTTCTGAAGATTTCGGATCTTCCCCACTATTCCAGATTGCTTACTAGTATCAAACAGTCTATAAATCAGTCCAGCACCCTTGGACTCTGACCCTCTAGACAAGGAGAACTTCAAGTAATGTTTAATTCTATAATAGGAGAACCTTTCTAAGTCGGTTATACCAAACTCCCCCATCAATGATCCCATAGATTTTATTTGACCGTTAGTAAGGATGTCGCCAATTCTTTTCCCTGTAATATCGCCCCATCTCCTTAGGTCTAGGTCCAGATCTTTCTATCCTCTCCCTGGCCTTCTTTTGAGGCAACCATAATAGGTGTTCCAAACTATCCAGTGATGCTGTGTACTGTTCTATTTTATACCAATCTTCCTCATTATTCCCCCTACTCTGGATCGCATGTGCATGGGCCAGCATGTTAGCTTGTACATAATTCTTAACGTTGGGCAAACCGACCACTCCATTGGATCTATTTCTGAATAACACCTTCCTGGAAATTCTGGGCCTCTTATCAGCCCATACAAATCTATTGAAGGTTCCCTGAAACTTATCGACCAGGGGGGGGAGAGGTTAACCGGCAACAGTCTCAGCCGGTATAGCAATTTTGGTAAAGTATATGCTTTTATGATATTAATTCTACCCAGCCAAGAGATGTTTAGACCTCTCCACTGAGCCAATATTCAAGTCATATAGCCCAACAGAGGGACAAAATTTTGTTCTGTTAACCTTCCGGAGGAGGATGGGATTTTTAGCCCCAAATATTCAATGTTATCGTCCCGCCATTGAAAGGGGAACATGGTTTTTCAATGCCCTCATTTGCTCCTCACTTACCCCCACCCCCATGGCCTGAGTTTTGGCCACATTAAGTTTGTAATTTGAGAACTTAGAGTAAGTTTCTATTTCCTCCAGCACCCTCCTCATGGAAACCTCAGGCTCCTGTACCGTGAGAAGGATGTCGTCTGCATATAATCTGATCTTACATTCTAGTTCTCCTATTCCAACCCCTTTAATTTCCGGCTGTTGCCTTATACTCGCAGCAAGTGGTTCCAGTGACATAATATACAGCAAAGGGGCGAGGGGACAACCCTGCCTAGTACCGTTCCGAATCCGGAACCATCCGGAGCAGAAGCCCTGACCTGTTATTTGGGCTGATGGTGATGCATATAAGGCCATGACAGAGTCGATCAGTTTCGTCCCCAGATTAAACTCTCTAAGAGTCTCCTCTAGGAACCCCCAATCGACCCTGTCAAAAGCCTTTTCCGCGTCCAATGAAACCAGAACTGCTGACTGATTTTTATTAGACAAGTAATCCAGCAAATCGATGGTCTTCCTTACATTACTTGAGGATTGCCTTCCCCCGACAAATCCCATTTGATCTTTATGGATTATGGAAGGTATTATTGGTTTTAACCTTTCAGCTATTATGGAAGCATAGATTTTTGTGTCTGAATTTATTAGCGATATGGGACGTTAATTGGACACATGAGTAGGGTCCTTCCCGGGCTTGGGGATGGGGGTAATCGAGGCCTGCAGCATCTCATCTGGAAAGGCTCTTGATGCTCTGATTGAATTAAACGTGTTAACTAGGTAAGGGGCTATAATATTCCCCAATCTCTTATAAAAGTAATTGGAGTAGCCATCAGGGCCTGGGGCTTTGTTCGTTTTCAGCCTGTCGATTGCTCTTGTAACTTCGGCTATGGTTATGTCCCCTTCTAATGAGTCTTTCAAGTCCTGGGGGATCCTTGGCAGGCCTACACTTTTTAAATACTCTATCATGCCTTCCCTATTCCCACCAGAGGCGGGGGAGATATTATAGAGAGAAGAATAGTATTGTTTAAATGCATCAGCTATCTGTACTGGGCTAATATGTATCTCTGAATCCGTCACTTTCCTCTGTATCCTTGCCCTTACATTATTGCGCTTAAGTTGGTTGGTCATTAATTTATTTATTCTATTCCCCTGGTAATACCACTTTTGTTTTGACCGTCCAATAATTTTATTAGCTCTCTCCAGAAGAAATTCTTGGATTTGTTTCTGCACCTTTTTAATCGCTTCTGTTGTGTCGGGTTGTATATTTATCTTATTAGCTTGTGATAAGTCATTCAATTTAATATAAAGCTGAGAAAGGCTGTGTTCCCCGTTTCTTTTTGCCCTTTTTTCAAGTTTAATCAGATGACCACGTACTACACACTTATAAGTGTACCAAATTATTGGAATTTCCGTTTCTCCGAGATAATTCTCCTCAAAGAATTGTTGAGACACTAATTGGATGTGCTCCAGGTTCTCTTTTTTAAATAATATGGAGTTTTTCATTCTCCATGCTGGGGCGCAGCCTCGAGTGTCTTCTCTGAAATCCAGGAAGACCGGGTCATGATCTGACCATGCAACTGTCCCAATACTAATCTTTATACAATCCTTCACGTGGGATGCTTTTGTCAGAATCATATCCAACCGTGAATAGGATCTATGGGTGTTAGAGAAATAGGTGAACTCCACGTCTGTTGGCCTAATTGTACGCCAGATGTCATAGAGTTTAAATTTACAGAGAGTCTCCGTGAATGCCCTGGCCAGCCCCCTCACTGAGGGGGCTGTCCGAGCACCCGCGGGTACCCTTTTGTCCATGAGCGCGTTTGCTACGCAATTGAAATCCCCAAAACACAAGAAGGTGCCCTGTATAAGATCCCACACCTTGTCCAGTGTTCTATTCAAAAAATGTATCTGCTTCTTGTTAGGAGCATATACATTTAACAAAGAGAAGATCCTATCGTTTAGTCTACATATCAAAAACACATATCTGCCCCTATCATCCGTCAGCAGGTAGATCTGTTCGAACTTAAGTCTGCTCGAAATTACAATGGCCACCCCACTTTTCTTCTGCAACGATAAGGAAGAGTGAAAGACCAACGGGAAACTCCTCCCTTTCAATCTTAGAGCATCCTCCCCTCGCCAATGTGTCTCTTGCAGACATCCCACATCGACTTTATTCTTGCAAAGCGTATTTACTAACATGATTCTTTTTTGTGGGGAGTTCAATCCCTGGGAATTTAGGGACGCAAATCTCACACTACCCATTTGTTTTAAAATAATTCCTTAGATCAGGGAGGCCAGGTATTGCAACACACACTACACGTATCAACATAAAACATATATCCCGAAAACCGGTTCTAAAAAAAACCCCGGTAACATATTTCCTTCCCCTTACCCAATCGGGGGGGAGGAGCTCCTTCAACCTCATCACGTCATAAGACGAGAGGATATTCAGGAAAAAACGTCCAAGGAGCCTCCTTAGAGAGAACTCCGTAAGGGGAGGCACGCGAGCAGAACCTCTCCGTAATGTAATAAGTTAATTAGAAAGGTCTTGCAGAGGCCAGAGACTAAGAGACCTAAGGCGAGTAGGAAGGAGTATATCTGTCTATATGTAAATTAGGATATAAGTATATAAGAGGGGAAAGGGAAGCAGAAGAGAGAGGAGAAAAAAAAAACACAATAATTGCTGAAAATTAATTTCCCAAGTACAGCATCCTTCCCCACCCCCCAAAAAAAAAAAAAAAAAGGATCCATCCTGTTACTTAAGCTAACCCGTGCATTCAACAATATAAGGATACTGTTCTATAGATACTCTATATCAATTGTGGGAATTAAGACTAATTTAAGACTAAATAGCTTTACTATCCTATTATCAACTTTCTCTCCTAATCTGTGAGGGGTACACCCCCAAAATAAAAATAAACTTATTAGATCTTCCCTTTTTTACCCCCTATAACTTCCCTTCACCTCATAAGTGCCAATCAAGTGCACAAAACCGGGTTGAGTGCAGGCAACCCTTTCCTTGTCTTAAGCCATTGTTCAAGTGCAGTAAAAAAGAGGGAATAATGTGCATTAAGTGCTCAATTACTCAGCGGTCACTAATATTAGCTCCCTTAATCTTAAAAAGGGCTCCGTGGTTTAAGTGACCTTTATCAATCTCCCCATTCAACTCAATGGTGAACTATGAAAAATCATCCGGAAAAATGTGCAATTTAACAAGGGAAAAAAAAAAAAAAGAATGACTTGAATGTCCTAATATCCTTATTCAATCCTTTGGTTTAACATGAGGGTTCCCGAATACCAAACGAGTCTTGAATTATTATTAATGAAGTACCGGCCTGGTGCGGCTAATACAGGCGGCCCCTTCCAACCTTCTGCCCCTAATCTCAAGCTATCAGCGGGGAGGGAATGCTATACATAGATTAATCAGGTGTTCACCCATTTCTCTAGTGAGTTAATATGTAGGCTAAGTTGCTTAGGTAATTCGGCCATCCTTACAGAAATTATAATACCTAAATGAAGAGTCCCAAAAAAAAAATAAAAAAAAATAATAATAAATAAATAAATTATAAAATGTTCCCTAAACTCCATTCCCTTTCTTCACTGATTTCTAGAGATAATTAACATCTTCTTCTCTCTCCCTCTCAGACCTTCTTCCTTCCACCTTTACTCCCTTTTGCTTGTATCTAACCCGGATGTGAGTCCAGCCAGTCTTTAGCCTTAACCCCTTAGTGACATGACTTTTTTGGCTTGTCCGACGCTTGGTGACATGGACTGTTTTAACATTTCTGAGGTGTTTGTGTTTTGCTGTAATTTATTTCTGTCTCATTTAGTGTACCCGCACAAACTATATATTGTTTTTATCGTTATAAGAAGGGCTTTCTTTTGATACCATTATTTTGATAATAGCATATAATTTGATGTAAAAAAAATAATAAAATATGGCAAAAAAATTGAAAAAATACTTTTTTTATGACTTTTATTTGAAAAATCGTATACTCATGTACAAGAGACAACAAAAAAACACTGCTAAAAAGTTTCTAATATATGTCCTGAGTTCAGAAATAGCCCATGTTTTTATGTTTTTGTGCTTTTTTATTCATGTTACAGGGCCAGTACTATAAGTGGTGCAAAGCTATTTTAAAATCCTTTCTTTCAAAATTAGCGATAGTGACATTGTAACACTGATTTCTGTACTAAATCCATGAATGACCCCCAACATGTACATATTTTTGAAAACTAGACAACTCAGGGCATTTAACTTGGGGTATTTTGACACATTTCATGTAGCCATTTTACCACCAATCTATGCCAAAGTTTGCAGCAAAAAATCTTTTTTTTTAATTTTTCACATATATTGCAATTTAGGTAAACATTACCTTAAAATGTGAAGGGATATTTCCAAATAACACCTCAATATGTGTTCAGCAACATCTCCTGAGTACAGGGATACCACCCATGCATAGGTTTGTTGGTTTGTTTTGGGGCTAAAAGGCCACATTTAGGGGGTGCGCATTTTGGTTTTCCAACTTGGAATTCTGACATGCAGAAAACTTGTGCCCATGTCCCATTTGGGACATTTTTGAAGCCAGAAAGTGTATTCTACCCCACAAAACCATATATATTTTTAAACTAGACACCCTAGGGTATTTCAAATGGTAGTATTTTAACACTTTCCATGCACTAATTATACTACCAGCCTATGTCAATGTTTTGGGTAGTAATTTTTTTTCACATACATTGTACTTTGGGCATGAATTCACAGATCCTGTTATATGTCAGTGCCAAACAACACCTCAATATGTGTTCAGCAACATCTCCTGAGTACAGGGATACCCCCCATGTATAGGTTGGTTAGGTTATTTGGGGGTTAAAAGGCCACATTTGAGAGGTGCGCTTTTTGGTTTTCCAACTTGGAATTCTGACGTGCAGAAAACCTGCTCCCATGTCCCATTTGGGACATTTTTGAAGCCAAAAAGTGTATTCTATCCCACAAAACCATATATTTTTGAAAACTAGACACCCTAGGGTATTTCAAATGGTAGTATTTTAACACTTTCCATGCACTAATTATACTACCAGCCTATGTCAATGTTATGGATAGTAATTTTTTTTCACATACATAGTACTTTGGGCATGAATTCACAGATCCTGTTATATGTCAGTGCCAAACAACACCTCAATATGTGTTCAGCAACATCTCCTGAGTACAGGGATACCACCCATGTATAGGTTGGTTAGGTTATTTGGGGGTTAAAAGGCCACATTTGAGAGGTGCGCTTTTTGGTTTTCCAACTTGGAATTCTGACGTGCAGAAAACCTGCGCCGATGTCCCATTTGGGACATTTTTGAAGCCAAAAAGTGTATTCTATCCCACAAAACCATATATTTTTGAAAACTAGACACCCTAGGGTATTTCAAATGGTAGTATTTTAACACTTTCCATGCACTAATTCTACCACCAGCCTATGTCAATGTTATGGATAGTAATTTGTTTTTCACATTCATTGTACATCGGGCATGAATTCATAGATCCTATTATGTGTCAGTGCCACAAAACACATTAATATGTGTTCAGCAACATCTCCTGAGTACAGGGATACCACCCATGTGTAGGTTAGTTAGATTATTTGGGGGCTAAAAGGCCATGTTTAGGGGGGGTGCATTTCCAACTTGGAATTTTGACATGTAGTCAGCCTGCGCCCATGTTCCATTTGGGACACTTTTGAAGCCTGTCAAAGTATTTTACCCCATAAAACCATATATTTTGGAAAACTAGACATCCTAGGGTTTTTAAAATTGTGGTATTTTAACACTTTCCAAGTGCTAATTCTACCACCAACCTATGTCAAAGGGTTGGGATGTCATTTTTTCCCCACACACATTGTAGTTCAGGCAGGAATTTTCAGATTCTGGTATTTGCCACTGCCAACCAACACCTCAATATGTGTTCAGCAACATCTCCTGAGTACAGGGATACCCCCCATGCATAGGTTTGTTGGTTTGTATTGGGTCTAAAATTCCACATTTAGGGGGTGCGCAATTCCAACCTGGAATTTTGACATGTAGTCAGCCTGCGCCCATGTTCCATTTGGAACATTTTTGAAGCCGTCCAATGAATTTTACCCCATCAAACCATATATTTTTGGAAAATAGACATCCTAAGGTATTTCAAATGGTGGTATTTTAATACTGTATAGGTACTAATTCTACCACCAGCCTTTGTAAAAGTTTGTGGTAGTACTTTTTTGGGAGGTTTTTTTCCACATGCATTGTACTTCAGGCATGAATTCACAGATTCTGGTATATGTCACTGCCAAACAACAACCCAATATGTGTTCAGCAACATCTCCCGAGTACAGGGATAGCACCCATGCATAGGTTTGTTGGTTTGTTTTTGGCTAGAAGGCAACATTTGTGAGATGCGCATCTCAAAATTCCAACTTGGAATTTTGACATGTAGTCAACCTGCGTACGTGTCCTTTATGGGATATATCTTTGAAGCCAGCCAATGTAATTTACCCCCACCAAACCATATATTTTTTTATCGGTAGACCCCCATCACTACTTGTGGCAAGGGCTCAGCAGCCACCGATACATCGCTAGATGATGTATCAGAAAGCTGAATAGGGTCAAAATCGAACCCTGAGTCCGCGGCCTCAGAATCAGTGCGTAAGCAGTGATCTCGAGCAAAGAAGGGGTTAATAGCTCTTAGAAGAGCCTATCTAGTACTGTAATACATTACAGTACAAAGAAATTAATCCATAAAACAGTGCAGACAGAAAAACATACTGTTGCTGTGCAAGATTACTGCTTACACAGTGATGAATGGCAGGGAAGGGGTTAATACACAGTGAAAGACTTTCATAAAACCTGACAATTTTATAAAATGTTATTTTATATCACTAATACTGATCTGTCTCTTTCCGTCACAAAAATGTTAGTGAGGAGAGGGAGGCAGATCAATATTTGTGAATATTGATCCGACCAATTTTGATCTGACCAGGGCGAATGGTGAGCTTAATTGAGAAATCACCAAACCGCCTTTGCCACTAATTCGCTGTTACTGATCGCTGAGACCACGCTGGAAGAAACCTGTGAAGATAGTGACAATTTTAAATCCAAGAACTTTTATTACAGAGAACAACCAGGGCCAACAGAGAAAAGTAAGCATTGATAACCTGCTAAACATTTTCAAGATGTCCACAGAACCACTGACTCTTATACAGTGGATGCTGTTAAAGGAAGCCAAAAAGACCCAGAAGATGAAGGAAAGGCCACCAGAGTCACAGCCACATAGCAGACTGAATCATGATCTAACCTCTAAACCTGTACCCATGAAGACAGAGGAAGATGAACAGACAGATGGTGATATATTCACAGTGATTAAAGAAGAAATACTAACTGAAAATGGCCGAATATGGACAGTGCCTAAACTGTGCTATGAAGCAAAAAGGAAATGCCAAGGAGGAGGCAAATGGATACTAAAGAATTGTTTTTTGGTATTTGGTATTTAGTGTCTCCTTCTTACAATCTGCTCTATTTTCTTGATAACATCTATGCTTGTGGTTGTTGTGAAAATGCATTGCGACTATGTGAACAACCAAGAAGCACCAGAAATGAATTGGACAGCTCATAATACAAGTTCCATCATTGTGAGGACAACCTCCAGGAACCATCTTGTGAAAAGAGACACAGTTCACAATGATATAACTGCCAATGTGACCTACACTGGTATTCCGCAAGGAACCTACTGGAGACCATACCCCAAACCAATTATACATAAGAAACAAGTGATTGGACTTTCTCAGATTCTAATACTGGACTCTGAGGTGATAGCCAAAGATGCTGGAATTAGAAGCGAGACGGGACAGATGCTTGTGAAAGATACCTTGGAGACTCAAATGAAGATGATTCAAGAAAAGACTTTACCATATGATCTACCACTAGATGACTACAGCAAACAGCCTTCTTATGCTGAAAATATGTGCTATGCTACTTTTGGACACTGCTATTATGTTGATTTCCAAACAGTCAGACTATGGCCTGAGAATGAAAAAAAGGCTGATCAATGTCCACGACCAGGTATTTCTCAAGATGGAACACAATAAAGAGAGTACCTGATTGATTATCTGAGCACCTCTCAGTACAAGACACAGATCTTTACCTACAACTCTACAAACATTGGATACTGGGAAGGAGCAGAAGAAGAGGAATAAAGATATCCAGGTGGAATGAGAAATCACACTGGAACAATTTTCTGCAGTAATGAAATTTATCGTGACTCTTGGTGGAATGAGAATTTGAAGAAACACATCAACTACTGAGACTTTGACTGTAAATGGGGGGGGAAAGAGATTACCTACCTTGGGGTAAAACTCAGTCTTTTATGGGAAAACATTTTACATATTAATTATGAGCATTTGATTAGGGAGTTGAAGCACACAATTACGAGATGGAGGAATCTACACTTCTCTATGCTGGGGAAAATTAGTGCATTAAGATCCTATTTAATGCCCAAATTAGAATATTTGATGAGAACAATCCCACTCCAAATACCCAGGATCATATTGAAAGAATTTCACAATTTATTCTATAATTTCGTATAGGGAACGAAGAAATCTAGGATCTCCATGAGAAATCTAACATACAACCTAAGAGAGGGAGGTACTTCTTTCCCAGATATATATAGAACAAATGACTCTATTATGATGTCTCATATGCAGTGTTGGAATTCCAAAACAGCCGATAATTGTGCCTGGTATAAATATGAAAAACATCTCCTAGGTCACAGAAACCCGCTATCTCTACTCTGGGCGGACAAATCTCCTTTTCAGAATCTGAAACTAGATAACAGGCTTATAAATGGATTATATCAATCACTAGGGAAAATCAGGAAGAAGACCGAAGCAGGTAATTTATTTACACCAGATCCACCTCTGAAAGCTCTCAATTTATACTTGGAGAACATTAATTACATTCCCTGGAAACAGGCCTCAATAACAAAATTGGGAGACCTATATAAGGGCAGAGATCTGATCCCATTTAATGTCTTAAAGGAAAAAAACAACATTAACGATAGCAAATTTGTGACATACTTTAAGCTACAAGCCTTCCTTAGAAATCGTTATTCCAGGGAACAGAAGAATTTAAATAGAATTTTTCAAATTGCAGAACACACCAAGATAATCTAAAAAGTTAATAAGGTTTTCTACACTTTAGAGAAAAGAGGTAAACTAGGAGGGGTAGAAAAATGGGAAAAAAAATTAATGGTTGAAATACCACTGGAAAAATTGGAAAACGCCTTTAGAATGACAAGAAGGGTCCTTCACGGAATTAACTTGCAGGAAACTTACCTTAAAGTGATACACAGATGGTATCTGGTCCCGGAGAGGATGGCTAAGTTTCAATCTACATCCTCAAATATGTGTTGGAGATGTGGGAAAGAGATCGGTACTCATGCTCACATATGGTGGTTTTGTGATAATCTTACCCCAACTAAGATCAATATCGGGGAAATAATAGGAAAAATAACTCACACAAAGATAGTGATATCACCTCAAATGTTTTTATTCCATGTGGATCTACCCTCCACTAAACCAGCTGTTAGAGCCCTTATAATACATATACTAGTTGCAATAAAACTTTGCATTGTAAAAGGATGGAAACCCCCCCCATATCCTAAATGGACAGACATAGTGGCACAGATAAACTACCAGAGATACATGGAAAAAGCAATTTTTGCAAATATGACTCAGAAAACACAATACAAGGAAATTTGGGCACCCTGGGTGACACTAACAGATCAAGAGTAGTTCCTCAGGCCCCTGCTCCCACTCGGAACCCCACAAGTCCCTAATGAATAGCATGCGGTATGAATGAAGAATGGATCAGTTGTACGTACCTACGTCCCTATAAAGATTTAGCAATATTGTATACGATGATAGATATTTCACCAATATTAACACTCAGACAGAGAGAGGAAGAGGAAAATAGTAGAGACTCACTCTTTAATCACTATCACTCTGTAAGCACCCTGCACAACCTTTTTTTTTTTTTTACTTTTCTACCTCTATTGCCTTTCTCCCAAACCTACTCTACATTGAGTGAACACGTATAGGGGAACACCAGATAGGAGCAACATGGACCCTAACTCACTCAAGGGGGGGGGGGGAGGGATGAGGGGGGGGGAGAGGAGAGAGGAGATGTGAGAGAAACTGCCTAATTTAAAGAGATGGGAACCCCCCCCCCCCCCTTTTTTTTTCTGGGAACAAAATACACAATTATAGATGTCTGTCTCATGACAGGACATGGCTTAGCAAAAATACACTATAATATTTATGTTACAGTCAGTTAATGTATGTTTCTGTTCTGTATTACTAACATAGGTTACTGTCTGTAGGATACTGTCTGTCTGTTGTATCATGTATTGAAATGTCTCAATGACTACATGTAACTATATTTACATATATGCGATATCTTTATATACGTATGACTGTTCTTTTTATATGGAGAAGTATGTAAGACATACATGTAGTACGTGTAGTAAGATCTGAGCGCAAAAAAAAAAAAAGAAACACATCAACTACTGAAAGATACGTTGAAGAAATTAATAGCTAACAATAATGCAGGCCAATTGACCTTGGTCACCTATTGCAAACAGGTGAAAAGATGTCAAAAATAACAATTCAACATCCATACCAATATATCTCAAACACATGTGATCAAATATTTTATTTGTCTGTTTCTCGATTTCAAGAAAAAAGTTATTTGGTTTGTGATGATTTAAAGGCACAGTTACCTTGTGGTAATAACTCAGCCATATCTACTGACTGTTTAATAGATATTAAACCAGTAAAAAGTGATTATTTGTATTATGAACCACTAAGCAATGGATCATATATAATTATGAGTTCTTATTCTGATTGTAACATACCCTCACTTCAACCAGTCATAGTTACAACAGATTCTGATGTCTATTGTTCTGGGAACAGGTTAAGACCACCCATACAAAGATACAAGTTGACAGACACAGTTAAAATATATATTCCTCCCATTTCTCTTAAATTACCATACACGAGTGCCTTTTTGGCTCACTTACAAAAATTCAAAATCACCTTAAGCTCCACCCACCAGCCACTTCAAAACATATTTAAGCATTTGAGATTTGTGTTATCACATTTCCAAACTCAAGAAAGTGACTTCCCACATTGGCTGTCAGAACTAGGTAAGTTCTTTTATCCAATTTTGCCAACAATGGGCCATATATTACAAAAGGTAGCAGAAACTTTAATATATCTTGGTAAAAATGTTATTGGGACAGTTTCTGGTTTTTTGGGGGGTATTTTAAGCCCGTAATGATAACTATAGTCATTTTATTTTTACTGATAGTAACATGGAGGATAATCTGGGGTAAGATTATCACAAAGAAGAATGAATCATTTCATATCTACCTGTTTCCAATTATCTACTATTCCAGATAAATCACGGGAGATAATGCAAAAAAGAGAAATTTTAACATTTAAAGAAATTATACCAGGACAATATCATTTTACATATCAATGTAAAAGATGCCTCAAAAATTTTGCATATTCAATTATTTGCCTATATATTTAAACAAAATACAGGGTTCTTCTCTATAAGAAAATACCAAAGAGACGTTTTTCTATCCAATCTATACTCATTATAGGTGGTGTAAAAATGTATCATGGAAGAAGAAACATGCAGAGACAAATCAGACCCCTGTCAACCCCATCACCACAATACAACCAGGTGATGTTAAAAGAATATCTGCAACCACTTCTAGCCAAATACTCAGAAGTCCTCAAGACTCCACCTCATGCAATGGATCTCAAGAATCTGAACTACAACAGGGCATTGAAAACATTGACCTACTTCTCTTTCCAGGATCCGTCCAGGAATACCCCGGAGTTTGATGACCTTTTCGACTCTCTCTCAAACAATGGCCTTGCTCACTACTTTTAACCAACCTTCTTTTACATGCAAAGAACAAATAAAAGATGTTTTTCAATTAGTGGCCATAAACACATGACCACAAAAAAGCTGTCTAATGCAAAGGCAAATAAGTTGATGGACCCTGATGGAATATACCCAAAGTTATTAAAAGAACTAAGTGGTGTACTAGCAAAACTGTTAACATATTTATTTAACCAATCATTGTTAACGGGAGCATGGGTGTAGGAACCCCCAAAAATCTGGGGGGGACAGCATTTTTGCTCGCCGGGTATAGCAGCAGTAAAAATAAAGCTTGTCACAGTGTATATTATATCACCAAGTTCCCACCAACATTACCAGGATCCTTGGTATACAACAGATACATTCACAGCACAACATCTACATCAGGCAGGTGCATTTTATCACTGTTACATGAAATATAGTCAGCGAGCTGTCTGTACACCATAAAACATACATCAGTATGAACCTACCACTTCTGCTGGAATGCCATTCCATGTATCCACTACCCTCTCAGTAAAGTAATACTTTCATTAGTCCCTGACCTTATCTTATATCTAGGATAGCCTTATACCTATCCCATGCATGCTTAAACTCCTTCACTGTATTAACCTCTACCACTTCTACTGGAAGACTATTCCATGCATCCACTACCCTCTCAGTATAGTAATACTTTCATTGGTCCCTGGCCTTATCTTATATCTAGGATAGCCTTATACCTATCCCATGCATGCTTAAACTCCTTCACTGCATTAACCTCTACCACTTCTACTGGAAGACTATTCCATGCATCCACTACCCTCTCAGTAATTTAATCCTTTCATTAGTCCCTGACCTTATCTTATATCTAGGATAGCCTTATACCTATCCCATGCATGCTTAAACTCATTTAACTGTATTAACCTCTACCACTTCTACTGGAAGACTATTCCATGCATCCACTACCCTCTCAGCAAACAAACATTACATTTCTGACCAGAAAATAAACTGTAAAATATTAAATATTTCCAGCATTTCCAAAAGCTTAAGGTGGACCCCAAATATATGTATATAACTAGTAACATTTATACCAGGGCTTGACAACCTTAACTAAGTTTTAGGAGCCAGGAAAAAAATCTAGGAGCCAGACAACAGCACATACACACAATCACATGCAGTCATATACAGTCAGTCACATAGACACATATACTCATACATACAGCCTGTCACACATATAAATACTGTCACATAGACACACACTCATACATACATACATACAGTCTGCCAGGCACACATTCACACATACATACAATCTGTCAAACACACACACACTCATACATACAGTCGTTTACAGACACACTCATACATACATACATACATACATACAGTCTGTCGCAGACAAACACTCATACATACATGCAGTCTGTCAGACACACACTCATAGATACAGTCTGTAACATAGAAACATACACTCAGTCAGTCACATAGACACACACACTCATACATGGTCTTTCACATACACTCATACATACAGTCTGTCACAGACACACACACACTCATAGTCAGTCACATATACACACAAACTCATACAGTCAGTCACAGACACACAAACTCATACAGTCAGTCACAGATACACAAACTCATACAGTCTGTCACACAAACACTCATACATACATACATACATACATACATAGTCTGTCACATACACTCATACATCCATACATCCATAGTCTGTCACATACACTCATACATACATACAGTCTATCACATATACTCATACATACACACAGTCTGTCACATACACTCATACATACACACATTCAAGTGAGCAGTTTTTTTTTATCTTAAAAAATACATTTTAAAAAAATGTAGATCAATAGCAGGGATCAAAGCTATATCTCATTGCAGGGAAGGTGGGCATTTCCGTTCCAGGTTTGTCTGTGCCTCTTACAATCATTACTTATTAATTACATTATTTTGCCCATTCATTTGTCAGTTTTATTTTGCCCACATTCATTTGCCAGTGGGATTTTTTTGCCCAAATTCATTTGTCAGGGTTTTTTTTGCCCACATTCATTTGCCAGGGTTTTTTTTTGCACACATTCATTTGCCAGGGTTTTTGTTTTTTGCCCACATTCATTTACCAGGGTTTTTTTTTTTTTTTTGCCCACATTCATTTTCCAGGTTTTTTGTTGCCCACATTCATTTGCCAGGGTTTTTTTTTGCCCTCATTTTTTGATCATCTCATCATTAGTAGAAGTCATTGGCAGATTTAAGAGACATGTTATTATGGCAGCTTCGGAAGTCATTGATTATTGCAGCTCTAAGAGACATTTTTTAAATGCCCTTAAGAGCTGCAATAATCAATCACGTTCCGAAGCTGCCATGGCACGGTACATTATTGGCAGTGACACAGTCACTGTTCCTACCTCGTTCCTCCCAGTGTGGGGCTATGTGACTTGTGGAGGACGCGCACAAGCCGTGCGCATGATCACATGACGTCGTGCGATGAAGTCACGTGATCAGGTGACCTCCGTGATCGCTGCAGAGCTGATTCTCCCGGGACAGTCCCAGGATCGAAAACGTTGCGGGACTGTCCCGGGTTGGCAAGAATGCTCAGGGCCGTCTTTAATAGTGATTGGACCCTGGGCAAGCATCTGCTTGGGCCCCCTGGACCCTGCCCCCTCCCCTGCATGCAATCCCGCCATCGATCGCGATGTTAACCCCCCCCCACACACACACATATGCCATAATTGTTGTGCCATTCAGATGCCAGTAATATTGTGCCTTTCAGATGCCAGTAATATTGTGCAAGTCAGAGCCCAGTAATATTGTGCCATTCAGAGCCCAGTAATATTGTGCCAGTCAGATGCCTGTAATAGTGCCATTCAGAGCCCAGTAATATTGTGCCAGTCAGAGCCCAAGATTATTGTGCCAGTCAGATACCAGGAATATTGTGCCAGTCAGAGCCCAGGAATATTGTGCCAGTCAGAGCCCAGGAATATTGTGCCAGTCAGATGCCTGTAATATTGTGCCAGTCAGATGCCTGTAATATTGTGCCAGTCAGATGCCTGTAATATTATGCCAGTCAGATGCCTGTAATATTGTGCCAGTCAGATGCCTGTAATATTATGCCAGTCAGATGCCTGTAATAGTGTGCCAGTCAGATGCCTGTAATATTATGCCAGTCAGATGCCTGTAATATTGTGCCAGTCAGATGCCTGTAATATTGTGCCAGTCAGAGCACTGGAATATTGTGCCAGTCAGATGCCTGTAATATTATGCCAGTCAGATGCCTGTAATATTGTGCCAGTCAGATGCCTGTAATATTATGCTAGTCAGATGCCTGTAATATTGTGCCAGTCCGATGCCTGTAATATTGTGCCAGTCAGATGCCTGTAATATTGTGCCAGTCAGAGCCCAGGAATATTGTGCCAGTCAGAGCCCAGGAATAGTGTGCTAGTCAGATGCCTGTAATATTGTGCCAGTGAGAGCCCAGTAATATTGTGCCAGCCAGATGCCCAGTAATATTGTGCCAGCCAGATGCCCAGTAATATTGTGCCAGTCAGATGCCCAGTATTATTGTGCCAGTCAGAGCCCAGTAATAGTGTGCCAGCCAAATGCCCAGTAATATAGTGCCAGCCAGATGCCTGTAATATTATGCCAGTCAGGCACAGTAATATAGTGCCAGCCAGATGCCTGTAATATTATGCCAGCCAGATGCCCAGTATTATTGTGCCAGTCAGATGCCCAGTATTATTGTGCCAGACAGAGCCCAGTAATATTGTGCCAGCCAGATGCCCAGTAATATTGTGCCAGCCAGATGCCCAGTAATATTGTGCCAGCCAGATGCCCAGTAATATAGTGCCAGCCAGATACCTGTAATATTATGCCAGCCAGATGCCCAGTATTGTTGTGCCAGTCAGATGCCCAGTATTATTGTGGCAGTCAGAGCCCAGTAATATTGTGCCAGCCAGATGCCCAGTAATATTGTGCCAGCCAGATGCCCAGTAATATTATGCCAGCCAGATGCCCAGTAATATAGTGCCAGCCAGTTGCCTGTAACATTATGCCAGCCAGATGCCCAGTATTATTGTGCCAGCCAGATGCCCAGTAATACTGTGCCAGTCAGCCCCCCCCCCCAGTACTCACACTTCACTGCTCCGTGTCCCCCGCCGGATGTCTCCTCCGTGCAGTCTTCCCTCTTGCACGGAGGAGGGAAACAGTCACCGGATGTGACGCAACGTCACATCCGGCGTCAAATTTTTTTTATTTTTTTTCCGGCCGTCGCATCCATCGGATGCGGCTTGCCGGAAAAAAGCGTTCACAAGCGCAATGCACTGTGAACGCGGCAAGCAGGGGCTGGGGGCCCGTTTGCCCCGCGTTGCTAGGGGTGATTTCACCCTACCTGTCCCCCCCACATTTTTTCCTGGGGGGGATCCGTCCCCCCCATCCCCCCCGCTTCCTACGCCCATGAACGGGAGTAGTACCAGAAGATTGGAAATAAGCAAATGTTGTGCCCATTCACAAGAAAGTAGTAGGGAGGCAAGTTGCAATCTATAATGATTTTGTGTTGCACAAAAGAGCAAACCCCAGAATGAAGCTGTCTTTTTTTTTGCAGTTCCAGCACCAGATCATTTCGGGTATCTTATACCATGATGCACCTGGTCCCCCGGTGGTGATTAGGGGCAACAGACTTGGGGCTACCCATTTTATTTTTAAAATTCCCCCTACTGATAAACAGCAAAACCCCCAGAAAAGATAGCAGGGGACAAATACTATAGTAGGGGACAAATAACTGACACACATTTCTATTGTCCTGATTACACTAAGAAGCCAGGACTCTGCATCGTTACCTGCTTCAAAGTGTACCACACAGTTGCCCATTTTTAATTTTTTTTAATCTTCATGTTTCTGCCTTTTATATTTTTACATTTTACTGCTCCATATTTTTAGTTTTTACTTGTACTGCTCCATAGTTTACAATTTTATAAATACTTATTTTTTTTAGTAAATAGTATTCAGTTTCAATCCAAATTACCACATCCTACAACTGACTGAACCTTCCCAAAAATCCTGGCAAACCTATACATGGGGGACATGAGTGTACTCAGGAGGCCTGGTGTATTGTCTTGAAGTAACCTAGAGCAGGCTCTCCTAAATCACAGTCAAAATGCAATGTGTGTGTAAAATTATTTTAAAAAAAATGACCACAGTACTGTAAGCCACTGTTTCAAGACAGGAAAGCAGTTTGAACAATGGTAGACTTGTAAATGTATCGATATACCGATTGTTCATAAGGGATAGTAGAAGGCCACACACAATCTTGGCAGGGCCTGAGTGTACCCATTCTCGCTCTCGCTAAGCTTATACACCTTCACTCCATACCTGGAGCGCTTGGAAGGAATATACTGCTTAACCCTTCCAGAGAGGTAGGTAATCAGGGGGCAGATTTTATATAGCCTGTCAAACTGGGGGTGCTCACTAGGGGGGCACAGGCTATTATCACTAAAATGCATAAAATGAAGAATCAAACCAAGGAAGTTTGGTAATTGCTCAGAGTACATACAAGGCATAGAAAATGGTCAGTCTACAGATGTGGGAGGGTAGCTGTTATTGTTTGTTTTAGGGTTCAGGGCTGGGCTTCCATGCCGATAATGGGAAACTTCACCTCCCAGAGGCCTCTTGTCTCACCAGGCTGTCACTCATGGACAGTAGCATCCTCAGTCAAAGGATTTCTGCCAGTGCCTGCCACACCTTTTTTTCTACCACAAGGAGGAGGCGGTACTGTCAATTATCCCTGACAGCCATATAAATTCCTCTTCTGCACTTCGACAAGTGTTCAGTTGTTATGTAGCTGGTGTAGAGTATACACAGTGTGTTCCTTTACGATATATCTCCTGTTGCTCTTTAGTTTTTGTCCTGCTGTCCACCGGTATCTGACCTTGTACCTTTTTATCTACCTTACTTGCCCACTGCCTGCCCAGACCACTGGGTCTGTTATACCGTTTTGATTGTACTCTGCCTGCTTCTGACCTTTAAACCAATCTGACTACTGCTTCTCTAACAGACGCAAAAAGAATCCTCAATATTGTGCATAGAATATTATATCTACCCCACCTCCCTTCCTTCATAACCATTCCCCTAACCCAATTTATACTAACTTCTGTATGAAGACTCCAAAGAACCATGATCGAGTATTTATATCGAACCACAACCTATGCTTATTCAAAACCAGAACTGTGTCTAATAACACCATACTGTGTGCGATCTATGTGAGCCTGTCTTATAGTTATGATTGTTACTATCCCAGTGCAAACATATAGTATAACCTATCAGGGTTTGCATTCATTGCCTGCTAAACAAATCCATGCCACTGAGTTCATCAATTCCAAACAAGCATTAGTGAGTCTTTTACTCTTGCAAGGGCTCTTACGGCTTTGTTCAAGTTTGTTTCAATAAGTATAGGAGAAGGCATGTAAGTTGTGTCTATATAATAATGTTCACTAGACCATCATTTCAAACTTAAGAGGTCAGGGAAAAAATAATACTACATGCAGTCAGCGCTCCCTAGGTACCTCATACTTCTGTCGAAGTGCTATCCGCTCCCCTCTTACGTTTCTGTGGTTTCTCCCATCTTCTCTGTGGGTCCAGAAAAGGCTTAGGGGAGATTCACAATCTGGGACTATTGTCGGTAAACCCACCTCTTTCAAAAAGACAGGCAAATCTTCAACATATTTCACAGTAATCCTTTTATCTCCCTTCTTAGCAATTAGGATGGCCCCACTGGTATTCTTTGGATGCCTCCCTCAAAGGCCTTGTGATAGGTTTCAAATATCTTTGTGTTTGTAAGGTCGCATATGAAAGATCCTGGAAGAGCTTAAGTTCCATTGCTCTGTACTTTTGCTGGAAGTTATGAATACAGCAAATAACATCCCGTGGCAATTTCTCATCCACTCCTCTAGCTTTAAGAGTGCAGTGAGTGCTATTCAGTTTAACTTCACTCTCAGGCGATCTCTTGATTATATCACTGAAAAGCTCCCTCAAGATTTAATTGTGCTTGCAGCATCCTCCATATTATTTCCTGGCAACAACACTTGGGAGCTAGATAAGAATTGTTTCAGAGCCTCCGCTGTATGTAGTTTTCCAGTATAAATGATCTCCTGCGAGATATGCTGCAGCAATGTGTGGTGGTTTATCTCAATGATATCCTTATCCATCTCGAGAACCATCATGCAGAGAAAATGACCTGTTCTGTAAATTGGAGAAATGTGAGTTCCAGCACAAACAGATTACATTTTTGGGCTATATTATTTCTGACACTGGATTCTCTATGGATCAAGAAAAACTTTCTGCTGTACTACAATGGCCTCGATCAACGGGTCTACACTCCATCCAGCATTTTCACAGCTTTGCCAATTATTATCAGAAGTTCAAACACAACTTTTCTTCTCCGGTCACAGACATGACCAGGAGACATGGCAATCCACAACATTGCTCTCAGGAAGTCATTACAGAATTTGCATCTTTCAAAGCTGTGATCCAGTACTGACCCTAAACCTACCTTACCATTCATCCTCAAAGTCGATGCATCTGAGATGGGAGTCCTACCCCAAAGCTCCATGCATCCATGCAGGTATTTCTCGAAGAAAGAACTGTAAAGTGGCTGGGCATCCAGGTAAAAACAATTATAATGATCAATCTCTCTGTCAGACCTCAACCTCGCCTCACACATCCTGCAGGGACTCCCTACCCATTCCAGCCAACTCCCAACCCTGGGTGTCCTGCAGGGGGCCACACGATAGTGGTGTAGGCCGCATCCCCGGCCTGTAGTATGGCCCGCCTCACGAGGGTGTCAGGCTGATGGTGGGGTGCATGTCCTGCAGCCCTACGGTGCGCTCCCATTGGGGGATGCATGAAAGAAGGGTATAGGAGGCAGCTCCCACTCCTGTCTCCTATATCTGGCTAAAGCCATAAGAGGGTGCCAACCTGCAGGTTGGTGGGGGCGGGTTTAAGGTCCTGGCACCCTATTTAATGCTTTCTCTTTTTCAAGCTTGTAATGTGGCTAGTCTTCCTACAGTTTGTTGCTATTCAACCTACAGACCTTATACCCTTACTACTTACTGATCTCCCAGCTCCTGAACCTTTGGCTTGTATTTGGACTTCGGTTCCCTCACCACTCCTGACCTTGGCTTACCCATAACTGACCCATAATCTACCTGCCTTGTCCCTATAACTAACTAATAACTGTTTTTGACATCGCTTTGCCTACTCCCTTGGTACTGTTGCCCTCTGAGCTTTTCCTAGTGTGTGCACCACCTAGGGCCATCATCCCTGCGCTATGCTCCCAGGTGCAAACCCTGACACAAGCAATTTTTGTTGCCAAGTCTCCGCTCAGATATCACCACTTTTGTACCCAACTGTCCTGTGTGTGCTCAACATAAGGAGCCACAACACCTTTCAGTGGGCCTCCTGCAAACTGCACCTAATTGTTTACAAGCCCGTATACACTTGTCCATGAATATTATTGTTGATCTTCCAGTCTCCCATGGCAATATAGTCATTCTCATGATTGTTGACTGTTTCTTTAAGATGTAGCATTGCATTCCCTTGGAAAAATTACCTACTTCCCAAGAGCTTGCCTCTTTTTTTGCTCAGGTAGCCTTTTGCTTATATGGGTTACCCAAAGTGATAATTTCAGATTGGGGTAGACAGTTTGTGCCCATATTCTGGAGAGCTTTCTGTACTCATATGGGAATTCAGCTTTCCTTCTACGCGTCCTACCATCCACAATCCATTGGTGCGAGCTAACCAAACCTTTGAACAGATTCTGCATTGATACATTTCAGATCACAAGTATGACTGGTTATTCCTGATTAAGGTTCATCTTTGGTTCCTGACCCTGGCCCTTGCCTCTTGGATTTTGCTCATTAACTATTTTTGCCATTTTTCTATTTATTAATAATAAATGTGCTTTGCATCTTTCTTTTTGTCTCTGTCTGGCTCCTGATTCCTAATAGTTATTTTGGCTTGTATTATTCCAGGAATTCTGGTAGGGCTCAGGAGAGCTCTCACGAAATGCACCCATACAATGTGGCCATTAAACCGGAAACCCAATAAAAGTTATTGCTTATATAATGGAGTGCACACTTTTTTGTAGTTGTTGGTGCACTACATAATTGTTGTTGAACAATTCCCCTGATGCATGTTTTTCTGGAAGTATGTGGGGCTCTGACAGGGCTGCCGGAAATTGGTCCTGTGGATTAATCTATTTGTAATTCATGGGCAATCTGGTCAGTCAGTCAGAAGTTATTATCTGGCATTTGAAATCCCAGGCTGAGAATGTCAAAACTCAGTGGAGGATGAATAAATAAAGATTTTTGGTTGATGGCCCCTCTGCATGGATCGACGATAACAATTCTAAGGTATTGTCAGGCACCTACCTCGCGGCAGCAGCCTGTCTCCTCATGAGGCCCCAAACTGGGGGGGGGGGGGGGGTGATTTAGCAGGCACTCAGCGTGTCCTTGCCAATTTCCTGCAAGCATTCAGGAGTCTGTTGCTCTGCTTCCTGTGCTCTCACATGGGGGCAGAACTGTTGAACCTGGTGTGGCAACGGGGCTTGTAGAGGGAATAAGAAACCAAAGGGAGATACCTAGGAGTGGGGTCCATGAAGCTGCTGAGTGACTCCACCCACAGCCCTATAAAACCTACAGACTCCCTGAGCATGGTGCTCAGATATTGTTTTGTTGTTGCCCAGTGCACTGTGTGTCCTTGAGCTGCTATTTCCAGTATCCTATTTGTGGCTGACCTTGTTTTGTAACCCAGATTAACCCCTTGCCTGCCACCTGCCTTTGACCTTGTTTTGTGATCTGGATTAACCCCTTGCCTGCCTGTGACCTTGTTTTGTGACCCGGATTTACCCCTTGCCTGCCGCCTTCCCTCTTGACCTTGGACTGTTAACGAATTACTCTTATGTCTGCTGTCCCAACCTTTGCTTGGATGCTGGACTATTCTTCATATTTTTATCTATACCTGCATCTTGGGCTCCTCTACTCCAACTCTGCTAGATCGATCCCTTCATAATATTTGAGCCATCTATGGAGCCCGCAAGTGTAACTGAGATTATGACCCAGCAACTGGCTGCACTAAACCAAATGGTACAACACCTGCAGGCCGGAAAGGCTATGCTACAGCAATGATTTCAGGAGCTTCACAATGGACAGTCCGTGACCCAGCACTTAGTCTTCCACAAGCCGCAGTCACTCCAGAAACTTGCATACCGTTGCCAGATACGTTTTCCTGAGACCGGTCCCATTTTCAATCTTTTCTTACATTGTGTCAGATACTATTTACTCTGAAGCCACGTACATATGCCACTGATTATATACTGGTTCATAATGCTATTGCCCTACTGGACTGTGCACCTCACCAATGGGCCCACCATTTGCTGCAAATAAATAGCCCTCTACATAATTCTTGGGAGATGTTTCAGCAAGCTATGAGCACTCTCTATGAAAACCATCATAGCCTACTACTGTGCAAGCAATGTTACATAATCTCCATCACGGCAGAAGACTGGTGGAAGAGTACATTACAGAGTTCCATCAATCAGCAGTTGAGACTGCTTGGAACAAATCAGTGCCATCTGGGACTTTCAGATACTTTGAAGGATGACGTTTCCCTCATAGGAGTTCCTCCCAGTTTGGCAGCACTTGTGGATTTGTCCATCTAGGAAGATTCCGCAAAGTGGTGCCTGTAATGGGCTCTGATTCACAGTCCACCTATACGACGCCCACTCCATATGTTTGTACTCCGTTATCTTTTCCCACATAATAGAACAACCTATGCAAATAGGCATCTTTAAGATACAGAATGGTCAAGGAGGAGAGCACAAAACGTGTGTCATATGTAGCACAATTGTACTGAATGTCCATCCCAATTCAGAGGTAAACCTTGGCTGGCTTATCCTTCCATGTTTTTAGGGCCTACTAATCCTGCTCCTCATCTCTTTGTCTTTCTTTCACTACAGTGGACTGACACCAGCCATAATAAACTCAGGGACCAGTTGTTATTTTATGGATATAGCCCTTGCTCTGAAACTCCAAATCCCTTGTCAACCCAAGTCCTCTTCTGTTTATGTCCAATTGGTGGATGGCCTCTGGTCCATTGACCTTCTGCTGACTCTGGAAAAAGACACCAAGAGACCATCCTATTTGATTTGGTGCCATCCCCACTTTTTCCTATCATACTTGGCCTTCCATGGCTCAGACGTCACAACCCATCCATATATTGGCACACTGGTTCCCTGGTATTTTTCTTCCTCCTTTTGTGTCGCACTGTCTTTTCAAGCCTTCAATGCCTCAAGAACACCTCCTTCTTGTCAATAGCACTAAGGAGACCCCGACTATACCTTCCATATATCAAGAATTCACAGACATATTTGAGAGAAAAGGGGTAGACAAGTTGCCACCACACAGGAGTTATGATTGCCCTATCAATCTCCTCCTGGGTTCTCCGAACCCATACGGATGTATTTACCCATTATCTGTACCTGAAATGCACACGCCCAAGGAATATACAAAGGTGCTCTGAAGAAAGGCTTCATACTACCCTCTACATCTCCTGTGGGTGCAGGCATATTTTTTGTAGGCAAAAAGGACAGAGCCCTAAACCCTTGTGTGGACTACAGGCAACTCAACACCATAACCATCAGGAACCGGTATCAGTTACCTCTCATACCCGAACTGCTGGCTCGTCTAAGCACAGCCCATCTACACTAAAATTGATAACTTAGTGAGGATCACTAAGAGGGACATGAGTGGAAGACGGCATTTCGGTCCAGATACACTTTCTTAATGATGTATTTCATGATTACCTGGATGTATTCATGGTCGTCTACCTCGATAATATATTGGTGTTCTCTCCTTCTTTGGTTGAACATCATGTACACATGCGCAAAGTGCTTTCCCAACTTCGTGAACATAATCTAAATGCCAAACTTGAGAAGTGTACCGTTGACAGTTGAATTTATGGGATTCATGCACCACAAGGGTTGCCGATGGACTATAAGAAGATTTTAAAGGAAGAGAAAGGTGTTTTCAGGCACTATAACAACAAATATTCACATAAGCTGCTCAAAAATATTAAAGGTGCGTGTCCCCTTTAAACACCTCTTGGAAAAGATGTATAGTGATAAAAAAGGAGATAAATAATTTACAGCAACAGAATAAGAACACACATATATACTTCCATTTTTTGAGGAGAACATAAGGTAGCACTCCCCCCCCCCCCCCCCCCGATCTTACATAAAATTGTGGTGACCACTTTCACGAGGGTCACTTCAGCACCATTGGTTCATCTGAAAGTAGTTAATTACAGCATTTATTTAGACAATATTTACAAGAGTATCTTCATATACACATTATTAGCCTATCTCCGTGCAGTGGCTGTTCACATTTGTATTTTGATCATTCGTACTGTTCTTATTTTGGGATTCCTTATATATTGCTGAAATAATATTAAAAATAAAAACGAATACAAAAATAAAAATAAATCTAAATACAAAAATGAATAAATAAAAATAAATATAAAAATAGAAGTAAATTAAAAAAATAATAAATAAAACATAATATAAATATGGACATAGCCATCAAAATAAAAAATAATACATGTAAATATAAAGTCCTTGTAACACGAAACATGTACAACAATTTCTGAGTTTTGCCAACTTCTACAGGAAGTTTATCCGTCACTTTTCCTGGGTGGTTCAGCCCCTCAACTTCTTGACGAAGAAGGGACAGTGGTTTCTTTGGACACCTGATACTTCAATATCTTAAACTTCTTTTTACCACAGCATCTAAAAAGACTCATAACCCACGAGAGAAACTACAAGAATGGCAATAGCTTGGCCTGAAACAAGCCCTTGAAGATTGGATTTCATCTCCTATATATACCAAAATGAAACTTCATCCCAATTTTGGTATTATCAGACCATCGTAATCTGGAGTACCTTGCGTACTGCGAAGATACTGAAACCATTTCAGGCCACTTGGCTTTTTTTCTTAGTCATTTTTCCTTGCACATCATGTACAACCCAGGTTCTAAGAATGGCAAGGCCGATGCTTTATCTCATCTATACGAGGGTATGGAGGATGAAGACAAAGAGACAGAGACCATACTGCACAAGGGACACTTCGCGGCTACATCAGTCATCAGTTATTGGAAAACTACATACCTACAGTACTCCCACAATGACAAAAGACACCCCTCAAATACAGCCCCATTATAGTCTCCTGTATTTCCACAAAATAGTATATATTCCTCCACATGTTCATCCCAAGGTCCTTGACTTACCTCACACTACTTTACTTGTTGGCCACGAGACATACCAAAGACAAGAACTCATCAGGAGAAATTTCTGGTGGCTCATCATGATGAACAATGTAACTGCCTATGTGACTGCCTGCCAGATCTGTGCCACTACCAAAGAACCCAGGAAGAAACAAGAAGGTCTATTACTACCATTGTCGGTTCTTACCCGTCCTTGGATTGAAATCGCTATGGACTTCCTCCTGCACAGAGATACACCACCATCCTAGTTGTGGTAGACAGATTAACTAAAATGGTGTACTTCATCCCTGTCAAGAAACTTCCTACCATTACTGAGATAACATCTATATTCATTAAGGAGATTTTTCATCTACATGGGCTTCCCGAGACCATCACTTCTCTTCAGGGGAGGCAATTCATGTCCCATTTTTGTCATGCCTTCTGTCAAGGACTACATGTTCACCTGAATCAGCATTTCACCCCAGACCAATGGGCAGACAGAATACACAAATCAAACCTTCGAACAGTATCTATAATGTTTTTGTTATATATTTACAGGATGAGTGGCTTCAGTTATTGCCTACAGCAGAATTTGCCTACAACAATCAGGTACAACATTCCACAGGCATTTCTCCTTTCTTCTCTAACTATGGTTACCATCCTGTTATGCTGCCTGGTTCACCGATATCTGGACCTTTACTAGAGGCCTCTACACATCTCCATGACCGAATTCGGTCCTTTGGTTAGCACAAGCATTATGCAGACCGTAATCATACCCCAGAACTGTCTTACCAACCTGGGGACAAAGATTTGTTATCTAAATTGCATCTTCGACTCAACTGCTCATCAAAAAAACTAGGACCTTGGTACATCAGACCATTTCCCATTCTGCAGAAGATCGGTTCCACAGCAGTACATCTCAGACTACCAGACACCTATCAGGATCATTACAAGATCCAACAGATACTAGTCTCAAGTATCAGAAGATTCCATCTAGAGTACGTTATAGATTGGAATATCTTTGAATAAGAATACCAGAACATCCCTGGGAACCTGGAAAAAACCTCCACACTGCTTCCAAGATTAGTTATTTTCATGCCCATCATCCTGATCACCCTGGTCTGGGATGTCCACGGAGATCCGTCTGCAGGGGGTTCCTGTCAGGCACCTACCACGGCTGTGGTCTGTCTCCTCCGTGATGTCCTGATGGGGTGCGTGGGCACACAGAGGAGTCCTTCCCCATCTACTGCAAGCTTCCTTCCTCTCTCTGGGAGTCCGTTCCTCTGCTCCTTGTGTTCTTGCATGGGCGCAGAGCTGGCAACCCTGGTGGTTGCAGAGGAGGTGGGGCTTATGACTGAGTGTGCAGCACCTTCCCCTAGACTAAGCAACCAATGGGAGACATGGAGGGTGGGGTTTGTGAAGCTGCTGAGAAGGCTCCGCCCAACAACCCTATAAAACCTCCAGACTCACTGTTTTCCACTATTGTTTTGCTGTTGCCCAGTGCACAGTGTGTCCTTGAGCTCTACTATTCCCAGTATCCTATTTGTTGTTGACTTTGTTTTTAACCCAGATTGACCCCTTACCTGCTTCCTGCCTTTGACCTTGTTTTGTGTCCTGGATTTACCCTTTTGTGTCCTGGATTTACCCTTTGCCTACCACCTGCATTTAACCCTGCTTGTAACCTGGATTACTCTTTGCCTGCTTCTTGCCATCTTGACCTTGGACTGTTTACAGATTACTCTTTTGCATAGGTATCCGCAGAAATTTTTTCAGGGGGGGGCATAATTTTACCGTCATCCTTTCTGCGCCGCGCCTCTTTTTGACAAGTTATCATGAAGTGGAGGAGCTTTGTCATTATTAGTGAAGGCATGCAAAGGGTTGATAAACCCTGCACCAGATACAGATCCACAGCACCAGATATAAACCAACCACACTAGATATAGCCTCACTGCACCAAATATAGACCCACTGTGCCAGATATAGACCCACAACACCAGATATTAACCCACGGTACCAGCTAAAAACCCATGACACAAGATATAAACCACAGCACCAGATAAATATCCAGAGCTCTAGCTGAAACTCCACAGCAACAGATAGAACAACATAGCAAAGATATAACCCCATAGCACCAGATACAACACTATAGCACACAATATAACCTCTCAGCACCAGACACAACACTATAGCACACAATATAACCCCACAGCACCAGACACAACACTATAGCACACAATATAACCCCACAGCACCAGACACAACACTATAGCACACAATATAACCCCACAGCACCAGATACAACACTATAGCACACAATATAACCTCTCAGCACCAGACATAACACTATAGCACACAATATAACCTCTCAGCACCAGACACAACACTATAGCACACAATATAACTCCACAGCACCAGATACAACACTATAACACACAATATAACCCCACAGCACCAGATACACTATAGCACACAATATAACCCCACAGCACCAGATACAACACTATAGCACACAATATAACCTCACAGCACCAGATACAACACTATAGCACACAATATAACCTCACAGCACCAGATAAACTATAGCACACAATATAACCTCACAGCACCAGATACACTATAGCACACAATATAACCCCACAGCACCAGATACAACACTATAGCACATAATATAACCCTGCAGCACCAGATACAACACTATAGCACACAATATAACCTCACAGCACCAGATACACTATAGCACACAATATAACCTCACAGCACGAGATACACTATAGCACACAATATAACCCCACAGCACCAGATACAACACTATAGCACACAATATAACCTCACAGCACCAGATACACTATAGCACACAATATAACCTCACAGCACCAGATACACTATAGCACACAATATAACCTCACAGCACAGCACAGCTTTTGTGTCCTGGATTTACCCTTTGCCTACCACCTGCATTTAACCCTGCTTGTAACCTGGATTACTCTTTGCCTGCTTCTTGCCGTCTTGACCTTGGACTGTTTACAGATTACTCTTTTGCATAGGTATCCGCAGAAATTTTTTCAGGGGGGGGCATAATTTTACCGTCATCCTTTCTGCGCCGCGCCTCTTTTTGACAAGTTATCATGAAGTGGAGGAGCTTTGTCATTATTAGTGAAGGCATGCAAAGGGTTGATAAACCCTGCACCAGATACAGATCTACAGCACCAGATATAAACCAACCACACTAGATATAGCCTCACTGCACCAAATATAGACCCACTGTGCCAGATATAGACCCACAACACCAGATATTAACCCACGGTACCAGCTAAAAACCCATGACACAAGATATAAACCACAGCACCAGATAAATATCCAGAGCTCTAGCTGAAACTCCACAGCAACAGATAGAACAACATAGCAAAGATATAACCCCATAGCACCAGATACAACACTATAGCACACAATATAACCTCCCAGCACCAGACACAACACTATAGCACACAATATAACCCCAGAGCACCAGACACAACACTATAGCACACAATTTAACCCCACAGCACCAGACACAACACTATAGCACACAATATAACCCCACAGCACCAGATACAACACTATAGCACACAATATAACCTCTCAGCACCAGACATAACACTATAGCACACAATATAACCTCTCAGCACCAGACACAACACTATAGCACACAATATAACCTCACAGCACCAGATAAACTATAGCACACAATATAACCTCACAGCACCAGATACACTATAGCACACAATATAACCCCACAGCACCAGATACAACACTATAGCACATAATATAACCCTGCAGCACTAGATACAACACTATAACACACAATATAACCCCACAGCACCAGATACACTATAGCACACAATATAACCCCACAGCACCAGATACAACACTATATCACACAATATAACCTCACAGCACCAGATACAACACTATAGCACATAATATAACCCTGCAGCACCAGATACAACACTATAACACACAATATAACCCCACAGCACCAGATACACTATAGCACACAATATAACCCCACAGCACCAGATACAACACTATAGCACACAATATAACCTCACAGCACCAGATACAACACTATAGCACACAATATAACCTCACAGCACCAGATAAACTATAGCACACAATATAACCTCACAGCACCAGATACACTATAGCACACAATATAACCCCACAGCACCAGATACAACACAATAGCACATAATATAACCCTGCAGCACCAGATACAACACTATAGCACACAATATAACCTCACAGCACCAGATACACTATAGCACACAATATAACCTCACAGCAAGAGATACACTATAGCACACAATATAACCCCACAGCACCAGATACAACACTACAGCACACAATATAACCTCACAGCACCAGATACACTATAGCACACAATATAACCTCACAGCACCAGATACACTATAGCACACAATATAACCTCACAGCACCAGATAAACTATAGCACACAATATAACCTCACAGCACCAGATACACTATAGCACACAATATAACCCCACAGCACCAGATACAACACTATAGCACATAATATAACCCCGCAGCACCAGATACAACACTATAGCACACAATATAACCTCACAGCACCAGATACACTATAGCACACAATATAACCTCACAGCACCAGATACACTATAGCACACAATATAACCCCACAGCACCAGATACAACACTATAGCACACAATATAACTCCACAGCACCAGATACAACACTATAGCACACCATGTAACCCAACAGCACTAGACACAACACTATAGCACACAATATAAACACAAAGCAACAGATTCCCTAAACACCCAAATTCCTAAATCCATGACATTTCTTTATCTCTTTCCCCCTTTTTTATATGTTTTATTCCTCCATGTTTGCCATCTCTTTCCCCATCATTTTATGTGTTTTATTCCTCCATGTCAGTGACCTCTTTTCACCTACATTTTATCTTTTCTGCCCCATGTCACCATTTTGTCTGTATTCTGCTCCAATCAATCACCTCACAACACTATAGCACACAATATAAACACAAAGCAACAGATTCCCTAAACACCCAAATTCCTAAATCCATGACATTTCTTTATCTCTTTCCCCCTTTTTTATATGTTTTATTCCTCCATGTTTGCCATCTCTTTCCCCATCATTTTATGTGTTTTATTCCTCCATGTCAGTGACCTCTTTTCATCCTCTATTATCTTTTCTGCCCCATGTCATCCCATTTTGTTTGCAATCTGCTTCCATCTATCACATCATTTTATCCTCCACTATCTTTTCTGCCCCATCCACTTGTCACCATGTTGATGTGAGCAGAGCCTGGTCAGAGGAGCTGCTCAGACTGGACAAATGGAGACCTCAGGGAAATGGGAGGGACCTCCTTGGATTTACCCCACTCTTCCATGTACCTTAAAGCTATTATAAGCTCTTCCTACCTGTTACAGAGGCTCAGCTATGGTCTCTGAGTATCTTCCCCTGCAGGCTCTCTTCTGTCAGTCATGCTGTCACATGGAGGGCTGAGGGGCGGGGCTATAACTTCATATCCCCGGGCACCCCTGTCATTGGCTCTCCATGAAGCATGACTGACAGCTGCAGAGACCTGCACCAATGTGGATGGGAGACCAATATTACAGCAAGCAGAGTTGCAGAGAGCAACAGCTTTGGGTGCTACCTCCTACCCCAGCAACTGGTGTGCAGTCCCCTAGGGACAACTAGAGGCTACATACTGAGAAAAAAATAATAATAATTAAAAAAAAAAAATTCAAAGGGGGCAAGCCCCCCCCTTGCCCCCCCCCCCCCCTGCGGACGCCCATGCTCTTTTGTCTGCTACCTGTCCCTGACCTTTGCTTTAATACAGGACTATGCTTTACATTTATATCTACACCTGCATCCTGGGCTCCTCTATGCCAACTCTAGACGGATCACTACAGGTGTTGATCAGGACATCTTTTTACACAACATGCACCCTTTGAGTGCCAGGAGAGTGGGTAGTTATTTCCAATACCCACCCTCCTGGCACCCACAGGGTGGTTACGGGATTGACTTCATCCCCCTACCTAGGTAGGTTCATTTTTTATGTGAGGCCAAGGATTGGGGGCCAATGGAGACTATACACCCTTGGTGCTCATGATTTATTTAACGGCTTTGTGGGGGTGGTAACATAGATCCAGTTTGCACATTAAGCAATGTCAATGTGCAAACTAGAGTTTTAAGTTACCAATAACGTTACCAGTATTATGCAGTTAGGTTTATTTGATTTTCAAACTAAAATGAAAATGTTACACATGTGGGTAAATGGACCCAAGTAGGGTCAGGGTTCATTTAATTTGGTTAAGGCCCCTGGACAGGGGAGAACCAGAATATTACTTAAGAGTGGAGGAATGAGTTCTGTATCACTGTGATGAGTGGTATATTTATTAATGGGTCAGGGACCCTGAGCAAGTCTCTGGCCCATTATTTCATTGGGGTTGGCGGGGGGGGCTGGAACCATTTGGCAGGCTCCCTTACTTTATCAGGGAGTGCAGGGGGTGGGAGCCAGGAGCATCAGTAGCTCCTATCACTGGTTTAATTTTAGAAGGGGTTAAAGGGCTTCTTGCCCTGGCAACCCAAATGTGTTGGGGCTCGGAGCCATTTTTTCAAAATGGTTAATGAATACCATTTTGTGAGGTCAAGATGAGGCATCCAAGGGGAAGGGGGGTATGTCCGAGGTTGTGGTAATCTCAACCTCCAGTCTTTTAGGATTTTAGTGAGTAGACCCCAATGCATCTGCAATATAAACCTTTATCAGTAAATTACTCTACAGAGTTTGCTATTTGCCTTTCTATGTCATAATGTTACACATGACTGTGACATGTTAAAAGAAGTAAACTGGCTGACACTTGCCTCTAGATGCACTTACAAACTATCTTGCTTAGTTCATAATAACTTTACTGTAAAGCAACTACTCTATTGAAGCAGTAAGCTCATTCAACAAATTCAGGTCCATCTTACCAGGCATTCCACATTACAAAAAGGACAGAGGTTGAGGTGCCTTACATAGCTTCTCATATATGAAATAACCTCCCAAATACCATCAAATCCTTCACTACTCTAAAATCCCTGAAAAATAACTCTTTACTTCTAAAAACAAGCTGAAATTGTTAATAAATTACAATATTTCTCAACACACACACACACACATATATATATATATATATATATATATATATATATATATGTTTTATATTTATAAATGTGTATCTTGGTATGCCCTCTCCACAACTGACTCTTAGCTGGACAGATATGTATAGGAGCACCCACAGCATGAAATAAATAGTGATCCATAGTTTTTTAAAAGAGATAACATAGTCAGTGAATTATTTCGGTGCTACCAATGGTTTTTATAGGTGCAAATGTGCAAAGCTTGTGCTACTAGTAAACAGGATCACACATTTCAGATCCCATTATAATTCTAAATAAGATCATTTTTATTTTGATGTGATCTTTTCTTTTTTCCTTATTATCATTTTTGCTTTCTATTTAACTAATTTGCGGTTTATTTGATTAATGTTACCTACTGATGTTACCTACAGCTAATTATGATTCACTGTTCTATCTACATATTTTTTCAGGACTCTAGATATGCACATATTTGAACTGTTTATTTTAAAATATGAAAATGTATAAATATATTTTGGTTGAATTTTGTGTATGGGATTAAAAGGTATATGTATTTATAAGCAATATGAATGTGAAATAACTATGTGTGATTTTACTTGAATTGTGGGTAACTATATAATAACTGCCCCACAAAGTTTGAAGCACATATAGTTTTTGGCATACAAACATACAGGAATTGAGGCTAAAAGGACAGCTCATGGCAGAGGCGGTATGCACATGAATAAACTGCTCAGTGAAAAGCATCTGACACACCCCATTCGCTTCATATGCTTTATTCCTGTGAGATACATTTCTTCTTATCTTCCTTCGGTCAAAGCAAATCTCCAGGACTCAACCCTTGTCTTGGACTACATTTGGAGGAACTCCATCATGATCAACTTTCGCTGATTCCATTTTATGCTTCAGTTATTTAATCATGCTCACTGATTTTAAAATAAGCATCTCTATATTTTTTACCCTGTACACTATTGGTGCTCTCTGCATTATTTTGTATTTACGTACACTTTGATTGAGTATAGTTTGAAGAAGCCATTTTGTGGGTCTGTAAGAAGGAATTCTCCTATAGCCAATTTTATGGCCACGCTTAAGCATAATAACTTAGCAGTATGCTACTCTACCTTTGTGAGTACACTTTTTAATATGCCTATATTTTGTAGACCCTTAAATGTTGAAATGTGTTTAAAATTGTTCTAAAAATGCTCCCTCAGTTACAAAAGAGAAATTTCAATATAAATAAATTAAAAACACATTTGTGCTTATGAGTTAATTGCGTCTTTTCATTAAATATTCCATTAGTATATATTACAATTTAAATATATTATTTTTTGTATTCTTGTCAATACTTATAAAGCAATCCCTTAACATTTTTCTAGGGCGACAAAGAAGCAGAACTTGGCCTTCCTTTCTCTCCACTGTGTGACCGCAATTCAACAATGGTAGCTCAGTCCCAAATAGGTGAGATCAGTTGTTTGTTTATTTTTATTTTTATATAATAGAATTAAGTTTGTTAATTAACTATGAGAAGCATTAATGTTGTTTTAGTATTATGAGTATTATAACAAAGAATGTAAACTATAGTCGTCATACAATGGTTGTAACTATACATGCCTATGTAACAATAAAGCAAGACAATATTTAACTTGACATGCAATGTGAAATTGACAAAAAGGAATATGAATCATATTGTCCTTCTTACAGGGCAGAAATGGCACTACCTATCTTTTAGTTCCATACAATTAATGCATGAATCTAAATAAAAATACACTCCAAATAGGTGATGCAAGTTTTCAAATTAAAATTCTATTTGAATAGAATATGTCTATGGATGTGCATGTCTATTTGATAAATTGTCTGTAACGGATTAATTGTTAACCTACATAAAACCTAACAAGCTGAGGTAAGCAACATATATTGAACAGAATAGGTGCTAACACACATGAAGTAAGAACCATGAGAAAATAAAGTGCACAACAAAGGGCATGGTGACTGATTAACTCCTTGGCAACACAGAACGGACTAGGTCCATCCTGTGTGCCGAGGCGTTAGTGAAACAGGACGGACCTAGTCCGTCCTGTGTCAAAACGAGCACTGAAAGCGGAGTTTTTCCGCTTTCAGTGCTCACACGGTATTGTAAAGATGCTTCCGTATGGAAGCATCGTTCAATACTGAAAAAAATGCCCGTCGGCATTTCGATCGCTCCGGAGAGCGATTGAAATGCCGGTTTTAAAGGCACAGCGCCATTTCAAAAACGAGCATAGGAAACAAATTTTTCGTTTCCTATGCTCAGAAAGTTTTTCTGACTACCTCGCAAGTCGAGGCAAACAGGAACACAAAAAAAAATTGCACGATCTTGGTCACTGTGTGACCAAGATGGCGCTGCCCTTCTAATGGCAAGAGCACAGGAGGCAGGAAGTACCTCTGCCACTCTCTGGCAGCCACACGAATCAGTGACTGAGAGGCACACTGACAAGCAGTGGGGATGCTCTGATGAGCATCCCCACTGACTGGTCAGATCAATATTAACCCTATATTGATCTGACCAGTTATGATCTGCCTCCCTCTCCTCACATTTTTTTTAGTGAGGGAGAGAGACAGATCAAAGTTTTAAATGTAAGTAAAAGTACAAAAAAAGAATAAATACACAACACATGAATAATAAAAGAATATAAAAAAAAATGTATTAAAGCAATTCCCTGCGTTTAACCCCTTCCCTGCCACTGATCTTGCGTAAGCAGTGATCGTGCACATCAGCGCATTTCTTTTTGCTGTTTGTGCATTATTTAGGGGTACATTTTTTTGTACTGTAATTTATTACAGTGCTACAAAGGCTCTTCTAAGAGTTATTAACCCATTCTTTGCAGTCGATCACTGCTTACGCAATGATATTGACGCCAAAGCAATTTTTATCTGCCTGCATATTTTTTTTTATTTTTATTTTTTACACATACCCACTAGGGGATTACATGTAAAGTAAAAATATTTGAGATTTTTTTTTTAAAGATGTCTGAGCGCATAGCGATCAGTAACAGCGAATAAGTGGCAAAGGAGGTTTTGCGATTTCTCAATTAAGCTCACCATTCGCCCTGTTCAGATCAAAATTGGTTGGATCAATATTCACAAATATTGATCTGCCTCCCTCTCCTCACTTACATTTTTGTGACGGAAAGAGACAGATCAGTATTAGTGATATAAAATAACATTTTATAAAATTGGCAGGTTTTATGAAAGTCTTTCACTGTGTATTAACCCCTTCCCTGCCATTAATCACTGTATAAGCAGTAATCTTGCACAGCAACCGTGTGCTTTGCTGTCTGCACTGTTTTATTGATTAATAACTTTGTACTGTAATGTATTACAGTACTAGATAGGCTCTTCTAAGAGCTATTAACCACTTCTTTTGCTCGAGATCACTGCTTACGCACTGATTCTGAGGCCGTGGACACATGGTTAAATTTTGACCCTGGTCAGCTTTCTGATACATCATCTAGTAAAAAATATATGGTTTGGTGGGGGTAAATTACATTGGCTGGCTTCAAAGATATATCCCATAAAGGACACGGACGCATTTTGACTACATGTCAAAATTCCAAGTTGGAATTTTGAGATGCGCATCTCACAAATGTTGCCTTCTAGCCAAAAAACAAACCAACAAACCTATGCATGGGTGCTATCCCTGTACTCGGGAGATGTTGCTGAACACATATTGGGTTGTTGTTTGGCAGTGACATATACCAGAATCTGTGAATTCATGCCTGAAGTACAATGCATGTGGAAAAAAAAATCACAAAAAAGTACTACCACAAACTTTTACAAAGGCTGGTGGTAGAATTAGTACATATACAGGATTAAAATACCACCATTTGAAATACCTTAGGATGTCTATTTTCCAAAAATATATGGTTTGATGGGGTAAAATTCATCGGACAGCTTCAAAAGTGTCCCAAATGGAACATGGGCGCAGGCTGACTACATGTCAAAATTCCAAGTTGGAAATGCACCCCCCCATAAAAGTGGCCTTTTAGCCCCCAAGCAACCCAACAAACCTATGCATGGGTGGTATCCCTGTACTCAGAAGATGTTGCTAAACACATATTGGGGTGTTGTTTTTCACTGACACATAACAGGATCTGTGAATTCATGCTCGAAGTGCAATGTATGTGGAAACAAAACATTAAAAAATTACTAACTTAAAATTTGGCTTGTGGTAGAATTAGTGCATGGAAAGTGTTAAAATACTATCATTTGAAATACCCTACGGTGTCTAGTTTGCTAAAATGTATGGTTTTGTGGGGTAAAATACACATTCTGGCTTCACAAATGTCCCAAATGGAACATGGGCGCAGGTTTTCTGCATGTTAGAATTCCAAGTTGAAAAACCAAAAAGCGCACCTTTCAAATGTGGCCTTTTAACTCCCAAATAATCTAACTAACCTACACATGGGTGGTATCCCTGTACTCAGGAGATGTTGCTGAACACATATTGAGGTGTTGTTTGGCACTGGCATATAATAGGATCTGTGAATTCATGCCCGAAGTACAATGTATGTGAAAAAAAATTACTATCAATAAAATTGACATAGGCTGGTGGTAGAATTAGTGCATGGAAAGTGTTAAAATACTACCATTTGAAATACCCTAGGGTGTCTAGTTTTCTAAAATATATGGCTTTGTGGGGTGGAATACACTTTTTGGCTTCAAAAATGTCCCAAATGGGACATGGGCGCAGGTTTTCTGCACTTCAGAATTCCAAGTTGGAAAACCAAAAAGCGCACCTCTCAAATGTGGCCTTTTAACCCCAAATAACCTAACCAACCTATACATGGGTGGTATCCCTGTACTCAGGAGATGTTGCTGAACACATATTGAGGTGTTTTTTGGCACTGACATATAACAGGATCTGTGAATTCATGCCCAAAGTACAATGTATGTGAAAAAAAATTACTACCCAAAACATTGACATAGGCTGGTAGTATAATTAGTGCATGGAAAGTGTTAAAATACTACCATTTGAAATACCCTAGGGTGTTTAGTTTTAAAAAGTATATGGCTTTGAGGGGTAGAATACACTTTCTGGCTTCAAAAATTTGAAATGCGCACCCCCTAAATGTGGCCTTTTATCCCCAAAACAAACCAACAAACCTATGCATGGGTGGTATCCATGTACTCAGGAGATGTTGCTGAACACATATTGAGGTGTTATTTGGAAATACCCCTTCACATTTTAAGGTAATGTTTACCTTAATTGCAATCTATGTGAAAAATTTAAAAAAATATTTTTTGCTGCAAACTTTGGCAAAGATTGGTGGTAAAATGGCTACATGAAATGTGTCAAAATACCCCAAGTTAAATGCCCTGAGTGGTCTAGTTTTCAAAAATATGTACATGTTGGGGGTCATTCATGGAGTTAATACAGAAATCAGTGTTACAATGTCACTATCGCTAATTTTGAAAAAAAGGATTTTAAAATAGCTTTTCACTACTTATAGTTCTGGCCCTGTAACATGAATAAAAAAGCACAAAAACATAAAACATGGGCTATTTATGAGCTCAGGACATATATTAGAAACTATTTATCAGTGTTTTTTTGTTTTCTCTTGTACATGAGTATACGATTTTTCAAATAAAAGTCATAAAAAAGATTTTTTTAAATATTATTGCCATATTTTATTATTTTTTTTACATCAAATTATATGCTATTATCAAAATAATGGTATCAAAAGAAAGTCCTTCTTATAACGATAAAAACGATATATAGTTTGTGGGGGTACACTAAATGAGACAGAAATAAATTACAGCAAAACACAAACACCTCAGAAATGTTAAAACAGCCCATGTCACCAAGCGTCTGACAAGCCAAAAAAGTAATGTCAGTAAGGGGTTAAGGATAGTAATAATCCTTTAGTAAATCTGTATTACATTTTATCATCTAAATATTGTTTTTACTATGAATGTAGATAATTCAAAAGTTTCAACTATGCACTGTGTTAGCAGAAATGTATGTAAATGCATATATTAAGAGAAAATTAGGTTTTAAATGTGTTTGTTGTGTTTCCTGTTCATCCAAAAGAAGAGATTGAATGTTGGCACACCACAATGATACTTAACTCAGTATCAATATAAATTTGTCATCCACAAAATAAACTAAAAAAATGATGGAGGACTCTGCACTCAAAAAAGTAAAGTAAATGTTACACATTATTTGACCCATAATAGCTTGGTCTTTATCTTAGGCATACACAAGTAAAAAAACACCTACTGTCAGCAGCCTAGTGATGAGCCCTGCCACCCTAGCTACATGGTGACACAGCTCATCACCATAGAAATGCAGCACCACCAGTGAGGAAACAATAGCAGACAGCAGGAGAGAGAAAAGAAAATACATACAGCAGATCGCACAGGCACAAAACACAAGTTGATTTTTATACAAAACCAGCATAATAAAACAATCAGTAGTATACCTATATATCGTGATTAAAATGGAAAGGGAAAAAAAATGGTAAAAGTCAGGCATATAAAATAAAGGTGCTGTAGGTGAGGGAACTATGGAGAAGAAGAAAAAAGATACATTGTGGAGAGCAGGTTTAAAAAACATGAAGTCAAAGGAAAAATAGTGACCGGCTCCAGCCTTTAAGTGGTTAATAAGAGTGAGTAAAAAGAGATCACTGGGTGCTGTAACACTGCTTATTTGGGTCTACTCGGGACTCAAATAAGCAGGAATACAAACAGGAAGGTGTGCCAGCAGAGGGAGGACATCCAGGGAAACTCACAAATCGATTGAAAGTTCAAGCAGCAAGAAATACATTTATTAGAATCCAAGGATAAAAACATAGATGAAGTGGGAGACAAACAGCAAAAAAGACGAACGCTTGACGCGTTTCGCACCAACTGGTGCTTTCTCAAAAGCAGTCTAAGTGAGTTTACATACAGCACACATATAAATACCCACATTAATTAATTACACAATCGAGGGTGATTAAACAGTTAATTAAAAACAAACGTGTGGTGCCTTACCAGTATCAACGTGGTGAGTGCGTGCATAAATCCAGAGGGCAGTCCTGACTGACGGAGTAAAGCGGGCTGTGCTTGTGATGTCAAGAGCAAGCCCAAAAGAGCCGGAGATAAGAGTCCATGCCCCTCCCCCCCTTTCCATTCATAAGAGGGATCAAAAGTAAAGATAAATGTCGTCAGGAAACAGAAAACAGCCCCAAGACACAGACACGCCCCAAGGGGCGGAAACCAAGTCCACCGCTAACAGGGTGTAATATGCGAACCTGGGAGAGAGTGTAGATGTAACAGTTCAAAGACACATAGCACAGTCGCTTAACAGTTACTACAGATAGAGAGGAGAATATCTAAAGATGTACAAGTTAGAAAGAAAAAGAGAGCAATAGAATATAACGAGTACAAATATCAGATAAAGAATATAATAATAAGCACAAACCTAATATAATGACATAGAATCAGATGAAACATAAATGTATAACAGAATAAAGGGAATAAGTGAGGCACATAAAGACCCCAATGATAAATATATATAACCAAAGAAAAAAGGTTAGATATTCTTAACCAATAAAGCAGGTGACATCATATTTGGCATTAAGCCCCTGTGGGGTACAGGTGTTCAGTTGGAAAATCCAGAATACCTCTCGTTGGTTCAATATTGTGTTAATATTGCCACCCCTAAAAGGAGGCCACACAATTTAAAGTGACTTACACTCCCAATATTGCAATGTAAAAAATATTTTCCTATAGGACACTGTTCATCCTTTGATTCTATAATTGTTAAATGTTCCCTAATGTGATTTTTTAGTTGGCGTGTCGTTTGGCCAACATATTGAATACCGCATTTAGTACAGGTTATCAAATAAACTAGATATTCAGTGCAACAATTTATATAGTTTTATGTAAAAGCTCTCCCCCCCACCGTAGAAGTAAGCGTGTTAGTCCTATCAATATGGGCACAACCTTTACAAATACGGTGACCACAGGGGTACATGCCAGTTATAGAAAGCCAAGTTTTTGGAACAACAGAAGGATTAGAAAAAGTACTAGGGGCCAGTTGATTACCTAGGGTACGAGCCTTCTTAGGTATAAACTTAATTCCCTTATCAATGATTTTTGATAAAGTCTCATCTGTCTTGAGAACTGGTAAATGTTTTTTAAGAATTGATCGAATCTGGTTAAATTCTAAACTAAATTGAGTGATAAAATTAATGTTATCCTCTTTCTGGTGCCTCATATTAGATGGAGGTTGTTCTTTAAGGAGATCTGAACGATTTCTCTCTTTAGCTACAATGTATGATCGTTGGATGTCTCTCTCTGAATAGCCCCTCTTTTTAAATCTATTTCTGAGAGCTCTAGCTTGAGTTTCAAAAGTCTCAGGTAGAGAACAATTTCTCTTGAGTCTTATAAATTGGCCGGTAGGAACGGCTCTAATCACATGTGGCGGATGGCAGCTTTTCGCATGTAGCACCGTGTTACAGGCTATTACGAAATGCCAAGGTGCTACTTTCTCCATTGTCGGAATTACCACTGAGTTCTATACCTAAAAAGGTTATAGTACAGGTTTTGTGTTCAAAACGTGAAATGCAAATTATGATTTGTATAATCAACAAAGTTTTTTACCTTACTGCAGTCTCCTTTCCAAACCAGTAAGAGGTCATAAATATATCGACCATAGAATACAATATTCTGTTTAAAAGGGTTCTCATCACAAAAGATATAGTGTTCCTGCCAGTAAACCATGTAAAGATTTGTGTATGCGGGCGCAAAACGCGCACCCATCGCAGTACCTTGTACTTGGATATAATATTTTAAATCAAAAGAAAAAACTGTATTGTATGCAGGGAATAATTACTAAATTTTTTGAGTCACCAAGATAAAGCAGCCAAGCCTTTATCATGAGGGATGCAAGAGTAGAGAGATGAGACATCCAAGGATAACCAGGAACAATTCTCGTCCCATACTATAGTCCTCATTTGTTGAAGAACCTGTTTGGTATCCCGAATATAACCCTTCTGAGCCACAACAATGGGTTGAAGGTAAAAATCCACCAACTCAGTACAATCTTGGTTGATTTTGTATCGGTGCCGGCTCCTTCTTCTACTTCTTCGCTTCAGTTATTCTTCTACATCATCCACAACATCACAAACTGGGAGCGGAGGATCACGTACCAGCAGATTGGAGACGCTTTCCCTAATTGATTCCGAGGCTGCAGATGACTCGAATCAGGTTTTAAAATGGTCCGCACCTCATACAAGAGAAAAAAAAGCGACGGAGTAGAAGAAGGAGCCGGCACCGATACAAAATCAACCAAGATTGTACTACCCTGGAACAAGAGGGACTAGAGAATAATGATAATAATAACGTTATTAATTTGTCTGATTTCCCCCTTAGTGAAATCCAGGAGAGGGTCTTGGGCTTGGGGTTATCCTTTTCTCCCAGTAATAATTTTAACCTATTTTCTACTCTGGTGGATGTCCAACCTGACCAGGTTAGTCCATTTTTTGAATCAAGAGAAATAATGCAATCAGTTGACTGTACTCTAACAAATTTAAATGATTTATGTTCTCTTTCTAATTTGGAGGATTTACAATTTGTCCCCAAGGAAATTGTTACTCTGAATACCGGTTTAAAACCTCATTCCACTTTTTATCCTGTAAATAGTAGGAAAAGTGCCATCGATTCATATCAGAGGTTAGTGGAAGAGGATTTGATTAAACTGGCTAATTCGGATTTTTTGCAAAAACAAAATATGGGACACAACCTCAGTATACGTGAGCGGCAGGCAGTTAAGGATTTGATTTCAAATACCAACATAATAATTAAAAATGCTGACAAAGGTGGTGCGTTGGTGGTTATGAATAAAGATTATTATGTAGGGGAAGTTTATAGGCAATTGTTTGACTTCTGATCCCACAGAGGTGTGCCAGAGGGAACTCTCCAAACTTTTGGATTATGGCATATACAAAGGGATTTTAAACACTGATGAGGTGGAATACATCTATAAAAAGAACCCCCTGATGCCCACCTTTTACTTTTTACCGAAGGTGCACAAAACTCTGATATCCCCTCCCGGGCGCCCTATCATTTCAGGAATTGGTAGCCTGGGAGAGGGTTTATATGAGTTGGTGCATTTTTTCCTTCAACCCATTGTTGTGGCTCAGAAGGGTTATATTCGGGATACCAAACAGGTTCTTCAACAAATGAGGACTATAGTATGGGACGAGAATTGTTCCTGGTAATCCTTGGATGTCTCGTCTCTGTACTCTTGTATCCCTCATGATAAATGAAAAGAAAATGTATTTCTTGCTGCTTGAACTTTCAATCGATTTGTGAGTTTCCCTGGATGTCCTCCTTCCTGTTTGTATTCCTTAAAAAACATGAACAAATAAAAAAAGAAAGTAGAAGATTCCTTACTGACTGAATAAAGAAAGCCAGAAAAGCCAAAAAATAAAGAATGGCACAGGAACATCTAAAAGTAATTGCCATCCTGTAGGAAACAAGATACATTGCAGTAGCCTCTCCCTGTCTCAGCATGCTCTTATGTTTAGAAAACCTTAGCTTCCTGTTTCCCTCTGTAGACTAGGCCTCAAGATTGTCAGTTCTGATAAAGAGATCTTTTCTTTTTTTTGTACCCTCTTGTATGCCATCAGAGGCATTGTGTGAAAAATTGCTGAGTTTTTTTTTTTAATCTCTTCAGACTACATTACAACCATGACAATCATTATTCAAAATTCAGTGTCTCGTCTTCACTAGTAAGTCTGAGTTGTAACTTTTTTCTGAGCAACGGTCACTGACCTCCTGCGGTGACCAAAATAATTAATATCTAGTTCTCCTAACCCTCAGCATCCGAGAATAAGGTAATGCCTCTTTCAGGGAGTTTGGATCTATCCACACTCAGAATAGTTTTACTGTCAGTCTCTATTCTAATTATTTTAGTGAAGAGTTTACCTTCCTCCATAATGATAATGTAGAGATCCCAAACATATATGTAAAATACATGGACCTGTCCCTAGTGTTGAAATAGTCAAATAAATCTGAAAGCCCTGTTTCATTGACCTGCCAGTGTACAAACACATCATCAGAGTACGAAAAATATGTCATAATGTCTTTAAAGAAGAAAAGTCAGTAAATTAAACTCACATCTTAATCCTCTATAGATAGGTTTGTATGTGAGGGAGTCATGTTACTCCCCATTGCTGTTCCCATAATCTACTTGTAAAATGTTATTATCTAGTTTAATATTATTTAATGTATCCAAAAAATCTAATTTGGCTTTAATGAATCTAACTAGAATCTAACCCCAAACAGGAAACACCACACGATTGCCACAGAGCTTGCATGGATGACAGATCAGAAGTACTATCAGTATGATTGCTATATCTTCTCACTTGGTTTAGAAAGGAATGTTTCTAAGAGTCCCTCCCTGTACCAAGTGGTACACAGAGCTGTTTTTATAGTTATTCACCAGCAGAATTAAATTGGTTCTTCTAAAGTTAAAAAATTATGTTTTGAATCTATAAATGTTCTCAATCAAAACACACTGAGTGTCTGGTGTCAACCTGAATTTTACTGTCAATCTCCAATTTAAAAATTTCAGGGCATTTTGCAATCAGTTGTTTCCTAACCTGGTCTATTACCAGGATTTTCAAATCTAGCAAAGCACAGTTAAATATAACTCACCATTTCTGCTGAAATGCAGTGTCTTCCTTCGGGACGTTCCTAATTCTAATTCCTAATTCTAAAACTCCTCAGTCTCCGGTTTACCGACATCACCTTGTGGCTCGATAAGGAGTTCATTTGCATATTAAGCCCTGATGTATAAAACAGGCGATACCACAGACATATTTAAAACATGTTTTTCTCTACATTAAGTATTTGCTTGTAATTTTGCAAACACAATGTTTTTGATCCATACCTAGCACGTATACAGTTTCAAAAGGAGGGTATTATGCATTTGTACTATACACACTATGCGCATACAGAACATCCGAATAACCATTTAAAAAGATGAATGGGTGCTTCTAATGAGAACACCTATGATTTCATGCATGTACACTTAGGAAGTCTCATATATCTTCATGGGTCCCTGATGAAATGAGGCTGGTGATGTCCAGTTTGAGAGCAATCAATAATGTCAGTAATCAATAATCAATATATTTTATAGTATTCTTATTTAAGCAGGATTTTACAAAAATTTTCAAATAAATATCCTTGCAATTTGGTGTACAATGAAACATTCAAATAAACATTTATTTCCTGAAGGTAGAACCATCACAGCATGGTAACAGTATGACTATGAGTATGAACTCATGAATTGACAGATATCCTTAACAATTTTGAACTGACAAATATCATTTAATGTGTTCAACAAGGCAATTTAATTTGACACAAGCGGGTTCAGGTGGCAGAAGACCCTGAGTGCCAGGAGTTACAGTGCAGATGGGGAGACACAGGGCTTGGTGCATGGTAACTGCACTTCTGGAAGCTTGAGACTCCAGCTTTGTGCCACATTATGGGGCCCTGTGGAAGCAGCTGCTATATCCAGTATATCAGGGCAGAAACTGGAGAAACCCTGGAGACATCCTGGAACATGAAACACAACAAATTTGACAGGTGTAATAAAAAAAACTTACCTGCCGCCACGAGGTCCGTACCTCCGCTGCCGCTACCTCTGCAAACAAGGTAGACGGACAACGAAGGCTCCGTTCACCACTTCCCCTCGACGAACGCGCAACAAACAGAAACTGCACGCATGCGCAGTACCGCTACACACAGAAAATTAGCATAGCCTTAAAGGGCTATACTTATACTTTTTTGGGGACCTATAAGGGGTGGGTTTTACCGCCTAAACTGTATTTAAACCCTCAGTTGCTACTCAGACCTTGCCTGAGATAGTTCCTTGTGGCTTGATCTAGTGTTTATTCCTGATTATTGATACTTTGTTTTTTTTTACTCCTGCTGTGATTTCTGACTCCTCTGTTTGCTGCCTGCCCCGATCTATGTGCCTGTTTATGAGCTTGCCTCCTCCATACCGTCTTTGTACCGTTACTCCTGTTGTGTTTGACCTGGCCTGCTGCACCATCCGTTCGTCCTGTATTTCCTGCGTATCCCTGCTTCAGTGTGCGGTTGCAGTCAGTGTTCCAAGTCCTGGGTGGTCATTTACCTGAGGCTCAACCGTAGGGTATAATACCATTCAGGTGAATAGACACTGTTCTGCCTACTATTGCAGTAAGATACCAGGTCTTCGCAGCGCGGATCCAATCTTCAGATTCTACTCAGTCCGTGACAACAGGGCAGAAGGATGTTGCAGGCTAGTACAGGCAAACTAAGAGACAGACTAAGCAGAGCAAATATCAGAATACCAAACAGAGGCAGAACAGGATTGAATATAGAATACAGGAAAAACTGTGACAGAACATCCGCGCTATGAGGCTCTAAGACATTGCATCCAACATACAGTTACTCTGAGACAGGGCATCCACTACAGGAACTCGATTTGTGAAAGGTGCCACTATGTGGCCGAACTAAGAAAGTTCTGCTCTGTGGCCAAAATATGAAATTTCCACTATGTACGGACCAGTAAGTCTTACTTCAGTAGTAGGGAAAATAATGGAAACCTTGTTAAAGATTTAAGGTCTTGTTACTAGTGGGGTACCTCAGGGATCTGTACTTGGACCCATTCTCTTTAATATTTTTATTAGTGGTATTGCAGAAGGTCTTGTTGGCAAAGTATGTCTTTTTGCTGATGATACAAAGATTTTCAGCAGGGTTGATATTCATGGAGGGATAAGCCAAATGTCAAATGATTTAGCTAAACTAGAAAAATGGTCAGAGCTGTGGCAACTGACATTTAATGTGGAAAAGTGCAAGATTATGCACCTTGGGTGTAAAAATCCAGAAGCAGAATATAGTCTATTTGGTACAGTGTTAACCACAACATCTGAGGAAAGGGATTTAGGAGTAATAATTTTAGAGGACTTAAAGGTAGGTAGGCAATGCAATAGAGCAGCAGAAAATGCAAAGAACAAGAAAACAAAGAGAATATAGTAACAAGAATATAACATAAACAAGCGAGTAAAGCAAGAAAGGATACAGCAATTCCTGATACAGCCTGGATGAGCCTGCATGCAGGTTGACTCATGAAATAACTGACCTTAATGACCACTGGGGGTTTATTTTGCAACTTATTGCAACTGTGTGATGTACATTCACTCCATTTCAAATTATGTATCATGCTTTAACAGATGTTATTTAACATACCATGAAAAATTTTGTTCCATAGGGTTCATTGATTTTATTGTGGAACCCACATTCACTGTGTTGACTGATATGACAGAAAAGATTGTAATTCCACTCATTGATGAAGCCTCGCGGTCTGGGCTCACAGGATTTCGACGTTCTAGGTACGTTATTCCAAATTAAGCAAATTGATGATTATTAAATCATGAATACCAATATGTGTTTTTACACCTGCTATGGGTTTTATTTAGTGTAAGTCAAACGGGGTACACATAATCAGATATGGCCAAAAATATGCCATGCATCAAAAACAGATTTGGGTACACTATCACCCTAACTAAGAATAATCAGCACTAACAATTATGTGACTCTCTTGCAAAAAAGATATAATAAATGTGGACACATGTGTGATATGATCAAAACTATGGCAACTTACCTATTGATTTTATTTTCCTCCGGCTGCCATTCAGTGAACAATCAGGCAAACTTTGCCTTTTCTGAACATGACAAATGCACATTTTTAGCTACACAACATACATTTCCCACCTTAAAGCATGCATTTATTTTATGCATGCAAAATCCAAAACACAATTATGACAAAATGTTACATGCCTATTTGCCATCCCTCAGACAAAGGTAGTAACACAAATTGCTTAAATGTAATTGAAAGATTACATCATGTGCAGACATTTTAAGCTGAGATGCTTTAATACAAAGTAACATAGTAATTTAGGTTGAAAAAAGACAAAAGTCCATCAATTTCAACCCATCTACCTATCATTTCAGCATTTTGATCCAAAAGAAGGCAAAAATCCCATAGGAATCTATTTCGAATTTTGCCTCCTAGGGGGAAAAATTCCTTCTTGACTCCAAAAGGCAATCAGATTTCTCCTTCGATCAATAAGCTCTATTATTAATGCTTATTCTATTATTAATACCCCTGTATGTTCTGATTTTCTAAAAAAAACATCCAAACCATTTTTAAATGCATCTATTGTGGTTGATAGCACTACCTCTCTTGGCAGTGAGTTCCATAACTTTATTGTCCTTACCGTAAAGAATCACTTCCTTTGCTGTCTATGAAATCTTTGCTCTTCCAGTCTCAGGGGGTGACCTCTTGTTCTTTGTTCATTTCTGTTAATGAACAGGTCCCTGTAGAGCTCCTTATATTGGCCCTGCACATGTTTATATAATGTTATCATATCCCCTCTAAGACGCCTTTTTTCTAAAGTAAATAAATGCAATTTTTTAAGTCTCTTTTCATAACAAAGATCCTCCAATCCCCTTATTAATTTTGTAGCTCTCCTTTGCACTTTTTCTAGTTCCTTAATATCTTTTTTAAGGACTGGTCCCCAGAATTGTACTGCATTTTAAAGGTGAGGTCTTACCATTGATTTGTAAAGAGACAAGATGATGTCCTCCTCCCGTGAATCTATACCTCGTTTTATACATGCCAATATCTTATTGGCCCATGCAGCTGCTGACTGGCATTGGGCACTGTTGCCAAGTTTGTTAACTACAATGATTCCTAAATCCTTTTCGTTAGTAGTTTTCCCCAGGGAAATACCATTTAACGTTTATGTTGCTTTGTTATTATTTTTCCCATAATGCATAACTTTACATTTGTCTATATTGAACTTCATTTGCCACTTTCTTGCCCAGTCCCCCACTCTGTCCAAATCTTCCTGTAAAGAAAAAACATCAAGATTACCCAGGGCTCGATTCCAAGCGTTCCTGCATTTTTTTCATGGCAGGAACGCCGTTCCCTTTGCTCCTGCAGGACTTCCTGTCACTGCCACCGGATTTGACAACAAGTCATATCCGGTGGCGTTGTTTCCCTCCTCCGTGCAGGAGGGAAGAAGACTGCACGGAGGAGATGGACGGAGACAGGGAGCACCAAGGAGATGGTGAGTACTTACCTCCTTGTTGCTCTCTGTCTCCGGTCTTCTCCTCCGTGCATCTTCCCCCCTGCACGGAGGAATGAAGCTCCGGTCGTCACGTTTTTTTTTTTACTTTATTGAAGTCGCGCGATCCTGGCATATAGAGGCAAAATCCTGACATAGAGGGGCAGAATCCTGGCATATAGAGGAAAAATCCTGGCATAGAGGGGCAAAATCCTGACATAGAGGGGCAAAATCCTGGCAAATAGAGGGGCAGGAGCAGAGTCCTGTCATATAGAGGGGCAAAATCCTGACATAGAGGGGCAAAATCCTGACATAGAGGGGCAAAATCCTGGCATAAGGAGGGGGGAAATCCTGGCATAGAGGGGCAAAATCCTGGAATAGAGAGGGGCAAAATCCTGGCATAGAGGGGCAAAATCCTGGCATATAGAGGGGCAAAATCCTGGCATAGAGGGGCAAAATCCTGGCACATAGAGGGGAAAATCCTGGCATAAAGAGGGGCAAAATCCTGGAATAGAGGGGCAAAATCCTGGCATATAGAGGGGCAAAATCCTGGCATAGAGGGACAAAATCCTGGCATATAGAGGGGCAGAATCCTGGAATAGAGGGGCAAAATCCTGGCACATAGAGGGGCAAAATCCTGACATAGAGGGGCAAAAACCCTGGCATATAGAGGGGCAGAATCCTGGCATAGAGGGGCAAAATTCTGGCACATAGAGGGGCAAAATCCTGGCAAATAGAGGGGCAAAATCCTGGCATAGAGGGGCAAAATCCTGGCATAGAGGTGCAAAATCCTGGCACATAGAGGGGAAAATCCTGGCATATAGAGGGGCAAAATCCTGGAATAGAGGGGCAAAATCCTGGAATAGAGGGGCAAAATCCTGGCATATAGAGGGGAAAAATCCTGGCATAGAGGGGCAAAATCCTGGCATATAGAGGGGCAGAATCCTGGAATAGAGGGGCAAAATCCTGGCACATAGAGGGGCAAAATCCTGGAATAGAGGGGCAAAATCCTGACATAGAGGGGCAAAAACCCTGGCATATAGAGGGGCAGAATCCTGGCATAGAGGGGCAAAATTCACTGAATTTTCGGTAAAATATATATTTGGGGGGGGGGGGGGGTGTCGCAGTGGATTTTGTGTGAGTTCCCACACTTTTTTTCCCAGGACTTGACCCCTGACCTTACCTAATTTTGTGTCATCAGCAAACACTAAGACAAGGCTCTCAGCACAACGTGGGAGATCATTAATAAACATATTAAAAAGAAGAAATCCCAAAACAGACCCCTGAGGTGCTCCGCTCAATACCCTGGTTTCCATTTACAACAAACCTCTGTGTTCTATCTTTTAGCCAATTTTCAATCCAAATACATACATTTGCCCCAATCCTATTTCTCTCAATTTGTAGAGTAACCTTTTGTGTGAAACTGTATCAATGCTTTAGCAAAATCCAAATAGATCACATCAACTGCCACACCTAGATCTATATTTTTACTGACCTCTTCATAGAATGTTATTGAGTTTGTTTGACAAGACCTGTCTTTCACAAACCCATGTTGACTTTTACTAATTATATTCTGATTCAAGATGTATTCTTGAGTGTACACCTTTAGCAATCCTTCAAATAATTTCCCCACTACAGAAGTCAAGCTCACTGGCCTATAATTACCAGGCAGAGATTTTGATCCCTTTTTAAATATTGGAATGACATCCGCCTTTCGCCAGTCTGTTGGCACAATACCTGAACTGAAAGAATCCCTAAAGATCATAAATATTGGTCTGGCCAGAATTATGCCTAACTCTCTAAGGACCCTTGGGTGTATACCATCTGGCCCTGGGGCCTTGTCTATCTTAACAGAGTTTAATTGCTTAAACACTTTTTCCTGTGTCAGCCAATCCCATGTTTGCGGTGACTGTTCCGTAACTTATGGTAGCAGGGGCTCATCCATCTGTTCTTCCTTAGTATAAACAGAGGGAAAAAAAATATTTAAAATGTCAGCTTTTCCTCTGTACTCACTTACCAAATTTCCCATTTGGGATAACAAGGGCCCAACATTTTCCCTCTTTAGCTTTTTTCCATTTATATACTTATAAAAAATGTTGGGGTTCATTTTACTCTCCTTAGCAATCCTTTTCTCGTTTTCCAATTTAGCCATTTTAATTGGCTTTTTGCAAGCTTTGTTGGCATCTTTGTATTTTATAAATGATAATGTTGATCCCTTGCTTTCATAATGTTTGAATGCCATTTTCTTGTTTTGCATTTCCTGTTTCACATTACCGGTAAGCCACATTGGTTTTGATTTGTCTTTTGTGTTTGTTTCCCAAAGGTATATATTGGGATATGTACTTTTGTAATGTGTGCTTAAAGGCATTCCACTTGTCTTCTGTGTTTAGTCCAGAAAACAATCATTCCCAGTCTAAATGTTCAATTGATGCCCTTAGTCCATCAAAGTTGGCCCTTCTAAAATTAAGTGTTTTGGTGGCTTAGTTACCAATTTGCTTTTTTGCATTAATCTCAAACTTTATGGTCACTATTGCCTAAGTGTTCTCTTACTTTGATGTTTGAGATAAGCTGCTCATTGTTTGTTATTACTAAATCCAGACAGGCATCCATTCTAGTTGGGGTGTCTACTAATTGTGCCATAAATGTGTTATTAAGCAGGTTCAGAAACTTGCTGCCCTTAGCGGAACTAGTTGTGCCACAATTCCAATCTATATCTGGGTAAGTAAAATCTCCCATGATTAGAACTTCATTCAGATTTGCAGCCTTTTCAATTTGTAATAAAAGCTGATCTTCTCCATCAATGTTAATATTTGGTGGCTTGTAGCATACACCTACAAGTAATGTGCGATTCTTTTTAGCGTCTAAGCTAATCTCCACCCACAGTGTCTCCACATCAGTTCCAGTTACGCCATGCACACCTTCTTTAATACTGGGCTTTAGTTTAGGATTTACATATAGACAAATCCCTCCCCCTTTTCTATTTACTCTGTCCTTTCTAAAAAGTGAGTAGCCTTGTAAATTAACTGACCAGTCGTGGGTCTCATCCTACCACGTTTCTGTGATTCCGATTAAATCATACTGTTTAGCACTTACCAGTATCTCCAGCTCACCCATTTTGTTTGTCAAGCTTCTTGCATTTGCTAAAAGACATTTAAGATTACTACCCATTTTCTGTTTAGTTGACAAACACGTAATGCCCGCAGGTTTAATTGCATGTACCTCCCTATGATCTATGTTAACCCCACCAGCGCTTTCCTCCTCCTTTGCCATAGCTAGACCCACCTTCCAATCTACTCTAGCTGCCATTGCTCCATTTTGATCTTGACCCTTCCCCCCAGAGCTTAGTTTAAAAGTTCTTAGTTCTTTTTAATAAAAGAATGAAAAACAATACCTTACTGAGCCCTCTTTTCTCTGTATAGCTGTATATATACAGAGATGTTGTTCTCGATTGTAGTAAGTGTATACATTTTAAATATAAGATGTTTTATTAAAATAATATTAAATGTGCTATAGTACTAATTGACTCTATTGCCACCTTTTCCAGTTTGAACAGCATTACTCCCTCGGAAGTTAAAAGATCAAGTGTGAAGAGCACTGGGTCAGAAGGAAGTGCCTCTTTGAACTGTTCTATTCTCACTGTGGATTTTAAAAGTTTTAAATACACCTGGTATGAAGTTGTGCAACAGAACAGAGAAAAGTGGAAGGCACAGGCAACAACAGGTAATACATATACTATTATGTAACATTTGTTTTCAATGTTGCAGGTCCCATAATATTTTTCTTTAGAGAATTGCATAACATTTTATGTAAGATCTCTAGGGTTGTCACCCATTCGTTATTTTACCTGCAGACTGGCTCATTTGTCTCAATGCCGAAGTGCTAAGTCTATGGAGGCAACAACATGGCCGGTATTTTTTTGAAGAAAAGGTGGCAACCCTAATGATCCCTAATATCAATAAACATTTTCTTTGACTTTTACACTTTATTGATCTGTAATTCCTGTTGCTGTAAAATATTATAGCAGCAGGAAACCAAAATGGAGTAATTATACTGTATGTATTGTTTAAGTTTCAGTCTAGTGTCTATCAGTACCAGAATAGGATGGAGCCCTGTGCAGAATGAGCACTCTCCATAAGGGGTGGACTCTCTGACTTTTAACAGTCACTGTTAGCCTTCCCAGGAGTCATATCCAGGTAGAGGTACTTCAACAAAAATAACAGTAAGGAAAGTTGAGAACAGACAATGTCAAAAAAATAGCTTTGTCAAAATCAGGTATTAAGGCACAACATGAGGCAAATCACTAAATCCAAGCAGGCTTAGCAAATGAACAAGCACTGATTACTGGAATGGATTTTTTTTTTTAATTATTTGTTTTTTTTATTGTCAAAAATGCAGATGTTCAACAGGCATCGTATAGTACAACATATGTTTTGTCATATGTGAACTTTTTACACTTACACAATAAACATCTGAACTTTTTTCATTTTCTGTATTACATCCATGAGATATGTCACATTATTACAGATGTATGTAATACAATAGAACTGACAAAGAAGGATATGCACCATGGACTAATAAGATAAGAAAATAGAAGAAGTGGATGTATTTAAATATTAACATCTCATAAAACACAAAGAAACACAGCCCCTACCCCTACTGAGACCTAATGTTATGTCATACAGCACTCTATCAGGCTCCAACACCCCATCCTGCATCAAGCAGCGGGTCTCTTACCTCCAGCAGCTTCTTCTGCCTCTCCAGCCACCCATAGGGCTTTGAAGCATCTCTGGCATCTAGTACAATGCTTGCTGCACTGTACAACCGCTGGGAGGGGCATGTCCTGGCACCTGATGTCCCATGAAATATGGAGACTTTGGTCTTTTATTGTTAGTTGTAAAATCGGAGAAGGTCTCAAGCTCAGGTTTTAATAGAGATGATCTATCAGTCAGTAGGGCTCTCTCAAAAGCCTTTCTAAGAATAGGCATGGGGTATCCCTGCATTAAGAGTCTATCACGTAATGAACAAGATTCATCAACAAAGTCATTAAATTCTGAACAGTTCATCCTTATTCTGAGGAACTGACTTGTTGGAATACCCCTGATGGTGTGAGCTGGGTGACTAGATGTGGCATGAAGAATTGTAGTCCCACTGCATTTTTTACGATGGAGATATGGGACTCTTCCCACCACCCCATATATAGGTTGGCTAAAGAGGGATCGAATTTCACCCCCATTGCTGTCCCACATCTCTGGAGGTAAAAGACATTGTCAAAGATAAAGAAGTTGTGGGTCAAAAGAAAATTTGTAGCTTCCAAAATAAAGCTCTTTAAGTCTTTAGTGTAATCACTGTATTTATCTAAATGATATTATATGGCCCTGATCATGCGGTATGCATGAATATAGTGAAGCAACATCTAAACTAACCCAAAGGTAATAATCTTGCCATTCTATGTTTTGTAGACAGTTGATAACATGTGTGGTGTCTCTCAAGTAGGAATTCAAACGTAAGACAAAAGGTTCTAGTAGAGTATCAATCAATTCCGATAAGTGTTCATTAAGAGATGATATACTAGAAATAATGGGACGACAAATAGGGGTACCTCCACTGTTTTTCTTATGTACCTTCGGAAGTTGATGATAAATGGGTAAAATAGGATTTTCCACTTTAAGAAATCTTGCAACTTCTATAGAATGAGGCCTTTTTCTGTGGCTTCATTAACCATTCTAAAAATATATTTTTGAAATTTAAACATAGGATTATTTCTAAGTGTAACATATGCCTGATGGTCTGATTGTTGTCGAAGGACCTCATCCCTATAGTTTTTGCATTCAAAACTACTATTGATCCTCCTTTGTCTGCTCTCTTAATAACAAGATGTTTATTATTCATCAAACTTTGTAGTGCCTTCCTTTCACTACTGTTGAGGTTCTGCCCATTTCTCTGTCCAGAGATTTGTCGTTTCAACTTACAAAGATCATTTTCTACAATCTCTTGGAATTAGTTAATGGCAGGACCCCTACAATAGATAGAGTTAAAATAGCTTGTGGGTTTGCATTTAGCATCAACCACCGACATTATATCTCTCTGTTTGACACTTTGGACGCTTGTGGGCTCTGATTTTATTTGTAAGTTTAGTAACAAATTGATATTACATATATCCTGAAAAAGAAAGTCAGAGCATGTATCAGATAATAAGTGACTCTGATGGTTTCTCTGAATGTCCGCTTCATCTTCATATTTATCTTACTCCAAGAAATGTTTCTTAAGAACTAATTTACAGATGAAACGATTAACGTCCACAATGGTTTGAAAAAGTTTAAAGTCCTGTTCTGGGCTGAAAGATAGTCCTCTATTTAAAAGTGAGATTTGATCTTCTGTTAGTGCAGAAGAAGATACATTTAAAATCGATTTCTCGTCTTCAGAGTTTTCTGTGGACGTAAGACTGAATTTGGATCTCCTCTTTCTCTTGCACCCAGATCGTCCGTGTAGCGTTGTGATCTTTTGTTCCTGGTTTGTGGAAACTGTTTGGGCCGTGCTCCGTTTTTTGAAATAGGAGTAGATGTATAACCTTCTTTACCTTAAAAAATCTGTATTGCTTTTTTTTCCTGTGGTTCTTGTGCAGTTGTAGGTGTATCTAGTAGTTCATTGCTTTCTTGTGAGTCGACACTTGAAAAGCTTACAGCTTTATTAAGAGAGTTCTTCTTTAAGATCGATCTGTTGTAATTTCTATTATAAGAGCGATTTTGTGCTATAACTTTTGGCCATGTGTATACATTATTTGCTTCATAATCTGTTTTATCTCTCTTATATTTGTTGTTTTTTTGTAGCATTATAGTCTCTTCTAAATTGGATATTTTCATTTCAAGGGTCTCAAGTAAAGCTTCAGATTGTGCAAATGGTTGTTTTTTTCACAAAGATGCTTTGCTTTGAAAAATATCACTTTGCACTTTGGTATACATTTCCTGTTTCTTACGCAGGATTAGTTATATTAGTCTTAATGAACAGTGATTTAGGATTGAATTCCATTCATTCATGAAATCCATGTCTTCATTATTAAAGTTTGAAGAATTCATGATACGCAATCCACGTGGTATCGTCTTCTGTGCTAGGTAACTTTGAAAAGTCAAAATATCCCACCATAACTTAAGTTCTTTAATAGCTTGTTTTTCTAAATCCAGAATAATTGATTCCACTGAGTTGCACAGCTCACTCTTCAAATCCGTTGTAGTGGAGAAGACATTTGCAGCTTTTAGCATTCGTGCATTCATAATGGATTAATAGGATTTGTTTGGTAAGTTGGTATTGGTAGGTATCCCTTCTGATATTAATTGGGTATTAGTTTCAATACACGGCTGTGAGAGGATCTGATTTTCATCTCCTGCTAATAAAGTAAGTCCTTCAATCATTGTTGACATTTGAAACTGAGAATAGGTAATCCAAAAGATAATATGAATGAATGCTCCTTAATATATGTCTGGAGCTTACCATATTTGTGCGTGCTTTGTCAGACAAGGGTATTAGCGCTAGAAAAAAAAAATATTTTTAAATAAAAGTTTTTCGTGTATAGTATGAACACGTTAAGATTTCGGAGTATGGGTAGTGCTTCACACATCAAAGACAAAAAAACAAAAAGTAACCCAAACTTCTACGAAAAATCATATATAGAAATAGCGCACCTTATTTCTTTGACGGCAGGTCCTTTAATAGGTCGGAGTAATCCACGGGGTAAAGACTTGATTCAGCAGAAGAACTTTAAAAGGAAAACTGCAACGACCATTTAGTAAAGTGCCTTTAAAACTTAGTTTTTTAATCTATGTATATTAAAACAAAAAGACACAAGCAGCACATCGTAATTCAAAAAAAGAAAAATAAACCAAAAGCACAAAAATAGAAAGTATGATCGCTTGGCGCGTTTCGTGCTTCTTTATCTTTGACAATGTCTTTTACCTCCAGAGATGTGGGACAGCAATGGGGGCGAAATTCGCTCCCTCTTTCGCCAACCTATATATGGGGTGGTGGGAAGAGTCCCATATCTATGGAGATAAATTAGACCAAAATTGTCATCATTATATCGTTTTGTATAAGCGGTATATTGACGATTTGGTCCTTATCTGGAAGGGCACAGAGCCTGAACTCAATAATCTATATTCTTTTGTTAATGACAATGATTTAAACCTAAAATTCCCCATATTGTCAGATAAACAAGAAATGTCATGTCTAGACTTAGTTTTAAAATCTGATAACGGCAAAATAGTTACTAAACTCAATCGTAAAAAATGCAGTGGGACTACAATTCTTCATGCCACATCTAGTCACCCAGTTCACACCATCAGGGGTATTCCAACAAGTCAGTTCCTCAGAATTTAACGACTTTGTTGATTAATCTTCTTCATTACGTGATAGACTCTTAATGTGGGCATACCCCATGCCTATTCTCAGAAAAGCTTTTGAGAGAGCCCTACTGACTGATAGATCATCTCTATTAAAACCTGAGCTTAAGACCTTCTCCGATTTTACAACTAACAATAAAAGACCAAAGTCTCCATATTTCATAACTAATTACAGTAAACAATTCTCAAAAATACGAGCCATAATTAACTAGAGACTCCCTATACTCCTTAACGATGTTAGACTACAGGATATTATCTTGAATGGTTGCAACATTGTAGCTAAAAAGAGTCCAACTTTGAGTAATAGCCTGTCTCCGAGTTTCTTTCACTCAGAAACTACAGGCACATATACCAATACATGGCTCCAGAGTGTAGGCACGTACAAATATGGACATGGCCAATGTATATGTTGTTCTGCAATTAATATTAGTAATATGTTTATGTCCACAATCAGTCACAGAACCTATAGAAATAGACAGTACATTAATTGCAATACCAAAAACATGATTTATTTATTAACTTGTAATACATGTTTAAAACAATATATAGGTAAAACCTCAAGGATGCTTAAATGTAGAGTAAGAGAACACCTATCATCATTTGGCACCAGGATCGGACCCTGAATGTGGCACCCCCCCCCCCCCATAATAAAAATGTATGAAAACACCCACAATTTTTTCAATGTTTGAAAATGTTACAATTATAGATACCAGGAATATGGTGCCACTCCTCAGAACCCAGTAATATTGTGCAAGTCAGATACCAGTAATATTGTGCCATTCAGATACCAGTAATATTGTGCCACTCAGAGCCCAGTAATATTGTGCCAGTCAGATACCAGGAATAGTGTGCCACTCAGAACCCAGTAATATTGCTCCAGTCAGATACCAGTAATATTGTGCCAGTCATATACCAGTAATATTGTGCCACTCAGAGCCCAGTAATATTGTGCCAGTCAGATACCAGGAATATTGTGTCATTCAGAGCCCAGTAATAGTGTGCCATTCAGATACCAGTAATATTGTGCCACTCAGAGCCCAGTAATATTGTGCCAGTCAGATAACAGGAATAGTGTGCCACTCAGAACCCAGTAATATTGTGCCAGTCAGATACCAGTAATATTGTGCCACTCATATACCAGTAATATTGTGCCACTCATATACCAGTAATATTGTGCTACTCAGAGCCCAGTAATATTATCCCAGTCAGATACCAGGAATATTGTGCCAGTCAGAGCCCAGTAATATTGTGCCAGTGAGAGCCCAGTAATATTGTGCCATTCAGAGCCCAGGAATATTGTGCCATTCAGAGCCCAGTAATAGTGTGCCAGTCAGAGCCCAGTAATATTGTGCCAGTCAGAGCCCATTAATATTGTGCCAGTCAGAGCCCAGGAATATTGTGCCAGTCAGAGCCCAGTAATGGTATGCCAGTCAGAACCCAGTACTATTGTGCCAGACAGAAACCAGTAATATTGTGCCAGTCAGAGCCCAGGAATATTGTGCCAGTCAGATACCAGGAATATTGTGCCAGTCAGAGCCCAGGAATATTGTTCCAGTCAGAACCCAGTAATAGTGTGCCACTCAGAGCCCAGGAATAGTGTGCCAGTCAGAACCCAGTAATAGTGTGCAAGTCAGAGCCCAGTAATATTGTGCCAGTCAGAGCCCAGTATTAGTGTGCCAGTCAGAGCCCAGGAATAGTGTGCCAGTCAGAACCCAGTAATAGTGTGCCACTCAGAGCCCAGTAATATTGTGCCAGTCAGAGCCCCGTAATAGTGTGCCACTCAGAGCTCAGGAATATTGTGCCACTCAGAGCCCAGGAATAGTGTGCCACTCAGAGCCCAGGAATAGTGTGCCACTCAGAGCCCAGGAATAGTGTGCCAGTCAGAACCCAGTAATATTGTGCCAGTCAGAACCCAGTAATAGTGTGCCACTCAGAGCCCAGTAATATTGTGCCAGTCAGAGTCCAGTAATATTGTGCCAGTCAGAGCCCAGGAATATTGTGCCATTCAGATACCTGGAATATTGTGCCAGTCAGAGCCCAGTAATGGTATGCCAGTCAGAACCCAGTAATAGTGTGCCACTCAGATACCAGTAATATTGTGCCAGTCGATACCAGGAATATTGTACCAGTCAGAGCCCAGTAATATTGTGCCAGTCAGAGCCCAGTAATATTGTGCCAGCCAGAACCCAGTAATAGTGTGCCACTCAGAGCCCAGGAATAGTGTGCCAGTCAGAACCCAGTAATAGTGTGCCAGTCAGAGCCCAGTAATAGTGTGCCAGTCAGAGCCCAGTAATATTGTGCCAGTCAGAGCCCAGTAATATTGTGCCAGTCAGAGCCCAGTAATATTGTGCTATCAGAGACCAGTAATAGTGTGCCAGTCAGAACCCAGTAATAGTGTGCCACTCAGAGCCCAGTAATATTGTGCCAGTCAGAGCCCAGTAATAGTGTGCCAGTCAGAGCTCAGGAATATTGTGCCACTCAGAGCCCAGGAATAGTGTGCCACTCAGAGCCCAGGAATAGTGTGCCACTCAGAGCCCAGGAATAGTGTGCCACTCAGAGCCCAGGAATAGTGTGCCACTCAGAGCCCAGGAATAGTGTGTCACTCAGAGCCCAGGAATAGTATGCCACTCAGAGCCCAGTATTAGTGTGCCAGTCAGAGCCCAGGAATAGTGTGCCAGTCAGAACCCAGTAATAGTGTGCCACTCAGAGCCCAGTAATATTGTGCCAGTCAGAGCCCAGTAATATCGTGCCAGTCAGAACCCAGCAATTTTGTGCCAGTCAGAGCCCAGTAATAGTGTGCCAGTCAGAACCCAGTAATATTGTGCCACTCAGAGCCCAGTTATAATGTGCCAGTCAGAACCCAGTAATATTGTGCCAGTCAGAACCCAGTAATAGTGTGCCACTCAGAGCCCAGTAATATTGTGCCAGTCAGAGCCCAGTAATATTGTGCCAGTCAGAGCCCAGGAATATTGTGCCATTCAGATACCTGGAATATTGTGCCAGTCAGAGCCCAGTAATGGTATGCCAGTCAGAACCCAGTAATAGTGTGCCACTCAGATACCAGTAATATTGTGCCAGTCGATACCAGGAATATTGTACCAGTCAGAGCCCAGTAATATTGTGCCAGTCAGAGCCCAGTAATATTGTGCCAGTCAGAACCCAGTAATAGTGTGCCACTCAGAGCCCAGGAATAGTGTGCCAGTCAGAACCCAGTAATAGTTTGCCAGTCAGAGCCCAGTAATAGTGTGCCAGTCAGAGCCCAGTAATATTGTGCCAGTCAGAGCCCAGTAATATTGTGCCAGTCAGAGCCCAGTAATATTGTGCTATCAGAGACCAGTAATAGTGTGCCAGTCAGAACCCAGTAATAGTGTGCCACTCAGAGCCCAGTAATATTGTGCCAGTCAGAGCCCAGTAATAGTGTGCCAGTCAGAGCTCAGGAATATTGTGCCACTCAGAGCCCAGGAATAGTGTGCCACTCAGAGCCCAGGAATAGTGTGCCAGTCAGAACCCAGTAATATTGTGGCAGTCAGAGCCCAGTCATAGTGTGCCACTCAAAGCCCAGTAATAGTGTGCCAGTCAGAACCCAGTAATAGTGTGCCAGTCAGTACCCAGTAATAGTGTGCCACTCAGAGCCCAGTAATATTATGCCAGTCAGAGCCTAGGAATATTATGCCATTAAAGTGCTCGTTTCAAACCACCCTCCTCCCCCCCTTCCCCATCACTTACCGAATTGCTGCTGCTCTGTGCTCCTGGACGGACGCTCACGGGAAACACAGTCGCTGGATGTGATGTATCGTCACATCTGGTTGCTGTGATTTTTTTTTTTCCCAGAGAAAGAAAAAAAAAGGTAAGCAGCGCAGTGCGGGGGCGGGGGGATGTGCCGGCAGCACCGGTGTCACCCCCTCGGGACGCCACTGCATGGCACCCCCCTAGTCAGTGGCCGCCCTCCCCTTAGTACGCCACTCGCTATCATCCTTTACATGTGACAAACCTCTCAATACTCCCAAATGTACTCATTGCTTTCTCTGCAATAACTCGAATCCCAAACAATGTAAGATACAAGGTCTAGAAAAGGTCACTCTATCTTTAAGAGGTGGTAACCAATCTAATATCTTGGCACATCTGGAGGTGAAACGGATTTTGTACCTTCAGACAAGGAAACCAAATGGCCTTTATACGGAGTCTGACGTTTTACATTTCGTTCAATGAGTTTCTCTCTGCTACATAAAAGTCTCCAGCCGATCTCCTCTTTACAGTATAAGTGTGCCCTCTTCACTTCATTTTCTTTTCATCTCCTGTTACATAAAAGCTTTCTTCCTGATTTTCCTTTTACAGTATATATTATGTGTGTTTTGGCGTTTCATCCCTTCCTTATCTCCTCCTTTTAGCAATACTTACCTATAAGCATTCTATAAGTTGGCTTAATAATTATCAAGATCTTTTTAATATTATTAGAATTTATATATATATTATTATTCTTTGCAGAGGATCTAGGAGGGTTCTTTGGGTGTTATGTTCTTTCCTGCATCCCCTGTTTAACATACATCAAATAACACAAAATTAACGTGTCTATCCATATACGTTGTGTTATGTTTTTATAATTATAATGTGTAAACATTAACCCCTTGCCGACACAGGACGCAAGTCGAGGCAATCAGTAACACAAACAAAATGCACGATCTTGGTCACACAGTAAGGGCACACTTCTAAGTGCAAGAGCACAGGAGGCAGGAAGTAGCTGCTTCCTATGCCCTTTAAGCAGTCACAGGATTGCCTCTTCACAGAGGCAATCTGTGACTGCAGGAAGACTGACAGTCAGTGTGGATGCTCTGATGAGCACCCCCACTGCCTGGTCAGATCAATATTAACCCTATATTGATCTGACCAGTTAGGATCTGCCTCCCTCTCCTCACATTTATTTTAGTGAGGGAGAGAGACAGATCAAAGTAATAAAAGTAAGTTTAAGTACAAAAAAATAATAAATACACAACACACTAATAATAAAACAATAAAAAAAATTATAAAAGCAATTCCCTGCGTTTAACCCCTTCCCTGCCACTGATCTTGCGTAAGCAGTGATCGTGCACATAAGCGCATTTATTTTAGCTGTTTGTGCATTTTTTAGGGGTTAATTTTTTTTGTACTGTAATTTATTACAGTACTAGAAAGGCTCTTCTATTAACCCCTTCTTTGCCGTCGATCACTGCTTACGCAATGATATTGACACCAAAGCAATTTGTATCTGTCTGCATATTTTTTTCAATTTTTTTTTACACATACCCGCTAGGGGATTACGTATTAAGTAAAAATATTTTAGCGCATTGCGATCAGTAACAGCGAATTAGTGGCAAAGGCGGTTTGGTGACTGCTCAAATAAGCTCATTATTCGCCCTGGTCAGATCAAAATTGGTCGGATCAATATTCACAAATATTGATCTGCCTCCCTCTCCTCACTTACATTTTTGTGACGGAAAGAGACAGATCAGTATTAGTGATATAAAATAACATTTAATTAAATTATCATGTTTTATGAAAGCCATTCACTGTGTATTAACCCCTTCCCTGCCATTCATTACTGTATAAGCAGTAATCTTGTTCAGCAACAGTATGTTTTGCTGTCTGCACTGTTTTATGGATTAATTTCTTTGTACTGTAATGTATTACTGTACTAGATAGGCTCTTCTAAAAGCTATTAACCCCTTCTTTGTTCGAGATCACTGCTTAGGCACTGATTCTGAGGCCGCGGACTCAGGGTTCGATTTTGACTCTGGTCAGCTTCCTGACACATCATCTAGTGATGTATCGGTGGCTGCTGAGCCCTTTCCACAAGGAGTCATGGGTGTCTACCTTTAAAAAAATATATGGTTTGGTTGGGGTAAATTACAATAGCTGGCTTCAAAGATATATCCCATATAGGACACGGACGCAGGTTGACTACATGTTAAAATTCCAAGTTGGAATTTTGAGATGCGTATCTCACAAATGTTGCCTTCTAGCCAAAAAACAAACCAACAAACCTATGCCTGGGTGGTATCCCTGTACTCGGGAGATGTTGCTGAACACATATTGGGTTGTTGTTTGGCAATGACAAATACCAGAATCTGTGAATTCATGCCTGAATGCATGTGGAAAAAAAACTCCCAAAAAAGTACTACCACAAACATTTACAAAGGCTGGTGGTAGAATTAGTACATATACAGTATTAAAATACCACCATTTGAAATACCTTAGGATGTCTATTTTCCAAGAAATATATGGTTTGATAGGTTAAAATACATTGGACGGCTTCAAAAATGTTCCAAATGGAACATGGGCTCAGGCTGACTACATGTCAAAATTCCAGGCTGGAAATGTGTACCCCCTAAATGTGACCATTTAGCCCCCAAAAAACCCAACAAACCTATGCATGGGTGGCATCCCTGTACTCAGGATATGTTGCTGAACACATATTGAGGTGTTGATTGGCAGTGGCAAATACCAGAATCTGAAAATTCCTGCCTGAACTACAATGTGTGTGGGAAAAAAATGACATTGCAACTCTTTGACATAGGTTGGTGGTAAAATTAGTACTTGGAAAGTGTTAAAATACCACAATTGTATGAAGTAAGGAACATGGACCAACTGACTGCCTTTCTACACGATACGTCCAAAAGCTTCCATAAAATCTGGGACCCATGGATTGCTTACTTCCCCAATGGGACTACCCAAAGTCCTCCAAACTAAGACAGAGACAATTTTGACTTACTTACCGATATCTACCACCGATACAAAAAGGGGGGGGGAGAGGGAGAGAGAGGAGGGAAAAGCTGCCCCCCACTCTTCTTCCTTTCTTCCCGTTTCTCTCTCTACTTTTTCTTTTTATTTTAGTTTGTTATGTGTGTGTTCTGTTGCTTTTCTTTACCTGTTGGATTCGCTCCCCAATCACATATGAAAAGTCATATTACTTTACACTGCTTGACTGATCATCCCCCTAACAAAACAAATTACTTTAGTATGAGTCACCGCACCCAACATACACTGTACCCTGAGATGTTTTTTCATTGAATTTTTGATGCTGACGCATGATATGCATGTACCACATGTTTTCTTAATCTTCTGGTTAATACTGTTATCTCTAAATCTTGAAAAGTATGCTATGAAAAAATTAACCTGTAGTCCAATCACATGTTAACTGTTATGGAAATAACGGAAAATTGAAAATGTCCAAAATAAAGAATTTATAAAAAAAAAAAAATACCACAATTGTAAATACCCTAGGATGTCTAGTTTTCCAAAATATATGGTTTGATGGGGTAAAATACTTTGACAGGCTTCAAAAATGTCCCAAATGGAACATGGGCGCAGGCTGACTACATGTCAAAATTCCAAGTTGGAAATGCACCCCCCTAAATGCGGCCTTTTAGCCCCCAAACAACCCAACAAACCTATGCATGCATGGTATCCCTGGACTCAGGAGATCTTGCTGAACACAAATTGAGGTGTTGTTTGGCACTGACAAATAACAGGATCTGTGAATTCATGCTCGAAGTACAATGTATGTGGAAACAAAACATTAAAAAATTACTAACCTCAAATTTTACAAAGGCTGGTGGTAGAATTACTGCATGGAAAGTGTTAAAATACTACCATTTGAAATACCCTAGGGTGTCTAGTTTAAAAAAATATATGGCTTTGTGGGGTAGAATACACTTTCTGGCTTCAGAAATGTCCCAGATGGGACATGGGCGCAGGTTTTCTGAATGTCAGAATTCCAAGTTGGAAAAACAAAATGTGCACCCCCTAAATGTGGCCTTTTAGCCCCAAAACAAACCAACAAACCTATGCATGGGTGGTATCCCTGTACTCAGGAGATGTTGCTGAACACATATTGAGGTGTTATTTGGAAATACCCCTTCACATTTTAAGGTAATGTTTACCTAAATCAAGGTGAAAATTAAAAAAAAAAAAAATTGTTTGCTGCAAACTTAGGCAAAGATTGGTGGTAAAAAATTGTTGTCTCTTGTACATGAGTATACGTTTTTTCAAATAAAAGTCATAAAAAAAAAATGTTTACATTTTGTTGCCATATTTTATTATTTTTGTTACATCAAATTATATGCTATTATCAAAATAATGGTATCAAAAGAAAGCCCTTCTTATGACGATAAAAACGATATATAGTTTGTGTGTGTACACTAAATTAGACAGAAATAAATTACAGCAAAACACAAACACCTCAGAAATGTTAAAACAGCCCATGTCACCAAGCGTCGGACAAGCCAAAAAAGTAATGTCACTAAGGGGTTAATATCGATTTTTTCAAACATGAGCACACCGTGTTTGCATATACACCTAATGAAATGATGACCTATATCTGCATTATTATGTTGGTGTTTACATATATATGGATATACTTTTTCGTTTTCTACATATATTTTTTTCATTTATTTTGCACTGAATGTAATTGTGTATTTTTAAAGTGTATACGTACATTAGATGTGTTTTCACAGTCTAATATACGTCAGTGACTATTGTCATGGCCCATGGGTTGCACATTTTTTTTCACGAGTGACGGCATCCAGCAAAGCCCCCAAAAAAGAGCGTAAAATAGCGTTAATCATGGCAAAAATGCTGCAATTGCGCTATTTTAAAAGCAGCCCCTTCGTGTACTGGCATTGTCACAAATGCATTGCATTGAGAGCCTGTACATGTACGGGCATTGTCCTGAATGGGTTAAATATCTTTGCCATTGTCATATATTGGTCTGTGATAATCCCCAGAATGGCCATTTCAGGAGTGATAGAGTGAATCAGAGTGGCTGTTTGCAATATGTGTGTACTGTTTTCCAAAAGTTTAGGGCATGTCCACAAACTGATATAAAGTTGCGTCACCATCTCCGCATTTTGAGCAGGTGTCATTTCCTATAAGCATTTTGTTTTAACAGTCTAGTGCTTCATTTTTAATCTGGTTGGTAAAGTTTTCACAATTGCCTCAGTAGCTATTAGGATCTCCTCCACTTCCACCCATGCATATGTTCAGTTTTTATACTCCCATTTCTGATATACTTCTGCCTGTAGAAAAATAAAGAACTCTGAATTCAAAAGGCTTAAATGAAAAATAAAGTTTTAATATAACATGATGTAGACTGATTTTTCAACCAATGACAGCTGGGTACTGCATCAAAAATACACAGCAAAGGAAAATTAGGCCTGCATTTTCTAAACATGTTTAAAAAGGGGGCACTGAAATATTGGAACTTAAATAGTATTTTCAGATGTGACCATGCCACCGGCCGAAGACTTACTCTGCGTCCAAGCTTACCTTTGAGCTAAGACTGAGTTTGAATTGCTTTCCATATGGATGCAATGGCTGATCTCATTCCTGCAACTGGGTGGGGGCAGGGTGAAGAAAATTCCTCTTTGGGCAGGGTGGAGAGTTTGGGGTAAGATTATCTGTAGTCTTTCTGCCAGTATTTTCATGAGTATCTTGCAGTACTTGTTCATTTTGTTTGGCTTCAGAATCAGGATGGTGCGGGCATCAGTGAGTGCATTGATGTATTGCCTAGATAAATGTTGTTTATGTGTGAAGGTACCTAAAATCTGAGGTTGTAGTAATTTATAATTTCACTTGAATACCTGTCTGGTCCTAGTGTCTTACAATTATTTAGTTTCTTTATAGTTAAAGATACTTCAGTTTCTGATATGGGACCATTCAAAATTTACCTATGCTGGTTTGAGAGCCTGGGTGACTGTGTGGTTTGAAGTTGGTTTTAGGCCATCCAGTTTGTCATCTGGATCTGTTGTGTACAAAATAACAAAATGTACCTAGCGCTGTAATCAAAGTTATAGCAGTGCTAAGGTTGTGTGTCCCTAAACCACACAGATAATAAATAATGAATAGAAAAAAAGGAAACAATAGTGCGCTTAAACAAGCTGTGTATAAAACAAATTGAAATAACACCTTAATAGGTGATAAATAAAGTGAGAACACAGAATCAGTATCCTGGGGAGACTCTGTCTCCCCTATGGTATTGCACTCACAGACTTGATGGGAAATGTAGGCACATCAAAGGTATGCTGTTGTCCTTAAAGGTGATCTGAAGACTCAGAGATACAGCAGCAAACATTAGGTGAGTATCAGGTATATACAATATGTTTAATAAAAATAGATCTGCTTACATAGAGTATATTCTTCTGTATACGATGTGGGCGCCTCAACAGTACCAGAAGTTGTCTCCAGAGGTAAGGCAAATAAAATACATAAATACTTTAAATATGAAAAATAAAGAATAAAAGCAAAGTCCCAATAGATAGATGGGTCCAGAAGGTGTAGGTAAGTCCAGAACGCTACGCTAAATATAACTGAGGGTTCTTTCCCTCAATATATGGATCTTCCCACTGGGACATAAAGAGGTTAGCATAGCTTGGGGCGAACCTGGATCCCATGGCTGTCCCTGTTCATATGTACATATACATATATTTGGGGGCAGCATGGCTGGGGGGTGAACCTGGTCCTATACTATAGATATATTGATGATCTCATCTTTATATGGAAAGGTAGTGAGGAGTACCTCAATTCCTTCTTAAAATATATCAATGACAATAATAGCCAGATAGTTTTAAATACCACATATAGTAAAACAAGTAAAACATTTCTGGACTTAGAAATCTTCATTGAGAAGTGTCACATTAAGACCAAGAACCACTTTAAGAAAGTTGATGCTAATAATTTTATTGAGAAGTCCAGCTGTCACTATCCTCCCTGGTTAAAATGAATCCCAAAAAGCCAATGTATTAGGATCAGAAGGAACTGCACAGACGTCACTGATTATATTGACCAAACCAGCACCTTAAAGGACACATTTTTGGAGAAAGGCTATGAGGATACTGCCTTATGAACTATTTCTGAAATTGCAACAATGGATAGAAATGCACTCCTCACTTATAAGACTAGGAATACTGATAATGATTTCAAAAATAGACTACCTATAATTTTTAATTATAATAACAAATCCCAACGTATAAAGAAAATTGTTAAAAAACACTGGGATATTTTACAAAAAGACGAAATATTAAAGAACATCATTCCGAAAGAACCCTCAGTTATATTTAGAGGAGCCCCCAATTTCAAACAAAAGCTCACTACGAATTATACAAAAAAACTTAAAACCAGCGAGACATCCAACCACTTTCTCACTAGAAAGCCCGGATTTTACGGTTGTCGTAACTGTATAGGCTGCAATACCACTTTTCATAAAAAATATCCTATTACCGATTTCTGTTCTGGGTTCGGTCAATTGACCTATTCGTATGATTCGGGACTCTATTTCGGTTTATAGAATAGCCAATAGCATGTATTCTATAAACCGAACGACCTTTGGTTTATAGACTTTCGCCTTATATAATACGTGTAATACTATTGGCTTTCTATAAACCGAACTAGAGCCCCATTCATAAGAATTTCTTATGAATGGGGCTCTAGTTCGGTTTATAGAAAGCCAATAGTATTACACGTATTCTATAAGCCAAAAGTCTATAAATCGAAGGTCGTTTGGTTTATAGACTTTCGGTTTATAGAAAGCCATTAGAATTACAAGTATTCTATAAACCGAAAGTCTATAAACCGAATGTAGTGGATGATGAGGCATGTTCTGGGGTAAGTCATGTGTGTGCAATGTGGGTGATGCAGCATATACTGGAGTGCTGGGGTAAGTTCTAGATGTGCACATGTACTGGGGTAATTCCTGGGTATGTAATGTGGATCATTAGGGCATATTTTGAGTGTGCAATGTGTGAATGCATTGGCAAATCTGAGGGAAGAGTTGCAAATTTGGGGGTGCATTGGCAAGTCAGAGGGGCAGATTGGGAAATCTGGAGAGCAGATTGGCAGGTCTCTGGATGACTGGCAAGTCTGGTGGGACAAATAGGCACTTTTGGGGGACATTTGACAAGTCTAACTGGCAGACTGGCAAATCTTGGAGAAGTGGGACAAGCTTGAGGTTTCACTGGCAAGTCTGTGGGGAAGATTGGCAAGTCTGTGGGTAAACTGGCAAGTCTGTGGGGAAGATTGGCAAGTCTGTGGGTGCGCTGGCAAGTCGGAAGGGCAGACAGGCAAAAAAAAGGAAATAAAGACAATAAATGCATTTTTTTAGTCATAGTTTTTATTTAATATGAAATAAACTGTTTACATGTGAATTAGTATTTACCAGTAAAACGTTTTTCTTGAACGATAGTCGTATATATAGGCTTTTTCTTTTTTTCCCTAAAATGATATTAAAAATGTACCCATTACTGCTGATTTTGCCAGGATATGCCAAGTTTATACGTTACTGCTGATTTTGCTATAGTATGCTAAGTGGCGGCTTGCCACCTGTGGTTATAATGTTATGGCTGATTGCTGCACATCATCAAATAGATCTTTGAGGAGTTGAGATGGCTTTTGCAAGAATTCTGTATATCCATAGGAATTAAAATGGGGCCTGTATGCAAGTGAGTTTGAATCACCTTGTATTGAAGAGGAATTTAACATGGAACCTGGAATCTATAGCGTGAACATTGTGTACAAGGAAGTGAGCCTTTTGTTTCCCCCAGAAACTTCATGGTTAAGACAGCTCCTGACAACACAGTTATCTCAAATTACACTCCCCCTGGATTAACTTGTTCTCCAATAGGAATTAAAAGGGGGTGAACTATCACAATGAGCCTAGTGTCAGATGACTACTGATTTTCATTTGATTTTCACTTGTTCCACCACCAGGTAGAGCTCTTTGATAAAATATACTTGTCCAGACAAGAGATAGTTAAATGAACCAGTGATGAAATTAAAACGTAATACTGTTTTTATTGTGCATTAATCATAGATAACGTCATGATCAAAAGAGCCTGTCTAGAAGCTGAATTGGCACCCCCACCCTGCACCCAATTTTACCTTTTTTTATGATCATTTTCAATCATTTTGTATTCTCTGCATTCCCAGTAAAAATAATGTTTAGGTTATTAAGTCCGTTTAAGTTATTTTTTAATTTTTTATATTAACTCTTTATTTCACACCAATAAAGGATTACTCAATACAGGAATCAAGTATACGTTCTTCCTGCATATAGCATTTTCCATCCCTTATCTAGAACCACCTAGATCCACTTACACCCCACTTGTAACTACACTCGCATTCACAAACACCTCATTCAACTCATTCAAATCAGGTAAAGCTGTCTTGATGGGATGCCATTGTCATGAACATCTTATTTTAGTTGCTATACCCTTTTATTGTTATATGATAACTTTGCAATATTGATCCCATTTCTGCCAACAGGGTATCTCCAAGTCCCCTGTACTACTCCTACTTTTCTAATATAATTTACTTATCTTACCCAGCTGACTAAGGGAGGAGATTCACATCTCTTCCAATACAGAGGTACCACTGTTTTTGCGGCGTTAACCAGTCTCATAGTTACACTATTTCTAAATTTTTTAACAGGAATTGGGGTATCGCCTAGAAGCACCAGTTCCGCAGTCTGTTTAACTTTTTTAATGCTCTTCTCAATTACATGGTATTACAAAGGGACACACTGTAGAGAACTGTCAACAGAAAATGATGTTGAGAAAACTAATAAAAAACATATGTTTCATTGATAATTCGTTAAAAAGCAGAAACACAAAGGATCGGGTGGTTTGCCATATATCCCCACTGACTGCTAGGACACCGGAACACATAAACATGAACCAATACTGACGAGACAAATTGTCTCCCACCATATAATAATTAGAAAGGTAGGACAATGGCAGATATAAACGGTGGTTCACAACACATAAATTATATAACTCAATATTAAAAAAAACAAGAGTTCAGCACATTCTGCCAGTTTATCTTGTAAAAAATTATTTGAATTAACGATGCAAAGTCTTTCCATGTGATATTGTCATAAGCTTACTATCAGTTTGTATTAACGAACCCATAACCCCAAATAAACCAATGTTATCCAAATTTGGCAAATTATTGTAGGGAACAGAACTGAGGGATATTGCAGGGAATAGAAGGGAAAAAATGGGTACAATGAACTAAAGGGATCATCACTCAGACGTGGAGTAAGTATTAAGGGTTTAATGAATGGTAGAACAACAGTCATGCAAGTTGGATAAAAAAAAGCTTGACGTGTTTCAGGCTTAACTAGCCCTTACTCATAAACTGCACAGATTTTCTGAGTGCCAATCCATTTGTTTTGTTATTGTTATTGGAGGATTATTCCGTTGTCCTTTCACCGGAAAGGCACCGGCACAAGTGGAGGGGGGAGAGTTGAGAGATTCTTCCATCCAGCTTTGGTTTTTCATTCCTTCCGCTAATCCCTATACACCAGATATCGGGCAGGGCTAACAAGCAGCCGTCTGTGAACAGGCTTTACCTAAACTGATAAACTAGCTGAAATAGGAGAGATAAATTAAGTGCGGAGAGACAGACAAGAACAGCAGTTTTCCAGTGGGCAGAGTGGCTGAAACGCCTTACGCATGTTTCGCTAGAGCAGCTTCGTCAGGGGCATAAGATTATGGGATATGCACAGACCAATCAAATTAGTAGGCGGAGAATGAGGAGAAGGGACATCATTCGGAAGCAGAGGACTGAGTGAGAATGCAAAGTGACACAGACGGTTGTGATCTTGTATAGTATAATGGGGATGTCACAACGAAAAACGAGTGACTAAATTATTGAATACAAAGTAATAATAAACTGTAACAGACTAAAGAGAAAAAGGATAGTTGTAACCCTAGTATAATGCATGGCAGTGGACAGACTGAGTCAGGGATGGATGAATGAGTGAATGGATGAATGAATATTGCAGATGAAAATGTGATAATGAAGTAATGGTAAAGTGAAACCATAATGTGTGACATCACTTTATGTTATTTGATGTTAAATTGCATTATCTTATACAGTCCACATAAAAAAAAACTATTACTAAGTTTGAGGGGACAATAAGCAGGAATGACTCAAAGGTGTGTGTAAATATAACTGTGTCTATGTTACATAATGATGTAAGGGTTTCTGGGTAATAACTGGACCAAGAATAGAGGCTGTTGGCGGCAGTCAGTTTACGAAATAGGTCAGTTTTGATATTCTTCTCAGGGCAGAAAAACAAGTTCAGATTCGTGAATCAAAACGATATCTAGGCCGATATTGTTTTGGTTCAAAGAATCAGTAAATTCAGAGAATATGGATGATGGTCCTGTCCAGATCAGAAAGATATCATCTATATACCGCATCCAATTGCTAATATATACATTATATCTTGACATAGTCTTAATGAAGATAAATTCCCGTTCCCTCCAAGCTAAAAACATATTGGCATAGCTCGGGGCACAACATGTGGCCATGGCTGCGCCAAAGATCTGCTAATAATATTTGCCATTGAACAAAAAGTAGTTGGGGGTCAGGACAAAGTTTAAGAAAGATAGTAAAGTATCCCTCTGGTCATTATAAAAGTTATCTGAGAACCAAGAGTGACAAGGTAGAAGGCCCTTATCATGTGGTATGTTGTTGTAGAAAGCCACTACATCTAGACTGGCTAGGAACTCTGGGACCGAGATATACCATAATTGTTTAATGGCATCGGTCATGTCCTGTACGGATCAATTGGTTTTCTCCACAATTGATCTCATAGTCTTGTCTAGGAAGATGCTCATATTTTGAGTCCTATAGTCTTTGCCTGAGATTATTGGTCTCCCTGGGGGGGTTTGTGGTACTTTTATGAACCTTCGGTAGGCAGTAGAAGGTAGCTACTGTGGGACTGGACGTAATCATAAAGTCAAACTCATTCTTACATGTTATATTGTCATTTAACTAGAAGTGACTGCAATTCTTCCACGTAGATATTGGTGGGGAAACCCTCTAGTTTCTTGTAGCCCGACTGATCAGATAAATGGACCATACACATATCGACATATTGAGATTTATTTATAATCACTATATTTCCCCCTTTGTCAGTGTAACTTACCGATCTCCACACGTCACTTGTTACCTCCTTCCTCACGCCTTCATAGTTCTCGTTCTACAGTAGCCATGTTTTTGGAGTCAGGAAGTCACAAGTGAATTCTGGAGATGTTTTTCATCTACTGCGGCCATCTTTTTGGAGTCTGTTTGCTCTCTATACAGACTCCAAATAGATGCATTTGTTTTTGTTTTATTTTCGCTTTTACTTTCTTTATATCACTTGGGAACCTCGTCTATTATATTATATATGCATATATATTTTAGTGTTCTGTATTCTTTTTTATTTTCTTCTGTTCCTCCCTCCCATCTCCTCCTCTATTGGTCTATGCTAATTACTTCCTATATTTATTCATCTGTTCATTCATTTTCTAGTTGCCTGTGCAAAGAGTTCTCTCTATTTTTGGGCTATTGTTATATTTCGTCTGACTTCTGATACTGACCCTTGGCTTGTTTTTTTACTCTGTTTTTGATCTCCGTCTGCCTCGACCCCCGGCTTGTTCCTTGACTTTGTTTGATCTCCGCCTGCCTCAAATCCTCGACTTGTTCCTCGACTCCGCTTGATCTCAGCCTATTTATATCTTCAACCTGTTCCAGTCTGTCTTGTCTCCTGTTCTGCTCAGTTTACTCCAGTAACCCATTCCTGGTTAACTCTAAGTTGTACTTGTGCCGCACAAGCCCCTGGCAAAACATTATCCTGGGCTCAACTTTCGGGTACATATTTGTCAGGGTGAACACCACAAAGTACTTTCCAAGAGGTGATCTTGCAACAAAGGTCCCTCCTCCTGGGTGTCACCGGTACACCATTACAGTCAGATGGCTTGATCTCAATTTCGTGGTTGTTAGTGAGTTTACTAAGAGCCTTTTTTTCTTTAACCGATAGATTATGATTCCACACTAAATCGTTAGGACCAATTTTCTCCATGGTTGATATTACAAGCCTTGTAAAGAGTTCTATGCTAGAATTCTCAGAAATTAGAGGGATAAACTGGCTTTTATTTTTGAGTGGCGTGGGGTGGTCATCATCAGATATTTGTTCATTGAGTCTGGGAGGTCTTTTTCATTGTACCCCAACATTTTGGCCATCCTGAGGTTAATCTTCTCAATTACTTGCCAATATTCCCGGATAAGTGGGCAGCTCCACCAAATATGTAGCATATTTACCTTCCCAATACCAGACCTCTAAAATGTATCACTAAGTAACGGGTAAAACCAATGCAAGTTAGAAGGTAACCCGTACCACCTTGTAAGAATTGTGTAGGCAACCTCTTGGTGCCTACCAGACACTGAGCATTTAGATATAATTTCAAAAAATTTCAACCAATCTTTTTCCGTAAGTGAGATTTCTAAACCCCAATTCAAAGCTTCTTAATTAAATCTGGGAGTTTCCCTCTTCTAAGATTTTATATTTTATACGGTGTTGATAGCATACCTTTTCGTTGGTTACCTGATGAGCAGTAAGCCTCAAAGGGGGATTTAGCCTGAGGTATCCCATATTTTTTTTAATAAATTATTTTATTTTTCATATCATATAAATAGACAATACAACACTTACATACATTTACAATTTACATAAAGGAAAAAAAAAAACCATAACAAGTGCAAATGAACAGCTTTGTACGATTACTTTTTAAAGTGCACGTCAGTGTCAGTGGCCATATGGACACACTTCCCCACAGTTGAGTATTCATAGTTATCTCTAATGTTATTCACCCTCCCTCCCTCCCCTCCCCCTCAAAAGGGCATTCCACTTTTATAATCTAACATGGTCTGGACACGTTATATACCCTTCTACCCCCCCCCCCACCCCCCCACAAAACACTAGAATTACATGTGTATCTGTATCCAATTCTATAATAATAATTACTTTTAGCTTATTTCTATTACCACGGCATCTTAACATTTCAAACAATAACACTCCCATATATCCCTTTCCTAATCCCCAATAGTCTAGCTGTACCGTCTTGCTGGAATTCATGCCATACCAAAAACGTAATTATATCTAAGTATATAAAGTGTATAGTGCTTTACTCTTATTATAAGAATGTGTTATCAGAATGTATTATTCATAGGCCTAATGGGGTGATGATTACAAAATCTCAAATTCTTATCATTGTTGTGTATATAAAAACAGAACAACAACAACAATAACAACAAAAAAGAGAGGTAGTGCAATGTACTTTTTTTACTTTTTATGTGTTACTTTTATGTGTTATAAAGATGTATTATCAAAATTGTTATACATTGGCCTAGTGTAGTGATTATTACAGAAATTCAAATTCTTATCATTGTTGTGTATATACATAGAGAAAAAGACAGTAAACGGCATAAAAAACAAACAGTTTCCACCAGCCCACATATTAACAGATTGCGTTTGCTACTGCATAGCATTATACATTAATGGTGCTCTAACTACCCACGAGATATGTTATTTTACTCTAATTTGTTTTTATTGAAACTTGGTGAAAAAAGGGGGGGTTGGGTAAACAAACAAGAAGGGATACATGTAGAAATCAGATAAAATCAGTCAATACAGTGTTCAGATAGGGGGTTGGGGGGTGGTACAGAAAATAGAAGTAGGGGGGGGGGGGGTTCCCACAGAGATCCTCAGTGGTTCATCTTCATTTACTTTAGGGAACATAAAAAAACCTCACGAAATTCAATAATTAAATAGCTAGAATACTTATTCATAGTACGGTCTCTGTTTAACTAAGACAACATTTATCTCAGCCCTGTGGGCAGGAGGACATACCTTGGCGAGGTTATGAGGAAGGGCCGTAGCCCAAATAAGCTGATGATACCCCGTCCCGTCACTCCAGCAAAGGACATGTACTACTCCCAACCCACTCCATCACACAGTAATCGGAGGGGGCTAGGAGATTCCAAGTATTCCTTCTAGGGCGCTGGTCCGGGCATGTGCGTGCTCATTGTGTATTCTGACCAGTGAAAGCATGTTGCGAGATAGTGTTCTTTTTTAAGTGAGGAGGTGGCAGACAAATCCTCCCATACACGGATTTCTTCCACTTTCAGGATCCACTCTGCAAAAGTGGGTGGGGCTTCCGATTTCCAGTGAATTGGGATCAACAATTTGGCTGCACTGAGAAGGTGCTTGACTATTGATCTTTTATAAACTTTTAAAGATTGTTTAGTGTAGTGTAAGAGGTAAACCTCCGGTCTGAAAGGTGGGGGGTCATCTGTTAAATGGGTAATTGCGTCTGCAATCTGACACCAGAAAGGAGCCAATTTTGTGCATTACCACCACATGTGTAACATAGTGCCTCCTGCTGATCCGCATCTCCAACAAATATCGGGGATTGTCTGGTTTATTCTATGCAAAAGAGTGGGTACCATAGTGAGAGGATTTTGAATGCATTTTCCTGAATGACCGTGTAGGAAGAGCATTTGTGTGTCAGAATCAGAATTTTATCCCACTGCGCCTCAGAGAGGTGTATTCCCAGGTATTCCTCCCACTTGCTGACATATCTAGCGGGAGGGGCCTCGGCTTTTGGCATTTGTTCGTTATATAACCTAGAGACACCTCTTAGTGGGGGTTCAGTTTTGGTGCACAGCAATTCCATATATGTAAGGTCTCTACATATGTCAGACTGCTGTGGTATGGACTGTACGTAGTGTTTGAGTTGGGTGTATCTCAGTTGTGTCAAAAAAGAATGAGTAGTATCAGGTAACAGTTCCCTCAAGGTACAGATGCATTCGCCAGACATGACCTCCCTGATCCGTGCCAGAGGTGAAAGCATGAATGTCGAGCCAAACATCCCCTCTCTACCAGGAGGGAATGCTGCATTGAAATGTATGGGGCTCATCGGTGAGGGAAAGGTCATTAGGTCAGTCATTTGGGCTTTTCTTAGCCATACTGTGAGGGTAGCGTGTAGTAGAGGGTATTTGCTAGTGCAAAGCCAATATTGCGATTGGGGCATTTATCAAAAAGTCCTCCAAACTTATCCAGGGTTTAGTCTGGGGGTAAATCGTCCAGTCAATGATGCGCAAAAGGTGTGTAGCCACGTATTATTTGTGTATGTCTGGTAGTGCCAGTCCGCCTCTGACTTTAGGTAATATCAACGTCGTATATGACAATCTGGGTTGCATACCGCGCCATACAAACTTCGTTATGGCCTGTTTCATGGTTATAAAAAAGGAAAGGGGAATCACTATTGGGATGGTCTGGAACAGATACAAAAATCTAGGAAGAATATTCATTTTCACTGCATTAATCCTTCCTTGCCACGTCAGGAAAGTCACCCCCCATTTCTTCAGGTCATTATACACAGTCCGCGTCAGTGGGGCGAAATTTGCGCTATATAGTTGGGTGAGATCTCTTGTGATCCAAACCCCCAGATATTTCATTTTAGTAAGGCACCAATGGAACGGAAACCTAGACTTGAGCTTCTCTATTTGTGAATCAGGTAGTTGTGCTGGTAGGATTTCCGATTTTTGTACATTTATTTTAAGGTTAGATAATTCACCATATCGCTTGAATTCCCTCATTATCTCTGGCAAAATTTCATCTGGTTTGGTAACTATGAATAAGAGATCGTCTGCATATGCAGCAACCTTATGGTGGAATTCTCCTGACACTAATCCTTGTATGCTCACATTTTGGCGTATGGCTTCTAGTAACGGTTTCAGGGATAGTGCGAATAGTAATGGGGAGAGTGGGCATCCCTGCCGTTTACGTTAGTAATCAAAATTGGGCGTGAGAGGATTCCATTGACTCTCACCCTGGCAGATGGGGAAGAATAGAGAGCACGGATCCATCCACAGATGTTTGGTCCCAAACCCATGCGGGACAGCTCTGCCACAGGAAGGGCCACGACACTCTATCAAATGCTTTTTCAGCATCAGTTGATAATAATAACATCTGGTGCCCCTCCCTGTGGCCGACCTGCACCGCATTAAGTGCTCGGATAGTATTCTCCTTGGCCTCCTTCCCTAGTATATATCCAACCTGGTCTGGGTGGATAAGTTGTGGTATGTGGGCATGAAGTCTGAGCGCCAGAACCTTAGCTAGTAATTTTACATCCGTGTTCATTAGGGAAATTGGGCGATAGTTTTGGGGTAGAACCGGGTCCTTTCCTTCTTTGTGAATTACCGTAATTGTCGCTGATAGAGTGTGTGTGTCTAATGTTTGGTCCTGAAGCAATGAATTAAACAGTTCGGTCAGTCTGGGTAGTAGTATTGATTGGTGGGTTTTGTAATAGGCCAGTGGGAGGCCGTCTGGGCCTGGGCATTTACCCGTTGCAGATTGTTTGATTGCTTGGGTTATTTCCTCCTCTGTTATTGGGATTCCAGTCCTTGAGCTTGTTCAGGAGACAACTTATGCGTTACGGTACCGTCTAAGTATCGGTCTGCTCGTATCGTGGATGTTTCGTTCACGTCTTGTGGCCCTTTAATATTATAAAGATTGTGGTAGTAACTGTGAAAGGTTTCTGCTATGCTATCAGGGAGATAATGCAAAGCCCCTTTGGGATCATGCATTTTAGGTATATATGCGCGAAGTTTACATTTACGTAGCGTGCGGGCTAAGAGTCTGCCACAATTACTGCCCTTATCTTGAAACAAATGTTTTGTCGTGAGGAAAGCCCTTTGTATTTGAGTATTGAGAATCTTAGACAGATCCCTCCTTGCCGTAGTCAGTTCGGACAATACTGTGGCCGTTTGTGTTGCTTTATGCTGTATTTCTAGCAGGGCAATTTTACGGGCTAACTCCGTCAGGCGTTTGGCATGTTCCTTCTTACGCTGGGATGCATGAGAGATATATCAGCCTCGGGCAGTGCATTTATGTGCTTCCCATATAGTTGAGAGTGTAGTGTCTGTTGGTTTGTTTTCCTCAAAAAATAGTTGCATTTGTGTCTGTATCGTCGGGTTAATAGTCTCGTCAGTAAGTAGGGTTTCGTTCAGGAGCCAGGTACGTTCTCGTATCGGGTGGAGTCTAAACACATGAGTAGCGGGGCATGATCACTCCAAGTGATTTGGCCATATCTAATATCCCGAATCAGCTGGAGCTGTCCGTAAGTCAGGAAAAAATAGTCCAGTCGGGAATAGGTATTATGTACATTGGAGTAATACGAAAAGTTTTTATCGGTCGGGTGTGTAGATCTCCACGCATCAGTCACTAGTAAATTTGAAAGTTCTATTCTGTGTCCCTCAAACTGCCAGCTACGGGAGCTTCTTGCAGCGGACATGATCTGCTCTTTAGTTGAGTAGTTGTGTACACAGCAGATAATATCCCTAGGTTGGCTGTTTACAGGCCCTCTAGGACGCAAGGCCCTGCGCACTCGGTCCAGTTCAATTGGGGTATCACTCTCACTGCCCAAGATCTGGTGGAAGAGTTTGGTGAGTAATGGCTTAATAGTATTCGGTTCCTCGCCCTCCGGCATGCCTCTCACTCGTATATTAAGGCGTCTGCCTCTATTGTCCAAATCCTCCAGGAGGCCTCTCATGTCCCGTATGTATGTATGCGTGTTAAAGGCCTGTATTGCGTGTCCCGCCGCCTGATTAGGACGAGGCACATCCGATTCAAGGGTTTTGATTCTGCGGCCTAATTGTGTGACTGCCTCCCTAGTTTGGGCTAGCTCTTCCCGGATTGATTGTCTCACCTCCGATATAAAGTTACTGAAATCCGTCTTGGTCGACAGGGATTGAAATAGTTCGCGTAGGTCATCTTTCGAGGCGGCCAGCGACTTTCTGGGTGTCGTGTCTGGTGGTTTGGACATCTCGCCGGCGGATCCGAGTCCAAGGTCTCCTCGGGTGGGGTCGCCAGCAGGGCCGGGGTGACAAAATACTCTCTCAGAGAGGATGAAAGTTGTCTAGTTTTAGGCCCAGGGGTATCTCTCTCATCTGCTGTACTCTTCGGTCGGCACATCGTTCGCTTAGGTGCTGTGCAACTGCACTTTAGTGCTTCTTTTAGCAGGCTTTTGGCGGGAGCTCACGAGCTAAGCAGCCATCTTCACTCGAGGCAAGCCATGCCCTAGAGGTCTTTTTATAAAAAAAAGAAAGAAAAAGATTTACCAACTTGTAATGCGGGGGCAATGTATCATAGTAGTTGCGGAGGTCATAAACACACAGGCCCCTTTCCCACAGACTCAAATTCTTATCATTACTGTACCAAGAGGGGGAAAAAAAAATCCCCTTCTCCCCTTGTTCGCAGTTTGATAAGGACCCAGTCTTTTCTCTTCTCCTTTAAATGTCCAGTGTTATTCTTTTCCTAGGACCAGTTCTTTTCCCTTTAACCCCTTAAGGACAGAGCCTTTGAAACATTTTTGTCCTTTCTGGACAATGCCTATTTTAACATTTCTGTGCTGTTTGTGTTTAGCAGTAATTTTCTTCTTTGTCATTTGCTGTACCCACACATATTATATATTGTTTTTATCGGGACAAGAAGGGCTTTCTATGGATGCCATCTTTTTGATCATATCTTATCATATTATTAAAAAAAATAATAAAATATGGTAAAAAAAAAAAAAATACACAAATTTCTTTGTTTTTATTTGAAACAACTTCTCCTCATCGACAATAGCGAACGAAAAAACATGCTAAATAGATTCTACTATTTCTCCTGAGTACAGGGATACCACCCATGCATAGGTTTGTTGGGTTGTTTGGGGGCTAAAATGCCAAATTTTTGAGGTGCAGTTTTTTGTTTTCCAACTTGAAATTTTTACATGCAGACAGCCTGCACCCATGTCCCATTTGGGACGTATTTGAAGCCAGCTAGTGTATTTTACCCCATCAACCCATATATTTTTTAAAAGAAGACACCTTAGGCTATCTCAAATGGTGGTATTTTTACACTTTCCATGCACTAATTCTACCACCAGCCTTTGTCAAACTTTGTGGTAGTAATTTTTTTGTGTTTTTTTTTCACAAACCTTGTACTTCAGACATGAATTCACAGATTATGGTATGTGTCACTGCCAAATAACACCCTAATAAGTGTTCAGCAACATCTCTTGAGTACAGGGATACCACCCATGCATAGGTTTGTTGGGTTGTTTGGGGGGTAAAAGGCCAAATTTGGTAGGTGCAGTTTTTTGTTTTCCAAATTAAAATTTTGACATGCAGACTGCCTGCACTCATGTCCCATTTGGGACATATTTGAAACCAGCCAGTGTATTTTACCCCATCAACCCATATATTTTTTAAAAGAAGACACCTTAGGCTATCTCAAATGGTGGTATTTTTACACTTTCCATGCACTAATTCTACCACCAGCCTTTGTCAAACTTTGTGGTAGTAATTTTTTTGTGGTTTTTTTTCACAAACCTTGTACTTCAGACATGAATTCACAGATTTTGGTATGTGTCACTGCCAAATAACACCCCAATAAGTGTTCAGCAACATCTCTTGAGTACAGGGATACCACCCATGCATAGGTTTGTTGGGTTGTTTGGGGAGTAAAAGGCCAAATTTGGTAGGTGCAGTTTTTGGTTTTCCAAATTAAAATTTTGACATGCAGACCGCCTGCACCCATGTCCCATTTGGGACATATTTGAAACCAGCCAGTGTATTTTACCCCATCAACCCATATATTTTTTAAAAGTAGACACCCTACGCTATTTCAAATGGTGGTATTTTAACACTTTCCATGCACTAATTCTACCACCAGCCTTTGTCAAAGTTTGTGGTAGTAATTTTTGTGTGGTTTTTTTTCACAAATATTGTATTTTAGACATAAATTCACAGATTTTGGTATGTGTCACTGCCAAACAATAACCCAATATGTGTTCAACAACATATCCTGAGTACAGGGATACCACCCATGCATAGGTTTGTTGGGTTGTTTGGGGGCTAAAGGGCCACATTGTGAAGGTGCGCATTTTCAACTTGGAATATTGACGTGTAGTCAGCCTGAGCCCATCTTTCATTTGGGACTTTTTTTTAAGTAGGACAGTGTATTTTACCCCAAAAAGTATATATTTTGTAAAAGTAGACACCCTAGGCTATTTTAAATGGTGTTATTTTAACACTTTCCATGCACCAATTCTACCACCAGCCTTTGTCAAAGTTTGTGGTAGTCATTTTATTGTGTATTTTTTCCCACATACATTGCACTTTAGACACAAATTCACATATTTCGGTATGTGTCACTGACAAACAATACCACAATATATGTTCAGCAACATCTCCCGAGCACAGGGATACCACCTATGCATAGCTTTGTCAGCTTTGTTAGGGGTTGAAAGGCTACATTTGAGAGGTGCGCTTTTTGATTTTCAAACTTGGAATTTGAACATGTAGAGCAAGGAAGGGGTTAATAGCTCTTATAAGAGCCTTTGTAGTACTGTACAAAAAAATTAACCCCTAAAAATGCACAGACAAGAAAAAATGTTCTGCTGTGCAGTGATCAGTGGCAGGGAAGGGGTTAATACACTACACTATACAAAAGGTATGGCTTTTATAAAAGCCCTTGGGACTCACAATTTATTAACATTTTATTTAATTTATTACAATTTAAAAATTATGTTATACAGATCTGTCTCTTTCCCTCACTAAAACTCAAGTGAGGAGAGGGAGGCAGATCCATATGGGTCAGAACAATATTTACGGACCAGACGAATGGTGATGCTCATCTGAGAAATCACCAAACCACCTTTGCCACTGATCGGCTGTTACTGATAGCTATACACGCGTTCAGACAGCTTCAAAAGGAATACACGTAATCCCCTAGTGGGTATAATTAACCCCTAGTGAGTCTGACAAAAAAAATGCTGATAGCAAAAAAAAATCCTTCGGCGACTAGATTGCTCCATATGCGCTGCTTAGGCAGTGACCATATGCACTGCTTAGGCAGTGACCATATGTGCTGCTTAGGAAGTGATATACGGCAAGGAAGGGGTTAATAGCTCTTAAAAGAGCCTTTGATATACTGTAATAAATCAAAGTAAAATAAAATAACCCCTAAAAAAATGCACAGACAGCAAAAAATGTGCTGCTGTGTAAGATCACTGCGTACACAGCGATCAATTGCAGGGAAGGGGTTAAATACTGGAAACGGCTTTTATAAAAGCCTTTGGGTCTCAATTCTATTAAATATATTATAATTAAAAACTTACATTATACAGCTCTGTCTCCCTCCCTCACTAAAACTCAAGTGAGAGGGAGGCAGATCTACACGGGTCAGATCAAATATTTACACATATTGATCTAACCAGACGAATGGTGATGCTCATCTGAGCAAACGCCAACCCGCCATTGTCACTTATCAGCTGTTACTGATCGCTATACATGCGCTCAGACAGCTAAAAAAATTTTTTTACGTTAAACGTAGTCCCCTAGCGGGTATAATTAACACGTGACGGGTGTAATAAAAAAGTTTAAAAAAAATTAAAAATGCTTCTGCAGCAAGATTGCTGCATTTGCGTCAGATCGCTGATTAGGCAGTGATCTACGGCAAGAAAGGGGTTAATCTCTCTTAAAAGAGGTTTTTTTATACTGTAATGAATTACAGTAAAAAAAAATAACCCCTAAAAAATGCACAGACAGCAAAAAATGTGCTGCTGTGTATGATCACTGCGTACACAGCGATCAATGGCAGGGAAGGGGTTAAATGGCTTTTATAAAAGCCCTTGGTGTTTAAAATTTTATTAAATATTTTTTTTATTATTTTATTTTATTTTTTTACTTGATCTGATCTGTCTCTCTCCCTTACTATAACTAGTAAGGTGAGGGAGGCAGATCAATACTTGTCAAAGGCAATATTTACTAATATTGCCTTTGACAGTATGGTAAGTGCTCATCATTCCCCATTAGTAAACACTATTCTCGAGGATTCGTATGAAACAATTAGTTTAACCGGAAATCCCCAGGCATATTTTATATTAGCTTTCCTTAATTCAGTTGTAGCTTCTGAAAAGGATTTCCTCATCAGCCTGGTTGTTATGGAGAGGTCAGCGAAACAAACCAGTTTCTGATATTTTCTGGAAATTTTGTTATACCTTTAAAGGAGTTGGCTAATGAAACCCTATATTTAAAAGCTTGAAATCTAGTGATAACGTCCCTGGGAATTTCTATTGGAATTCCTTTTGGTTTTGCAATTCTATGTACACATTCAAACAGAATTTCATGTTCATGTTGCCTGATTTTCAATGAGTCGCACAGTTCTGTTAGATATAGTTCCAAAAATGAAAAGCGAATAAACTTAACCTGAAAGGGAAAAGTAGAAACTGGGGAAACAAGGACAGATCTAAAATGAGCAGGAATGTGTATGGGTATACTACATAATACCCCTTTAAAAGTGAAAAATAGTTAATAACCTGGACTAGCCTTGGGGCCTTGGCCTAGTCCCTCTGCCTCTTCCGAATCCCAGGCTATGGACTTTTTTACTGAGCATAGCGCTCAGGGAAATGTGAGTGGTCTGACTTTGTTTTTACCATCACAACTTTATTTCTATATGACATACTTCCCTATTTTGTATTTTTACTTTGTTTTCCCCTCTATATAACACGCGGAGGAAACCATGCCTCTAAATAAAGGGTAACTAAGTGTGTGGGATAGCGCACTGATTCACTGGTTGTATTATATATATATATATATATTCTTGCTTTAAAGTAAATATATTTTACTGCAATGCTATTTTTACATAAAACCTCATAACATCCACTGATTTGTAGTATTTCTTACTATACAGATGCAGAAGAAAAATCTAAGAGAGATGCAACAGAAAATGTCCTACATGAAAATGAAGATGTAAAGACTGAAGAACAAGTAGACAAAACTGAAAATGAAAAATCTTTACCATGCAAACATGAAACTAAGAAAGACCCAAATTCAGTGGAAAGTAAGCTTACAGAATCTAGTCAGAGAAATGTAAATGGGGCACGATTAACAAATGTGAACAAATGTGAAGATCCTTCAAAAAATAGTCAAGGCCAACAGGACAAAGCTGGTGAATCAAATGGCAAGCAGCAAGTACAAAATGGTGAGTCAAGTGATCATTGTATATAATATGTCAAATGTTACCCAACTCAAGTAATATAATTGGTCAACATTACATTTGCCCCCAAAAAACAAAAGATACTGGTATTCTTTAATTGGGCTTGGATTTTTAATGTGATCTATGTGAAGCAAGCCTCCAGGTGTTGCAGTCCTGATTTAGGACCCATATTCAGGGATCTCCCTCTGGTGTGGCTTTGTGGGGCACCTGCATGGACGCAGTAGGTTAGGCAAGAGGATGTGCCCTTCCTCTCCAAAATTGCTTCTTTGAACCATCTCACAAACAAGACCAACAAGAGCTGTGAAATGCCAGTGCAGCCTCTTCTAGTGTTGTCTCACAATCCCTTGCACACAGAGTCTCGTTTAGAAACAGCACTGATAGAAAGAATGTCTCCTGCACAGGCTTAACACTCTGCGGGCTCTCAGCATAGGATCGAAAGTATCACATTAAAGCACTGTCTCTTTTTATCTGTCACTATCTAATCTGTCTCTATCACTCAATAATCTGGCTTGTCTTTCTTTCTCTGTCACTAGCCTATCTCTTTTCCTCTGTTTCACTATCTAGCCCATCTCTCTCCCTTTGTGTAGCTATCTAGCCTGTCTCTCTCCCTCTGTGTCACTGTCTAGGCAGGAGATAACTCCCTCTGTGTCATTGTTAGGGACCAGGAGACCAAAAGTAATACGTAAAACACCTTTATTAATAATAAATAGATTTTTTTTGCAAAATCCAGGATGTAAACCGGTGTCAGGAATTAGGAGAATTAGGAGAACGGAGATCAGAGCAGTCATGATTCAGGAAGTAGAAGGAAAGGCAGCCCTTCTAGATCAAACAGAGGAGTCACAGGAAATGCACTAGGAAGCCGTAAACAACGCAAGGGCAAGTGAGTTACTAAAACTATCAGCTTAAAAAGTCAGTACTGAGTAGCAAAGGAGCTGGCAGCTAGCAACAAGTTGAGTAACCATGATAACAGTAGCTGAAAGGAGCTGGCCATTAACTGCAGCTGAAGCTCTCACAGTGAAGGAAAAAAATGATTTCATGTGATTTGCATGTGAATCAATGATGCTGTGTATTTTATATTCTTCATGGCTATCAATGGAACGGGATGTGGACTGTCGTGGTGTAGCAGTTACACACCAAGGATTTCAAAATGAAAAACATAGACTACATTGGAGATGTGCATGCTAGGGGGAAGATGAAGTGCATTGACTGCAGGGTTAACCATTCAAAGTATATAGAATGGACATGGAGCCATAGGTTGGGGGAAGACATCCAAATGATCCTCCGACCTGATAGGTAGGTGAGAGTATGTGCATGTGCATGCGGTCAGCCTGGATCTTATAGTTCTGCTTGGAGTGTGTCCTGAACCTGCAACCAAGTGGAACTGAGTTCCCGGAGATGTTCCTGCAATGCCAGAATCTTCTGTGTCATGAACGTATCAGGCAAAATGGAACCCATAGTTTTTTAATAACAGGGTGAGAGCCAGGAAGAGGCATTAATAGCACTATTGTGGGCGAACTCCGCCCAGGGTAGAAGTTCTGGCCATTGGTTCTGGTTCTCTTGAGAAGTAGGTAATGTTTTCAAGTGTATGCAATGCGACATCTTCGAGAAATGGACATCAATCATAAGATTATGATAAGATTGCAATGGGAGACTGGAAGAGCCACAATAAAATCCATGTGCAATTGTGTCCAGGGTCATTCACCATTAGGTATAGTTTGCAGGAGGCAAAATGGAAGGTGTCATGCTGTCTTATTTTGAGTACACACATGTTAGGCGGCTACATCAGAACAGGCACCAAAATTGTTGAGAGATAGACCATATTAACTGATTTTTACCTGGATGTCCATTTTTGGCATTGTGATATGTGCCTAATAATTTAGTCTGGAGGTGAACTGGTACAAAGCAATGGCCAATGGGTTTCTCTGGAGGAGCACTCATTTCTGCAGCAAGAACCTCCCCCTTTATCCTTCAGATAGTGGCTAGTATTCAGTCTGTTGGAAACACAGAAGTAGGGGTTATCTCCTCCTTTGAGAGAGAACTGCCCAGACAAGGCATCAGTCCAAATGTTTTTAGTACCAAGCAAATAGTAAACCACATAAATACTGAAGGCACCTAGCTTGCCGAGGGGAAAGTTGTTTATACTCAGAAAGGTATGAAAGACTCTAGTCTGTGAGAATGAGAATTGGCACTGAAGTATCCTCAATGAGGTTCCTCCATTGTTTGAGAGATAAAATTATAGCAAGGAGTTCTTGATCACCAACCTGGTAATTATATTCCACTGAGTTCAGTTTCTAGAAATACCTGCACAGATGATTGGACTCTCAAGGTTAGGATGTTTAGACAAGAGGCACCCTTGTACTCCTGTCTCAGATGTATCAACTTCAAGGATGAATGTTAATGCAGGGTTAGGGTGTGCCAGTATAGGACTTGCAGCAAATGCCGTTTAGAGAGATTCAAGCATTGTAATGGCTTCCATGTTATGGGTTACCATCTCTCCTGGTCATGAGAGATTTGACCAGTGAAGAAATGTTAAGTATGAAATTCTCTGTAGGACGCAAGAGACATATGGGTGGTGGTTCTCGAGAGATGTGGAATGTATTAGAATATCATCAAGATAAAACACCACACATTGCTGCAGCGAATCTCGCAGAACATAATTTATAAACTCCTGTTAAACCGTTGAAGCATTGCAAAGACTGAAGGGCATTACCAGGTTTTACTCAGATCTGCACAAATTGAATTGGTTTATGCTTCTGTAACCATTGGTACCCCAAAACAATAGGGTAAAATGGCAAGGAAATCATCTGTAGTTGGATCGCCTCATGGCATAGATATGCCAAGATATGGGGAAAGTCTCATGGGTAATGTGGGTAGGCTTTAGATGTCTACCATCGATGGTGTTGATAACTTGTGTCGAGGCTCAATACCATAAAGGTATAGAATGCTCCAATGCAAAGGCACAGTCAATAAATAAACCTGCATCCCCATATTAATGCAGAGGTATTGACAGATGACTGAGGCCAGGAGACGACAATCAAAACCAATGGTTTGTCCTTATAGGTTTCTTGGGGACCACCCAAATGCCACCCAAGATCTGTCCCTGATTCCTACACAACCCAAGACTCCTCCTCTACCTGTCCAATTGGTCAATTGGTCACTAGAGAGACCATCCTCATACATCTCTCCATTGGTCCAACTCACTGCGAGACCATTACTTTTAAAATGGTATAGTCTCCTTTGTTCTTCCTCATCTTGAGCCTACCCTGCCTCACAAAACATGACACTGTGATTGAAAGTTCCTTTGGGAATGTGTCCTTCTCGTCCACCATATACAAACAAAATTGTCTCCAGCAGGATTACGTATTTTTAGTCCAAGAGAGTCATTAAGATCCCTTTACCTTACGACAATTCCATCAAATATTTAATTTAAAAAACCCCATCAATTTGCTCCATGGAGCCACAATTCCATTTGGTCATACTTATTCTCTATCCGAGCCTGAACTGGCAGTCCTGAAAGAATACTCCTACAATAACCATCTACAACATTTCATTGGCATGTCACCTTTAAATGCTAACTACAGCTATGACCCCACCTTCTATCTTCATCTTCCTCAAACCCTGATTGCACTTTCAATGGCTGACCGCCTACAACAGGGTCTGTTGGCCCTAAGAAGAATTTTTCTAAAAGCACAACAAGAACACAAGAGGTATTCAGATATGCAAAGACAGCCACAACCTTCCTTTCAAGTAGATTAGAAAGTGTGGTTATCCTTAGCACAATTTAGAATGCATGGACCTTCGAAGAAGCTAAGCCTTAAGTTTTTTGGCACGTTCTGCATCACGAAACTTGTTGGTCCTGTGGCTGTAGGTTTGGCGCATCCATCCGACATTTCATGTCTCCCTGCTGAAGAACTGGGTTCCAGAACTAGACCTTCAAGTCTAAAAAACTGTCTTCCACTCCGGTTACTGTAGATGGATCTGATGAATTTGAGGTCAATAAGATCCTGGACTCCCGCAAACAGGGAGGTTGCTTCAAATATCTCAAACAGTGGAGAGGCTTTATCTCTTTCCAACGTACATGCAAAATTCCCTTATTATTAATAAATATGACGTTGATATCCATAAGCAAAATCCAGGAGTCAAGCCAAGGTCAGGAACCAAAGCGGGTAGTCAGATGAGCCAGAATTAGGAAACAGAGATCAGATTAGTCAAAACAAAGCCAGAAGTCCAAACCAGAAGGGAAGTTCAAACACAGGAGCCACAGGAAATGCACTTGCAATCTAGAAACAACAGAAGGGCAAGGGAGCTACTTAACCTAGCTCCTTCAATAGTCAGTACTTTGAAGCAAAACTAGCTAATAGCAACCAGGTGATCGTGGTAACAGTAACTGAAAGGAGCTGGTCCTTAACAACATTTGAAACTCTCACAGTGAAGCAAAAAAAAAGAAAAGGATTTATTTAAAAACAGCTGGGAAACAATGACATTCAGTGTTTTTTCTTTTACTCTCATTCCTTTGTCTGTATTTCTCCTTTGGGTCTATAAATATCCACAATTCCCATTATGTTCAGTCAGCAATATGGTAGTTGCAGTCTACTAAAATGAGTACTTGTAATATTGTGTATTGGCCCCACAATCACAGTTTATGGTTAACTGCAACTGCATGATGTTCAGCAAGCTAAGAGTTCTGCCGGCTCTTGATCAAAAGTATCACATACAAGGATTGTCTCTCTGTCTCTATCACTATCTGATCTGTCTCTCCCCCCCTCCCTGGAAAAAAGAACTGCAGATTCCTATGTTCACTCGAGAAAGTGTCTAGGAATATTTTATGCTAGGAAGAAGGATAACAGCTATTCACTAAAAGGTGAGTTGCAGTTGAGGTGAAATGGACACTTGATTGTGGTGATTTTTCTTAGCGGGAGAAACTATTCAGGTTTGTCCCTGTACAATGTGTATCAAAATTGGTCCAATGAAATGTTCATTTCGCCTCAACTCATCTGCAACTTACCCTTTAATCAATAGCCCCCAAATAACCATCTGAAAATGCATAAAGGTCCTTACAAGTGGTTGCTGTCCAAATTTGTGGCCACTGCATGAAATGACCGTTTATAACACAGTGGTTATACTGCACAGTTTTTTTATGTTGGGCCTGAAAGTTGGGTGCTAACATGGTGTAACATGCTGCGAGAATTAAATCCATCTGGAATTGAAAAGAAAGAAAATAAAAAGTATATCATAAAAATATAATTTTTGTATATGGAAAAAAAGCTGTAACTCATTGAAGTGTAGAGGTAATGTCTCCTTTGCCATCTTTCTCCAGTAAACAAGGGGAAGACTACCACTACTTACCATTGATGCCTCCATTTTCATATTTAAAAAAAAGAGTCAAATAGATGACATTTTTCATATTGCAATTGACATTGTGTTATTAATACATCTTGTTGCCACAATAGATTAAGTAAGTTCGAAAGAAGACAAAGTGACAGTGTGCTTCAGTGCCAAAATAAAGTGCTATAACCTGGTATGTTTCCAGGGAATCTTCACGTTTCTTCAACATACATGATAAAACAGAAACAACACACACAGATAATATTGTGCAGTATGTTTAGGTTATATATGGAGAGTAAAGTGTGACACCCCATTTTGCACTCACACTTCCTCCAAGTACTGTCAGCATGTTGGGTGATCTTTTCCAACTATGGGATGTCTTCCTAGTCACCTCCAAATAATAGAAGATACAGCTTGTATAAGTAGGATGAACAGTGTTTAATATATAAACAAAAAACCTTACATGTAGGTATCACACAGCAAACAGTAGATTGATAATGAGTATCTGGTGGTCTCACTCCTGCAAAGGCCGTCCGTTTACACATTTCCCCTCTCAGCAGAGGCTTCCTCAGAACTTGGCGGCATTAGCGCGACCAAGGCCTTATATACAAAAAATACATTAACATTGTCAGTTAGGCAGAGAGTTCGTAGAGTGCATTGATTTACGGGTTTCATCGCTGTATCGTGTCACTTCCGAGGTGTTCGTGTAAGTTGCCATACGTCATATCTGGCAGGGTATAAAGTTGTCTCATGTGAATAAAAACGGTGTGTGTAAACAAAACGTGCAAAAATTACAATGAGCTGAGCAACTTGAACGCAGCCCCCTATTGCACTCTCCCAAGTGCCAAAATATACAGAAAAAAACTTAGGGGTTGGGGGAGGAAGGCGGAGTATCAAGTTGAACAAACAGGGGTATAGATGGAGCTTGTCACAAATGGCTGGGTATATAACTTGGTTTAATAAGCTGTTGGTCTCAAATGCGCATGTAGATATTATCCAAGGTGTAAAACTGAGTCCAATTCAGTAGATGAAGGTAATGGCTACTGCTGGAGGATACACTGGAAACAAACACTGGAAACAAATAACTGCAGGAACTCAACGCTTTTCGCTGGAGCAGATTTCACAGCTTCATCAGGAGAAAACATACAGTCTATGGAAATCACGAAAAGATATAAAATCTAAATAAAACGACATCCAAAAGTTTTCACAAAACTTGTATTCGAAGGTCGTGATTGCTCATATGGAACAAGGGAAAATTATGCTGTTATATGCAATGTCAGAGATAAGTGGAATTATGAAAGATTAGATGCCACTAAAGATGGCCAATAACCATTCATAAAAACAGTATCTCCCAAGTTCGTTTTACAAAACGATAATGTGACATACACTTCTAGGCTCTAGACTGTGTTAGTGTGTTTTTTATGGGGGGAAATATACATCTACCCCCTGTGTATGAATACTACCCATTGTATGTCTATTTTTCTTTGTCTTTTCTATATAAAATCGCTTTGAAAAGAAAAAACTGTTTTGGGTACACCCCGTTTGGAATCAATACTCCCATTATAGATTTTTTGGGTTTGATAAGTATTTTTATTTTTATATTTATTTTTATTTTTATATTTACATTTATTTTTATTATTTTGTTTTATTGCATTGGTGTTATTGTTTATTCACTAATTAACACTTCTTTTGAATTTATATTACTTTTTTGAATTTATATTTTTTGCGCAACACTTTATCACTATTATTATTTTTTGCTTTGTGTTATCCTGGGGGAATTACACTAGTGTTTGCAGCACGTCAATAATTTATTCACGTTCAATATAATAGTGCCTATCACTTAACACATTCACACTATACATATGAAATAAAGCATCCAGTAACAAAATATGAAAATGTATTTACACACACTAATATAGAAATAACACACAATAATAATAATACATTGATTGAGCCAATACACCAACAAACAACAACCTATTGTTAGTCAATACAAACAAAACAGTTACAGACCTGAGAACTCTATAGGTTGTAAAACAAAGGCAGTGGCTGAGTAAACAAACAGACCAGACACACGCAATCTATCAATAGCAGCTTTACTGTGAGCAATGTAGTGACTTCTACCCACACAATCCTAGTGTCTCAGAGTAACCAGAACTAATGCAGAACCAGAATCTACTAAAACCCAATATTACAATAACTGATCTAACCTTACTTAAAGACCATAAATATCAGTGCGCAATGGTATACAGACAACTAATATGTTTATTTTAGTATTTCAGCATATAATGAGTACAAACACATATGATAAATCAAATATTCTCACTTATAAATATTAGATTTAGGCTGTTATTTAATATCTTCATCTGCAGAAATAAGGATATCAAGCTACAGCATGCTAGGTCTAATAGCTTAGAATTGAAGCCAGTATAGAATTTGATTTACCATACAAGAGTGCAGAAATAACAAACTAAAATATAAAATTCAAAGTAGACTATATTTACCAAGGTATAACCAATAGTTTCTGGATCTGTTCCCTCTGGAATGATGTTGGATACCGTCAGTATGGCCTGTTTGGATCAAGATTCTCCCCAGCTTGGATCTTCCAGACTTGATCCCTAAACTCTCTCCTAGCCAAATTTTATTCCAAATTTCCATCTCTATACCACACCCACCGAAGGTGTGTCAGATATATGTGTTTTAATCTGGTTGGTTCTCTGAAAACACTCCTCTCTTAATATTTGATTAGGGTATAATAATATTAATCAAAAGGTGGAGCTCTTAGCTCACAGTTCTGACCATGTTTTAATCCCAAACTTTCTAATCACCAGGGTCACATCTGAATACAGTTTAATATATATGTAGATTTTAGCGTATAATTTCCTAAATGTGATTAAAACCCAGAAAGCATTCAACCTTTTCTTGATTGTAGGCATATGAATATATATATATGACCACATTACAATTAAAATGAATATAAACACTCATAACTTATTATATGGCATCTTATGTAATAGCTCATCCCTTCTACCACACCACGTGTACCAAATATATAGTTCTATGGTATTTCATTGCAATATTCATGGTTAAGGTACAGTAAATGTAATTAATTAAATAGATAAAAACCAAAGAGTGTATCTTATTAATAAAATACAGAATATCTATATACGTTTATATTAGTTACCATAAATTAGCAGGTCAAATGTTAATTCATTCTTTCTAAGAATTTGCTAGTAAGATATCTCAGGTTTCTATTTGAACACCTGCTATATACACTTCTAACACAGAGCTCTCTCAGGATGTCCAGGTATCTATTTGGTTTTCCCATCATAAAACCAGGCCTTTGTTTATCAGATAGTTAACTTATATTGACCCATTGTCTTCTTAAAGTCTTACCCAAACATCACTGAAAGTTGGACAATGATACTAAGTAACAAAGCAGAAGACTGAAACACAGAGGTCAATTAAAGGTTCTTCTTAATATCAGAATATGAGTCCATTTTGTCCCCCATAGTATGAGATGTATTAAAATACCCTGACAGCATACAAGGGAATGTAACCACTTTGGTATCCTATTCTGTCTATAACGTCTTCATTGCTTAGAATTTAGCAGGGCTAACCATACAGATATGTTTTAGCAACAATATTATATAGATTGGCAGGTTTCTCTATTTATATTTATAAATAATTGAGAATACAATAACAATTGGGATTAACCTTTTGCCTTTTAAAATATTTTATTGAATATAAATAAATATAGACCATGTAAAAAACAAATTAATAATCCATTATAATAAAAGAAGAGTAAATAAAGTTAAATGTATATGCTTGCAATAAGTAAAATAAAATCACATACCGTCCTGGTTGTTTACAGGTTAATCCCTAATTCTTGTGTTAATGTACTTGCATCAACATACTCACCTCATTCTGTGTCAACTAACTAATAGTTGGTGTGTATATAGATTTTAGATAACCTTACTTCTGGTAATTTATGGGTAGGAAAAATACCATATAATACATTAAAACAGGTAACTATGGTTTACTTTGGGGTAAATCTCGTTCAATCAAGAAAATATTAATTAACCTTAAGTCTTGATTTCTTGGCAAATAGACAAGGCCATGACAAAATAATGAGGCACATGTCCTGGCCTGGCAGGACAAAATGGCATCCATAGTCTAAACATCTTACTTGCGAAGCTGGGCTTGAAGCCAGTTTGATAACAGAAAGAACACAGTTGAAGCTACAAAATTTTCCACTGTAAGTAACAAGTTAGAAGAAGAGGGGAAACAAAACCTGTCATTTCTGTGGGTGCCCATAATTTCTTTACAAAATGAAAATGAGTAATTTTATTTTTTTTAGCACAAACTTTGCTTTTATAGACAAGATAATTTTAATAGCATTTTATAGCTTGTTATATACATGTTATGTTGATATTGGTATCGAAGTGGAATTTTGGAAACACCTCTTCCTGATATCGCAATCTTGTAAACACCTCTACTTCTCGCTGGCAGACACGCATCAACATCGGGTGCTGTTGTGCTAGAGATGTTAACAGGTAAATTCTGCAGATGGAATAGTAGCATAGATAATCTTTCTGGTGTTTTGTTTAGGAATAAACAACCCTGTATATGATTTAGATATATAAGGATTATTTGAATCAGCAAAATATTTGCTGCATTTGTTCACAATAACATGTAAAGTAACATGTTCCTGAAAAAATATTACTATTATTTAGCATTATATCCAGAGATTTCTCTGGTACAAATATATAATAGAAAACACTTAAATATGACATTATTCATTCTTCTTTGTTCTCCTACCGAGAAGACAAATTATCCTCCAGGTTACAATCAATAAAAATATAATGACTATCGTTATTATTATTGCCTTAATATACTAACAAATGTCCCAATAAAATTTTACCATTATTTGTTAAAGTTTTAGTTACCTTAAAAAATATATTGCTCACTGTAGGTAATACTGGATAAAGGGACTTACCTTTTTCTGACAGACAATGTGTGAAATCACATTTGTGAGTTTGAATACTCAGCAGGGTGGATCTTATTTGTTTAAGTGAGTGGCTGGTGGGAGGAGCTTAACCCCTTGGCGACACAGGATGGACTAGGTCCGTCCTGTGTGCCGAGGCGTTAGTGACACAGGACGGACCTAGTCCGTCCTGTGTCAAAACGAGCACTGAAAGCAGAGTTTTTCCGCTTTCAGTTCTCAAGCCGCATTGTAACGATGCTTCCGTATTGAAGCATCGTACAATACAAAAAAAATGCCCGTTGGCATTTCGATCGCTCCGGAGAGCGATCGAAATGCCGGTTTTAAAGGCACAGCGCCTTTAAAAAGACGCGCATTAAAAAACGAGCATAGGAAGCTATTCATGCCCGATGTACAATGAATGTGAAAAACAAATTACTATCCATAACATTGACATAGGCTGGTGGTAGAATTAGTGCATGAAAAGTGTTAAAATACTACCATTTGAAATACCCTAGGGTGTCTAGTTTTCAAAAATATATGGTTTTGTGGGGTAGAATACACTTTTTGGCTTCAAAAATGTCCCAAATGGGACATGGGCGCAGGTTTTCTGCACGTCAGAATTCCAAGTTGGAAAACCTAAAAGCGCACCTCTCAAATGTGGCCTTTTAACCCCCAAATAACCTAACCAACCTATACATGGGTGGTATCCCTGTACTCAGGAGATGTTGCTGAACACATATTGAGGTGTTGTTTGGCACTGACATATAACAGGATCTGTGAATTCATGCCCAAAGTACTATGCATGTGAAAAAAAATTACTATCCATAACATTGACATAGGCTGGTAGTATAATTAGTGCATGGAAAGTGTTAAAATACTACCATTTGAAATACCCTAGGGTGTCTAGTTTTCAAAAATATATGGCTTTGTGGGGTAGAATACACTTTTTGGCTTCAAAAATGTCCCAAATGGGACATGGGCGCAGGTTTTCTGCATGTCAGAATTCCAAGTTGGAAAACCAAAAAGCACACCTCTCAAATGTGGCCTTTTAACCCCAAAATAACCTAACCAACCTATACATGGGGGGTATCCCTGTACTCAGGAGATGTTGCTGAACACATATTGAGGTGTTGTTTGGCACTGACATATAACAGGATCTGTGAATTCATGCCCAAAGCACAATGTATGTGAAAAAAAATTACTACCCAAAACATTGACATAGGCTGGTAGTATAATTAGTGCATGGAAAGTGTTAAAATACTACCATTTGAAATACCCTAGGTTGTCTAGTTTAAAAAAATATATGGTTTTGAGGGGTAGAATACACTTTCTGGCTTCAAAAATGTCCCAAATGGGACATGGGCACAAGTTTTCTGCATGTCAGAATTTCAAGTTGGAAAACAAAAATACGCACCACCTAAATGTGGCCTTTTAGCCCCCCAAAAAACCAACAAACCTATGCATGGGTGGTATCCCTGTACTCAGGAGATGTTGCTGAACACATATTGAGGTGTTATTTGGAAATACCCCTTCACATTTTAAGGTAATGTTTACCTAAATTGCAATATATGTGAAAAATTAAAAAAAAAAAGATTTTTTGCTGCAAACTTTGGCATAGATTGGTGGTAAAATGGCTACATGAAATGTGTCAAAATACCCCAAGTTAAATGCCCTGAGTGGTCTAGTTTTCAAAAATATGTACATGTTGGGGGTCATTCATGGATTTAGTACAGAAATCAGTGTTACAATGTCACTATCGCTAATTTTGAAAGAAAGGATTTTAAAATAGCTTTGCACCACTTATAGTTCTGGCCCTGTAACATGAATAAAAAAGCACAAAAACATAAAAACATGGGCTATTTCTGAACTCAGGACATATATTAGAAACTTTTTAGCAGTGTTTTTTTGTTGTCTCTTGTACATGAGTATACGATTTTTCAAATAAAAGTCATAAAAAATTATTTTTTCAATTTTTTTGCCATATTTTATTATTTTTTTTACATCAAATTATATGCTATTATCAAAATAATGGTATCAAAAGAAAGCCCTTCTTATAACGATAAAAACGATATATAGTTTGTGCGGCTACACTAAATGAGACAGAAATAAATTACAGCAAAACACAAACACCTCAGAAATGTTAAAACAGCCCATGTCACCAAGCGTCGGACAAGCCAAAAAAGTAATGTCAGTAAGGGGTTAAGGATAGTAATAATCCTTTAGTAAATCTGTATTACATTTTACCATCTAAATATTGTTTTTACTATGAATGTAGAAAATTCAAAAGTTTCAACTATGCACTGTGTTACCAGTAGATACCACAAGGTAAATCATCGCAAACAAAATATTTTTTCTAGGTATTGAGAAACAGACAAATAAAATATTTGATCACATGTGTTATATTGATATCTTTTCACCTGTTTCCAATAGGTGACCAATTTCCCAATTTGTTGTGTATATTTCACCTGGAAGGGTTAATTCATAATACATTTTTACCTCCCAGTAACTGACAATAGCTCTGGCAGTCTGAAAATGTTTTGTCTCTTTTATTTCATAAATAAAAGCTTGTGATATGTGGAGTAAAGTTTCTTTTTGTGTTTTAGTTAAATCTAGTACATGAAGTACATTATTTATGTTAATCAGACTTGTGTCAATCATGCCACTCTGCAAGCTAAAATGAATAGAGAGTACTGGTAGTTTCTGATTTAATAAGGATATTTACACTTTCTTCTAAAGTTGAAACATCACTCATGACTGCAGTTGTTAGCGTAATCATATGATTTTTAAGCAGTAAAATTCCATTGTGCAGCAATTCATCATTAGCATCAGCAATTCTGGGCACTACTTGAATTGCATGTACAAGACCAGTAGTTATAAAGGAATCTGCATTGTTTGGCAATTTCCTTTTGCTGTGTGACACTGACATTAATTTACATTCATCTTAATAATCAGCTGGTATGTTCTTAAACTTTCTGTCTAAGAATATATTGTTTGTAGGCCAGGCTGTTGCTGCTGCATATGGCATTTCAGAATTTTTTTTCCAGTTAGATTTTAGATATTCAGAAGGCCTATCTTCCTTTGCTATTAACGCATTCATTCGATTTTTTATATATATGTACTGTTAATTACGGTATATTTTACACCCACTGACACATTTCTAATACAGGGAATACACAGCATAATTTGTTTTAGTGATTATAATTTTTTTTTACTACACACCACATTCCTGGAAGTCCGGAATATATTTCAGATACCTTCTTTTATCAATGTCTCTGTAGTTATATTACCGTGGTTTCTTGCCTTGTATGTAATATGTCGAGTTAAGGAAAGCTGTGAATGGTAGTTTAATGCAAGTGTCCCATGATTTCAAGTCTGAACAATTTTTTTTTTCATCCTTTGTTCCATTCACCTGACAGGGCATCTGCTCTCAATTGGCCTGTAGTAATATTAGTGTGACGAAGTGCCCTTTGCCAATTGGTCGCCACTGCCCAGCATAATCACTAGCTCTTTTAATAGCTTGTTCTTCCCCACATAGTCCTGGAGGACAGAAGCTGATCCAGGGTGGACAGAAGACGGCGAGACTTCAGTTAAGCTACGGCGGTTGTGGAGTCTGCGGTGGTTGTGGTGTCCGGTGCAGTGCTTGTGGTCCTCGCCGCAAGCTAGGAAGCGTCCATCAACGGAAGGTACTCGGTCGGAGTACGGGGAGTTCCGTTACAGTGGTGGCAGCCGTGGGATGGCTATACTAGTGCGAGGAGCAGCATCATGGGAACACCAAGCCAGCATGGTACGTCGCTATGATGATGACTTTGTTGTGGAGGTAAAGAGGTGGCTAGCCAGGCATGGCCCAGATCCTCTAGATGTGATGATCGACCTATTTATGCAAGAGGTGTATGTGGAGAACTTAGCGGAAAGGTGCCTTGAGCTTGAGTTGTACAGATCGGGGCTGTGGATACCCAATCCCCCCCCCCCCTCAGTGGCAGGGTGAGCCCCAGGGAGAGGAGACAACCGATCTCTCCCCAGCAGCAGTGTAAGCTGCAGGGAGAAGAAGCAGCCGGCCTCTTTCCCCAGCGGAAGTGTACCCTACAGGGAGTGGAGGCAATCAGCCTCACTCCCCAGCGACAGGGTGAGTTTCAGGGAGAGGAGACAACCGGTCTCTCTCCCCAGCAGCAGTGTGTTCTGCCTGGAAAGGAGGCAGCTGGCCTCTCTCCCCAGCGGCAGAGTATTGTAATGGAAGTGGAGACAGGCGACCTCCTTCCCCAGCAGCAGGATGCATCCCAGGGGGCTGAAAATGTCGTCCTTCACCCCCAGCAGCAGTGTGTCCTACAGGGAGCAGAGACAGTCGGTCTCTCTCCCCAGCAGCAGGACAATATTATGGGAGTGGAGACAGTCGGTCTCCCTCTCCAGCGGCAGCCTGTGTTCCAGGGAGTGGAGTTACGGCACCCTCTCTCCCCAGCAGCAGCTTACCCTACAAAGGGGAGACACCAATCTCCCAGATAGCGCAGATGGGAGCGTGGTCTCTGTGCTTGACCAACAGGGATGCTGGACAGCCGGTACAAATCCCCAGCTACAATCGCAGGAGTACAAGGAGGAGGGGGAAAGTGATGTCTCCCCTCCGCAGCCAAGTCCCCACCAGGCTACCCTAGCAGAAGCGCTGCCATCGGGGCAGAGAGCAACTGGCCTCTGCCCCCCAAGCCCCCACAGCGTGTTGCCCAGTTATCCCAGAGGAATACCTATGTGCAGTAATTGTTTGTTGTGGGTGGGCTACTCTGGCACTTGGTTATTGTGGGTGGGTGGATCGACTAACTTAGGTAGTGACCAACAGAGGGTCAGGTGCCTGGTTAGTCTTCCCCCCATAGGGGAGATGTGTGATGAAGTGCCCTTCGCCACTTGGTCCTGGAGAGGCCTGCTTGCCAGCCTCCTCCCCTGTGACTGTGGCCCTGGGGTTTATGGCCCTTTAAGAATGCTATTTGGGCATATGGACTTGTATTGGACTGTGTGTGACCCTTTAAGAACATATTTGGGCCATGGTGAAAATGCCCCAAAAAGCTAACTTTTGAACTACAGGGTGGAATTGTCTGATTTTTAGTTATGTTCATATTTAAAGTATGCTGATTCTGAAAATGTATGTTTTATGTGAATGTGATGCATATTTTGAAAGTTATTAATATTGTGTAAAACCTGTATATTTTAGCTTGGAGATAATTGAGCTGATACAAAGGTTAACTCAATTTTCTCCCAAGCAGAGGGGAGGAATGTACTGTAATTGCTAGGATCCAAGTCTTTGTCGAATTCACTGTGCTTTCCCCAAGTTAAGATTGGATCCTATCCTTTAATCCCTGTCATTTTGTCACCTTTCCCATTGTTTTTATGTAAGTCATTTAGTTTCCTGTATGTATCTGAACTGGGCACTTTTGTATCCTGAAAGGTGTGAGGCAGGATTTCCCTTTGTATGTCCTTAGGTTAAACTTTAATCCTGTTATAGTTTCTTTGTCTAATCTGGTTTGTCAAGATGTTCATATATATATTCTCTGTTTCTGAATCAATAAACAGTTCTGGTCAGTTCTACTTCACCCTTCAAACGTAGCCTTGTCTCGTTCTTGAAAGGGAACCTGGCCAGCATAATCACTAGCTCTTTTAAGAGCTTGTTCTTCCCCACATGGTCCTGGAGGACAGAAGCTGATCCAGGGTGGACAAACCGAACGTTCGGTTTATAGAATAGCCATAGGATTACATGTATTACATAAGCCGACAGCCTATACATGTAATCCTATTGCTTTTCTATAAACCGAACGTTCGGTTTATAGAATAGCTATAGGATTACATGTATTACATAAGCCGACAGCCTATAAACCGAACGTTCGGTTTATAGGCTGTCGGCATTTCACTACACGGAGACAGAGTCTCCATTCATAAATTTATGAATGGAGACTTTGTCTCCGTGTAGTGAAATGCTATTGTATTCTATAAACCGACTCTATTTCGGCTTATAGAATGCAATAGTACTACGAATGGACGAATGAACGAATGATTTTCGTTTATTAACCATTCGTTCATTCGGCTTTCGTTAGCTTAGCATTTTCGTTATTCGTTTTTCAGACGAATGGACGAAAATGCTATTTTCGGACGGAAATGCATTCGTCTGAAAATGAATGCACATGTCTATTTGATACCATGGCTCAGGTACAGTCTGTTTTCTCCAAATTATTGCTGATATTAATGTTGATCATTCATTTTAAGCAAGTCTATCTGTAACAACTGGGAATATATCACCATCTATTTGTTCATCTTCCTCTGTCTTCCTGGGTACGGGTTTAGATGTCAGATCATGATTCAGTCTGCTACGTGGCTACGTGGCTGTGACTCTGGTAGCTTTTCCTTCTTCTTCTTCTGGATCTTTTGGCTTCCTTTAGCAGCATCCAGTGATCTGTGGACATCTTGAAAAGGTTTGGCAGGTTTTAAATTAGCAATGCATAATTTCCCTGTTGGCCCTGGTTGTTCTCGGTAATACAAGTTCTTGGATTTAAAATTGTCACTATCATCACTGGTTTCTTCCGCGTGGTCTCAGAGGATGTATATCTGTACACTCTTCTGAATAAACTGTCCAACAGTAGGAACCCATGCAGTAGGAGGTGGTGTTTGATGTGTGGTGGGTCGGGTTAAAATATTCCCTAATTTCCTCTAAAAGAGTCAATTTGTTCTACTCTCCCTGGTGCAGAAATGTGTTTGTCAATGAAAGATGTATTACAAGGTACACCATACAATATTTCAAATGGGATTTTAAAATTAGTAGCATTTGGTATATTGTTAATACACATCTGTACAATAGGAATAAGTGGATACCACTGTGTTGGGCGAGCCACTTGCAACTTGGTTAATAGTCGTTTATCTCAGCATTTTTCCTTTCCACAACCCCACTACTTAGGGGGTGGTTAGGTGAACTGATTTCCCAAAGTAACTCAAATGTGGTTGCCCAGTTTTGATTTTCCTTTGCAATAAATGCAGGATCACCATCTGAGTGGATTGTCCTGGGCTTACCAATACTTGCTAGATAAGTGAGACTAGAAATTGGGGTGTTAGAGGTTGCACGTTGCACAGGATATAACCAAGTAAACCTGGTACATGTATCAACACATACTAAGATATATATGTAACCATGAGATGGTGGTATAGGTCCAATATGATCAATATATAGTAATTCAAAAGGTACCTTAGATATTTATTTTTCCATAAATTGTATAACAGAGTGATTCCGCATATTTACCAATAAGAATTGTTTACAATTACTAGTAACATTAACAAGAATTTTTCTCATATTGGGCCACCAATATTTCTGATTCTGAGTAGCAAGTACATTGTCTCTACCCAGATGAGCTTGTCCTAGACCTGCATGAGCAAAGTTTTTCTCTCCCCATTAGAGGAGGAACAATAAGATCTTTATCATCAAAGGTCACTGTAGAATTTACACCTGCTATACGATAGGAGTATTTGGTTTGATAGCCAGGTGGATTAGGTCTGGTCTTTTCCATGCAAGCATTTAACTCTGCATCAAGATTAAGAGAAAGGGTATGTATTTGTGATCTAGTGACCACATTGACAGAATAGCGTTGGCTGACACTCTGTGACAAGGTGTCTACTTATTGATTGACAACTGTGTGAGGAGATCAAGCTTTCTATGAGCCGGTTCATGCAATAATATAGTGTAAAGCTTTTAAAAAAATATGCATCAATTTGTTTCCACAGAGCAATATGCTGTTGTGGCATCTCGTAAGAAAACTGTTTGAATGCCAGACTGAGAGATATTGAACAGTGGACCTAGCCATGGGCATCCGCAGAAATTTTTTCAGGGGGGGGCATACTTTTACCGTCATCCTTTCTGCGCGCGCCTCTTTTTGACAAGTTATCATGAAGTGGAGGAGCTTTGTCATTATCAGTGAAGGCATGCAAAGGGTTGATAAACCCTGCACCAGATACAGATCCACAGCACCAGATATAAACCAACCACACTAGATATAGCCTCACTGCACCAAATATAGATCCACTGTGCCAGATATAGACCCACAACACCAGATATTAACCCACGGTACCAGCTAAAAACCCATGACACAAGATATAAACCATAGCACCAGATAAATATCCAGAGCTCTAGCTGAAACTCCACAGCAACAGATAGAACAACATAGCAAAGATATAACCCCATAGCACCAGATACAACACTATAGCACACAATATAACCCAACAGCACCAGATAAAACACTATAGCACACAATATAACCCAACAGCACAAGACACAACACTATAGCACACAATATAACCCAACAGCACCAGACACAACACTATAGCACACAATAAAACCCAACAGAACCAGATACAACACTATAGCACACAATATAACCCAACAGCACCAGACACAATACTATAGCACACAATATAGCCCAACCAGGGCCGGCCTTAGGGGTGTGCGACCTCTGCGAGCCGGTGGAGACACTGGATTGGAGAGATCAAAAGATCCCCCCTCACCAGCCCTCTGCTGGATTCGGCAAGGGGGCGGGGCTAACTGACTGAGGGGTGTAGCTCCGCCCCCACCCTGTGAAGAAGAGCAATTTCTACTTCACGGGGAGCCGCGGGCAGCAAGAGAAAGTGCTGCTCGGCTCCCCATGCTTGCATTAAGCATGGGGAGCCGAGCAGCACTTTCTCTTGCTGCTTGTGAAGCAGACGCTGCTCTGCTTCACAGGGTGGGGGCGGAGCTACACTGCTCAGCCGGTAAGCTCCAACCTCTCCTTGGATCAACATTTGCAGGCAAAGGGAGGGGGGAGAGAGACACAGAACAGGGGGAGGGGTGAGAGAGAGAAATAACAGGGGAAGAGAGAGGGAGACATAACAGGGGGAGGGGGTAGAGAGAGACAGAACAGGGGGAGGGGGGAGAGAGAGAGAGAGAGAGAGAGAGAGAGAGAGAGAGAGAGAGAGACAGATCAGGGGGGGGGAGACAGAACAGAGGGGGGGAGAGAGACAGAACAGAGGGGGGGAGCGAGACAGAACAGAGGGGGGAGAGAGACAGAATAGAGGGAGAGAGAGAGAAAACAGGTATGGGGGAGTTAGAGAGAGACAGACATGGCAAGGAAGAGGAAAGGGACACATACATATGGGGGGTGAAAGAGAGCTGATCCAGGGTGGACAAACCGAACGTTCGGTTAATAGAATAGCCATAGGATTACATGTATTACATAAGCCGACAGCCTATACATGTAATCCTATTGCTTTTCCATAAACCGAACGTTCGGTTTATAGAATAGCTATAGGATTACATGTATTACATAAGCCGACAGCCTATAAACCGAACGTTCGGTTTATAGGCTGTCGGCATTTCACTACACGGAGACAGAGTCTCCATTCATAAATTTATGAATGGAGACTTTGTCTCCGTGTAGTGAAATGCTATTGTATTCTATAAACCGACTCTATTTCGGCTTATAGAATGCAATAGTACTACGAATGGACGAATGAACGAATGATTTTCGTTTATTAACCATTCGTTCATTCGGCTTTCGTTAGCTTAGCATTTTCGTTATTCGTTTTTCAGACGAATGGACGAAAATGCTATTTTCGGACGGAAATGCATTCGTCTGAAAATGAATGCACAAGTCTATTTGATACCATGGCTCAGGTACAGTCTGTTTTCTCCAAATTATTGCTGATATTAATGTTGATCATTCATTTTAAGCAAGTCTATCTGTAACAACTGGGAATATATCACCATCTATTTGTTCATCTTCCTCTGTCTTCCTGGGTACGGGTTTAGATGTCAGATCATGATTCAGTTTGCTACGTGGCTACGTGGCTGTGACTCTGGTAGCTTTTCCTTCTTCTTCTTCTGGATCTTTTGGCTTCCTTTAGCAGCATCCAGTGATCTGTGGACATCTTGAAAAGGTTTGGCAGGTTTTAAATTAGCAATGCATAATTTCCCTGTTGGCCCTGGTTGTTCTCGGTAATACAAGTTCTTGGATTTAAAATTGCATTAAGCATGGGGAGCCGAGCAGCACTTTCTCTTGCTGCCTGTGAAGCAGACGCTGCTCTGCTTCACAGGGTGGGGGCGGAGCTACACTGCTCAGCCGGTAAGCTCCAACCTCTCCTTGGATAATCATTTGCAGGCAAAGGGAGGGGGGAGAGAGACACAGAACAGGGGGAGGGGGGAGAGAGAGAAATAACAGGGGAAGAGAGAGGGAGACATAACAGGGGGAGGGGGTAGAGAGAGACAGAACAGGGGGAAGGGGGAGAGAGAGAGAGAGAGACAGATCAGGGGGGGGAGACAGAACAGAGGGGGGGAGAGAGACAGAACAGAGGGGGGGAGCGAGACAGAACAGAGGGGGGGGGAGAGACAGAACAGAGGGGGGGGAGAGACAGAGGAGGGGGAGGAGAGAGACAGAACAGAGGGAGAGAGAGAGAAAACAGGTATGGGGGAGTTAGAGAGAGACAGACATGGCAAGGAAGAGGAAAGGGACACATACATACGGGGGGTGAAAGAGATGGGGGTGAAAAACGGGGGGGGGGGCGCCACGGTGCAAACCCGCACAGGGCGCCAGGACTATTAAGGCCGGCCCTGAACCCAACAGCACCAGACACAACACTATAGCACACACAATATAACCCCTCAGCACCAGATACAACACTATAGCACACAATATAACCTCTGAGCACCAGATACAACACTATAGCACACAATATAACCTCTTAGCACCAGATACAACACTATAGCACACAATATAAGCATACGGCAACAGATACAACACTATAGCACACAATATAAGCATACGGCAACAGATCCAACACTATAGCACACAATATAACCCCACAGCACCAAATACAACACTATAGCACACAATATAACATCACAGCACCAGATACACTATAGCACACAATATAACCCAACAGCACCAGACACAACACTTTAGCACACAATTTAACCCAACAGCACCAGACACAACCCTATAGCACACAATATAACTCCACAGCACCAGATACAACACTATAGCACACAATATAAACACAAAGCAACAGATTCTCTAAACACCCAAATTCCTAAATCCATGACATTTCTTTATCTCTTTCCCCCTTTTTTATATGTTTTATTCCTCCATGTTTGCCATCTCTTTCCCCATCATTTTATGTGTTTTATTCCTCCATGTCAGTGACCTATTTTCACCTACATTTTATCTTTTCTGCCCCATGTCACCTTTTTGTCTGTATTCTGCTCCAATCAATCACCTCTTTTCATCCTCCATTATCTTTTCTGCCCCATGTCATCCCATTTTGTTAGCAATCTGCCTCCATCTATCACATCATTTTATCCTCCATTATCTTTTCTGCCCCATCCACTTGTCACCATGTTGATGTGAGCAGAGCCTGGTCAGAGGAGCTGCTCAGACTGGACAAATGGAGACCTCAGGGAAATGGGAGGGACCTCCCTGGATTTACCCCACTCTTCCATGTACCTTGTTTTTTAAAGCTATTATAAGCTCTTCCTACCTGTTACAGAGGCTCAGCTATGGTCTCTGAGTATCTTCCCCTGTTTCCTCCATGATGTTGTACTGCAGGCTCTCTTCTGTCAGTCAAGCTGCCACATGGAGGGCTGAGGGGTGGGCTATAACTTCATATCCCCGGGCACCCCTGTCATTGTCTCTCCATGCAGCATGAATGACACCTGCAGAGACCTGCACCAATGTGGATGGGAGACCAGTATTACAGCAAGCAGAGTTGCAGAGAGCATTGGGTGCCACCTCCTACCCCAGCCACTGGTGTGCAGTCCCCTAGGGACAACTAGAGGCTACACACTTATTTTTTTTTTTTTTAAAGGGGAATTGCAAAAATCCAGGGGGGGGGGGGGGGCTCATAGATTACTCATCTACAAAAGTTAATGAAAAAAAAAGATTCTAATATTTCTCCTGAGTACAGGGATACCACCCATGCATATCTTTGTTGGGTTGTTTGGAGGCTAAAATTCCACATTTGGGAGGTGCACTTTTTGGTTTTCTCACTTGGAATTTTGGTATGCAGACATCATGTGCCCATGTCCCATTTGAGACATTTTTTAATGCAGCCACTGTATTTTACTCCATCAAACAATATATTTCTTAAAAGTAGACCCAAGTCTATTATAACCAGGGGTTTCATCCCCTTGAGACAATGGTAGGTCTACAATGAAGTCCATTGAGATATCTGACTAGGGTTTAGTTGGCAGTGTTTCTTAGGTTCTTAGTCAGAGTCACCATCAGGAGCAGAGGGATCTGGAACAGGTGGAGGCATGGGGGACTAATAGCAGATCATGGATCTGGTGCTGCAGGTGAGTCTGCCCAGCCTGTAAATCCTGTACAGTTTGTGTCTAAGTGGCTAGCTGCATGGTGAGTGATTCCTTGTTAAGAGTTTCTATAAGGACATCTAACTCACATTAGCAATGGCATCATTCTTGCTGAGGCAGCACCCTGGAGGAGAACTGATGGTGAAAACAGAACTCCCACAGTGTAACCGCAAGCACAAGCCATTATGATGACCAGCGTGCACAGATGAATCTTGTGGGTACCAGCCAAGATCAGGATGCCAGAGAGTTGGATAGTAGAAAATAGCCAAGCCGAGGTCAGGATACCAAGAGCAGGAACATAGCAATAGCAAAGGCGAGGTCAGGATACCAGAAATCCGGAACGTCAGATAAGCCAAGGATCAGGGATGATGGAGGTCAGAATACTTAGGGACGAGCGGGGTCAAACACAGGAATACCACACAGGCTTAGAGGCTGAGAACTTACAAATAAAGAAATAAGGAACTCTGAGCAAGATTTGGGAGGAACAAAGACCTTAAATACTTTTAATTGGAGGTGCAGTGATATGTGGAGAGTATACATTTGTTACCATGGCAACGTTCAACTAATGTCATTCGTTTTGGGACTGCATGCTCGCAAGGATGCAGTAGCATACATGCCTCAAGGTGGATTTGCCCACTGCAGGGAAGGCCAATGCATAGAATGGCCTCTGTCGGAGGTTGTATGCATGGCGGCATGCGACAGGTGCGGAGGAATACCACAGGGTAGTGTGGGAATACATGTGAATAGCATTCACTGAATATAGCCCAGATATTTCAAGAATTTACAGTGCTTTGTTTTAGCAAACACAACAACATAATATACATACAAAATAATAGAATATAAATCACGTGGATAAAACAAGGAATGAACAAATTTGGGGGGGTCGTCTTATAATCAGGGTCATCTTATAATTGAGCAAATACGGTATCTTTCTGAGTCTATGTGAGCCAATTCAACCAGCCAATTCAATCTACTAATCTACCGGTAGGAGACATGGGTGTGTGCAAAAACAAAAAACTGGACCCTCCACAAACAGCCCGAAAGTCTACTGTCGAGAATACCTAAGCTGCAACTTAGTGTGGAGGTAACTTCTTTTTTCCTGCCCTGTCCTGATTCGGACTCCCAGTCTGATTTTATGGAATTTTAGGCAGCATGGGGGGCAGACTTGAAAGAGGTACATGCCGACAGCTTGAATATACAAACTTAAGTGTCTAATCTCGAAATTACCTCCAAAGAACACACCCAGCAGCAAGTTAAGACACAAGAGGTTACCGCTGCCCTCACTCTACAAGTGACTGATCTACAGAAATGAATAGTAATGCTCCAGACGAAGGTCCACCATAACAAAGTCAAAGTACCATGTGTCCCAGAGGTGATTGGCCCTAATGCCCTCTGATTTTACCTATGGCAAATGCTTACCATCCTCACTCTGACCAATGAAATAACAAACCATGCTTTATTTACGTACAGAGGGCACCGTCAGATGCCCCGAGAGACTTAATAATGAGTTTACCTTCCCTACCTGATAAAGTATTCTTATTGACAGTGCACCACAAGATAGGCCAACTGATGATTTACCACCTTCCACAGTGGCTTGGCTGTTCATGATGAGTCCGCTTACTACACACCTTAGGGCATTGGACATCAAATATGAATGTCGATTAATGATCCTATGGACATTCCTGCATTCCTGGCCACCCTGAACATACCAACACTCACTTCACCTGCGGACACAGATCCAGGTCGGGAACCTAGACAGGATGATGCCTGAATTGGGTAGGGAATCTCCATCTACCAAGGCTTGCTTGTAGCTCTGATTGTAAATTATATAAATTGGTTTGTGTAAATTGTTTATGTCTGGGTGCTACAGAGACTTTGACACCTCTGTCTCTCACTCTTGTATCTGTTTTTCCTTTTGATACTCCTCCCCCGGGGAATTGTATCACCCCATTTTGGGTGATTGCTTCTGGCTGGCTGCTAAGATGGCATGCCAGTAGCCCCCCTTTTTGTCAAGTGGCTCTCTCTTGATGCCGCCGGATACCCCACACTTGGGACATCCTCCTTTTTTTCTCTCATAACCAATTTCTTATCTCATTTTCCTCCTCCACTGCATAGTAAATATGGAGATACACTTGATTCGCCTGTGTATACTAACTGTGCTCACCATTGGATAAAGTCATGTTTGCTACACTTAACCATATTTGTGCCACAGGGAGTCAGTCATACCTCACCTTTCTTTGGCTGGCATCATGGTCTGGGCACTGTCATTATTTAATAGTTCAAATGTTATTTTGTGTCTGGCCTATGCGAAGGTGTGTAAGGTGTTCTAGCTCACTCTCACTCAACAGGTTATCTAAATGTTTCTTATTTTTAAGATTTTCTATTTCTATCCCAATAGAACTTGCATTTGAATTTTTTTAACTTTTTTTTTTTTTTTATAAAACTACAAAAGGAGTCAATTACACTTATGTCATTTTGTGTTTTGTGCAATGTCATGTGTTTACTTAAAATGTGTACATGATAGTTTTATCTACAACTGTAACCTAAGTGCTTCTGACTCAATAAAACTTTTATTAAAAAAACAACAACTCCTGTCTGAGATGAGAAACTTGTAGAATGAGTCCAACCATATGGCAAAATCATGCTTAGCTCACCTCTGCATCATACTACTACAATATTGGTGGGTCCTAACACTAAACAATTTTGTTTTTATTTTTCATCCCAGACAGGTGTCTTTATGTCATTTTCAGAAAAACTTTAGCTTAAAAGAAGAACAAAATTTTATTTTCCACTTGTGCTGCTATCATAACACAAGTGAAACACAAGTGAAAAAGTATTGTACTTTTGACAGTAGATGCCAGTTTATCCTCTTACTGGCAGCTTCCATGTTTCCATGGGAAGCAGACAGCCCAGTCTTGTCAGCGACAGTCTGTTTTTTGCTAGAGAAACCCTTGCTTTTACATGGGACTAATAAGCTGACCCCTCTGAAACTATACCCTAATCATATGAGTGGAGCTGTGTATGCGCTGACAGGTGTCAGAGGTCAAAGATGGCACAGAAATTGTGTGTGGGCACAAAGATGGCATAGAAATGGTGTTTGGGCCTTTATTGTCCTTTAGAATTAAGCTGTTTTGTGCATTCGCTGATACCTTTATGTGTTGTATATAACATTAGTCACGTCAGCCGCACCACTTCATATTTATGATTATTTATGCTGGTTTAGGGATTTTATTAGTGCTTCCCTTTCTATATATCACCCCAAGCGGTGATTAGAGATCCAGCTTATCCTCCACTAATCCTGACACAATTTCCATCTATACATGCTAATGGTTTGGGCATTTTTTCAGCCCTTCACCTAATATTTTCTTAAACCCCACAAAATTGTTCATTTGGTTTATGATTTCTCTATTAAAGTGGGAAGAAAAATAACATTTTTTCCTAAATTAATTTTTCCTGACCCCTTCACCCAGTCCTTCTAAAAAGTTTAAACATGGATAGTTTATACTATTTAAAAGGCATTTAAAATAAAAATCAATGTATTCAGTTTTGTGGATAAAATTGTAATACCTGTATTGTAATATATACTAGTGAGTGACAGTCTGGAAAATAAGTACAAACAAGATTAAAAAAAAGTATAGTTGCTCTGTAAACACAAAAAAAACCCAACAATGCTAGACTAGGACTGTGGAAAAATAAAAATGCCTCTGGACTAGGCAATAAAATGTCATTAGATAACTCATCCTATTTAGTGTAAGCACAAGTGTTCCCATCTAATTAATTGTTCTGACTCACACTAGATCAATATGCAGTGTTTCACAGGTGCAATAGTTATACTTAACTAATTTGCTACATTTTTCTTGGTAGCTCACAATGCCTTAATACATTGAACTTGTTTGTTATACCAGTGATTAGTTAATATTATTCACACTCACATATATATGCATGTTAGTTGCCTTTATGATTATTAAACTGGTGCTTAAAATTATTATAATAATTTAAATTTTTTGTGATTGTGTTACTTTACAACAAATGAACACCAAAGCAGCACAAAGAGTACTCAGTCTGTCCTTTCAATTGAATAAATATACATGCCATCCGCTAAGGTAGGTATAAATCAGCTTTAGTATATAAAGGATATGTGGACAATGAAATATCACATATGGCCAGCAAGGAGTATTGGAAGCCTAGGATATAGTTGCAACGTCCTCCTAGGGTGAAGTAACTTTACAAAAAAACCTCAAATGGAATAATCCATTGAAGTCCATGTTAAAAGCAGTGAAAATGGACCTCTATGTAGCAAGACAAATTACTTCAGTATAATACTAAGCCTAACGCACGTTTCAACAATGATGGCTTCATTCTGGCACAATTTCAATTTAAATTTTGCATGTTCCTATACTCAGAACACTGCAATATTTTTTTAATCACCATTTTGCCACTTACAATTCCAAGCATTGCCCTTTAGAGTTTCTTAAGCTCCAAATGTCTTCACAAATAGTTTGGCAGTGGTTGTCATCAGCCTGAGATGATCAGGTATTACGCTCATCCCTTATTTGGGAGATTAGCTTATCAAAGTTCCAACGACCATCATCTCAATTAGTTACTACCTTAAAGATACTGAGATGGATACTGAATGAAGAAAAGTCTCACATCTCTCATTCTCAGAGTATCACAATAAGTTTTCCTTCTTTTGGACAAGATCTTGAAGCTCACAAATGTTGTCTATACATTATTGCTAAATTAGAACTGCACCATTAAAAACACATTGATGTAATGACCTACACTGTTTCCTGGGAAGGAACACACACCTGACTTTTACACTATTGTATGCTCAATTTCTAACAGGTCTCTTTTTCCATAGAAAGAAAGTTTCCATACTGATACTTGACAAACACTCAAGATGGCTTGAATCGAACTTCAAAGAGGCCTATACAGGAAGATCCGATTATGGAGGCAGAGCCTAGATCAAGTTTCAATTATCTGGAGCTACTCGCAATACAGAGAGCACTAGTAATTAGACTTGGACACAGCCAATTGATTTGTTCTGTTTTAATCCTTTGGGACGTAAATTAAATTTATTAAGTCAGAAATTAATTGCTGATGCAATTTGTGCCAAAAATCAAAATAACACAATTCTATGGGGAGAACAAAGGCTTATTTTGGGCAGAATGAGGCTGTTATAAAAAATAAGCTGTGGTCCTCCCCATAGATTTATATAGGAAAGAGGACTTCAGCTTATTTCAGGGCCATTTCTGCAGCCAAAATGTCTGTCGAAATGTCTGCTAATCTAAAGACATTGAGGTACTCCAATTTTAGATCTGATGGCCCAAGACAATACAAATTTAGTGTCTCATGGTAAAACTTAATCAGCCCATCCTTTCATCAAATATAGACTCAAACAGACAGGCAAGGCTGGTATACTAACAGATAAGGTACAGAGATTGATAGACAAAAAGACAGATAGAGCGGTCATTGTTTTTACCATGTTTCTAGTGATCTCATCAAGAAAGGGGAGAGGGGAGAGAAAGACTGTAAAGGTGAAGACAGCAAGGGACTTTCCTCTCCCACAAAGAGGAAGATGGCTGCATAGCCTAAGCATTTGAGCAAGTGCACCTCTGCATGGCTTGCCAGCCCTCCCCTGGCCTGATTTAGGTTAGTATATAGATATAGTATAAAATCAAGTAAATTCTTCCACTTTTCCCCACATTCACCAGAGTCAACAGGAAGATCAGAAAGGATGCACCAATGTTATTCTCATAGTTTCAAACTGGCCCCAAAGTATGTGGTACACAGGGCTAGTCCAAATAAGACAGTCCTGCCTATCAAATTTCCTTGCAGACCCAGATCGACTCCACTTAACTACATGGACACTGAAAGGGCTTCCTTCACCTAATGTATTTCTGTAAAGTTATCAACACTTTGCTACACAGTCTCAAAGAAGTCACCTTTAAAAGGTACACTGAGATTTCAAACTAATTTCATGATGGACTAATAGTGGACATGTATCCCTGAGCCCACTTAAAGATTCCCAAAATAAGAAAAAGGAGTTAAGGAAATCTCCCAGAACAGAACAATAGCTAAAAAAAGAATGTATGATTGTTGGATAAGACTGCTCTTGTCTTCTATTCCACCCCCCCCCCCCCCCATGGAATACTAAGTTAAAAATATCTAAGTCCAGTTGAGACATGATATGTATATCTGTCTACAATCATTAAGCTCCAATCCACAATATTCTTTCTCTGTTTGCATGAGATGATAGTCTTTTTTTTTCCTTTTTCCTTCTTTCCATTCTGATTTCTCTGCCTATATTAAGAGACTGCATAAAACAGACACACAGCTTGGATTTAAAGAATTTAAAGAATTGAAAATCCAGAAAATCCTCTAAAAGAGAGAAAAAAAAAGAGGAAAATTAAGCGATAAAGGGAGAAGGAATAAAACGAAAGGGATAAATCTCTTAAAAAAACTCTCGGCTGGAAACAAACTATGGCTACAAAAAGACCCCGGAAGCAAAGGCACAGGCAAAGAGAGAAAAGAGGGGAGACAAAGTAGAAACACAGGAGAAGAGGATGTCCTCCTTCTTCTCCCCTTCTCACACAGACAGATTGTCAATGGAATTATTAATCAACCCTGAGGGGACTGACCCTACCCTCAATAAAGAAGAAGACCTGATTACTCCCAGCTTGCTTAGGAACCGTTTGAGAGACATAGTGGATGAAATCAAACAGGAAATGATAAAATCTGCTGATGATATAAAAAGAGAATTCTCAGTTATATTACAGAAAATACAAATAGTGGAAGAGAAACAGGAAAAGCTAGAACTCCAACTAAAAACTCTAGCAGAAGGAAAGATCACTTTGGAAGCAAAAGTGCAACTACTGGAGTACAAAATGGGAGATCTGGAGGATAGATCCCGCAGATCAAATCTAAGATTTAGAAACTTTCAAGAAAAAACATCCGATGAAGACCTCGCACAGACTTTAAAGGAATACTTCATATACTTAGGGATCAAAACAGAAAATCAAGAAGTTACAGAAGTATTAGACCGCTGCCACAGACTACCTAGACCAAGAAATATCCCTAAAGATTTGCCACGTGACATAATAGCCTGCTTTCACTCATTTAGGAAAAAAGAACAGGTCCTGAGAATGAGTAGAGACAAAAAAAAGTCTTGAGGGTCCATATAAGGACGTTTTCGCTCTGCCGGATCTGTCCTACAGCACCAGATTGAAAAGAAGAAGTTTTGCTACAGTTGTTACAACCCTCCACAAATTCAATATCAGATTCCGATGGGGCTGTCTGGGGAAAATATTATGATCTTTTATCAGGACAGTTCAGTGACATTTGAGGAACCAGAGAAGCCCAGAATCTGGTAACAATCTAAGTACTTCGTATAAGCCAAGAGGATCTGCCATAAGAACATTAATTCTTTTTTTTTGTTTTATTTGACACTTGATATAATATTGGAAAGATAACAGAGATAAGGGGAGTATATGAAAAGGGTAAAAGTACCAATATAAAGGGTAAAACTCTCTAAAATACTTAACTAATTTTAGCCACAGATATTTTGTATAAATAAGGAAAAAAAGCCATTGTTGCCACGTTGGGTAACTCTAAAAATGTTTTATTCACAAAAGGGTAAATATAGAATTCGGCTTCACGAACAAGGGGGAAATTAAGGTAGTAAATGATAAACGTATTAATTATTTCAGACATCTTTGGCTCATTATAATAAGAAAACTAGCACCAGAAGAGAAGAAAGTACTTCTAGGCTAAGAAAGAACTAGGGAGAAAGAGAACTTCAAAAGAAATTAGACAGTCTACCCAGGAAAATTCCAGATGGTTGTGCAGGATTATGTTTGGTTAAACGGGAAATTGCTACTCTAAATGTTATTCACAAGTATGGTTCTGAATTACCTTAAGGCTAATTTCAGGAAACTATTTGCTAGACCTGTATAAGATTATTTCTTCTTCTCTTTTTTTGTTTGTTTTGTTTGACACTTCATAAAATATTGGAAAGATAACATAGATAGTAAGCGTATAAGAAAAGGGTAAATGTACCAATATAAAGGTTAAAACTCACTAAAAGACTTAACTAACTTCAGCCACAGATTTTTCTTGTATAAATATTAAATACCTGACACATTTTACAAAAGTATAGATTTTGCACGTAAAAGGGAAAGGAAAAGAAATAAGCTACTGTTGTCGTGGAGATAACTCTAAAAATGTTTTATTCACAAAAGGGTAAATATAGAATTCTGCTTAACGAACAAGGGAGAAATTAAGGTAGTGAATTATAATTTAATTAATTATTACAGACATTTTTGGCTCTTGGGACAAAGTTTCTGTATGGGGCAATAGATAGGTATACTCTGGCTACTATTCCATGCACTTTATGAGAGGTCTGGGTTTGATAGGGGAGAGAGGGGAGGGGGGAGATGCAGGGAGGGGAAATCCTTAATTTTTTTCCCTTTCTCTTTTCTCTTTTTGCCCCTTTTACTGCCACCCTTTAAGTTTCTAGAGGATAGTGCTGACCCGCCGGCTTGACTTTGTGGCCCGACATGTGTTCAATAGAACTCAATAGCCAACTATGGTCTTTATGGTCCTTGTTGGACTTATTCTGATGTTTGTTGTGTGTGCTTTTGGGGGACATGATACCCTCATCTGTGTATATATAACTTTGTTTTGTCTGTTTTGTGTATGTGGTGCAGAGCTGTTGGGGCGGAGGGACAGGAGGGAAGAGAGTAAAGCCATCAGGTTTAACAATGCTTAAGAGTTTATCAGTGAATTCACAGGGCCAGAATTCCCCTCATGAAAGAAATCGACTATATGGTCAGCTGAAGAACCAGAAGATATAGCTTTTCTCCAAGAGACACACTGGAGAGATTGTGATAAAATCAGATGGGGAGGTAAGATGTATCCCCACCTGTTCCATGCCTCCATATATGATATAAAAAGGGGTGGGGGTTTGCAATCATTTTCTCTAATCTTCTTAGACTCGATACTAAATGGGTGGATAAGGGTGGGTAAGGTAAATGATGAATATTTAACACTGTTAAATGTGTATATCCCGAATATAATAAGAACCTAATTAAGAGATCAAGAGCAGCTGTGGAGAGAGCAAAGCTTCTGGACTCTTGAAAGAGTTTACACCCATTTCTCAAGGGTGCACCACTCGTACTCCCGAATTGACTTGGTCTTGGGTGACCCAACACTATTTGGAGCAATTGCCATTATTAACATAAGCGATAATTGACCGTAGTATCATTTATTTTGAGATCAAGAATAGTTTTCTTGTAGGGTCAAATTCATGTTGGAAACTGGATGATTCCCTGTTACACTCAGAGGAAAACACACAGCACTTAGTAAGAATGTCAAAACTGTTTTTCAAAGAGAACAATAAAGATCGAATCTACCCAACAAAAGTATGGTGTGCCTATAAGGCAACGATGAGAGGTTATTTTATAAAAATAAATAAAAATTTAAGAAGGAATATAGACTCCTCTCTCCCTAAACTTTACATATCCCTTAGCAAAATATCAGCATCACACAAAAACCAACCTAATCAATCCACTATGGATAAATTGCTGGAAATAAGGAGGAACATACAGTTATTAGAAATGGACCGTACCCTAAAAAAATATGGAGAAATTAAGTACTATTTATTATGATAGAGGCAATAGAGTGAACAAGATGATGTCCAACAGACTAAAAAAACAGAGAGCGTGTAAAAGGATTTGTAGGATTGTAGAGGGAGGGATGACGCTGCTGTCCCCCAATGAGATTGAAAATGAGTTTGCATCGTACTATCACTCTCTCTATAATCTTACAAATCAAGCATCGGAGGAGGAAATCTTAACATACTAAAGTAAAACCAACATCCCAAAGATAACTAAAGAACAGGAGCTCGTTATAAATTAGTAAAACATAAAACCCCAGGTCCAGATGGGTTTGGAAATTTCTTCTATAGGACTTTTAAGACACAAATAATAGACCATCTTGTTCATACTTTTAATGAAATCGCATCTTCAAGCCTTTGTCCGACCGAGATGCTACAAGCTAACATTACCCTGATCTTAAAACAGGATAAAAACCGGAAGATATGTCTGGATATTGTCTGATCTCACTTATTAATGTAGATATCAAACTATACTCAGCAATACTAGCCAATCATTTTAAAAAGGTTCTTCACCATCTGATTCATCAAGATCAAATCGGCTTTGATCCAGGCAGAGATTCTGGTAATAACATCAGAAGGCTGATTGATCTCTATGAGGAGGTGGAAAGAAGTTGTACTCCTCTCCTGACCCTGTCTTTGGATGCCGAGAAGGCTTTTGACAGGGTCAGGTGGGGGTATATGATGGGGGAATTGGTGTCCTATGGAATTACGGGATGGATAAGAGGGGAAATATCTGCTCTATACACCATACCGACAGTTAGGGTGGTGGGAGTAAATATTTCTGACATAATCCAGAGTACCTATCAGTTCAAAAATTGTAAGACAGAGTTCACATATCTTGGGATAAAAATTACAGCAAGAGCAGATAGTACCATGGAAGTAAATGTTTTGAACCTTTTAAAAATCACTAATAAATTACTCAGGGAATGGAGTCAAGGAGAATTATCCTTGTGGGGTAGAATAAATGTGATTAGAGCATCCATTCTCCCTAAATGGGTTTATCAATTTAGGATGCTCCCACTCAAGATTCCTCTAAGCTGGCTCCAAATGATACAGAAAAGTTTCAACAACTTTGTTTGGAGAAGGAAGAAACCCAGACTGGGTCAGAATATCATGTCTAGAAAGGTTGTGGAAGGGGGGATGGAACTCTAAGTAATTATTAATCAATACGAAGCAAGTATTATATACCATATTCAGAGATCAATAAGGGTAAGTTCAGAACAGGAGGGATGGTACTTAATAGATGCTGACAATATAAGAACTAAAAATCTAAACTCCATAGTCTGGAGCTTAAACAGTAAACAAGACCTAAGTCTGCTAAAAAAAACAGCCGAAGTTTGATCCTTAGAAATTTGATCACAGCATGGTATACCATAAGAAAAAGATTGGGTCTGGTGGGTAAATTGATACAGAGCCTCCCTCTAAAGGGCCTGGACCACTATATGATAGATTTTGACTCAAGGGACTGGCTAGATAAAGGCATTACGACCATATTTGACCCTTATGCAAGACTGCAAAATAAAAACTTTTTTGCAACTGAGTCAGGAGTACAATATACCGAATAATAGCATTTTTTAATACCTGATGGTAAAAAACTGCTTAAGTGAACATCTATTGCTCGAAAAGAATAACCCGATAGAAATATTATCAAGGATTTTTACATATGTGAATACAAAAAAGATTTTTTCTAGATGCTCAGACTGTATTAGAGCCTAAGTGGCCAGTCAACCAGAAATGTCAAAAATATACTCAGCAACAATTAATACCCCAGGAAGAAGTTGTAAGAGCAAATTCAAAAGTAAATAGAAATGTAAAGGACCTCTCTCTACTCGAAACACAATTCAAGGTCACCCATAGATGGTAAGTCCCCTCCCAGTTGGCAAAAATGTTCCCCCACCTTAGCAAGGAATGTTGGAATTGTGGTAAAAATGAAGGTACCTACTTGCACATGTGGTGGGAGTGCGACAGGGTGAGGAAACTATGGGATTGGGTTTTTACGTTTCTGAATGAGGTGGTAAATTTAAACATCACGAAAAAGCCTACGGTGGCACTACTTAATTTAGACTGGCTCACATATGGCCCGCTTCTGTACACTGTGAGACTCTTCCATTCCTGGAACAGATTCTTTGAAGTTTTTCTCATTTTATTGTTTATGTGATACTTTTTCGTCTCTAGCCTAATTAGATTAAATATTTGAATGAATATCTAAGTTTCAGCTTACATGATCATCACTCACGCATGTTTGTGAGTGCACTTACTTACCAGTCACTTTATTATCTATGATATTGAAACAGTGTTGCACTATTACTATATGTATTTAAGGTACCCACCACTATTGCACCAATCTGTGTTCGTTCTGTGTACAAATTACTAAGACTCAGATAATGAACCAACTTGACTATCAGCTAAGGATGGAGATGGGAGGAAGTAAAATCAGGGATAACGGAGCAAAGGATGCATGGAAATGGGAACAGTGCTTACTATGGCTAGATCGGTGAAGGTTGGCAGATTAGATTAGATCCTTGAATCATGGGGCCCTGTGGTGTACAACATAGATAACAGAAGTTGAATAGGGTGGACTGGTTCCCTGAACCCCCCCCCCCTCCTCCGGCCTTGTGCCAATGACTCTGCACTTAGGTATGTCTGTGTATCCCATTCTTCTTTCTCCTCCTTTTTTTTTCTTTTTCCTTTTCTCTCTTTCTCTCTCAGTCCCCCCATCCCCCCGCTCTCTCTCTCCCATTACAGTAAATATACAACCAAATAACAACTCCGGGCATAATATAGTAAGATTTGACATACTGCTTTGGGAAGGTTCAGCGGGGAGGAGGGAGGGAGGTGGGGAGGGGAGGGGACAGTACGGGGAATTTTATTGTATTGTCTTTTGTATATGTATGTTATTGTTATTATGAGAAAAAAATAATAAAGAATTCAAATAAAAGGTACACTGAGATTTGTAAAACATATTCCAGACACAAGAACCTATCCATCATTTGCTACACTCAGTACCTTTTTTCACTTTTAATTTGCTAAAGACACTTGATTTTGAGAGTCATCAAAGCTGTGTCTGAGGACTAATAAATGACAGTTCCACCTATTATGACCACTATTTTTAAAAAATAAAGTAATACAATACTACTAAAATGAAAGTAGTAAAAGTAAAAAAAAATGTAAAGTCATTAAAAAAGGAATAGATCTGTATGATTAGTTTTTTCGCCTCAACTCTTCCTAATTCCTAAAAATTGGAAATAAAGTAACAGTTTTTTTTGCAGTTACTATGTTAACAGTCCTGACTATCTTTCAAAGTTCTTTTTATAGGATGTCACAGAATGTAGAGCCCCTTGTGAAATTATTTTTAATGTAAAACTACAGGAAAACTGTAATTGCTTTAAAGGAACCAGACCTCCCTTCAAACACTTAAATGAGGTATTAGAATATCAAACATTGAAAAGCAGTAATTCTGTAACCTTCCCCAACCATAACAAAAAAGGAATACATCTACAACTGTATAGTGATAAATGTGCTTATAAAAAATGAATACAGTGACAAATATTATGTATAATTAAGTAGACTGAATCAGGACATGCTGAAGTAAAATACCAAATGACTTCCGAATAAAGTGAGAAATGATAAGTTCGTGGATGGTGGAAACAATCTATCTTTTTGGAGTCTAGACACAAATCAGGTGTAAAAATTATACTAATGCAACAAATGAACTCAGATAGCCTCCAGAACAGCTGCCTTCCCGTGAGCTCTCCAGGAGGATGATAATTGTGCATTCGTTAGACAGGTGAATCAATATCCATGTTGAATTGCATCAGTAGCATTTATAGTAGGCGGCAGGGCCGGACTGGCCTACAGAGATACCGAGAAAAATCCCAGTAGGCCGGCTTCCATGGGGCTGCTTTAAAAGTGTGAGTGTGACTGTGTCTGTAAGTGTCTGTAAGTGTGACTGTGTGTGTGTGTGTCTGTAAGTGTGACTGTGTGTAAGTGTGTGTGTGTCTCTGTAAGTGTGAGACTGTGTGAAAGTGTGTCTGTATCTGTGACTGTGTTTTTCTGTGTCTGTAAGTGTGACTGTGTGCAAGAGGCAATTATGGTGGTGCTGGGGAAAATCATGTAAGTGCAATCTGCATGCTGGGGTAAGTCCTGTGAGTGCAATCTCTGTGCTGGGGTAGATTGCGGGTGCTGGGCAAGTCCTGTGAGTGCAATCTGGGACATGTGGTAAATCAATGTGTCTGTTCACAAGTTATCCTGATATATAACCCTACACATAGCAATTCATATAACCTTGTGTACATACTGGCGGTATATATTGTCCTGTATAGGGGTATATAATAATCATATCAATAAATTATACACTATTTAAATGTGTTTTAAAATGCATGTGTTTCCCTTTAATGAACAAGAAAATAATGTGATGCTATGGGCCTGGAGTACAATTATTTCCAGGGCTGTTTTTTATCCCCAGTCCGGCACTGGTAGGCAAGACGTCTCTGCAGATCCTGCAGCCATACCAAATGGGAGAATATAACTGCATGGTTAAACAAAACACAGGGCTGTATCGCCAGTTCAGGACTCCAAAAGAGAAAATTGGCAAACAGTTAATTGTGCTGCCTGTTAGCGTGATGGGCTCAGCTTGTTGATGAAACTATGAATGGTGACAAGAGGTGATTCATAGTGACAAGAGGTGAAACAATGGTCAATATGAATGGGTGACAATTGTATCACCTCTTGGGTGAAGCCTCACCCAAGATATGAAACTATTTTCTCCTTTGGAGTTATTTACTGCTGATCTTTAATATTGGTTGGACCCTGGGCAAGAATTTGCTTGTGCCCCATGGACATTGCCCCCCTCCCAGTCATGTAATCAAATGCCCATTAATATGGCACTGTTAGTTTGTTCATTAATATGTCATACCCATTATTATTCCAATGTCAATGTTCTCCCTAATGTGCCCATTAATATGCCACTCTTTGACCATTGATATGCCATTAATAGTCTGCATGTTACTATGCCTCAATTAGTTTGTCCATTAATATTCCACATCAAATTTGCCGATTAATACTCCACTCTTAGATTGTCCATTAATAAGTCACAACCAGTTTGTTCATTAATATGCAACTGTTAGTTTGCCCATTAACATGCCACAGTCATTTTGTCCATTAATATGCCACAGCCAATTTTCCAATTAATACGCCACTGCAAGTTTGTCCATTAATATGCCACTATGTGTCCATTAATATGCCACATTTAATTTGCCCATTAATATTCCAGTGTTAATTTGCCCATTTATATGCCACTGTTAGTTTGCACATTCATATGCCATTGTAAGTTTGCTCATTAATATGACACAGTTTGTTTTCCCATTAATATGCCACAGTTTGTTTTCCCATGAATATGCCAAAGTTAAATTGTACATTAGTATGCCATAGCCAATATACCCATTAATATACCACTTTTAGTTTGTCTATTAATATACAACAGCCAGTTTTCCCATTAATATGCAACATACAATTTGCCCAGTAATTTGCCAGAGCAAATTTGCTCATTAATATGCCACTGTTAATTTTCCCCAAATTATGCCACTGTTAGTTTGTCCAATTAATATGTCTCATCCAGTTTGCCCATGCATATGCCACTATTAGTTTTTCCATTAATATGCAACTGTTTGCTTGTCCATTAATGTGTCACAGCCAGTTAGCCCATTAATATTCCACTTTTAGTTTGTTCATTAATGTGCCACAGCCAATCTGTCCAGTAATAAGCCACTTTTAGTTTGTTCATTAATATGTCACACCCAGTTTGTCCATTAATATTCCAGTGTCAATGTTCTCCCTAATATGCCCATTAATATGCCACTATTTGACCATTAATATGTCATGAATAGTTTGCCCATTACTATGCCACAATTAGTTTGTCCATCTTTACTGAGAGGGTTGTAGATGTATGGAATAGCCTTCCAGCAGAAGTGGTAGAGGTAAACACAGTCAAGGATTTTAAGCATGCATGGGATAGACACAAGGCTATCCTAGCTATAAGACCGGGAACGGGGGACTAATAAAAGTATTCAAAAAATTGGGCAGACTAGATGGCCCGAATGGTTCTTATCTGCCAACACATTCTATGTTTCTATGTTTTTATGTAATATTCCACAGCCAATTTTCGCATGAATACTCCACTCTTAGATTGTCCATTAATATGTCACAACTAGTTTGCTCATTAATACGCAACTGTTAGTTTGTCCATTAATATGTCACAGATAGTTTGTCCATTTATATTCCACAACCAATATACCCATTAATTTACCACTGTTAGTTTGTCTATTAATATACCATAGCCAGCTTGCCCATTAATATGCCACTGTTAGTTTGGTCAATACATTTGGCACAGAAAGTTTGCCCATGCATTTTCCACTGTTAGTTTTTCCATTAATATGCCACTGTTAGCTTGTCCATTAAAATGGCACCGCCAGTTTGTCCATTAATATGCCAAAGCCAATTTTCCCATTCATTTGCCACTGTTAGTTTGCCCATAAGTATGCCATGTGCAAACTAACTGGCATATTAATGGGCAAACTGACTGTGGCATATTAATGGGCAAACTAACTGGCATATTGATGGTCAAACTGGCTATTAGTATGCCATTGTTAGTTTTTCCATTAATATGCCAAAGTCAGTTTGTTTATTAATATGTCACTGTTAGTTTGTTCATTAATATGTCACAACCAGTGTGCCCATTAATATGCCAGTGCCAATTTGTCTATTAAAATGTCACTGTTAATTTGCCCATTGATATGACACCACTTATTTTCCCATTAATATGCTACTGGTATTGTGTCCATTAATATGTTGTTGTTTGTCCAATAATGTACCACAGATAGCTTGTACATTAATACTCCACAGCTAATTAGCCCATAAATATGCCAGTTTTTCCATTAATATTCCACTGATAGTCTGCCCATTAATATGCCACAGTTAGTTTGTCCATCAATATACCACAGCCAATTTCACCATTAGTCTGTCCACTAATATTACACAGCCAGTTTGTTCATCAATATGCCACAGCCAATCCGTCCAGTAATAAGTCACAGCCAATGAATCCATTAATATGCCACTGTTAGTTTGTTCATTAATATGTCACACCCAGTTTGAACATCAACATGCTTAAGCCAATTTTCTCCCTAATATGCCCGTTAATATGTCACAACCAGTTTGTCCATTAATATGCCACTGTTTGTACATTAATATTCCACTATTTGTCCATTAATATGCCACAGATAATTTGCCCATTAATATGCCAGTGTTAGTTTGCCAATTAATAAACCACAGTCAGTTTGACCATTAATATGATACTTGTAGTTTTTCCATTAATACGCCAATGTTAGCCTGTCCATTAATGTGTCACAGACTTTTTTCCATTAATATACCAAAACCAATTTGTCCAATACTATACCACTGTTAGTTTGCCCATTAATATGCCACAGTCCATTTTCCCATTAATATGCTACTGGTCATTTGTCCATTAATATGCCACAGTTAGTTTGGCCATTAATATACCACAGCCAATTTGACCATTAACATACCCCTGTTAGTCTGTCTTTTAATATTCCACAGCCAGTTTGTTCATTAATATGCCACAGTCAATCCGGCCAGTAATAAGTCACAGCCAATGTATCCATTAATATGCCACTGTTAGTTTGTTCAATAATATGTCACACCCAGTTTGACCATAAAAATGCTAAAGCCATTTTCTCCATAATATTCCCATTAATATGCCACAGCCAGTTTGACCATTACCAAGCCAGTTAGTTTGCCTATTAGTATGCCACAGTTAGTTTGTTCATAAATATGCTACAGGCAATTTGCCCATTAATATACCATTGTTAGCGTATCCATTAATATTCCACAGGCAGTTTGCCCATTAATATGCCAATGTTTGTCCAACACTATAACACTATTTTGTTTTTTGCAATTTATAATTATTTTATTATTTTACAAATATAGAAAAAAGGTACATGGCAATGGTTACAATACTTTACCATGATTAATATATAAAAACACATACAATTTATAATTCCCTATATTCCGAGGGGACATGACTTAACAACAATACATAACAGGACCCGACATGTTACAAACAGCTCCTGGTTCTGCAGACAGAGATAAACCCGAAAGAAGTATGGGTGGTCAGCACATCATTCAATGCTCATCTAGGGAAATTACATTAATCCATTTATCCCAACATTCATTCCATTCGGGAGAGATATATTGAAATTTTAAGATACCCTTATCTATCTTCAATTGAAGAAGTAATTGATTTCTAATTTCCCCCCAATTTTTTCCTAGTCAGTGAAATTTTAACCACAATTAAAAGGTGAATAACAAAATTAGTTTCCATCCAAGTCATATTTGGGAAATCGAGATGCAAAAGGAAAACCTTCGGTTTAAATGGCATCCCGACTCCAACCAAACATTTAATTTTACATGTTATACATTTCCATAAGGCCTGCATTGGTTCACAGAACTACCATATGTGGAGCATGTCTCCAATCTGCGATTCACATCTCCAACATACACTAGAGCGATTTGGGTATATTTTATTGAGCCGGCTTGGGACCAAATACAACCAGTTTATGAGTTTGTATTGCAGTTCTACTAAATTTAAACATGTCACCTCTTTATAGACTCTTTGGAAGTCTGCATGCCATTCTTTAGTTATGAATTACATTTTTAAATATTTTTTCAACTTTGTTATTATAGCGGTCAAAGGGTCCTCCTCTTTAACTCTGGTTAATTCCACACATAGTGATGTTGTTCCCCTAAGCTCTCTCCTATCTAAGATCTTTGTTAGCATATCAATAATCTCTTTTTGCCTAGTATATAGATGTTTCAACAGATATCCCTTTACCCTGAAGTAATTAAAAACCTCTCCCTTTAAGGAGGGCTACTCTTCTGAGATCTTATGGAAAGGCTTGATTATCCAGCCTTCCAAGATGTCCGATATTCTTTCTATGTCCGCCTCAATCCCTTTCCCCAAATTGATGTCAGGTATATTATCCATCATTACTGTCAAAGGTAGGAATTCTATAATTTTATTCTTCATCTTTATTCCTCTTTTAAACCTAACGCACTTCACAATGGTTTGAAGAGTCAAAATATTTGCAATTAGTTGGGGTTCTATTTTCCTACTGGTAGTCCAGAACACGGACTCCAGTCTCACCACCTTCACTAGATCCCGATTTATAGCATACCATTTTTTTTGCTTTCATATGTTCTTTTTGAGTAACCTAAGCATGTAACAGGAGACTTGCTTGGTGGTATTAATTAATGTCAGGCGCTGAGATCCCTCCCAACTTAGGCTTTCGAATCAGACGTGCTAAGCTTATTCGGGGTTTTTACCTGCCCATATAAAAATTTTAAAATATTATTAAATCAGGGAGAGCCAGCTGACAGGCACTGCTAAAGGGATCATTCAGAAGAGATATAGCCACTTTGACAAAAAATTAGGATCTAACAATGTTTGTCCTCCCTCACCACGAGAAACCCAAACCTCCCCAATCCTTCAATTGTTAAGCTGTTTGTTTTAATATGGGCAAAACTTCAGTTCCACTATTCTAGTAGGGTCAGGACAAACATTGACACCTAAATATTTAATGACTGATGCCCATATAAATTTGTATCTTTCCTTAAGTTTTACCCTTGTCATATTCTGTACATTACTCAGCATTGCAGTGGTTTTATCCATATTCAGTCTAAATCCCGACATGCTTGAAAAGAAGTCTAGCTCACTCATCAGAGTGACCAGAGATTCTTCTGGGTCAACAATCATAATGATCACGTCGTCGCATATAGACGATGATATATGATGAGGGAAATCCCCTAATATTCCTATTTTCTCTGATACTTTCTGCCAGTGGTTCAATTGACATTACGTATAGGAGAGGGCATAATGGGCATCCCTGCCAGGTTTCGTTTGATAAACTGAACCAGTCCGAGAGAAATCCATCTCCACAGACTTTTGCGGAGGGGGTACTGTAAAGTGCCATAATTGAATCCAAGGCACTTCTCTGAAAACCAAATGCCTCCAGAGTCTGTCTCAAAAAACCCCACTCGACCCTGTCAAAGGCCTTCTCTGCGTCCAATGACAGGGTCAGGTGAGGCACTTCATTCCTCTTTACTGAGTCCAGGATATCTATCAGCCTCCTGATGTTACTTGATGACGCTCTACCAGAGATAAATACTGCCTGGTCCGGATGGATCAGTGTTGAATTAATCACCTTCAATCTTTCAGCTAGTATAGAACTATAGATCTTAATATCTGAATTCAGAAGGGAAATGAGACGGCAATTTGTCATTAATTCCGTATATTTACCTTCTTTTAATATAGTAACTATATTTGCTTGTAATAATTCTGCAGGAATGTATTTTCCATCTGCAATTACATTATATGCTTGTGTAAGATCTTTTTTTATTTGATCTTTGAACATTTTATAGAAAAAATTATCAAATCCATCCGGACCAGGGGAATATCCTTGCTTTATTCTGCCTATTGCTTGCTCGACCTCCTCTGCTGATATTCGTTCGTTCAGTGCACTCAACTGCGCACTATTCATCTGTGGAAGTCTAGCTTCCTCCAGATATTTCCCTATGTACATTTTGGTGGAGGTTTCTGGTAAATTATATAATATCTGATACAATTCCTTAAAGGCTCCCCCTATTTTCTCTGTAGTCAGTAAGATGTCATCGTTATTCCTAAGTGCTGCTACTTTTTTTTTGTTCTCTCTTTCCTTAGCCTACTCGACATTAATTTATTTACTTTATTACCACTATTGTACCATCTCATACGTAATCTATCTAGGCCTCTATTTATCCAATCTAGAAGTTGTGATTTTATTTCCTCCTCCATACCTTCTATTCTATCCGACCTTTCTCCATCTGGATTTGCTTAATTCATCCTTGACAGATCATCTAGGGAGGCATAAAGCTGTTCAAGGTTTTTAATGTTCTTCTTTTTCTCCCCTGATCATATTGTTATACGTTCTCCCCGTATGACACATTTGAATGCGCACCATGTCATTAATGCTGAAACCCCCTTTTCACTATTGTCATTAAAATAGTTAACTATGGTATCCCTAATCTGTTGTTGCTATTACTCATTAAAGCATCATTAATTCTCCAATTTTCTCTGCCCCCTGGCTCTCCCCCCCCCCTCTAACATTACTGGGTTATGAACTGACCACACCGTATCTCATATGTCAATTCTTTTGATCTTTTTAGTTCATTGTCTGCCTCCGAAAAATAACATCCAACCTTGAATAGGTCAAGTATGATTTGGAGAAGCATGTGTAATCCCATTCCCTGGGATGATACATTCTCCATATATCAAGCAGGTCAAATTCCTTAATTAATTCTCTAAATCTTTTACAGTTGGCATGTAAATTCCTATTCTGAACTTAATCACCACAGTTTTCCTGTCTAAATTAACATCCAGATTACAGTTGAAGTCACCAAGTAGCAATACTGTGCCCTGTTTAATTTTCTCGATTTTAAGAAGCATCCTACGAACAAAGTGAATTGGAGATTGGTTTGGAACATACACGTTCGCTAACGTGTGTAAGACATTGTTAATCGTACAAATCAAAATAACATGCCTAGCTTCTGGGTCCTCAACTTTCTGTAAGAACTGAATTGCAAGGTCAATAGAAAAGAGAACTGCCACTCCTCTCTACTTTTTGCTTCCTAGGGACGCACGTTAAACTAATGGGAAGTATTTGGATTTCATCCTCTTCTCATCACCTTGTCTCCAGTGCGTCTCTTGTATGGCACAAACATTGATTTTTTTCCTGTCTCATAAAATTCTGGATCATTATTCTCTTTTGTGGCTTATTAATCCCTTGTGCATTGATCGTGCATATTCTAATAGCCACCCTTACTATCCATCCCATCCCTCTCTCGGGTCACCTCGCTGCATCACAAACATATATATAAAATTCATCAACAAAAACAACATGGAAAAACCCTCAACAAACCCCTTTCCCATGTAGTCCCAAATGGGACACATAGGGACCTGACTGACTTAGTCTCCCTGAGACCTCTCAGTCAAATATTTGCGGGTGCTTTTGAGCGCTAGACTATCGTATTTAATTCCCTATTTTAGCCTGTCCTAACTATGGGATGTCTAGGGAAGGTGGCCGCAAAGGAGGAAAGAAAAAGTAGAACAGTAACCAGGTTCAAAAGGAAGAGTGAGAGAAAAAAAGTGAGGGAAAAAAAGCGGGGGAGAAGGAGAGGAAAGAGAAGTGAAAAAAGAGAAAAGAGAAAAGAGAAAAGAACAGGAGAGAACAGTGCATTTACCGGTATTTACATTTCTAGCTAATAATTAATTATTATTGTAACCTTTGCTTTTTCAAAGTATCTAAGCTGCATGGGCTCATACATTGTGGTACCTTTCAAAAGCCCAAGATCGAATTAGACAGCCCACCCACATCATTGTACAGTCATTCCCATACTCAATTACCAATTCCATTGCAATTTTGTATGCAACATAATACAATACATCCTTAGCTTTTCCTTTCCACAAGGCCAGTTAGACAAAACCACCTTCCCATTAATCAACAAAAAATATATATTTCCTCTTCTTTTCAACTTCCGCAACCTAATAGTCAATTACTTTCTATCTTATGCTTCTCTGCACCATTCAATTATAAAAAAATATTTTATCTGAGATATGTAAGTAAATACCTTTCTAACATAATTAATTAGCAATTTAGCATGTGCTTTTCCATATTTTCTAAACAGTGTTACCTTGTGTAGACTAATACCTCTTGAGTACACCTCTCCAATTATCTGGCCGGACATGCTTTTACATACCACTATAATGCTTGGTTGGTCACATTCTTATAATTCTGGAGTCATTACAGAGAGAGAAGAAGGATCAGTGCATATGTGTAAATTCCCAATAAAATTAGTTATTATTTGAACCTTTACTTTGTATAAATATATGAACTAGAAACACTCTTATGAATTGTTACCTCCCAATTGCCCAAAGAGAAAAAAAATATATATATATATTTATATTGTGCTTTTCCAACATTTCTTAATATCATCAATTACTCAATTCCTTGCTAATTTTTTACATCCATGTCAACCTTTTAGTCAATTATTTTCCCCCTTGTGCTTCTTAACACATTCCAATTCTGTTGATAGGATATTTTATCCGAAATATAAGTGTTTACCTTTCCAACAGGATTAATTAAAAATTTCACTTGTGCTTTTCCCTGTTCTCTAACTGCTATAAACTTTTATAGACTAATACCTCCGCAGTGCATCCATCCAATTATGTGGCCAGACAAACTTTTACATACCCCTATAATGCTTAGTTGTTTATATACTTAATTAATAATTCTGGAGGCCTTAGAAATTTGTGCTTCTTACGCTTACCAAAAAAAAAAACAATTGTGTGACCAAATAGAATTCTTATACGTTGATACTACATTTCATTATGATCTTGAAGGCATCAGAGTGTGATATATAAGCTGTAAACAGGAGCAAAGTTCATGTGGGCTCTGCATAGTCTCCTTCCTGCCTTTATAGCTTAAGATGATTCTTTTTGGGTATCCCCATATTTACTTGATTCCGTGTTGTCTCAGAATCAGCGTCTGTTGAGGAAAAGCTCTGCGAGAATTTCATGTGAAGTTATATAAATCCTAAAAAAACTTTAGATCTTTATATTCCGTCTCTTCAAGCGATTTAAGTTGTACCTTAAATCTAAAGGAATGGAAGCATATCATTAGATCTCTCGGCAGGTGGCTTGGGGTCTTAGATGATTTGGAGACCCCATGCCAGCTTTCCATCACGTTTACATATTTCTCTGGATGCAAATCAAGAAATGTAAAGAACTTTATTGTATTGTTCCAACTCATGTTGGGCAATTTTTTCGGAAACTCCCCTAAATCTAATGCTATTTCACTGTGACCGGTCCTCCAAGTCTGCCACTTTTAATTCTAGATTGGCTGCTTTCTCCTCTAAAGATTGTATCTGGTCTCTTTGCACGCCACTCTGTGAGGATATTGCTGAGACCTGTTCCTCCATACTTTTCATCCTGTCCCCAAAGCTTTCGATTTCCCCTTTTATAGGGGCTGTATTTCCCTGTAGTTCCTCCTTGATTTTCTCCAATTGTGTATCTAAACATTTTTAAATAAACATAGGGGATATTTCACCAGGATCCTCTTGGGAAATTTCTATTAACTCTTTATTTAGATCTTCTTCTGGGACACCAGATTTCTCTGGGGAGGCCACTTTTTTTATAGATGTTCTCTCCCATTGCGATGAAAAAAAGTTAGATAGGGGTTTTTCTGCTTTATTTTCAGCCATCTTTTCTCTCTCTTTGTAGCCGGTTTCGAATCTCCCAGTTTCATTGAGGGCATTTTTTGGCTAGGTATCTCTCCTGAGTCAATAGTATTAATGACTGAGATTTCCTTAAAATTTGCAGTTTTACAGTATAATGTATTAAACTGGATACTACTGTAGATCCTTGGTCTGTACTCTTCTTTTAAGTCAAACAATGATCTGAGTAATCAACCTTTTATCACTCTCAATATCAGGCAACAATCTCCTCATAAATCACTGCTAGCATTAGGTTTTTAGAAGACATCAAAGGAAAGTCACACCAACTCCAAAGACTTAATTACCCAGTTCTGAGTCTTCAAGCTTAATCCACAGCTTATACATCTCTTAAACCAGGTATTATTCACATTGATAATAATAGTCACAGTAGTAATCCAATTGTACCTCCCCAGGTCAACTTCCTTTTATCTCCAGCATGAGTCCCTCCAAGTGTAGTGGGAGATATTTTTCGAGCCTCCCCCTCCCTTCTTCAGTGTTCCCAATATTGAATAAAAAATAAATTCATGGAACCTTACTGTTGAGGGTGGCAGTGGCATCAGAAGGCATCTGTAAGTCATGGGGTCCCAGATGGTAATAGACCCTGAGCGCCTGAGATCAGGAGCTACTTTGTAGGGTGGACACACAGGACCTGGTGCTGGGTAACTGCAATCCCTTGGTGGTTTTGGACCCCAAGTTTTTGCAGCCACAACCTGGCCCTGTGAAGCAGCTTCTGTATCCAGGTCCCAGGGCTTAAGATGAAACTAAATGACAGCAAAGCAGAGGTAAAACATAAAAGTAACTGAGGGATTGCAGAAATTAAATTCAGAGTGCAGGGCTACAGGGCAGAGGAAAAACATGAGCAAGATAAAGCATAAACCAAACTAAGGGTAAACAATACAAGGCACAGGGTTAAGGAACACAAGATACACATACAACGGAGCGATCGTGGAAGCCATATTGACGGAGCGGCATGCTCCGTCAATATGGCTATGCCCTCTTGAGGTCTCAGTTTCGGAAGAGAAAGTAACTTCACTTCCGTCTCTCTGAATATGCTGCTTGACTGCCCCTAGTGGTAGCCAAGCAGCATAGCAATGTAAAATAATTAAAATAAATATTTAATTAGTATAAAACTGGTTAAATAGTTAGATTAGCCTATAGGGTTAAAATTAAATATTTTTTAGCATAATGGATAGGGTTAAAATTAAATTAAAATTAAAATATATTAATGGATAGCATAAGGGTTAGAGTTGTGGTTAAATTTAGTGTTAGGGTTAAATTTTGGGTTCGGGTTCGGGTCAAAAGTTCAATATAGGAAAAAACCAAAAAACACTATTTTTATTTTTTGCCCCATAACTCGCAAAAAAATACCGTAAAATATGGAAACATGCATATTTCTGTACTCAGGACAACATTTAGAAACTATTTAGACAGGATCTTTTTTAATGATTGCATTTGTCTAAATTATATTTTAGGTCAAAGATAGAAAAAGTTGGTTTTTTAAAAAAATGTCATCATATTTTATGATTTGTTTTGTAGTAAATTATAAGATATGATGAACATAATGGTATCTAACGTCGTTCTTATGACGATAAAAACAACAAATAATTTGTGTGGGTACAGTATGTGAGAAAGAAGAAAATTACAGCTAAACACCCCAGAAATGTCAAAACAGCCATTGTCAACAAGGGAAAGTCAAGGTGAAAATGTCTTGTCACTAAGGGGTTAAATAGAAGAAAACTGACAAGGCAGAGGGAATGAGTAAACCTGGAATGAAACATAAGTACTGGGCTACAGGGCAAGCACAGGACTACAGAACAAGGACAGGACTACAGGAAAGGGCAAGGAGAGGACTACAGGGCAAGGACAGGAATAAGCATAAATAATAAACAAGAAAGCAAAGCAAAAAGGATACAGAAAAGCCTGGATACAGCCTGGATGAGCCTGCACAAGGGTGTATGGTTATAGCATCAGAGGCAAAATGAGATTCTCCACATTCCTAGAAGCAGTATATTACTTGTGTTTGAGCGGATCTCTGCTCTGTTGGTCTTTAGGTCGCCAGCAGGTTTATCCACCACTTAAGGGTTCTCCGTCCACGTGGAGGAAGGAGGACCCCCCAGGATTTTCACCTCCGCTACAGCCGCCTCACTAGCCTCGACGCCATCTTCAGGATTTTCATTGAGGTCAGCTGCTCTCAGCACCTAGCCCATTATACCACTGTTAGTTTGGCCATTAATATACCACAGCCAGATAAATATTCTACTGGTAGCTTGTCCAATAATATGCCACAGTTAGTTTGTCCATTTATATTCCACAGCCTATTTGCCCATTAATATGCCACAGTTTGTCTATTAATATGCCACTAATAGTATGCCCTGTCCATTAACATGCCAATGCCAATTTTCTCCCTAATATGCCATATGCATGTTAGTTTCCCCATTAATATACCACTGTTAGTTTTATAATTAATATGACACAGCCAGTTTGCCAATTAATATGGTACTGTTAGTTTGTCCATTAATATGGTACTGTTAGTTTGTCCATTAATATGCCACAGCCAGTTTACCAATTAATATGCCACTGTTCGTTTGTCCATTAATATGGTACTGTTAGTTTGCCCATTAATATGCCACAAAACATTTGCCCATTAATATTCTACAGACAGTTTGCCCATTAATATGCCACAGCCAATTTCCCCATTAATATGCTACTGGTAGTGTGTCCATTAATATGTCACTGTTATTCCAATAACATACCACAGATAGTTTGTCCATTAATATTCCACAGATAATTAGCCCATTAATATGCCAGTTTGTCCATTAATATGCCACTGATAGTTTGCCCATTAATATGCCACAGTTAGTTTGTCCATTAATATACCACAGCCAATTTGACCATTAATATACCCTTGTTAGTCTGTCCATTAATATTACACAGACAGTTTGTTCATTAATTTGCCACAGCCAATCCATCCAGTAATAAGTCACAGCCAATGTGTTCATTAATATGACACTGTTAGTTTGTTCATTAACATGTCCCAACCAGTTTGACCATCACAATGCAAAATGTTCTCCCTAATATGCCCATTAATATGTCACAGCCAGTTTGTCCATTAATATGTCACTGTTTGTACATTAATATGCCACTATTTGTCAATTAATATGCCACCGATAATTTGCCCATTAATATGCCACTATTTGCCCATTAATATGCAGCAGATAATTTGCCCATTAATATGCCAGTGTTAGTCTGTCAATTAATATGCCCCAGTCAATTTGACAATTAATATGATACTGGTAGTCCATTAGTATGCCACAGCCAATTTGTGCATTAACGTGCCACTGTTTGTACATTAATATGCCACTGTAAGTTTGTCCATTAACATTCCACTATTTGTCCATTAATGTGCAAACAAAGGGTTACAATTCGGCGCTCAGTGCATAGACACTTAAAAAAATTCTGTGTATAAGTAATAAACAAGTGATATTGCTGAGTGAGAAAAACTAGTAAAAATAATACTACAAAATACCTGTGATATCAAAACACAAGAATTAGTGCAAAAAACATGCAATAGATAAAGATATCTGACAAAACAATAATATATATACTTAATGGAACGGAGTATTCTGATGTAATGGGCACCTGGAAAACATAAAGTGCATACAAATAGTGCAATATGTACTGATAATGACAATAGAATTCAAGAAGCAGCTGCAAGAAAAAAAGTGCAGCCCCTAATATACTAGGAGCATGTAAACAGCATGTGCAGTGTAATACTTGCCCCTCTGCAAGGGATCACTCCCACAATGTCGTAGAGTTGTCCACTGACTCTCAGATGTAATGCAAGAACGGGTTTTACTCCACTTCGAGTTTGAAAAAACACATAAGTAAAAGGTTTAAAAAAGTTTAAAAACAAAACTTTGTGTGGTACATCCACAGTATAGTCCAAAAACGAGCAGCAAGTCTCTTATGGGTAACAGCTCTCCGTGCGCCTCGGGGCTGTTCACAGACTTCCGGGTGTGGTGGAAAAAAGAACACACACACCTCAGCTGGTACGGTGGCTCGTTTGGTTCACAGTTTCATCCTTTATATCCTCCTCTTCAGTTAAAGTTTAAGTTCAAATAAAGGATACACGTATAATCAGAATGTAAGTTTTTTGTGGCTGAATCTTGTTCGGATAAGTCAAAGTCATAGTTCGTGTATAGTTAATACGAAGAGGTAAACCGAATAAATCTCATTCGGGTATAAAATTGTAAGGAAACCAATTCGTACATAGTGTGTCCGAAGGATAAAACGAAAGTCCTACTACATTCTAATAATACGAAGGTTAAACCGAAGGTCTAATTGTGTAAGATACGAAAAGAAAATTCGGTTCCCATTCACATCGATGATTTATGAATGGGAACCCTTTCTTCTTACGGTTAGTATGAAACAGATGGGATAATGCGAATACACTAACTATTGCAAGACTGCAGTCTTTTTAAATCTCTTATGAGAGAAGTTTGGTTCTATTCATGAGGAATGATTTTAGTGACAAACCCTTTTTGGAATATAATTCAGGAAGGGATAAAAAATGTATATACATATCTTATGTTGGAAGCTTGCAGTCTCGCAAGATATATACAAAATGAGAGATAAAATATATGAAATCACAATATACATATATGATTTGTAAATATAAAACAGAACCTTACAATACACATGGCTAATCATACATATAACCAGATGAAGTAAGTACATAAATGGACAACATGTGTCTACAAAAATATAATCCCCAGTGTTCAGGAATGTGGAAAAAATAATAATAATAAAAAATCAGTAATAAATATATTCTGACCACCAGCTAGGTCTGAACAATATGTAAATAAGCTAAATCTGGTGAGACTCACCCATTTAATTGAAATAAGAATTGGAAAGGAGTATTACATAGACCCACAATTCCTAAATGTAAAAAAAGAGACATTATAAAAAATCCTTTAATTCAAAATCTAAATTTATTCCCTTAGGACTTAGGGTTTGCATGTTATAAATCCAGAAAGCCTCCCTCTGTAGAAGCCTTCTGTATCTATCGCCTCTTTTCCAAGTTGAAGGAATTGACTCACTTCCCATGAATCTTATGTGCTCCACTTTGCCCTTAGGGCAACCATGGCAGTGATTGGGCAAACTGTATTTATACCTATCGCACTCCTTGTTCATCATTCCCAGATGTTCAAGGATGCAAACTTTAAGTGATCTTTTCGTTTGTCCTATGTATTGTGCCCCACAACCACATTCTACCAAGTAAACCACATAGGTGGTATTACAATTGATGAAGCTGTTCACTTTATATGTTTTGCCAGTACTCTGGGATTTGAATTCTATCCTTTACCTGGCTTGATGTGTACAGGCTTTACAATTTCCACATTTATGAAATCCATTAGTTTTATTTTTAGTAAGCCAGCTGGACCCATTTGTTTTAGGGACTGTCTTGAAGACACTAGGAGCAAGTGTGGATTTTAGGTTTGGAGCTTTTTTGAAAATTACTGTAGGTTTATTTTGTACTAAAGGGGCCAAAATTTCGTCTCCCTGGACAACATTCCAGTGTTGCTGTAAAATTCTTCTGATTTGGGGGGCCGCAACATTATACTCTGAGATAAAAGATGCTCCATAGTCTGTCGTTGTTTGTCTTTCTTTCTTGGGTTTTGTTTTTAAGATCTCATTCCTATCCATTAATTCTATTTCCTGCTCTGCCTTATTTAGTGCCTCGATATTATAATTTTTCAGGATAAACCCCTCTTTTAGGGTCTTTGTTTGTTCCCTAAAAGTTTCTATATCGCTACAGTTCCTTCGAATTCTTCTAAATTGTCCTTTTGGGATGTTGTTTAGCCAGTTTGGATGATGGCAGCTCTTTTTGTCAATATAGTTGTTACTATCAACCTTCTTGAAAAAAGTTTTAGATTTAAGAATGTCCTTATCAACATAGAAATTTAGATCTAAAAAATCAATAGACTCCATACTTTGGGCAAAAGAAAAAGTGAGATTATAATCGTTGTTGTTAAGATAGGTCTTGAATTCTGATAGTTCCAAAAACCTCCCTTTCCAGATTAAAATGATGTCATCGATATATCTGCGCCATAGGACCAGGCCTGCACCGAATGGGTTGGAGTCTCTTACATACTTGGACTCCGATAGCCCCATAAATAAGTTGGCATAGCTCGGTGAAAACCTGGTCCCCATGGCTGTGCCACACTTTTGCAGGTAGAAGGACCCCTCAAAGTAAAAATAGTTATATTTTAAAATAAAGTCTATGGCCTCCGTGATGAATTTGGATTGAGTGTGATCCATCTTTTCATCTCTATTTAGAGTATGTTTGATGGCTTCAATGCCCTTTAAATGATCTATAGAAGTATAGAGGGCCGAAACATCGGCTGTGACTAACATATACCCAGGTTTCCATATTATTTTATTCAAAGAATTAATAATATATGTGCTGTCTTTAATGTAAGAGGGTATGTTTAAGACATAGGTCTGCAAAAAAGTATCAACGTAGTGTGACAGATTACACGACATCGAGTCTATCCCAGATATGATGGGGCGACCCGGAGGGTTTTTCACACCCTTGTGGATCTTGGGGAGAAAATAAAAGTACGGGACTACCGGATTTGGGGATGAGAGAAATTCATACTCTTGTTTATTAAGGATGCCCCATTATTTTCCTTTGTCCAAAAGTCTATTGAGCACCACTGAAAATTAAAAAGTGGGGTCTCCTTGCAATTTTTGATAGGTGATTGGATCATCAAGGAGCCTGTAGGCCTCCCTGAGATATCATTCCCTACTCATTATAACGACCCCTCCTCCTTTATCCGCAGATCGAATGACCAAAGATGTATTTTCTTGGAGTTCCTTCAGTGCAGATTTCTCTTTTAAAGTGAGGTTGTGGCGGTTTTTGATGGTACTTAGATCCAAAGATTCCAGATCTCTAAGTATCAATCTTCTATAAACATCTAGATTTGTGCCCCTTTCAATGATAGGGACAAAGGACGATTTGTCTCTAAGTGTGGTATGGTGAATTTTTGATTGTGGGTTAGACTGGGAAGTGGACTCCTCATCTTTAGAATGATTTTGTTCTGTATTCTGAATATGATCCCCATTTCTGGCTAAAAGTCTTTTTATAGCCAGTTTTCTTACAAATTTTTGGGCGTCAATGAACAGATTAAATTTGTTCGGGAGTTTTGTGGGAGCATATGTGAGGCCTTTATTTAAGACATTCTCTTGTTCTTTAGAGAGAATAACCCCACTAATATTAAAAATACTGGTATTTAATTCCGGTTTATTTTTCTTTGTTCTCTTTCCTCTACATCCTCGTCTAGTCCGTATTCCCACCTTTTTCTTTTTCCTATATCTCTTACGTTTAGGTTTAAAGGTGGGGTTTCTTCCCTTGTCTCCCTGTTTAGGGATGTGACTTTTTTCTTTGATCTTAATTTCTCTGGTGAGAATTGACCTCTTTCTAAAAAAGGACTCCTATTCTGGATGTCCTTAAATCTCCTATTGTATGTGTTTTGTCTATCTTCATTGGGACTAATCCAGTGAGGTTTATAAAATCTATTGGAATTATATTGGTTGGCCTCTGAAATGGAATCCGGTCTGGTGTGGGGGGATTGGGCTTGTCTGTTCCTTCCCCATTCTCCTCTTTTATATCCAAAATCTTCTCTATGTCTATAATTTGAATCCAAATTAGAATTATATCTGTGACCACTAAAATAGGATGTATTTCTGGGTCTCCCTTCATCACTTCTGAATTTGTTTCTTGGTTTATATTCTTCCATTAATGTGCCCCAGTTAATTTGGCAATTAGCTTGCCAATGTTACCTTGTTCATTAATATGTCACAGACAGTTTTTCCGTTAATATGCCAAAGACAATTTGCCCATTAATTTGCCACTATTTGTTTGCCCATAAGTATGCCACAGCCAGTTTGATCATTAACATGCCAGTTAGTTTGCCTATTAGTATGACACAGTTAGTTTGTCCATTAATATGCCACAGCCAATTTGCCCATTACTATGCCACTGTTATTTTATCCATTAATATGTGACAGCCAGTGTGCCCATTAATATGCCACTGTTTGTCCAATAATATACCACTGTTAGTTTGCCCATCAATATACCACGGCCAATTTTTCCAATAATATGCTACTAGTAGTTTGTCCATTAATATCCCACAATTAGCTTGTCCATTAATATTCCACAGCCTATTTGCCCATTAATATGCCACAGTTTGTCTATTAATATGCCACTGATAATCTGCCCAGTAATATGCCTCAGTTGGTTTGTCCATTAGTATGCCACAGCCAATTTGTGCATTAACTTGCCACGGTTTGTACATTAATATGCCACTGTAAGTTTGTCCATTAACATGCCACTATTTGTCCATTAATGTGCCCCAGTTAATTTTTCATTTAATATGCCACTGTTAGTTTTTCCATTATTATGCAACAGCCAAATTTCCCATTATTATGCCACAGATAGTTTGGCCATTAATATGCCACAGCGAGTTTGCCCATTAATATGCCACAGCCAATTTGTCCATTAACATGCCAAAGCCAATTTCCTCACTAATATGCCACTGTTAGTTTCCCCATTAATATGCCACTATTAGTTTGTATTTTAATATGCCACTGTTAGTTTGTCCAATAATATGCCACAGACGGTTTTCTCATTAATATGCCATAGCCATTTTGGCCAATAATATGCCACTGTTTATACATTAATATGTCACTTTTAGTTTGCTAATTAATATACCACATTCAATGTGCCCATTAATTTGTAGCTGTTATTCTGCTTATTAATATACTGCAGTTAGTTTACCCATAAATATACCACTGTTAGTTTTACAATTAATATGACACAGCCAGTTTGCCAATTAATATGCCACTGTTAGTTTGTCCATTATTATGGTACTGTAAGTTTGTCCACTCATATGCCAGAGCCAATGTGCCCATAAATATGCTACTGTTAGTTTCTCCATGAACATGCCACAGCCAGTTTTCCAATTAATATGACACAGTTAGTTTGTCCATTATTATGATGCTGTTGGTTTGCCCATTAATATGCCCCAAACAGTTTGCCCATTAATATTCCACTGTTCGTTTGATCATTAATATGCCACAACCAATTTGCCCATGAATATTCCATTATTAGTTTGCCCATTAATATGCCACTGTTAGTTTGTCCATTTATATTCCACAGCCAATTTGCCCATTAATATGCATCTAATAGAAACATAGAAACATAGAATGTGTTGGCAGATAAGAACCATTCGGTCCATCTAGTCTGCCCAATTTTTTTTGAGTACTTTTATTAGTCCCCCATTCCCAGTCTTATAGTTAGGATAGCCTTGTGTCTATCCTACGCATGCTTAAAATCCTTGACTGTGTTTACATCTACCACTATTGCTGGAAGGCTATTCCATACATCCACTACCCTCTCAGTAAAGTAATACTTCCTGATATTACTTTTAAATCATTGCCCCTCTAATTTAAGACTATGTCCTCTAGTTGTGGTAGTTTTTCTTCTTTTAAATATACTCTCTTCCTTTACTGTGTTGATTCCCTTTATGTATTTAAATGTTTCTATCATATCCCCCCTGTTACGTCTTTCCTCCAAGCTATACATGTTAAGATGGTTTAACCTTTCCTGGTAAGTTTTATACTTCAACCCATGAACCAGTTTAGTAGCCCTTCTCTGAATTCTCTCCAAAGTATCAATATCCTTCTGGAGATACGGTCTCCAGTATTGAGTACAATACTCCAAGTGAGGTCTCACCAGTGCTCTGTACAATGGCATGAGCACTTCCCTCTTCCTACTGCTAATACCTCTCCCTATGCAACCAAGCATTCTGCTAGCATTTCCTGCTGCTCTAAAAAAGAGTTTTCCCATTAGCAGGCCTCAGCCAGTTGTCTCCTTCCCCTTTCACCAGTACTTACCTGGCTGCCACGAGGTGGCCTTTCTCCTCTCCTCAGCCTTTGCTGTCATATCCATATGGTAGGAACTGCATCTGCTGGATACAGGCTGATGACTGCTGACCTAGTGTGACTGTCTCCATGTGAGACATCACACGGGCAGTGGGCCCATGTTCCGGGGCCCCAACAATGTCTGGCCTGTGGCACCTGCCTCCTTTGCCTTGAATTCAAGATGGCCCTGACTGTGTCAGCTGCCTTTTCCTCAAACCATCTGTATCTGTCTGTCTATTTGTATGCCTGAATTATATAACTATCTTTTTATCTAGCTATTAATCTAGCTGGTATTGCAGGAATTCTGGAGATAACATACCTCTAAAACTTAGAGATATAGATAAAGAAATAGAACAAATGCTGTTTCCCTCTATTGTTGATAAAAACTCTCATTGCATAATTTATATAATAATTCATGTCCAACTTCAAGTGCTCCCTACACAAAACATATACTATACAATAAAAAGATGGTTTACAAATAGAGATGTCGCGAACATAAAATTTTCCGTTCGCGAACGGCAAACACGAATTTCCGCAAATGTTCGCGAACGGGCGAACCGCCATAGACTTCAATAGGCAGGCAAATTTTAAAACCCACAGGGACTCTTTCTGGCCACAATAGTGATAGAAAAGTTGTTTCAAGGGGACTAACACCTGGACTGTGGCATGCCGGAGGGGGATCCATGGCAAAACTCCCATGGAAAATTACATAGTTGATGCAGAGTCTGGTTTTAATCCATAAAGGGCATAAATCACCTAACATTCCTAAATTGTTTGGAATAACGTGCTTTAAAACATCAGGTATGATGTTGTATCGATCAGGTAGTGTAAGGGTTATGTCCGCTTCACAGTGACAGACCAAACTCCCCATTTAACGCACCGCAAACAACCGCAAACAGACCATTTGCACAACCGCAAACTCCCCATTTGCACAAGGTTGGATACCAAGCTAGCCATGTCCCGTTCCTTGTCCTCACTGATGTCATTGAAGGTCTCTTCCACCACCCAGCCACGTACAACACCAAGGGTCCCCGAAAGGTGACAACAAGCCCCCTGGGACGCCTGCTGTGTTTGGTCTTCCACCTCCTCAAAGCCACCTTCCTCCTCTGACTCCTCTTCTTCAGACTCCTCTCTCTGCGTTGCCTCTCTCTGCGTTATTATAAGGTGTGTTAAGTAGTACTATTCCTATCAGTTTAATCCCTGTTATGTCCCCTATCAGGGGACGTGTATATGGCATCGATTTTAGGAACCGGGAGATGGAAAAAGATGCTTGGTCGGTCCTCCTACTTCAAATTTGGGGCACTGCGCGTGCAATCTTATGTGCCACCAGATAGGAGTGGTGTGTTAAGTAGTACTATTCTTATCAGTTTAATCCCTGTTAAGTCCCCTATCAGGGGACGTGTATATGGCATCGATTTTAGGAACCGGGAGATGGAAAAAGATGCTTGGTTGGTCCTCCTTCTTCAAATTTGGGGCACTGCGCATGTAATCTAATGTGCCACCAGATAGGAGTGATGTGTTAAGTAGTACTATTCTTATCAGTTTAATCCCTGTTACGTCCCCCTCATCAGGCCTTTTTTAGTCGAATGTATCGCCCACTGTCAGTCCCTTTGGGATCCATCCCTCATTCATCTTAATAAAGGTGAGGTAATGTAGACTTTTTTGACCTAGGCGACTTCTCTTCTCAGTGAAAATACCTCCTGCTGCACTGAAGGTCCTTTCTGACAGGGCATTTGAAGAGGGGCAGGCCAGAAGTTCTATCGCAAATTGGGATAGCTCAGGCCACAGGTCAACCCTGCACACCCAGTAGTCAAGGGGTTCATCGCTCCTCAGAGTGTCGATATCTGCAGTTAAGACGAGGTAGTCTGCTACCTGTCGGTTGAGTCATTCTCTGAGGGTGGACCTTGAAGGGCTGTGGCGATGTGTAGGACTTAAAAAGCTCAGCATGTCCTCCATCAACAACACATCTGTAAAGCGTCCTTTCCTTGCCGGCGTGGTCGTGGGAGGAGGAGGATTACTTTCACCTCTTCCCCTGTTAGATTCCCGTTGTGCTGTGACATCACCTTTATACGCTGTGTAAAGCATACTTTTTAATTTATTTTGGAACTGCTGCATCCTTTCCGACTTGCGGTAATTTTTGAACATTTCAGGCACTTTATGCTTATACCGGGGGTCTAGTAGCATGGACACCCAGTACAGGTCGTTCTCCTTCAGCCTTTTTATACGAGGGTCCTTCAACAGGCAAGACAGCATAAAAGACCCCATTTGCACAAGGTTGGATGCCGAGCTACTCATGTCGCGTTCCTCATCCTCAGTGATCTCACTGAAGGTATGTTCTTCCCCCCAGCCACGTACAACACCATGGGTACCAGATAGGTGACAACGAGCACCCTGGGATGCCTGTTGTGGTTGGTCTTCCTCCTCCTCCTCAAAGCCACATTCCTCCTCTGACTCCTCTTCCTCACAATCCTCTTCCAGCGTTGCCGCAGGTCCAGCAAGCGATGCTGATAAGGCTGTTTCTGGTGGTGATGGTGACCACAACTCTTCCTCTTCACGCTCATCTACGGCCTGATCCAGCACTCTTCGCAGGGCACGCTCCAGGAAGAAAACAAATGGTATGATGTCGCTGATGGTGCCTTCGGTGCGACTGACTAGGTTTGTCACCTCCTCAAAAGGACGCATGAGCCTACAGGCATTGCGCATGAGCGTCCAGTAACGTGGCCAAAAAAATTCCCAGCTCTGCAGAGGCTGTCCTAGCACCCCGGTCATACAAATAGTCGTTAACGGCTTTTTCTTGTTGGAGCAGGCGGTCGAACATTAGGAATGTTGAATTCCAACATGTCGGGCTGTCGCAAATCAAGTGCCTCACTGGCATGTTTTTTTGCCGCTGGATAGCTGAAAAGTGCGCCATGGCCGTGTAGGAACGCCTGAAATGGCCACACACCTTCCTAGCCTCCTTCAGGACATCCTGTAAGCCTGGGTACTTATGCACAAAGCATTGTACTATCAGATTACACACATGTGCCATGCACGGCACATGTGTCAACTTGCCCAAATTCAATGCCGCCAACAAATTTTTTACGTTGTCACAAACCACTTTGCCGATCTCCAGTTGGTGCGGAGTCAGCCACTGATCCACCTGTGCGTTCAGGGCGGACAGGAGTGCTGGACCGGTGTGACTCTCTGCTTTCAGGCAAGTCAACCCCAAGACGGCGTGACACTGCCGTATCCGGGATGTGGAATAGTACCTGGGGAGCTGGGGGGGTGCCGTTGATGTGGAGCAAGACGCAGCAGCAGAAGAGGACTCAGCCGAGGAGGTTATGGAAGAGAATGGAGTAGGAGGAGTAGAGGAGGTGGCAGCAGGCCTGCCTGCAAGTCGTGGCTGTGTCACCAACTCCTCTGCAGAGCCACGCATTCCATGCTTGGCAGCCGTCAGCAGGTTAAACAAATGCGCAGTGTAGGTGATATACCTGCCCTGACCATGCTTTACAGACCAGGTATCAGTGGTCAGATGGACCCTTGCCCCAATACTGTGTGCCAGACATGCCATTACTTCCTTTTGCACAATCGAGTACAGGTTGGGGATTGCCTGTTGTGCAAAGAAATTTCGGCCGGGTACCTTCCACTGCGGTGTCCCAATAGCTACAAATTTTTGGAACTCCTCAGACTCCACCAGCTTGTATGGTAAAAGCTGGCGGCCTAAGAGTTCAGACAAGCCAGCTGTCAGATGCCGGGCAAGGGGGTGACTTTGTGACATTGGCTTCTTACGCTCAAACATGTCCTTGACAGACGCCTGACTGTGGGCAGATGAGCAGGAACTGCTCAAGGCGAGAGACGGAGTGGCGGATGGTTGAGAGGGGGCAAGGAGGACAGCAGTGGTTGACATGGCTGAAGATGCTGGGCCAGGAGGAGGATGGTGGCTTTGAGTTTGTGTGCTGCTTGTACTCATGTGTTGATCCCATAGGCGTTTGTGATGTGCGATCATGTGCTTTCGCAAAGCAGTTGTTCCTAGGAGGGTGTTGGACTTCCCACGACTCAGTTTCTTTTGCCACAGGTTGCAAATGTCATCGCTTTTGTCAGAGGCAGACACACAAAAAAAATGCCACACTGCTGAGCTCTGCAATGATGGCATTCTGGTGGTGGCAACAGCATGCGTTGATTAGCGTGCTGTCTGGCTGACCCCGGGTCCCAATGCATGCTGTCTAACTGTGCCACTAGCTCCTTGCGACGACCTCCCCCTGCTTCCAACTCGTCTCCTCCTCCTCTCTGTCTCCCCATCTGAACTTTCCCCCTGTTCTTCTTCTCTTCTAGCGGGCACCGACGTGACATCCACGGACGCATCGTCACCATCAACCGCTTCACTTGTATCTGACAACTCAGCAAAGGAAGCAGCAGCGGGTACAACATCATCATCATCACGCCATACGTCCATGTGTGTAATGCTGCCTGACTGAGACATAACATCCCTGTTATCTACATCCTCTGGCAATAATGGTTGCGCATCACTCATTTCTTCCAACTGATGTGTAAATAACTCCTCTGACAGATCAAGTGAAGCGGCTGTGGTGCTAGTGTTGGTGGTGGCGGCAGGCGGGCGAGTGGTAACTTGAGAGGTGCCCGAAGCTAAGCTGGAGGAGGATGGTGCGTCAACGTTCCGAGCGAAAGCTGTAGAAGATTGGGTGTCCTGTTTTAGCCAGTCAACTATGTCCTCAGAACTTTTTCGAGTTCAGGGTACGAGGCCTCTGAACACTGGGCATTATTCTAGGGCCAAAGGGAATCACAGCACCACGACCACGACGGCCCCTGCGGGGTGGGCTGCCTCTCCCTGTCATTTTTTTTTCGATTAGTGGTACTATGCGTGCAAGCTACTGTGACAACAGATATGAGTGGCACTGTGCACTGGCAGAAGTTTGCAGAGAAGACGTTGTAGGCCTGACACACACGCTTGCAGACAACTAACTGCTATTCAATCTATTACAGTCAAATTTCTAGTTTTTTTTTTAATGTACACTACTGTTACACCAGATATGAGTTGCACTGGTGTGACACTGTGCCCTGGCAGGCCCTGAAACGCACACGTGTGAATGAAACTGACTGCTATTATTTCACAGTCAAATTTCTAGTTTTTTTTTTAATGTACACTACTCTTACACCATATATGAGTTGCACTGGTGTGACACTGAACCCTGGCAGGCCCTGAAACACACACGTGTGAAGGAAACTGACTGCTATTATTTCACAGTCAAAAAAGTGTTGTTTTTTTTAAATGCAAGCTATTGTGACACCAGATATGAGTGGTGGCACTAGGCAAGTGGGCACAGTATACGCTGTGAGCCTGACACACACGCTGGCAGGCATGCAACTGCAATTAGATTACACAGGAAAAAAAAAAAAAGCAGACTGATTTTTTAGCCCTAAAAAGGGCTTTTTGGGGTGCTGTCCTTACAGCAGAGATCATATGAGTCCTTCAGGACTGTAGTGGACACTGAATACAGTAGCCTAGCTATCGATTTCCCTATTAAATCAGCAGCAGCTACACTGTCCCTCCTCTCACTAAGAATGCAGCTTCCGAATGAATCTAAAATGGATGCTGTCCACGAGGTGGGAGGGTCTGGGAGGGAGGGTCTGCTGCTGATTGGCTGGAATGTGACTGTGAGGTACAGGGTCAAAGTTTACTTAATGATGATGAATAGGGGGCGGACCGAACATCGCATATGTTCGCCCGCCGCGGCGAACGCGAACAAGCTATGTACGCCGGGAACTATTCGCCGGCGAACTATTCGGGACATCTCTATTTACAAACTAAACACAGCAGATTTTATTTACCTCTCACCAACAGATCTGCCTACTTCTTATAGTTTACTGATGATCCACAAAGAGAAATTCCCTGTACCATGATGCCTCATAGTCTCAGGCATAGGCAGTTTTACCAAGAAAGTAAGCATGGATACATTTCTAGCCCCACTTGTACTCATCCTCCCTACCTACATCAAAGAAACTAAAGACCCCTTATATAGCAAAAATGACTTCAGGCCATAAATAAGTCCTAGAACTACTGGCCTTAATAGTAACTCACAATTTATTTAGTTTCAAGAACAAATATACCACCAGACCAGAGGCACAGTAATGTGGACATTTTGTGCACCCTAAAATGCCAAGCTTTTCCTATGCTGGTGAAAGGAAAGCATGCTTGCAACAGAAGGCCTTCAAGTAAAACTAATTTTGGTATTAACAATTCTAAACAATTCTAAACTCAAAAAAATCGAAAAGTGGGGAGACCTCTATCAATTTTTTGGACCTTAAAATTTAAATTAAGAATGACATGTCAATCTAGACTTCTCATTATCGTAAACCTATTGCCACCAACAATCTCCTCCAGTAGCACAGCTACCAGCCAGCACCATTGGAAAAAAGGTATCACTACCATACAGTATCTAAGACTCATGAGCAACTGTTCAGATATTACACACTTTGAAGAAAAAGATAAAGATAAAAGCCAGAGTTTCAGAGAGAATGGATATTCCAACTAATGTCTTAAACGGGCATACCAGTGTGCCATAAACACAGAATGTAATGATCTCCTTGCAAATCATGAGACAACAGAAACACTCACTCTAATCAGATGAATCGGCACAATTGATGCCAAGTTGCCTCAAGTTAATAAACTCTGCAATGATATTGTCTGGTTTTGCAGGAGGATGACCACTTACACCAAGGAATACCTACCCAATCTCAAAAATATTTTTGGTCCAAAAGCTGGACCCACAACCAAATAAGAACACCACTTGCCTGAAACTCATATGATCACATAAGAGCAGAACATGCAAGGCATGTCAATACATACCTACCTCAAGTGCATTCCAAAACTCAAGAATGACATATACATATGACATTAGGCCATGTATTAACTGCAAAAGTGTGTTATACATGGCCATGTTCTCATGCAATAGGAAATATGTGGGAAAAACTGTGTATGAACTGAGATGATGAGATTTGGAGCATGTGTATGATGTCCTGAATGAAAATGATACACCAATTGCCAGGCACATTAGCGCCTCTCATGGGGGTGACAAGAAAGCCATCATCTTCAGGGGCATATACAAAATTGTTCTAATTCCAAGAGGCATAAATACATTTAAGTGCCTACTCCAGAAGGAATTTTTCTGGATTTATCAACTGAAAACATTAGCACCTAATGGTCTAAACAAGGGCCCTACTTATAGCACTTTTATTAAACAAAGCTAATGCTTTCCCTCCCTATTTAAAAGGATAAGTAAATCCCTCATATGGTATAACTTCCAATGAAGTAATTTTTCTCTTTTATTTTTGCTCCCTAACACATATTTATGTTAATTGTACTTTAACTTAATCTCACAATTATTACACAAGCCTCTATTTTACAGAACAAAGAGGCCCTTCAATATGACTACTTCATTGCATCCAGTGAAATGTCCTTTAGTGTGGTGTCTGCACTGAGAAACTGATTGACTGACAGTTCTAGACAGAGAGCCAATCAGAACCTCTGGCAGCACCAATACAGAAATGTACCTTCCCAGCATCCTCCTTCTTACAGGCCTTGCCAAAGCTGCATACTAGTAGCAGTAAAACATACGTAGGCTCACATGACCCTACAGATCATTTGCAGCACCACTGAGCCCTTATGCTTCAAACATTAATATTGACAATATTAGAAGGTGTGCGACTATGGTCTATTAGTTCATCACCCTAACATTGCTACACAAAAAGTCTTAATCTGACAATAATTACATAAGCCTCTATTTTACAGAAGAGGCAGTTCAATATAACTTCTTCATTACATCCAGTTAAAAGTCCTTTAGTGTGGTGTGTCTGCACTGAAAAACTGATTGGAGGAGGGCTCTCAACAGAGAGACAATCAGAACCTCTGGCGGCACCAATACATTAATGTACCTTCCCAGCACCCTCGTTCTTACAGCCCTTGCCAAAGCTGCATACAAGTAGCAGCGAAACAAACGTCAGGCTTACATGAGCATACAGATTGTTTGCAGCACCACTGAGTCCGTTATTTTGGCCACTTTATTGGTAGGGTTGACTAGCGTATTTGGCTAGCCAAATTGAATTTGAAAGATTGACTGGATAGAAGTCTTGCGATTAGCCAGATTGACCAAACTGTATATGTCAAATCAAACAAAACTATGTGCTATCCAGTTGCTGAACAGTGTCAGGCCCTTTAACCCTGCACATGGGCAAAGGCCACTTCTTTCTTTCATCATTGTTAGGATATTTTGTATTATACTTAGATATAAGATAGATAGATAGATGTTGTCCATTATTTTATTTTTGACTAGCTCCTCTTCAGTTTCCAGATTGAAACTATCACATGGTGCATGTTCAATAGAGTGAACCTAAGGAGATACTGTCAACATATTTGTAACTTAATTTTAGACTTTATGTTCCGAAGCATTCGTGAGTTTGCCACTCTTTTTCTTTTTTAATGACACAGTTTTCTTCCATGCACACCACTAGATGTCACTATCGCTATACCACTGTATTTAATACACTGACTATTTAAGTCTGTTCTTTTCTTTTCAGGAATTTTAAATAAAGGTTAAGTTTAAAAACTGCAGATCACTCTGTCCAACCCAATTTCTTGTCAAACAAAGACCTTTTACCACTAAAGCACACTAGGTGACAGGGGCTGATCTCCTAAAAGGTTGTACTGTATTTTGTAACCTAGTGAGATTTTTGGTTTTAGGACCACAAATGTATTCACAAATTTGTCGCCAAATTACCTCTTCCATAGCATTGAGTTACTATCCAAGCAGTATAAAACCTGACACCAATTGAGCTACAACTATAATATTTCCCTTGCAGGGAAAAAGATTTTCTCAAATTAGAAATATTACAACTGATCCACTTATATAAGGGAGATGATGTGATTATGCATAATTTAATCTGCCAAACAATCTTAACCAGATAATTTAATGTATACCTGATATTTTCAGTATTTTACTATACTTGCAATTCCTCGGGTCGTTTTCTACAAGCCAGTATTATGTATCCTATCTTTGTTACAGGATGGAAATCCATTAAACATTGTGTTGTTTTATTATCTTTAAAAATACAGCAGTTGCCATTTTTTGTAATCACATTCAAGCACAAATACATTTCTTGACTTAAATACGACACACTTTTTAATTTGAATTTAAAGATCCTAATTTGTTAGCTCAGCATTATGACTCACTGAGGAGTGAATGTATTGCTGCCTTTCTCGCTAACCATCCATTTTTGTCTGTCATTCTGTCTGTCTATCTGTCCGTCTGAATTATCTGTCTAACTGTCTAAGTTACCTGTTAATCTAACTGCACTGAGCAAAATTATGAACAAAACACTAAATCTGTGTTAGTGAGCACTTCTCCTTTGTCAAGATAATCCACCCACCTGTCATGATTAGACAGCATGATTATTGCTAAGGTGTGCCTTAGGCTGGCCACAATAAAAGGTCACTCTAAAATTTGCAGTTTTATTACACAGCACAATGTCACAGATGTCGCAAGATTTGAAGGAGCGTGCAATTGGCATGCTGACTGCAGGAATGTCCACCAGAGCTGTTGCCCATGAATTGAATGTTCATTTCGCTACCATAATCTGTCTCCAAAGGCGTTTTAGAGAATTTGCCAGTACATCCAACTAGCCTCACAACCACAGACCACGTGTAACCATACCAGCCCAGGACCTCCATATCCAGCATATTCACCTCCACGATCATCTGAGACCAGCTACCCGGACAGCTGCTGCGACAATCAGCTGGCATAACCAACGAATTTCTGCACAAACTGTCTGAAATTGTCTCTGGAAAGCTCACCTGAATACGCGTCGTCTTCATCTGACTGCAGTTCGTCGTAACTGACTTCAGTGGGCAAATGCTCACATTCTATGGCATCTGGTACTTTGGAAAGATGTGCTCTTCATGGATGAATCCCGGTTTTCACTGTACAGGGCAGATAGCATATCACATGTATGGCGTTGTGTGGGTGAGCGGTTTGCTGATGTCAACATTTGTAGATCGAGTGGCCCATGGTGGCGGTGGGGTTATGGTATGGGCAGACGTTTGTTATGGACAATGAACACAGGTGCATTTTATTGATGGCATTTTGAATGCACAGAGATACCGTGACGAGATCCTGAGGCCCATTGTTGTGCCTTTCATCCATGACCATCGCCTCATGTTTCAGCATGATAATGCATGGCCCCATGTTGCAAGGATCTATACACAATTCCTGGAAGCTGAAAACATCCCAGTTCTTGCATGGCCAGCATACTCACCGGACATATCACCCATTAAGCATGTTTGGGATGCTCTGGATCGCCGGATACGACAGCGTTTTCCAGGTCCTGCCAATATCCAGAAACGTCGCGCACAGCCATTGAAGAGGAGTGGACCAACATTTCACAGGCCACAATCAACAACCTGATCAACTCTATGTGAATGAGATGTGTTGCACTGCATGTGGCACATGTTGGTCACACCAGATACTGACTGGTTTTTGGATCCCCCCCCCAGAACCTTTGGACCACCCCCATACAGTAAAACTGCACATTTTAGAGTGGCATTTATTGTGGCCAGCTTAAGGCACACCTTTGCAATAATTACGCTGTCTAAACAGCATCTTGATATGCCACACCTGTGAGGTGGATGGATTATCTCAGCAAAGGAGAAGTGCTCACTAACAGATTTAGAGAGATTTGGGAACAATATTTGAGAGAAATATGCCTTTTGTATACATAGAAAAAGTCTTAGATCTTTGAGTACAGGTCATGAAAAATGGGGGCAAAAACAAAAATGTTGCGTTTATAATTTTGTTCAGTGTATATATCCAGCTATCTATATAGCTATCAGTCTAGCTAGCTGTGCATTAAGTCAGTAGAGAACATAACTCAAAAACCTAAATCTTAGAAATAAAACAAATGCTGTTTCAAATGCATGTTGATAAAAAATGTTATATGATAATTCATTATCAACTTTCCAAGTTGGTGCAGTAAATATTGCCTACATAGATTTCAGTAAGGCTTTTTTTTTTTTTTCATTTTAACGTTTTTTATTATTTTCAGGGTACAAAAAATGAAGGCAAACACACACATATAAGGATACTGTCAGAGATATAGAACAAATTATCCTACAGTGCCAGTTATACTTTCATGTTACATTTTCACAGGAAAAATATAAGGTACATCCAAAAAACTCAGAAATACTGTACAACATCACATATAAAATAACAACATTGCACCATTGTAATTAACTGCGCAGCAGTATCATTATACGTGAGAAACAGTATATCATATTTTGGTGCATACCTAAAGTAAAAGACAATAAAAAGAAAGAGGATGATAGAAGGGAGGTAGGGAGCACCAAGGGTACCAAGGGCATTACTGCTTCATTATTGGGTGGAATTGGGCATTAATTATGTATCTATATTGGGGAAACACTGATAACCTCACAATGTCTGCTTGGGCAGATGAGGGGTTTTAGTTAGTAGAGTGGGATCGATAAAAAGATTTCCATGAGTTCCATATCTTGTCATATTTAGTTAGAGAATTAGTCATTGAGAAAAACATCTTTTCCATCATATATGTATGTTGAATTGTTTGGAACAACAATTTGTTGCATGGTAAACTATTAGATTTCCAATTTTTAGCAATTAGAGTTTTGACAGCAATCAATATATGACTTGACAGTATTTGAATTTCATAGGGAATCTCATTTTGGAAAATATGCAATAGGCCCACTTCAGTTGCGCAAACATTTATTGGAAGTGTTAGGAAACATATGAGATAACCTTGCAGGGACTAAATACCAGCGGAAAAATATTTTTTGGGGCCGGTTCTGTAGGAGCAGTGAGAAAATTTAGCATTTAACAGAATAGATTTGTTCCATTGGGAAGTAGTGAGTTGATATCCCAGCTCACCTTCCCACGCTAACATACATGGGAGTCTGGTCGGGAGATTAAACAATGCGAGTGCACTGTAGCAGTGTGATAGCGAACTCTGGGAGATTTCTGGGTGGGTGCACAAAGTTAGAATTTTACAAATGGCCTGTGAGTCAGAAGACGAAAACATTTTACATTGTAAGATATGTCTAACCTGAAGATATTTATAAAAAATCCCTATTTGGCAGGCCATATTTGAGTTGGAGGTCCGAAAATGTACTGTATAATTCTTCTACATATAGGTCTTGAATAGTATGGATACCTATTTTTTCCCAGGTTGAAAAGCCCAGGTTGGGGACTATAGCATTTAGACAAGAGATAGACAGCTCTCCCAAGGAGGGATATAAGCTGGAGTAAAATGCCCAGGTTTGGGATGAACAAGATGACGTGGGGAGCATAAGTACATTTTTACTAGGCAGTTTGGATGAATTGCCCCCAAAATAGTCCTTTCTACATAGTGGTGCAGAGTCAGACACGCTGTTTTCTATGTCTACCCAAGCAATCATTCCTGGTTTAGGATTAAGTTGGATAGAGTGAGACATACGGGCCGCTTTATAATAATTGACAATATTTGGAATCCCCAAGCCTCCTTTGCATCTGGGAAGATAGAGCCATTTGTTGCTTACTCTTGCTTTGTGTTTACAGTGTATAAAATTATTTGTATCAGATTGGATCTGTTTTAAAAAAGAGGTAGGTAAAGTGGGACTGTATTAAGTATATATAAAAGGTTAAATAGACATTTTGATTGTGGCTATAAGTTCCAGCCACGACAATTCCTTATGGATCCAAGAGAACATCTCAGATTTTAGGAGTTTCCAGTTTGCATAGAGGTTATAATGCAGTAGTTTATCTGATTAGGGGGAAAGTTTATCCCCAAATATGAGATGTGATCCTGTCTCCAGTCTATTTTGTAATTAGATTTGAGTATTGTTACAGATGAGGCATCTAAAAGGATTGGGAGACCCTGTGTTTTGGAGGCATTTTTTTATGGTAGGAAACTTAGTCATATTCGCGTAATATTGTAAAAAGTGGGGGTAACGAGCTGATGGGATCAGTAACACTCATTATAATATCGTCTGTGAATAGGCTCAGCTTCACTGCTGTGGTAGAGTTGAATTTATATCCTTTGATGCTTTAATTTCTTCTCTGATTGAAATGACTAAAGGCTCCAGGGCTAATATGTATAGAGCAGGCTAGGGAGGACACCCTTGTCTTGATCCATTGGTTATTAAAAAAGGATAAGATAGGAACCCTGCTTATTGTACTTCTGATGGCTTCAAGTAAAGTGCATTTACTGCATTAATGAATTGTGGGGGGAAATTAAATGTAGTAAGGATTGCATTAAGATAGTCACAATTTAAGCGATCAAATGCTTTTTCAGCATCTAATGCCAAAAGGAGAGAAGGGTTGTTGTGTAGATTGGCGTGTTGGATGAGATCTATAAATTTCCGAGTATTGCCTGTGGCCTGTCTATTTTTAATGAAACTTAGTTGATCATAGTGGACAATGGTTGGAAGAAGGGGTTGCAGTCTAAGAGATAATATCTTTGGGTACAGTTTCACATCAACATTTAGGAAAGATATGGGGCGAAAGTTTGGGCAGAGAGTTGGGGATTTCCCTGGCTTTGGAATGGTGGTTATATGAGCATTGAGCATACTTGGAGGGAAAAATTGTGTGTGGGTGCTGTGATTAAAAACTTTAACTAAGTATGGCGCTAATGTATCTTTGAAGGCTTTATAGTAAAAATTTGTGAAGCTATCTGGGCCGGGAGATTTGTGGGCCGGTAAAAATCGAATTACATTGGTGACATCTTGGAGGGATATCGGGAGATATAACTCATCTTTATGTAAGTTTGATACTTGAGGGATGTTTAATTTAGATAGGAACTTGTCTATTTCTTGATTGGTGGGCTGATGAGTGTTTGGGTCATCTCATAAGTTATAAAGCTTAGCGTAGTATTCCGCGAATACTTCAGCGATTTGTGCAGGGTTATAAACTGTTTGTCCAGAGGAGGATGTAAGAAAATGAATAGCATTCTGGGCTTCTTTTTTTTTTAGTTTGTGGGAGAGCATAGTTCCTCCTTTATTGCCATTGGTATAAAATTGAGATTTTGGCTGTGACCTTAGATTTATTTATTGATTCTAGAGAAGCAAGTTTCGCCGTTAAAGTAGCTAGTTTTAGTGTTTTATTTATTTTTTCTTGGGAGGCTATCTTAATGCAAAGGCCCCTTAGAACTACTTTATGAGCTTCCCAAAGTGTGTGGATAGAGATCTCAGGAGTATCGTTAAATTTAAAACATTCTTTAAGATGTAGGGCTATTGATTCCTGAACTTTCTTAATAGCTAAAAGGCTGTCGTTCAATCGCCATGTACCTGACCCTCTACTCTGTAATTTTTCTTGAAGGACCAATTAAACCAAGTAAACTTATCTACAAGAACATAATCAATATGTGAATAAATGTTATGTACTCGAGAGAAAAAAGTAAAATCTTTATCCATGGGGTTAGTAGATCTCCGTGCATCATAGAGTTTAAATTCTTGTAGTAAGCTTTGAAAAGATCTACATTTAGAGGTCATCACACTATGGCTAGTGCTATCCATTCCAGGATCAAGGATAGAGTTGAAATCACCGCAGATCACAAGAGATCCACATTTAAGTGGGTCAATTAGAGTAAACATTCTACGCAGAAAACTTAATTATTTGTCATTTGGTGCATATAGACTATGGTGTCTTTTATGTCATTTATTGTTATTATGAGGACAATGAATATACCATGAGGGTCAACTTTTTTTAAGGTGGATGTCAATTGCAAGTGTTTTATGTATTAATATTGATACCCCGGCTTTCTTGGCTTTAGAAGTGGCATGTAACATAGTTATATATTCTCTAGAGTAAAAATTTGGAATCTTCCCAGATGCAAAGTGAGACTTCTGGACACACACAAGGTGAGCTTTGGCCTTATGGGCTTCTTCCAGGAGTAGTCTTCTCTTATGTGGGGAGTTCAGACTTTTAACGTTTTGTGAGATAATCCACAGAGACATTATAGATATGATGAGAAAAGACTATATGCAGAGGAATGAGTATGTATAGGCCTGGTAATTTATTCAAGGAGTGCAGTAAATTGAGAGGAATTTGTCCACTCATTTCTTGGAAAACTGGACCTCAGTTGAGGGGAATCAATTTGGAGGGAGGGGAAAAAAGGGAAAAGTAAACATGGATTGGGAGGGATAATCTACACTACTTTTGAGTGTGAGGTATTTGGCACATGCAAATTGTCCTGAGAGGCTAGATAGTCCCCCAGGATCAGTCGACACTCTCATTCCTAGATGAGATAATGTGGGGTGTGTCTTCTATAGCGAGGGTGTCTACACCTGAAAAGGAAAGGGTTAAACCATTTAGAACTCATAGAATAAAAACCTAACTAACAACTACACAAATCAATGCACGCTAGAAAAAGCACCAATCTTGCAGAATAGAAACTGTCTTGACTGTAATTAGAATAGTGAAGGTGAAACAAGTGCAACGGATGGTTTGCTCTAAAGGTCCTCCATCTATGTATTTAGGGACCAGTCTTTTTTATTTATATGTTTATTTAGTTATTTATTTTGTTTGTTTTTTTTGTTTTGTTTTTTTCTTTCCCTTTTTTACTGGTATTTTATTTTAGCAATCACGGTTAGTAAAACAATTGTAGCTACAATATGAGCTATTAATAATGTTAGATTTAAGATCACATAAACTTGCTGCCGAATCTTACCAAATGAATAATACAACAGGGTAAAGTATTTTACGCAATAAGTGAAAAAATAGGGAAACTGGACTAATTGCCCTAGGTGCCCTCAAATGTTATAAAGTGAACATTTAAGCCATAGGTAATTAGGTTAGCAAACATTAAACTCTTATGTTTGGTATACTTTGCCATACTGATTTCAAGAATCATAGAATACATAGCCAGTGGCACATTTATTACCGTATGTATGAGGCTGAGCAGTAGATAGGCCTAGTGTTTTACTATAACAATATTAAAGAAGGAAAAACGATTTTAAAACAGTCTGCCAAAAATACACCTACGAGTTTCAATGGGAGAGTCAGGAGCTGAGTCTGCAGTAGGATTCATGGACCAGTTAACGATGTTGGTCGGTGAAGGAAAGCCTGGCTTCTCTTTGGGGCTTTGGTGGTTGAGATGGAGCCATAGCAGGAAGCGACTCCCAGTCTCTTTCTAGACGGTCTTGTTTGCTTGGAGGAGAAGTGAGATCGATATCCCAATGCTTAAACAAAGAAATGCCTTCCTCCGGAGAGTTGTTTGTTGTCACCGAACCATTCTTCATAGCTGTGAGTTTGACAGGGAAGCCCCATTTGTACTTCAAAATAGCCTGTCTCAGAGCAAATGTGACTGGGCGGAATTCCTTCCTTCTCTGCAGTGTGTGCGCCGAAAGGTCGGGGAATAGATGGATATTTCGGTATCTCTCCAGCCATTGATCCAGTTGTCTTGCTGTGTTAAGAATTTTTTCTTTAATATGGAAGAAGTGAACACGTAATAAGACATCTCTAGGGAGAACTTTAGGTACTTTTGTGGGCTTTGGGATGCGATGAATGTGGTCAAGCAGCAAATTGGAGGGGCTACAATCCAGAAGTAACTGTGTGAAAAACTCCAAGGCCCATTTCTGAAGGTGAGTAGGTGCTATTTCTTCTGCAATACACCGGATACGTAGATTATTTCTACAGGATCTGTCTTCGAGATCCATGGTCTTGTCTTTGAGCACTGTAAGCTCAGTAGCCAGCTCTGAGTGGCGATCTGCGAGGATATTATGGGAAAAAGTCATCCATTTTGTGTTCCAAATGGTTGGTGCGCTCTCCTAAGTCTTGCAGTTATTTTTTAAACTCCTTTGTGAGGGATTTTATATCACCTTTGATCTGCGACCGGAGTGCTTGTAGCTTATCTTTGATGGATTCTCTGTTTATAGAAGAGCAGTGTAAAGCTGTGGAAATGGCATCTTCAATTCTGACCCTATCTCTCCGTCCGAGTTTGCATCGACGCCATCTTGGGAAGATTCTACCAGAGGCCTTGGAGAGCTTCTTTTTAGGTTTGGAGTTGAGGAATTCCTATAATTTGCCCTGTTTACTGTTTGGATTTTTGGCTGGGCATTGTTATGTGATTGATGTTGGTATTATTGAGTGGTATTGCCTATGATAAATCACTGGTTTTGATAGCTTCCACGCAGCCAGCTCAATTGGCAGTCAGACCACGCCCCTTCTGTAAGGCTTTTGACGCTGTCGCACATAGAAGGCTTATCAATAAACTACAAACTTTGAGTTTGGATTTAAATATTGTTGAATGGATTAGGCAGTGGCTGAGTGACAGGTAACAGAGGGTTGTAGTTAATGTTGTGTATTTAAGCAAGATCGTGATATCAGGGGGGCATCTCAGGGATCTGTACTTGAACCCATTTCTTAAAAATATTTTTATTAGTGATTTTACAGAAGGTCTTTTTGCTACTGATAAAAAGATTTGTAACATGATCAATGTTCCTGGAGAGATAAGCCTAATTGTAAATGATTTAGAAAAGTTGTGACAACTGACATTTAATGTGGATAGGTGCAAGACAATGCATCTTGGGTGGAAAAACCCAAGGGCAGAGTGTAGAATATTTGATACTATCCTAACCTCAACATTTGAGGAAAGTCATTCATAAGTAATTATTTCAGAGGACTTTATAGTAGAAAATGTAATGCTTGCTTCTATAGTAAGAAGAATTAGCAGGTGAAAGAGGAAAATGCTTCTCCTGTTGCACATAGCATTGGTGAGACCTCAGATGGAGCATTGTACGCAGTATTGGAGACCATATCTCAAAAAGTATATTGATATATTGGACAGAGAAGGGCTACTAAACGTCATGGATTGCAGAATAAAACTTACCAGGAAAGGTTAAAGGATCTTAATATGTATTGCTTGCAGGAAAGATGAGAGTGAGGACATATGATAAAAACAGTTAAATGCATAAATTGAATCAACACAGTAAAGGAGGAGGAGTATATTTAAAAGAAGAAAGACCAACCACAGCAAGAGGATATAGTCTTGCATTAGAGAGGCAAATGTTTAAAAGTATTATCAGGAAGTTTTACTATAGTTTAAAAGGGATTGGTGAGTATTAGTTGCATTTAAGTATGCTAGAACAAAGACGTCTTAGCCCCTATATGATAACATTATGTAAATGCATGCAGGGCCAAAATAAAGAGCTCTCTAGTGACCTGTTCATTACCAGAAAAGTACCAAGACCAAAAGGTCATCCCCTGAGACTGGAAGAGCATGATTTCATAGACAACAAAGAAACCGATTTTTTACGGTAAGGGCATTAAAGTTATGGAACTCACTGACAAGAGAGGTAGTGCTAACAACTACAATAGATTAATTTAAAAATGGTTTGGATGGTTTTTTTTTTTTTTAGAAAATCAGAACATACAGGGCTATTAATAATAGAGCTTATTGATCCAAGGATAAATCTGTTTTCCTCTTTGAAGTCAAGAAGGATTTTTTCCCCCTAGGAGGCAAAATTCAAAATAGTTTCCTATGGGGGTTTTTGCCTTCTTTTGTATCAAACGCTGGAATGATAGGTAGAATGGTTGAACTTGATGCACTTATGTATTTTTTCAACCTAAATTAGTATGTTACTATGTTAAAGTAAGGACAATAAAGTTATGGAACTCACTGCCAATACACTGAAATACAATAGATGCAATCAAAAAGGGTCTGGATATTATTATTATTTTTTTAGAAAAGCAGGACATACAGGGTTAAAATAATAGAGCTTTTTTATCCAAGGAGAAATCTGATTGCCTTTTGGAGTCAAGAAGGATTCCCCCCCCCCCCCCCCCCCATGCTTTATTTTGGCTCAAAATCAGAAGTGATAGGTAGAAGGGTTGAACTTTCTACCTTAGTGAAAAAATGTCAATGTGGGGCTGCCTGAGTGATTGAATAATTCACTTTATATAGAAATATGTTCTGAAGTCAGAGGCTGGTTGATCAGTGTGAGTTGCCATTGTTTAAAAATATAAATAATTGGGGTGTGTCCGGAAGCCGATGGAGGTGGCTTCTTGAACCACAAGCTGGGTCCAACTAAGACACGGAAATGAATGCTCACCAGCCATCTGGGGGAAAAAAATTACCAACTGATTTGGCGGTATTAGCTGCAATAATGGGTAAACAAACCCGCAAGCCCCAGCATACTCCATCGGCGGTGAGACCACAGAAAACTAAAAATAAATTGACTCTCACTCTGTACATGGTCCCTATGTGATCAAATGAAGGGGATGAACCAGAATCACTAGTTGCGCAATCCTCAGGAGATAGCCCAGACTCAGGTACATGGGCAACTGCACAGAGGTGGATATTTTTATGGAGCCCCAGGGTATGTACTGAGGAGGGAAGCACTGACAAAGTCAGATTTGGACAATGTGATTTGACAGTTTTAAGCTGAGATAATGGGGCGGTAACTCAGATTAAAGAAGCTCTGTGAGATGAGGCTCAAAGATGATATACAGCAGCAGGGTTTTCGCCTCAGGGCCGGCCTTAGGGCTGTGCGACTTGTGCGAGCGCACAGGGCGCAACACCCCAGGGGGCGGCCACCTGGCCATTCAAAAAAATAAAAAAAATGTTAAAAAAAAAAAAACGATAGAGGCACTGGATGGGGGAGATCAAAAGATCCCCCCTCACCAGCCCTCTGCTCGGCATGCTCTGCTGGATCCGGGGAGGGGGCAGAGCTAACCGGCTGAGAGGTGTAGCTCCGCCCCCCACCCTGTGAAGCAGAGCAGCGTCTGCTTCACGGGGAGCCACGGGCAGCAAGAGATAGTGCTGCTAGGCTCCCCATGCTTTCACTAAGCATGGGGAGCCAAGCAGCACTTTGTCTTGCTGTCAGTGAAGCAGACCCTGCTCTGCTTCACAGGGAGGGGGCGGAGCTACACATCTCAGCCGGTTAGCTCCGCCTCCTCCCTTGATCCACATTTGCAGGCAAGCGGGGGGAGAGAGAGACAGAACAGGGGGTGAGAGAAGGACAGAACAGGGGGTGAGAGGCAGAACAGGGGGAGCGAGAGACAGAACAGGGGGATGGGGGAGAGAGAGACAGAACAGGGGGAGGGGGGAGAGAGAGACAGAACAGGGGGAGGGGGGGTGAGAGACAGAACAGGGGGAGGGGAGAGAAAGGGACAGAACAGGGGGAGGGGAGAGAGAGAGACAGAACAGGGGGAGGGGAGAGAGAGAGACAGAACAGGGGGAGGGGGGGAGAGAGACAGAACATGGGGAGGGGGGAGAGACAGAACAGGGGTGGGGGGAGAGAGAGACAGAACAGGGGGAGGGGGGGAGAGAGACAGAGCAGGGGGGGAGAGAGAGACAGAGCAGGGGGGGGGGAGAGAGACAGAACAGGGGGAGAGAGAGACAGAACAGGTGGAGGGGGGATAGAGAGACAGAACAAGCGAGGGGGAAGAGAGAGAGAAGGAAGATGAAATGGACACATACATAGGGGGGTGAAAGTCGGGGGGGCACCATGGGGGAAGCCCGCACAGGGCGCCGGGACACTTAAGGCCGGCCCTGTTTCGCCTACAGGAAGTTTAAACAGAACAAGGAGCATTAAGAAATTCATTTCTTGCCCTGGAACAAAAATATTTACAGCAGAGATATACAACCTCTCAAATTACAATCCAAGTGGTGGAATTAGACAACTGAGGGAGGTGCAATAACATTAGAATCAGTGGTATACCTGTGGCAAGGGATACTGTAAATATACCAATAATACTGGGAAGTCTATTTAACAAACAGCATTGCAATAGATTGTTTACATTGAGCCCTGGGATCTAAGAACCTAGAGGCATCTAAAACAAGGGACATTGTGTGCTGCCAACATTCATATATAATGTAGGAGGACAACTTAAAAGCAACACACAAACAGAGACCAATCCAATATCAAGGAAACATAATTCAAATAATACCAGACCTGGCATGGGCGACACTTCAATCAAGGAAAATAATGATGCCGCTTGCAGACATTTTAAGGGAAAGAAGATGTTCTAAATATATATTGGGGTTTCCTCTCAAAATCAAAGTTATGAGAGATGGAAAACAACATATACTTAGAAGACCTAGTGACTTAGAGAGTTTCTGCACTGCATTATGAATCAATATTCCTGATTTACCATCATGACATACAGAGGAGACTATGGAGAGCTGTATACTTCCATTTGTTAATGAAGATTAGCAGAAAAAAGGCCAAAAAACTAGGGCATCAGGAGGGCATTGGCAAAGTCTGGGGGCAGCAAAGGGCATTGGCAAAGTCTGGTGCAATGGACAATGTCTGGAGGCAGCAGGGGGGCGTTGGAAAAGTCTTCGGGCATTGGAAAAGTCTGGGGACATTGACAAAGTCTGGGGCAGTAGAGGGGCATTGACAAAGTCTGGGGGCAGCAGGGGGCATTGGCAAAATCTGGGGGCAGCAGGGGCAATGTTGGCACAGTCTGGGGGCAGCAGGGGAAGCATTGGCACAGTCTGGGGGCAGCATTGGCAATGTCTGGGGGCAGCATTGGCAAAGTCTGGGGGTTGTATTGGCAAAGTCTGGGGGCTGTATTAGCTAAGTCTGGGGGCACATGGCTGTCTGGGGCAGATTCTCAAATAAAAACAAGAAATTATAATTTTTTTTCTATCACCATTATTATTAAATATGAAAAAACAGTTTACATGTGAATTTTAAAAAAAGTAAGACATTTTTCCTATAAGGTAGTCTTATATTCAGACTTTGTATTATTTTCCTAAAATAATATCCACAATTTGGGGGGTCATCTTATACTTGAACAAATACGGTATATTAAATATGAAAAAAACAGTTTACATGTGAAAATGTGGATGTTCAAGGCATAGTTGTGGGAGCATCATAAGATTGCCGCTTTTGTGGACGATCTTTTAGAAGATTAGAATTTTTCAAAGTGCACTGTAAGCAAAGTATTTGACGTTCTATTTGACTCTCAGATGTAATACATGTAATGCTATTGCTATTCTATAAACCGAAATAGAGTCCCCATTCATACGAATAGGTCAATTGACCTATTCGTATGAATGGGGACTCTATTTCGGTTTATAGAATAGCAATAGCATTTCATGTATTCTATAAACCGAAAGTCTATAAACCGAATGTCTTTCGGTTTATAGACTTTCGGTTTATGGAATACATGTAATGCTATTGGCTTTCTATAAACCAAAATAGAGTCCCCCTTCATAAGAATTTCTGGAAGGACATTCTGGGAGTTATCTTTCAAGCACATATGTTGAAGTATATTATTTTGAGGAACTATGCGAGGTGCTATAGTGGTGAAAGGTTACAGTACTTTACAAGTAGGCTGATAGTTAATATATATTTATAGAAAAACAAGATAAATGTAATTTTTGTTAATCCTGAATTGTACTAATAAAAAAAAATTGTTATAAGTAAACAGATGGGTTGAAGAAAAATAATTACTTTAAAAATCTGTAAAAATAGATAAGCATGGGGGAAAAGGTTTTCATAGCAACATTAGTCAATTATATTGTTTAAGGGCATATATTTTAAACACGTATGTGTAAAATATTTTGAGATGATATGCAAGGTAATATAATTAGTGAATTCAATATGTTATTTCCGATTCATGGCGGTTGTGGGGAAAAGCTAATAGTGTAATTCAATGATATAGTTATAATATGGAAAATGTCATGTTTAAGCTCTTTACAACTAGTTTTTTTTTTTTGTGAATGTCTTAAAAAGGTGAGAAAGGAGAGGTAGGAATGTAAAGGAAAAAATTGGGGAGAGAGGAAGGGTAAGATGGGGGAAGGAAGGATAAAGGGTGAATTGGATAAGTAGAATAGGACAAAATTCAGTGAGAGGCAGTCTTGGGGGAGGGAGGAGGGAGAGAGCCAGCATTGGGAGAGGGAGGGGGATAGAGCCAACATTGAGGGACGGACGGGGAGAGGCAGCATTGGGCAAGTCTGGGGGGGGGGGGAAGCATTGGGCAGTTCTGGGGGGTGGAGGAGCATTGGCACATAAAAGAAATTAAAAACAAGAAATTAATCTTAATTTTTATTAAATATGAAAAAGCAATTTACATGTGATATATATGCAAATTAAACTTTTCCAATAGGGTAAACTTATATTCAGGCTTTTTGTTTAAAGTTTGGAGGGTCGTCTTATATTTGAGCAAATATGGTAATAGGTATAATTACTCCTATTTTCAGCGTCAGCATAAACAGTTTTTTCATCAAAGGCCATAAATGGTACATGGCCTACCCTTATAAAAGTGTTTGGGATACTAACTCAGGCATGTGTGTTCTATTTCAGTGTAAGAAAAGTGTATGTGTTTCATGTTTTATGTTTCATTCAGTTGTTAGAACAGAAGGTAGAGATACTAAACCTAAAAGAGACACATAGAAATAAGATTTGTGATAATTAATACCCAATCGGCAAATTAACTGCAAAAAAAGATTTGTATACTATTATTTAGTCAAAGAACATGCGCAAGTTTGTGCATTACAAGAAACCCACTGGACCTAACCTCAAAAAAATCTATTTAAATTCAACAAATGTCCTATTGTTATTATTGCATCAATTAGCGATAAAAAAGAGGAGTAGCCCATTGTTTGCAAAAAATGTATCACTTAGGATAATAGATCAAGATCTAGATACAGAAGGCATATTTATTATTCTTGTTTCTGAAATTAATAATAGAATGTATGCCTTGGTAAATACATATGCAACATTGTGGGAGACATTAATTGTGTCATGAGCCCTGAATGGGACAAGAGCACAACACTATCAAGCAGAAACAAAAGAAGTATAGAAGGCCCTGCTAAGAGACTGGGCGATCTGATTAAGTTATACTTACTCCTGGATGTGTGGAGGGTGAAGTTATTCTACATACTATAGGATTGATTTGGTTCTGAGTGGCAAACCATTATTTAAACAAATAAAATAAAACTATGATGATAGAAAATTGGTGGTCCGACCACAATGCAGTTCTGGTACAAATTAAAGATGAATATCAAGATTAAACTGGAAGTTAAATTACTTTCTTTGGAGGGCTATATTAAGGAGATGACTGAACATTTCTTTTTTGAAAACAGAGAAAAAGAAACAACCATGCCAAAGACATGGTGCGCTTTTAAATGTGTGATTCGCAGGCATTAAACTAGGTTAAAAAGAAAAAAATAATAATAATCCCACTAAAGAACTATCAGAAAAAATCATGACAAGAGAAAAAGCTATTTACAAAAACTTGATAAAAAAAAGCTAAACTTAAAGAAAATGGTATTACAGTGGAAATAAAGCGGATAGTTTAATGACTAATAGGCTTAGAAAAGTGAAAGAAATATGTAGCCAGAATTAAAAGTCAAGACCAAATTGTACTAAATCAGGACAAAATAGGACAAGAATTAAACAAATATTATCAATCATTATATAACTTGCAGAATGACACTTGTACTCCACCAGGTGGTCATTATTTTAGAAATATCTGGTTTCCAAAGGTAATGAAAGGGACCAAGTTTGCTCTGAGGGGTCTTCTCAGCATGTCTCTGTATATACGGCAATGTATTATAAATAATGGATTTCACGTGGTATGGATTGACATCACAAGCGCTCCTGAAGAGCAAAAGAAAGCAGACACAAGTTCTTTTTTATTTAACTCTCAGTGTTTATTGTTTTGACAGTCATATATATACCACAAATTAAGGTGGTGGCTACTACAATCTTATTGGTTGTACTGTTGTGCGTAAAAGATTATGGAGGCGTGAAATAGGAATGTATTCTAGATAGCTGTTACACAACTATCTCTAGAAACTTTAAAAACGTTAAAAAGTCCCTCAAAACTCATCTCTTTTAAAGAAGCTTACTAACCAACCCACTAGAATACCTGTCAATTTACCTCTAGCTGATGCCACCTATCTGGAACACACACAATTCATCTTTGGCCTATCCCACCTACTGCCAACCATCTACATTACTGTACTACAACTACCTTCCCTCTGACCTCTTCAATCCCTTATGTGTCTCATGTACCCCAATTCCCTCTAGACTGTAAGCAGGGTTCTCTACCTCATGTACCAGTCTGTTCTAGTTTGTTTAACTTAGTATGTAGTTCCATTTTATGCTCTGTACCTAGCGCTACGTAAATTGTTGGCGCTATATAAATAAGTGTTAATGTAATGTAATATTCATCCAAAAAGGGAAGAAAAAGCATTCTCAGATTTGTGCTTTCCATCATAATCATCATATTAGTATAAATCATGATATAAATCATGATAATGGTGGTGTGAACTACAAGAGTCACAGCAGTAATTATTAACATGCTGTGTTGGATAGATCCAGGCGCACACTTCATAATATAAATGTGAAGCATTATTATAAATGCAAACATATTACTGAACAGCAGATGTCACTCTTCAAGTTATTTACCAGGGCAGTGTTCTACATAGGAAAAACAAAAGAACTTCCAATATTGATAGGTCCTTGGGCATTATGTATCAATAAAGCAATTCAATACATTAATACATTATGCCCGAGCACCTGTCAAGATTGGAAGTTCTTTTGGAGTGACCATGAAAAAAAAATATGTGCAACAAAAACAGTGGATTCTCAACAATTATTTCAATCCTTCAGAAATACAACATTCAATTTCACTGGGTTTATCCAGTCAAAATTATAATTATTTTTGAGAACAGCTTAGCTCAGAGAAAGCCATGGAAAGATTGCAAAAAATAATTTACCAGTCGAATTGGAGAGCTAATGCTTAATGATCCAGCTGAACGTTTTTTTTTTCTTTCTCCTCCATGATAATATTGCTTTAGGCAATTAAGCAATTTATATAAAATAAGTCATAAGAGGGACTACCCTTAACAGACATCTGTATCCATATGTGTAGATTCCATATTGCATATCACTGAGATATTGTATTATAAGATGTATAGTTATTTTCACCTGCACAGTAATTTTGGATTAAAATGATATGGGCAGGCAGTATGAGCAGTGCCAGGGTGGGGGGACTGGGGAGAGGAAGGGGAAGGAGAGAACACAGAGAGAGAATGGGGGACAGAGGAGAGAACAAAAGGGGGACAGTGGGGAGAACACAGGGGGGACAGAGGAGAGAACACAGGGGGAAGAGAGGAGAAAATATAAGGGAGTGAGAGGAGAGAATATAGGGGAGAGAACAGGGGGAAGAGAGGAGAAAATGGGGAAAGAGAGGAGAGAACAGGGGGGGGAGAGGAGGGAACACTGATGGGGGAAAGAACATTGAATGGAGAGAGAGCAAAGATGGGGAGAGGAGAGAATACAGACAGTGGAGAGGAGAAAAATAGATAGCTATGGGGAAGAGGAGAGTGAAAACCATGGGCAAGAGGAGAGACATACATGGTTAGAGGGACAAAGACACAGTCATAGGAGGTAGAGGAGAAAGGCGTGCATGGGAAGAGAGAGGAGATACAGACATGGGAAAGAGAATAGAGAGTGACATGGGAAGGGAGAGGAGAGACAGGCAGACATGCGAAGGAGGACAAGAGAGACAGGCGGACATGGCAAATTTGTCTACCTGAGGATTAAAATACCTGTTGTAGTGGTGAATGTCATGGAAGTTAACTTTCTGAATTTACTGAGTAGTACTTAAAAATTGTTGAAAGAGTGGAAGCAAGTCTTCTGTCAGGGTAGAATAAATTTAATAAGATCCCACATCCTCCCAAAATGGGTATATATATATTTAGGATGCTTCCTTTGAGTATGCCCAAGAGCTGGGTAGATATGAAACAAACCAGTTTGAACAAACTGGTGGATATGAAGGCCCAATTAAGCCAGAATATTATGGCAAGAAGGGTAAAGGATGGGGGATAAGGCTCCCTGTTAAAAGTCATAAGTATGAGGCCAGTATTATGTTTCACATCCAGAAGTCCTATATTATGTGTTCAGAACAGTGTTCAGAACAGGAAGGGTATAGAAAAGAAGCCTTGAGAGCCAAACATCTGAACTCAGTACTTTGGACTTTAAACAGTTAGCAGGGATTACATTTAGTAAAGAATTATGTGGCTTTTAATAATATTTAATGTACATGCCTTAACATGACTAAAAAGACCCTGACTCAATTTTAGAAAAAAAGTTAGTTCAGAGCTGGAGAGAAAAAACAGGATTCTGTTAAGCAGTTGTTGGGCTCTAGGAACGGAGGCCTGTCTGATCTAATGCCAAGAAGGATTACTGTAGTATCCTAGTGGAATATCACTGCATGTAGATGTCAGCAGACCTGCATACAGAGCTATGTGTGGAAAAGCCTGATTCACAGTGACAAAATAGCAGGTGAAGTGATGTGATTGTCAGGCTTTCATTTTTACTTTTGTTTTTTGTTTACTCGCGATCGCCTCATTAGACCACACCCCCTTCATTAGGACACGCCCCTTTCAATGACGCGATCTTCCTGTGACTATAAATAACAGTCTGCAACAGACACAAATCGCTGAGTATTGTCTCTAGCAGCTGTTGTTCCTGACTCCTTTGCTCCAAGCTACCTTAGAGTATCTTGCTACTTTCATTTTTGATTACCTGTTGCTGACCCGGATATCCTCGACCATTCTGATTTCTCCAATCCTGACCTTTGGCTTCCTGAATCGAATTGTGTACTTCTCCAATCCTCTGAATATGGACCGTCCCTGTTATCCTGCATTTTTCTCTATCACCTTCCATATCTTCAATCAAGTGTTCCATCATATTTTTTACTTTATACTTCAATTAAGTTACATATATTTTTCCATATTACTTCAAACCATTTATTTTTTCTCTGCAATCAATATCAGTCAGTTTTTCTTCTTTTTGCTGCTAAACTTTAATACAAGAATTGCTTAAACGATATACCTTGTGTGGATTGTCATTTATTTCTGCAGTTGAGTTTCCAAATATTCTTAAAGTCACAGGCACACCCTGACAAAATACTCAGCCCACCAAATGGAACCAGCAGAAATGGCATCCCAAATTCTTTCATTAACTCAAAGAGTGGATCATCTCACTCAAAGTGTTCAGGATTTAAGTGTGGCACACGACCGCCTACTTTCATACACCACTGAATTGCAAAGCAGACGTTTCACCACTCCCCTCTCTGCTCCCCCAAGGGAATATCCAGAACCTTCTGTGTGTACCCCTGAAAAATTCTCTGGAGACAGATCCAAACACAGAGAGTTTATAAATTCCTGCACCCTTCTATTTTCCCTGAAACCCAGATCTTATCCAACAGACAGGATAAAGGTGTGTACAATTATCTCATTTTTAAGAGGTGAACCTATGTCCTGGGCTCATACTTTTTTGAAAAGAGATGACCCTATCATCGATTCATTAGACCAGTTCCTCACCGAAATGTCTCTTTTATATGAGGATCAAAACAAACAAGCCACAGCAGATATGACCATCCGCTCCTTGTCTCAAGGGAAACATCCTGTTGAGGATTATATTGCTGAATTTAAGAGATGGGCCATAGACACTGAATGGAACGATATTTCCTTAAGGAATCAATTCCGTCTCGGACTATCTGAAGCTGTAAAGGATGAATTAGCCAGGACTGTTCTTCCTCCTACTCTAGACGCCACAATGCAATTGTCCATCAACATCGACAGACATATTAGAGAGAGGAAAGCCGAACGGTCCTCTACTAACAATCCTTGGAAGAGAGCTATAACCCCTGTGAAACAAACCGACAAGACTTCCCCGCCTGAACCTATGGAGCTGGGAGTTATTCGTGGTCCCCTTTCACAGGATGAAAAGATAAGGAGGAGAACATTAAACCTCTGCATGTACTGTGCTTCCCCTGAACATTCTGTGGAAAATTGTCCTATTCTCTCCAGAAACAAGAGTGATAAGCACCTCTCTTACAGAAACCTTCTCTACATACCCCAGAAATCTCTTCCTCATCTTTCCCTCTCTCTCCTCTTACAGTGGGACAAAGAAAGGATACATACTGAGGCCATTCTGGACTCCGGGGCTGCTGGTCTCTTCATAGATCAAGACCTCATGAAGGAAAAGAATATACCTCTAATAAAGAAGATTTCCCCTGTATCTATCCGAATTGTTGATGGATCCATGTTATCCTCAGGACCCACTACCTTCGAAACGATTCCTCTAAAGATGACAGTAAATCATCATCACATAGAATACATCAAATTTGATGTCATCTCTTCACCGTTATACCCTGTAATCCTTGGAATGAATTGGTTGCATCTACATAACCCTACTATCAACTGGGAAAATCTTGAAATACAGCTCGATTCCCATTACTGTCAAAAGACCTGTTTCCTCCATACTCCACTTCTACAAATTACAGAAGAACAACTCATTCCTCCATGCTATTCTGATTTTAAGGAAGTCTTCTGTAAAAAAGAAGCCGAAACTTTACCACCACACAGGATATATGATTGCCCTATCGATCTGATTCCTGGGGCTCCCATTCCATTCGGGCATATCTATCCTCTGTCTGATAAAGAATTAGTCACCCTCAAGGAGTATTTGGATGAAAATCTACGCAAATCCCAGCCTCTGGGATGTTCTTTGTCACAAATAAAGACAAAACCATCAAACCCATTATTGACTACAGACAACTTAATAAAATCACTGTAAAAAATCGTTATCCTCTACCACTAATCCCTGAACTTCTTGAATGATTAAGTACCGCAACCATCTACACTAAGATTGATCTTAGAGGAGCATACAATCTTATAAGGATAAAGAAAGATCACGAATGGAAAACTGCCTTTCGCACCCGATACGGGTTATTTGAATATTTAGTTATGCCATTCGGATTGTGCAACGCCCCTGCTACATTCCAGCACTTCATAAATGACATATTCCGGGATCTTCTAGATGTGTGTGTCATTATATACCTTGACAACATTTTAATCTATTCAGACAATCTAGAAGAACATCGGAAACATGTACGATGGGTGTTGTCAAGGTTACGGACTCATAGTTTGTACGCCAAACCAGAAAAATGTCTTTTCGAGGTGACAAAAATCTCATTCCTTGGATACGTCATTACCCCCCAACAAGTACATATGGACGATTACAAGATTCAATGTATACTCAATTGGCCCATACCTTCAAATGTGAAAGAAGTTCAAAGTTTTCTTGGATTTGCCAATTTTAATAGAAAGTTTATTAAAAACTTTTCTTCTATAGTCCAACCTCTTACTCTGCTCACCAAGAAAAATACTTCTTTTGTCTGGAACCCCCAAGCTCAAGAGGCTTTTGAAGTTTTAAAAACAAAGTTCACTTCCTCTCCCATCCTCAAGATGCCCAATCCTTCTTTGCCCTACGTTCTCGAAGTTGATGCCTCTGATTTCACTCTTGGTGCTGTTCTATCTCAACAGAACACTCCCCAATCAGTCCTTCATCCTTTCGCCTTTTTCTCCCGTACATTGACCTCTGCGGAAGTCAACTATCCTATAGGGGAAAAAGAGTTACTCGCTATAAAGTCAGCTTTTGAAAATTGGAGGCATTTATTAGAAGGAACAGAGGTACCTATCGTTGTCTACACTGATCATAGAAATCTCGAATTCCTTCACAAGAGCAGAACACTCACCGCCAGACAGGTTCGTTGGAGTCTATTCTTCGATAGGTTCAATTTCCAGATTGTATATCGACCTGGATCTCGTAATAAAAAGGCTGATTCCTTATCCCGAATCCCAGGAGTCAAACCAGAAAATCTTACCTCTTCAGACATTCTACCACCCTCACGATTTATTGGTGTCCTTTCTTCCACCTTCATCAATCAACTCAGAAATGAAGCAACCAAGGATGACCTATCTGATTTACAACAGGAAGAAGGACTTTATTTCAAAGATACCAAACTTTATATACCTCCTTCTTTATGAGTAGACATTCTCCATATGTTCCATGATTCTCCTACAGCAGACATCCTGGAGTAAAGAAAACAAATGAGTTATTAAAAAGACAATTTTGGTGGCCTAAACAAGGAAAAACCATCAAGGATTATGTATCTTCCTGTCCGACATGCCAAAAGAATAAACCAAGTCACCAACAACCCTTTGGGTTATTAATGAATCTACCTACACCCAATACTCCATGGAGTTCCATATCCATGGACTTCATAGTCGAACTACCTCCTTCCGATAAATTTACCACTATCCTGGTTGTTGTAGATAAATTTACAAAAATGGCTCATTTCATTCCGACAAATAAACTACCCTCTTCCAAAGAATTATCCTCACTATTTATTAATAACATCTTCAAATTACACGGATTACCTACCGAAATTATCTCTGACAGAGGAACTCAATTTACTTCTCATTTTTGGAGAGAACTCTGCTCAACTCTTCAGATATCACCCAAATTCTCCTCAGCATATCACCCTCAGTCAAATGGACAAACTGAGCGTGTCAATCAATGTTTAGAACAGTTCCTACGGTGCTACTGTTTTCATCTTCAGGATGACTGGTCTTCCTTCCTGGCCCTTGCTGAATTTTCGTATAATAATACTCTCCATTCCAGCACAAAGATGACCCCCTTCTACTCCAATTACGGGTTCCATCCTTCTTCCTTCCCATCCATTCCGTCACTACAAAGAAACCCCACCGTTACTCACCAAATTTCAGAAATGGAAAAGTTATTCGAACAACTGAAAACTAACCTCAACAATTCTCTCCAAAGCCATAAAAAATGTTATGATCTTAGAAGACGACCAAGTCCTTCATATTAGATTGGTAATGCTGTACTTCTCTCTACTAAGAATATTCGTACTTCTCGACCTTCCAAGAAATTGGACCAATTATACATGGGACCTTTCCTAATCGAGAAAATCATTAACGAAAATGCAGTCAAACTCACCTTACCCTCTTCACTTCGTCTTCATCCCGTTTTTCATACCTCCCTCCTAAAACCACACGTTCCCGATCCTTTCTCCAGGAAAGTATATGTAAACCCTGATCCTGTGAGTGTTGAAGGACAACCTGAATACGAAATTGACAAATTACTAGATTCCAGAGTGTTCAGACGAAAACTTCAATACTTAATCCGATGGAAGGGTTATTCACCTGAGGAGGACACGTGGGAAGATGCAACCGAGGTACATGCTCCTAATCTCGTGGCCTCATTCCATAAGCGATTTCCTGAGAAGCCTCGGCCCTAAGAACCCTGTGGTTGCTCCTTTTGGCGGGGATCCTGTCAGGCTTTCATTTTTACTTTTGTTTTTTTTTACTCGCGATCGCGTCATTAGGCCACACCCTCTTCATTAGGCCACGCCCTTTCAATGATGCGATCTTCCTGTGACTATAAATAACAGTCTGCAACAGACACAAATCGCTGAGTATTGTCTCTAGCAGCTGTTGTTCCTGACTCCTTTGCTCCAAGCTACCTTAGAGTATCTTGCTACTTTCATTTTTGATTACCTGTTGCTGACCCGGATATCCTCGACCATTCTGATTTCTCCAATCCTGACCTTTGGCTTCCTGAATCGAATTGTGTACTTCTCCAATCCTCTGAATATGGACCGTCCCTGTTATCCTGCATTTTTCTCTAACACCTAATCGCAAGTACCTTCCATATCTTCAATCAAGTGTTCCATCATATTTTTTTACTTTATACTTCAATCAAGTTACATATATTTTTCGATATTACTTCAAACCATTTATTTTTTCTCTGCAATCAATATCAGTCAGTTTTTCTTCTTTTTGCTGCTAAACTTTAATACAAGAATTGCTTAAACGATATACCTTGTGTGGATTGTCATTTATTTCTGCAGTTGAGTTTCCAAATATTCTTAAAGTCACAGCTACCCTGACAGTGATACAGCCTGTGGTACACTGGTAAGCTGAAACCCTCTCCCTCTGTCTCACACAGGGCACCCTGAAAGTGATCACACAGTTAAAAGACCCTGGTCTTCTATTTTTCTGCCAGTGAATATGTTTCATTATAACTTCAGCCATATTGTGAATTACAATATTTATGGGCCCCAACTATGTGCACCAACTAACGGTACCAGACTGCTTGTAGGGTGAATCCTAGGGTGGGCTGAAGTATTTATTGCGTGTTGATAAGGTTTATATGGGTCATTGCACTTCTAAATATTTGACTATATTTTGTTTATTTCTCTGTTATTTATTTGCATAGTGTTGTACTGTGCAATACAGTACACCAATACTGGGCACTGCCACCATCATGTACCCCAACTCCCAGGTAGCGGAGACTCAGGATTGCCCTGTAGAGTGCAAGAAGGTAACTGGGGAAAAGGGTAACAGGGGTATAGGTGGGCCTGCGCAAAACCCCGTTACAGATGGAGGCACTGCTGAGACTTTTTGGGGCCACAATCAGTGAGCATATGTCAATTCCCCAGCCCAATCTTCCGTTTGCAACAGAATGGGCGCAGCAACAGAAAGTACCATTACATCATGCCGTGATGAAATGCCAAGTGAGATGAAACATGTCTTAGAGATCATACTGGGAATAGAGATTCAGTTGGTCAAACTTGCATTTTAGCCTATTCCAATGTAGATTTGAGAGGCCATGGAAGGCCTACAGTACTATAGCTTCTTGGAGCAGCACCTGAAGGATGCTTAAGGATGCCCCTTAGTGTATGCTCTCCCTGACACGGAGGACGTGGTTACACCTCAACAACCCTCCAGATTAGGCCTAAAAGACTCTGATGCTTCAAGTTATTCCCAGGTTCTGACCCCTGTCTACACCTGGAGATTACCAGTTACACCCTGGTGAGACCTTGGTCTCCTAATTTTCTGCCAGGGAATATTTTTCATTATAACTTCAGCTATATTGTGTATTACAATATTTATGGGCCCCAACTATGTGCACCAACTAATGGTACCAGACTGCTTGTAGGGTGAAGCCTAGGGTGGGCTGCAGTATTTATTGCGGGTGGCTGAGGTTTATATTGGTCATTGCACTTCTAAATATTTGACTGTATTTTCATAGTATTTTACTCTGTAATACAATACAAAGTTATATTTAAGTTAGTTACTGCTGCCATCATGTACCCCAACTCCCAGGTAGGGGAGACTCAGGATCGCCCTGCAGAGTGCAAGAAGGTAACTGGGGAAAAGGACCACAGGGGTATAGATGGGCCTGCGCAAAACCCTGTTACATATATATGTGTATTGTAAGTCTACACAGGATAATAATATTTATATGTTTTTTATAAATATATTTAGTTTTATCTTTTTATACCAATAAATAAATAAAACTGTCCATTCACCCTCTCACCCTCCTCCGGACAAGACTGTTAGATATATATGTGTATGGCACAATACGACAAGACTGTGTCTGAGCATGAAGTCCAACTTGGGTAAACAGCAACTCTCTTTAAAAGACCATATCTCAATCTAACATCACAGATGGAAACGGGGGAAACTAGAGACAGTGTCAAAACATCATGCTGAGACACATCTGGTAGAGGGTGAGAACCCGGTATAGCTTCTTTTCCAAGCTATTTTTTATTGAGCTAAGGAGTATTTTTGATCCTTTGGTGTATTTTACATATATTTGCTGTGGATGGCTTATTGATTATGTCTTCATAGGAAGCTAAGTTGTCCTCAAAACTACAGCTAGTGTGTGGGTTCCATACTTCTAATTTGCTCTGGCACAGTTAGCACTCGCATACCTTTAGGTGACATCATGACCCAGTGACATCTGTTACCATGGTTGTGTAATTCACTTGAAAGAGAAGGGCATAAGATCTACATGAACAATTGTTATACAGTTACACAATGTTTAGCTTAAGTGCTTCAGCATGAGCTCCAGCAAGGTAATACATGGCAATGAAGGGTTTTATGTTGTACAGAATTACCAAATAATGTCTCTTTCTAAATATGCATGTTTTACTTAAGAGATGAGGTTAATGCATAGTGTTACCTAATGTAAGGAGACACAGTGCAGAGGAGGCTCACCAACCATAGTGTTATTCACCACAGTAGTTATGGCTAACTGTAGGTTGAACTTCAGGCACTGGGCACCACCATGACTTGTAGTGGCACATACACAGCGGATTGTGGAGCTGAAAGCACCCTGTGGAGATTAGAGTTCAAGGAGATCAGATGTGCAGTGATCCTCTGAGACAGAGTACAAAGACGATAATATGACAGTAGCTGACACATAGCACATGTAAAAGTATAGGTGACATGATTTCTGCATTGTAAAGTAAAGAGTGTTCTTGTTTTCTTCAAAGCCACGTTCTTCCCCATGCACGTGCCAGGTGCATATTACCTTCACCGGCCCAGAACTGCTACCCTGGATTATTACAATAATATTTTCTGTTGTGGTTTTTAGCTGCTTTTTTTCTTTTTCCTATTTTTAAAATCTAAATACAAAATTGTTGTCTGTGATTGGATGCAGTAGTTTAGATTGGTATTATAACCAGGGTTTTATTGGTTAATCACTGCTTCATTTGCTTCCTTCTGCATAGTTGAGTCGTTATCTTATCTTATATCTTAAGTTGAAATCTTATCTTACTTCAACTGACCTGCAACTCAACATTTAGTAAATAGACTGCTATGTCTAGAAAAAAAACAACATTAATAATAATATATATACCTGTACTACTATACATTCTAGGTTTGCTTATAATTAAAAATGAATATACTGTATGAATGAGAATGATAAGATAAAAAATCTATCATTTTTGATCCTCTGCAGCTTAAACATCTTAATTTCCTTCCCCAGCATTTCATCCGGTGGATGACCATGTGACTTCTTTTTTCTTTTTCTTTTTTTCCAGATAAAGAAGAATAACAGAGAATGCCAATATATTTCATCACTTTAGCTGAACTTCTTCATTCTGTTTCTTCTTCTGCAAAGACAAGTCTCTTGGAAACAAAGGCATTACACAGCTGTCTAAGCACTCTGTCCACTAGTTCTTTTTCAAATAATTTCTATTTTTTTTTTCCTATTTTTAAAGCTTTCAATTTTCCCTCTAAAAATGGATTTGGCCTTTTACACAACAGGCACATTAAATACAATAATAATATATTTTTTTTTGTGTTACCAGGGTCAAGGAAAACAGAAGGAGCCCTTAAATTATCTATTAACCCCTTAGTGAAAAGACATTTTGACCTTGACTTTCCCTTGGTGACAAGGGATGTTTTTACATTTCTGGGGTGTTTCTGTTTAAATTTTTATAACTTTGACCTAAAATATAATTTACACAAATACAATCATTAAAAAAGACCCCATCTAAATAGTTTCTAAATGTTGTCCTGAGTTCATAAATATGCATGTTTCCATGTTTTTCTGCATTTTTTTGCAAGTTATGGGGCAAAAACCCAATTTTTTCCTATATTGACCTTTTGACCCCAACCCGAACCCTAAATTTAACCCTAACCCTAAATTTAACCCCAACTCTAACCCTTATGCTATACCTTAATATATTTTAGTTTTAATTACATTTTAACCCTTTCCCTTATGCTAATCTTAATTTAATTTTAACCCTAACAGCTAATCCTAATCCTAGTTTTAAAATAATTAAGTCTTTTTTTACATTTCAATGTTGATGACTGCCTCTAGGGGCGGTCACGCTACATATTCAGAGTGACGGAAGGTACTTTTTTTTCACTTCCGAAGCGGTGACCACAAGAGGGCACAGCCATATTGCTGGAGCGTGCTCTGTGGAGTGATCGTGGGTGCCCCAGAGACCAAATTTCGGTGCTGGCTATTGCCGCGGCACTGTTTTACCGTAGGACGTGTCAGGCACGTCCATTCTCTGGAACGGAGTTCCCGGCTAGACGTGCCTGACAAGTCCATTGTCGTGAAGGGGTTAACTATTGCAACATTTTAGTCATTTCCTGTGTCTAGAAAGACTAAGGTGAAAGTGCGAGTCGAAGCCAAACTAAACAATTTATACACAGACCAGAGGCTACAATCATGGCTTGAAAATTGTTGCACAGGGTCCAAAGATGTCTTATATATTATTTTGTTTACTAGATTTTGCTAGAATTGATTTTTATCACCAATGGTTATATTTTGTTTATTATTTTTTTCATATTATAAGAATATATATGTGGCTAGAAAAAAAGTATCAATAATAACCTTTTTAATGTCTCATTTTAATGGGGTTAATGCAAATAATTCACTAATAAATAAGTTGGATGTTCTCAGTGCAAGGTCTTCCATAAATATTATTTTTTTAAGGCACAGCATGCCAGGGTATATAATGATATTGTTGCATCTTACACTGATGTTGTTGTCAATACACTGTAAAACCCTGATGAAGGAAACAAAGATGAAGTTTGTATTTCAATGAACATGAAAGACAACCAATACTTAGCTTTAGGCTCTATTATTTTTTTATGATTATTTATTAAAATGTATATCAAAGATTATTGTATCACAAACTTTTTCAGGAAATTGTGAATAGCTCATTTTAAGTAATTCCAGATATGAAAGCCTGTAGTGCACAATAGTAGTCATTTAAGCTGACTAGCATGTATTTGTGGACAATAAAATGATTGGATGGGTAATTATTGCTATTCTGTGAATGATCTTTACTGAGGCCTATTTATTAACTGTTGTAGACTATTTATTCAGTCACTATTGTACTTGCAATTTTTTTTTGCCACATTATTTTGTATCCATATTCTGTTTCAGTGGAAATAATTGCTGTTCCATCCAAAATTTGAAAGATTAAAAAAAATCATATCTCACCCAATAGTTTAGTTTGATTTAGGAAAACAAACACCAGCACTTTCTAGTTAATGTTATGGAAATACATCTATGGGGAAAAATGTATTCTTGACTTCAAAAGGCAAACAAATGTTTCCTTGGATCAAGAAGCTCTATTATGAATGCTTATTCTATTATTAATAGCCATATATGTCCTGCTTTTCTAAAAAAAAAAAAAAATATCCAGGCCCTTTTTGAATGCATCTAATATATTTGATAGCACCACCTCTCTTGGCACTAAGTTTCATAACATTATTGTCTTTATCATAAAGAATCCTTTCCTTTGCTGTCTTTGAAATCTTCGCTCTTGCAGTCTCACGTAATGAGCTCTTGTTCTTTGCACTGTTCTGTTAATGAACAGATCACTAGAGAGTTCTTTATCTTTGCTCTGCGCATACTTTCTCTAAGATCTCTCTAGAATCCTCCAATCCCCTTACTAATTATGTTGCCCTCCTTTGCACTTTTTTATAGTTCCATAATATAACGACTGGTACCCATAATTGTACTGCATATTCAAGATGAGGTCTTACTATTGACTTGTAAAGAGGCAAGTATTTTTCTCCTGTGAATCAATACTCCATTTTATACACGTCAATATCATATTGGCCCTGTTGCTAAGTCTGTTATCTACAATTATTCCAAAATCCTTCACATTAGTAGTTTTCCCCAGGGAGATACCATTTAAAGTATAGGTTGCACTGTTATTGATTTTTCCATAATGCATAACTTTGCATTTGTCTATGCTGAACCTCATTTGCCACTTGCTTGCCCAGTCCACCACTTTGTCTTCCTGCAAAGAATGAACATCAAGATTAGTCTGTATTTCCTTACCTGATTTTGTTTCATCAGCAAACACTGAGACATGGCTCTCAACACAACTTGCAAGCTCATTAATAAACAAATAATAAAGAGTGCCTAAAAAAGACCACTGTGGTATTCCACTTAAAACCCTGCTACAGTTTGATTATTTTGCATGTAAACAAATGGGCTATATTCACTAAAACAGAGCTGACATGTGAAATCATCCATTAATGGATGAACTGGAAAGGTTCATTCACTTTCTCAGCTATTTATTGCAAAAAATGACAACACCACTGGACCTAACTATTAGGATGGAATCCCAGTAGGTCTGGGATTTCAAATGCCGACGAAAGCATTTGAAAACAAGGCTGTGCCTAGATGGGATTCTGATTGGCTGACTGAGTAATAAAATAAATAAATAATGGACATAGTAACAGAGGCTGGCCAAGTACCCACAGCTTCCTAAAATAATAATGTACATGTGGCCAGAGGATGCCAGTGTATTATAATAAAATATATTTTAGTACTTTAAACTTGCTCAGGTAGGGGAAGATGAAGTCAAAAAATAATGCATCCTTAAAAAAAAAAAGAATCCACTCTTTGAGTCCTCTAAAGATCGACAGTGAAAATCAAAGGGTACCCTGTGGATGTAAATAAAGCTTTTAAAAAGTCCCTCAGTGATCCACAAAGCCTTTGTGCAGGCAACAGTAGATAACACTGTAGATGTGTGTACTGCAATTCCCATGATGCTCAGCCAGGTGTCCACCATGATGCCTGCTGAGCATCATAGGAAGAGAAGTCCACAGAAGCAGACTTTTTAAATAAATGAGACAGTCACATTGGCAGTTGCGGCCAGCGGTGGCCCATGGGGCAGCTTATTTTGGCCCACAGGAATGGGCCCTGGACAGCTTCCCCATTTGCCTGCGCTTTTGTGCATCACCCCCTGATGGCGGCCCTGCTGACAGACAGAGACAGTCACATAGACATACTGACAGACAGAGACAGTAACACAGACATACCCAGAGATAGTCACATAGATATACTGACAGACAGAGAGAGTCACATAGACATACCCAGAGACAATCACATAGACATACCTAGAGACAATCACATAGACATACTGACAGACCAAGACAGTCCCATAGACATACCCAGAGACAGTCACATAGACATACTGACAAGCAGAGACAGTAACATAGATATACTGACAGACAAAGACAATAACATAGACAGACAGACATTTTGCAAGAAGCACAGACATTCCCCCTCACGCAGTGCTTCTCTGGAGGTCTTCTCTCTTTCATGTACACGGTGGTGGTGTGTGGGATGCCAGGACACATGCATACAGTGCGCTACAGATAAAGCCACCATTTGGACCATGTAGATGTACATTTTTTTTTTTTTAATTATCTATACATTGTATTAGCAAAATTAAAGATTAGGAGAGAATGTGTTTTCCCACATTCCCCACTAAAAAGCAGTTCATTTGCATACAATGCCACAGGTGATGTCATAAACAGGAGACTCCACAGGTACATTTAAAACATATTTTTTCCCTAATTTAGACATTTTCCTGCAGTTTTGCTAATACAATGTATAGATCATTTTCAATCATTTGTATGCTCTACATTCACGGTAAAAACAAGGTTCGGGTGATACAGCACATTTTAATAACAAATGTGTGGTAGTGGTCTAAGAAAGAGATGTGGAGACAGATAACCATATCATATAGATTTTATGGTGCCAAAACCTAAATATTATACTAAAACTATTAGAAGACAAAAGTAAGTTCACTGCAAATAACCTTATTTTATCCATATTGTTTTGGCAAGTAAAGTAGAGTTAATGCAGAAAATGTAATAATAAAAAATACTATATTTGCTTGAATAGAAGATGACCCTGGTTAAAAAATGACCCCGCAAATGTATTTTATGAAAAAAAGAAAGATCTTAACTATAAGGTGACCCTGTAGGAAAAAATAGTAAATATTGTAAACTGTATATTTCATATTTAATAAAAACAATATTGAAAAAAAATGCATTTCTTGTTTTTATTTCCTTCCTTTGTGCCACTTCCAGTTATACTGCTCACCTTTCATTATTGTCCATAGCAAAATATTGTTTGCACCAACAGGACTTGCCCCAGGACCGCATTTTAATACCCACTGGACTTACCCCTGCAGCCAATGGATGTGCTAATAAACCCATTGGGCTTGCCCCTGTGCCCACTAGACCTGTTTTGCACACAAAGAACCTGCTTTTGCACACAAAGTACTTACACAATTGAAAACACAATAGAAAACTTTTGGGAAGATAGGAAAAAGGCACAATCACCATTTCTTATCACCAATTGTACCTTTGTTATACATGCTGTTAATGTGCTAACATGCTACATGCTCGAGTAAGGAAATAGATCCTCAGTCAAAATTAATTTGGTGCCTGTTTTTTTTTTTATTAAGGAGGGGGGGAATTTCCATTGCACTTAAAGGACTTACCCTGCACCTAGATATTTTTTTTTGCTCCATAGTGACCCTGGCATTCTGAAGACCTATTAGAAGTGTCATGAGGAAGTCGGTGCACAGCACACAGAATGTGATTCTTGGCTCTGAAAGAATAGACTAGATGACCAGTGGATATAATGACATGGTCTTCCTCAAAATGATATCAGTATGGGGTTTAAAATGTATGGAATCTAGTATTTGAAGTAGAGCACTAATAACTGGTCATCTATACATTGTCTTTCAGGGAAATAATTAGGACTGATTTTAGGTAAGCCCATAAAGATAGTCTTGAATGAGAGGTTAGTTAACAGGGAATGTCAGTCTGGATTTATGAGTGACATGTTCCATATTGTTGCAAGACAATTCAAGTGAAGAGTTGATTCAAAAGGTAGGAGTGTGCTGACTGAAAATTGGGAAGCAGCAAATGTTAAAAGGAATCCTATGTAAAAAGACCAGGCTCTGTCGTAGAATAACATACTGTTGGGCGAACAGTTGTTCCTAATTATATTGTTACTTCTAGTGTAGAGGAGGGAAATAGAACTTCTGGAAGTCAAAACGAGGTGTCAGAATGGATGAGCAGACAATAAGAAACTTATGGTATAGACACAACCAAGTCAATTTGTGTGAGGGATAAGCAGGAAAAGAAACCAAAATGCAGGGCACAGTGTATTAAGAATAATCTGTTGTACAATAGATATTGAAGGAGACAAATATTGGTACATACCTGGGTAATGTGGTTGCCGGCTCAAAATGCAAACATCGCTGGTAATTGCTTGTAACAAATGAATACTTAAAATGCAAACTTTGGGGGGCGGAGCGATGACGTAGCGACGTTTTCGTGGGGTTTGTTGGGTCTCTGGACGAAGCACCCGAGAGGCAGGCTGAGATGCTGAACTGATCCCCGACAAAAGCGTGAGAGACCTGAAACCTAGAGCCTTCAGGGGAAAACCAGCAGATATAGTAGATTTTTCTGGTCTTCTGGTGATCTGGTGAACCGTTTTTGAGGAAATCGGACAGTCCTAAGCGTTTGCTGAAAATGCGGACCAACCCCTAAAGCTAAGTTCCATCTATCTCAGCTATCATTGATTGATAATTCTCGACAGTGTGATATTTAGAAAACGTTGTGACACCATAATAATACCAAGAATGTCTGCATATTGAAATAGGGAATAATAAGAGGTCTGCCAAGTACTACCGAAGATCTTCTACTATCTCATAAAACAATAGACCGTTCAAAACCGCTGTTGAAAACCTGTTGAAACTCATTTTTGAATGCAACAAACTGTATATATTGATAACTTCTGATAGTGTTTCATACCTAGGAAGTTGTTAAACCTATAAAGGCATGATAATACTTATAAAGTCTGTATATTAAACCAGAGGGAGTAATAGGAGATCTGTTAAGTATTACTGGAGATTTCCTATTGCCCCATATATGGTTCTACAAATAAGTACACAGTTTAAGACTGTTGCTGATTACCTGCTGAAGCCATTTTTTCTGTGACTGCAACAGGAGTCTAGATCCAAAACAAGAAAGTCTCTAAATAAGCTTCACATATAGAATTGGCGAGACAGACTGTGGAACTAGGGATAAACAGATTTTAGCAGCAGGACCATTGTCTAAGCCGCTATAAAAAGATAGCGAGAAGAGCTTAGAGTGGATAAAACAGTTATTAACTATTTATGAGATTCCGATTAGCAAAGAAATATAAAGATCTTGCAAACTATAGGAATTGGTATCTCATACTTGGTAATAAGCCTTCCATCTCTGGAATACAGTTATGTCGATCATGGCTATTTTTTGGTGAAGTTCTGAGAAAGATGGTGAAAAGAGGCTAGAAGTCTGCTTATTCACACGATTTTAATTACTTTCTAAACACCGGCTGATGAAACATAATTGGAGCTGATAAAACAAGAAGTAGCAGCTGAATCTTCCAGTTTCTCCAAGAAGTGATACATGTTAGGAGATACTGGGAGCCTTCAAACCCATACTTGGTTATATGTATATACATTCCTTCTATCTATGTTCGGAGGCTCATTCTGAATTTTGTGAGTCTCATATTTGGAAGTTAGTTAAGAAAGTATATAACATCTGTACTATACCTGAAGTAAAGTGTATAGCTTTTGGGACCTTTCTGATTTTTTTTTGAAACCCATAAAGGGGAAATATCTGCTAAATCCTGCTTGTGACAAAGTAACCAATAAAGAATGGCGTCAAAAAAGACGGCCGAAAGTAAACAAATTTCCAAGAAGAGACAGGATAAGAAGCCAGAAAAACGGCTCTCGGGCTTTTTTCCCCCGCAAACAAATAGAGGAGAAGTTAAAGCATTAACTAATGAAGAAACTTCACTCTCAGATGCATGGGGAAATATATCGGATACAGAGGAAATAGGAGATGAGCCGACTTTGTCAAATATTTCAGCTGAATTTATCAAAAAATGTTTCCTAGAACAAGCAGAGGAGATAAAGAAAGAAATATACATTAACTCGCAAGAAATAAAACAAGAAATTACCAACATGGGTTTAAAGTTTGAACAGGTGGAAACCCAGATAAAACAGATGGAGAGTCAGATTATAAATCAGACAGAAACCACCAAAGAATTACAAAAGAGAATTGATAATTTAGAATTGAAACTGACAGATCAAGAGGACAGAAGCAGGAGGAATAACATCAGGGTTCGAGGAATACCAGAGGAGATCCCAAAAAGAGACCTGGAAAAATATATGGAGGACTTCTTTCAGTTCTTGGAACTATCTACAACTAAAGATAACAATATGATAGAAAGATGTCATAGAGTTCGCAAACCTGAGAAAGTACCGGAACATCTACCTAGGGATGTAGTCATTTGTTTTCAGTCTTTCAAATTTAAATGGCTATTAATGATTGCTACGATGGGTAAACCCTTGAAAGGGTCAATGTATGAAAATATTAAACTGTTCTCCGACCTCTCAGTATCTACTAGGATAGCACGGAAAGCATTCGCACAAGAAACTCAGATACTTAGAAATAGGGGGATAAAGTATTCATGGGGGTTTCCCACTAAAGTAATAGTTCAATATGAGGGTAAAAGAGAGGTATTCTCCTCATCACAATGCTTGGCCCAATGGATAAAAAAGTATAATTTTGCGGGGGATTAATTAATTGAGTGTGACGACTGGGGAGGAGGAGGGCTAAGGTGGAGGGGGGAGGTGGAGAGTGGGAGATGATCTAGTAGGTATTATATGTAGGTTTATTTTTTTTCTCCTATTACCATAGATATACACACTCAAAATAAGATAAGATAAGGGAATAAACACTAACCGAAATAATATATGCACAGAAGGTAAAATTTTAGTTGGTAATTTAAAACAAGGGCTCACTCGTAGAGTCATAAAATACGAAAAGGTTTGAAGTAGCTATACACAAAAGAGACTAATTACACAGATTAATAGAAGTTAAACACTTGATATGAGCCCACCCGTAGAATTAAAAGGGGAGGGAAAGGAAAGAGAAAAGAAGACACAAAAGTTTAAAGTAGCCAATCACAAGAGAGATTAATTACACAGATTAACGGAAGTTAAACGATATAAAATTAAGAGAAATACACAAAGATCACCTTCACTAATAAATAAATATGTGGGTTTGGGTTGTTTTTTTTTTTGTTTTTTTTTTTCTCCTCTCTCTCTCCTCTCTCTTCTTCTCTTCTCTCCTTCTTCTCTTCTTCTTCTTTTTCTTCTTGTTTTTCTTAGCCTCCCGGTAGGGTTGGTTACTCCAGAGACCAACAACTATCTATTAATAGTTGTGGATACAAACTTTAGTCTGTTTGGCCCTTTAAGGGAACGCTCAGACTTATGGGGGAGTGTAAAGGGGTTATTGCATCTGGACCCTGAGGAGGCCCGATGCGATTTTGCACATTTGTTAGTCTATGTGTGTGTCATGTCTATAGTCCGCGGGGTGGGAGGCAAGCCTGGGAGCGGGGGTCAAAAAGCCATCTTTACATGGACAACTTAAAAATGCTTACAGTTAATGTGCGTGGGATCAATTCCCCTCAGAAAAGGTTGGTCTTATTAGATTTTTTGGAAAAAGAAAAAGTTCATATATGTGCGATACAGGAATCTCATTGGAAACAGGGAGATGAAGTGAGAATGAAATCTAGGGAATACCCGATGATACTTAGTGCCTCCCTATCGGATAAGAAAAGGAGAGGGGTGGCATTTCTATTTTCTAAAAAGATTGAGCCAGTAATAATACACTCAGAATTAGATCCAGAAGCCAGATTCATTATCTTAATATGTAAAATCAGAGAAAAAATTTACACACTAGTAAATGTATATGCCCCAAACAATTCACCTGCCTCATATATTCAAGGTTTGTTTACTAAAATAGAGAGACTAAAACAGGGGACGGTTTTGATAATGGGAGACTTCAACTGTGTTATGGATGTACATTTAGATCGTAAGTCGGGAAAGGGCAGAGTTAAAGATAAAAATCTCATAAACAATGCAAAGAAATTAAGAGAGAGCGTCAAACTCTTTCCTCTCCTGGATTTATGGAGGATTTTCCACCCAGGAGAAGTTGATTTTTCTTGCTATTCTAGAACGCACCTGACCTATTCTAGATTAGATATGTTCTTTGGAGACAGGGCGATAACACAGAGTAAAAAGAAAATAGCTATAACAAACATCCCCTGGTCGGACCATAACGCAGTATGGTTGGTTTTAAAGACTGAAAGGATAAGGGCCAGACCAGAATGGAAGCTGGATAGCGCCCTGATTAAGAACAAACAAAATATACAGTTTTTGAAACAGGAAATAGATTATTTCTTTCGTGAAAATAGAAATAAAGAAGTAACTCCTCCCATGACATGGTGCGCCTTTAAGGCAGTTATGAGGGGCCACTTGATCAAATTACATGCCCAAGAAAGGAAAAAGTCTCATCAGAATTTAGCCAATCTGTATATAAAGTTAGATACCCTCAGGAACCAAAATAAAGAGAATCCATCTTTGCCTATATCAAATCAATTAAAGATAATTGAAGGAAAGATCAATGAACTCCTAATAGAGAAAACAAATAAAACATTAGAAAAATTTAAAACAACATGGTATTATAACAGCAATAAAGTAAACAAGTTAATGACAAAGAGGCTTAAAAAACAAGAGGCTAAAAAACAGATCTCCTTAATAAGAACTGATTCTGGAGTAGTAATGACACCTGAAGGGATAGCGGATGCTTTTAAAACTTTCTATCAGGCTCTGTATAACCTTCCGGAGGTTCCGGAGCAAGAGAAAATTGATTCTTATTTTAGGGATCTAACACTCCCTAGAATAGGAGTAGACCAAGTAAAGACTCTTAATGCCCCATTTCTAGCTGAAGAGGTGAATTACAGTATAGATAAGCTGAAACTAAATAAGGCCCCTGGACCCGATGGATTCAACAATTTGTTCTTTAAAGTGTTCAAAGGAAATCTATTGGAACACTTGACAGAGATGTTCAATTCATTTGCTAACAAAAATCCTATCCCGGGAGAACTGTTGAAGGCAAATATTATAACTATACCAAAGGAGGGAAAGGATTTGGAACTAGTATCCAGCTTCCGACCCATATCTCTGTTGAATACAGATATTAAATTATATTCAGCAGTATTGGCTGAAAGGATTAAAAAATGATTGCCTTTGATAATCCATCGGGATCAGACAGGCTATGTGCCGGGAAGATCTTCCACAGATAATGTTAGACGACTTATAAATGTACTGGACTATGTAAAGAAAAAGGGAGCTCCTTTCCTGACCCTGTCGTTAGACGCTGAAAAAGCGTTTGACATGTTCAGGTGGAGCTTCAATGAAAACATCACTGGAAATCTTTGGGTTTGGGGGAAGAATAGTTGATTCTATCTTAGCTTTATACACATCTCCATCCGCGAGAGTAGTGGGTGGAGGTTTTACCTCTGAGTGGTTCAACCTGTATAATGGAACTAGACAGGGCTGTCCGCTATCCCCATTGTTATACTTGATAACGGTAGAACCAATGGCAGCGGCTATAAGACAGAACCAAGACATCTCTGGTTTAAAAGTGGGGAAGAGAGATTTAAAGATCAACTTATATGCAGATGACATCATTGTGACCATAGAAAATCCTGACACCTCCCTTGTGGGATTGATGAGCGAGTTAGATATATTTTCAGAAGTATCTGGGTACAAGTTAAATTATGATAAAACGGTGGCACTGCTGAACAACATATCTATAGAAACAAAGAATAATCTTAAGAACAAATTTGGACTTTTGTGGGCTGATAGCTTAACATATCTGGGAATTAAAATCTGTGCCGACTCAACCACAATAATGGAGAATAACTTTCTCCCCTTATTAAAATCAACAGCCAAACAATTAAAAGATTGGAAAAACACATGTTTTTCTTGGTGGGGCCGAATAAATATAATTAAGACCTATATTTTACCAAAGTGGCTCTATCTTTTTAGGATGCTCCCCTTAGAAATACCAGTTAACTGGCTTACCCTCACTCAAGGGGCCTTTAGAAATTTTGTGTGGCAAAATAAAAAACCAAGATTAAAACTAGAGTGTTTGAGGAAAAAGATCTCACAAGGAGGGCTGGGTATGCCAGATATAATACAATATCATGACCTAAGCCTTCTAACACACGCTATGATCTCACAACTGGATTCATCTAGACAGGAAACATGGTATGATATTGAGACAGACTTGAGCGGAGAAACAGAGCTGATCAAACTCTTTTGGTCGACGGGAAAGAAAAGTAAGGAAAAAGATCTGGGCCTAAGTAGAGGGATAGTATTGGATAACATTCTAAATGCATGGAGAAGACATAGGAAGAGACTAGGCCTTGAGAATATGTAATCCATGAACTCCCCCTATCACTTTTGGAAAGTAACATAGAAAATATAGATTTGAAATCTTGGCACAAATGCGGCTTAAAATCTCTGAAAGACATATGGAGTGATACGGGAATGATCCCGTTTCAGGAACTTCAGGAAAGATATTCAACCTTAAGAGGGGAAACTTTCAACTACCTAAGAATGAAAGGTTATTTAGTAAGATACCTATATAAAACCAAATCAGATAGGGTGAAATACTTTGGGAAAATGCTGGAAAATAATAGTCGGAAAACTCATCTGGGGAAAACTAAACACATGATGGATTTGGATATGGAAGACTGTGACTTTCCAGCCTTTGTTAAATGGGAACGAGATATAGGTCGTAAATTACCAAAGCAAGACTTGATAAAAGCTTTTTCAGCGACACATAGGGCAGTGAGATGCCTTAACCTGGTAGAAACACACTATAAAATATTAAACAGAATGGTACCTACTCGCCTGGCAGTGATGAGGGCGGGCGTGCCAAATACATGTTGGAGGTGTAATAGAGATAGAGGAGACATGTTGCATACCTGGTGGGCATGTCCGCCGCTTAAACTTATGTGGCAGGAAATGCTGAAGAAATTTCTTCTTTTGACTAACATTTTGCTATCAAATAATCCTGAGACATTACTCCTGCATCTAGATCTTCCAGGTACTAAAGAATCGGAAAAAGTCTTCACTCTTCACTTTATATCGGCAATAAAAATATCAATAGGCAGAAACTGGAGATCATCACAAGTCCCTAGCTGGGTGGAGATTAGGAAACAACTAGAACACCAATTAAAGATGGAGAGAGGAATTTCCCTCTACCAGTCAAAAAATCTAAAAAATGTGGAAAAATGGAATAGATGTCTAGATCTCCTGGCTCGGGACTTGGGATGATAACCTAAAGGTCTCAAACACGTGAGAACTGTAAATAAATGACGGAACAACATGAAATATGAGTTGAACATGTCTTGTGGCTGGACGGCGATATGCTCTCTGGCTTCTCCTCTGACCTCTGCGGACGTAAATGTTTGTCTGTGTTTGGTGTTTTTTGTATTGTTATAATGTCCTTTTATATGAGAGAGGAAACATTTGATATTTTGGATAAAGCACTTTTATAATAGATCCTCACGTAGGTTGATATTCCTGGGTAGTACTAACAGGAATATTTGTTTGTATTGGGAAAGGTTTCTTTTTGAACAATAATTTTGTAAAATTAATAATAAGAAATAACACAAGGATGAACTGGAGACATAAAGTGAAAGGATGGATTAATCAACCTAAATAAAATTGTCTCAGAGTCTAAGTGTTAAAAAAAAAAAAAAATGCAAACATCGCTGGGAATTACTTGTAACAAATGAATACCAGGATACACAACAGGCACAGTCTTTATAATCCAAAGTGAAAGAAGTGCAATTTATGGGCACATGGCAAGCCAGACATTTGTAATCCACCGAGGGGAAAGAACAGTTCACATGCAGATGGTAAGCACAACATTTGTAATCCCCAGTGGGGGAGGCACATATAGCATGCAGATGGCAAGCACAATATGTGTAATCCAAAATGGACCCCGTAAAAAAAATGGTGTGTGTAAACAAATAGTGCAGAAAAACATAATAATAATTTCTAAACAACTTGAACGCAGCACCCTATTGCACTCCCTCAAGTGCTAACATATGCAGATAAAACAAAGGGGGGGGGGGGTTCAGGAAGGCACAGTATCAAGTTGAACCTTAAAAATATATAAATTCAAACAACACTCATAGTGTAATACAGTTTGGACCCAAAATGATATAAAGTAGGAAAATATTGCTCTCATAAACAAACAAAGTAAAAACACACATGGATGGATAAAACACTTGCCCCCTGTGGTGTATGCATTATGTACACATGCACATAAAAACTCTGGTCCATCTACTTTAACAAACATTTATTCAGAAACAAAACAACAGCAACATACAAACAATAACACACAATCTAAATAACTAGAACAACAACAATAACTGCTAAACAACAATAAGCAAAAATCATCAGATCTCACCCACATTTCACCATGATAAAACATCTGCTCACATCTACAGCCAGGAAAGAAGAGAGAGAAGTGAGAGATTGGGGGAGTGGTGGTCTCTTCCTAACTTGTAAATGCATTGAATTACCGAATTACCATTTCAAAGGGTTATGCTTATCCCCCTGTAATAAAGCTTACATGAGCTTGGTCACATGGCCAGTGGTCACCATTAGTTTGAAGACAGAATGTGACCACACACCCCGCTGGCTTTGAACTTACAAAGTGCAGAATAAAAGTGAGCATGTAGAAATGTCCAAGGTCCAAATGGAGCTCAAATTGGTGGATGTAAAAAATGGCTGCCACTGAAGGACACACTGGAAACAAATGCAGGCACACAACGTGTTTAACTGGTACAGCTGTTACAGCTCATCAGGAGAAATAGAATGATGACCGAAAATGAAGTTAAATATTCTAGTAAGTGAGAACATCTGTGTTCTAATAATGCCGTGTCATTTCTGGTGCGTCTGTGGCATCACTTACGTTACGTCACTTCCGTTTGTTCTTGTTTAGAAAAGTACCTGCAAAGACTTCTGAACTTTGAAGTTTAAGGGCTTTTCTAAAGGGAACTACCTTTACACAGGAGAGAAGTAACAAGGTGGTACTCTCAGAACAAATTCTTCTCAAATTTTTGAGCACCTAAACAACACGCTAAATGTCCGCCCCATGGCAAGAACACATCAAGGGGCTGAAGAAACAAAAAAAGCAGAAAAAGACCCAGGGACAGGGCTTACAAACCTATTTCCACTCGAGCCGCGTGGCCTCTTCGCACTCCTCGAAGGCTGACATAGACTCCTCTCCCGCCAGATCCATACCCGAAATGGAAACAGATAAAGCTGCACCCAGCACCAAGGCTGACATCTTAAAACTCACCTCTCTACTCGGAGAGTGGAAAAAAGACCTACAAGAGGACTTTAAAAATAGCTTGGCTCACCTAGCACACGATATTGCCTCGCGTACTGACGTCCTAGAACAGAAGCAAGATGAAACATTGTCGGCCATGTCGGCCATAGAAGAAGAGGTAGCACATATGAGAGAAGACATCTACAATTTACAACTGGCACAAGAGGACCTTGATAAATGGTCACGGAGGAATAATCTCCGCATTAAGGATATACCTGAATCGTTTCAAGATCTCTCACAGTTCCTCACAGAGTTTTTCCAAGCTTTACTATAGGACTTCCCCGGACAATCTTCTCATGGACAGAGTTCACAGAGCATTAAGCCCAAAACCTGGCCCGGGTGAGAGACCCAGAGACGTAGTCCTCCGCATGCACTACTACTCTGCTAAAGAAGCAATTTTACGAAAAGGCAAGAGAGGGGATACAAGAGATAATGGCATAAAATGTCAAATCTTCGCGGACCTCTCACCTCTCACTCTGCAAAAGAGAAGATCAATGAAACCCGTGACCACAGCCTTGATTGCTCACCAAATTCGATATAGATGAGGATTCCCCTTTAAGCTTTCAGTACAGAGGAACGGAGTGATCTATTCAATTTCGGACCCGGAAGACGGCCCTGACCTTCTCACCAAGCTGGGAATCATGGATAAAGCCTCCACAAGTCCCTCTCCTCGGAGTAACACCTTGTCTCCACATAAGTTGAGAGCCAAATGGCTGACGCTCCCGCCGAGATCCAGACGCCACCGAGGGGAAACTCCAGCTCGTGACACCAACTAAAGCTGCTAGTGAGAGGAAATCCCCTTTACACTCCAAGTTGCTCCGGCTTTTCTCATCTCTTTGCCACAGTCCCTGTCACATCGGCACCGTCGCGCTGCAGGACACGTCCTGCTTACCTTAGCCGCCGCTTGACACGCGCTTCTTCTGCGCATGTAATACTTACCACAAGGTCCTGTCCCGGATCCGCTGCTATGGTTCCAGAGAATGTGCGCATGCGCTTGTGCAGTGCAGCGCATACTCCTCCACACTATACTGCTGCCAAAGAATTAGCTATTGCCATAGGAAGTCCCTTCCACACGGCGGCGCTATCTTGGTTTTTATGCTACTACCTAGTTTGCTTTCCAAGACTCATTTTCATCCCAGAGGCGGAGACTTGCCTTGGAGGGATATTTAAAGGCTCAGTCTGCATTCAACCTTTGCCTGTGATAGTGCCTTGAGCCTTTACTAGCGTTTTTGTACTTCCTATTCTATATTACTGTTGCCGAACTTTGCTAACCTGACCTTGCCTGTTTGCCGCCTGTCCTGACCTGTTGCCTGTTTTGACTTCGCATGAACACTGCCAGCCTTGACTTATTGCCTGCCTGACTACTCTTTTGCCTGTGTCCCTGTTACCTTCGCCTCAGTCCTGTTGCAGCTTCCAGTCCTGTTACCTCCACCTCGGTCCTGTTTCAGCTTCCTATCCTATACCTCCGCTTCGGTCCTGTTACAGCTTCCAGTCCAGTACCTTGGTTTCAGCTTCGATACTCTGGTAGTAGTGCAGAGTGCAAAAGACCTGGGGGAACGAAACCTGAGGCTCAACCATAAGGTGGACTTCCTTCAGGAGGAAGAATTCTGTTCTATTACCAGGGGTCGTTGTACTAACCTCTATTTCTCTGCAAAGCGGTTCCAACCTCGCTCCTGAACGTGACAGTCCCTCACTGGTCAGAACTCTGTGGACTGTTATTCTCCCTGTTTTTCTCCATTGAACCCAAGACTGTACAGAATTTCGATGTGAACTACCTCCTCATGTTGCGGTTCTATTATTCTTTCGCCTACATATTGGATTCTGAAAGGGTTTACACTGGGACTCAATCTAGCCGTGTACAAGACTTCGCCTACAAGGGTCATGACGCCCAAACTGCTCTCATTCAGGTTTATCCCCTCCGATGTTTACCTCCTGTATATATTATACCCAAAGAAAGTATGTTCCCGCCTTGTTTTTTATGCCTCCAATCTCAAGGCGTTATATACATCTGATCACCATGTGTAATTAACACCTTTACACATGATTATTGCAACCTCACAGAGGTTACGTTAGACCCAGTCCAGTTTTGACGGTTGCAGTCTCCGAACATATGGTCCCCTATTTTATGCATGAAATCTGGAGACATACACTTTAGTACCAGCATCACTCCTGACTTGAGATTCTGTCTAGAAGTGCATAGGGATCGTTTGCTGAAGGGATGACACTAGGTTATATAGTTATGGAAGTTTAGTACTTGTAGCTCAAATTGAATTTTATGCTCTGAAAAGTTTCGAGTTAGCGTTTCTGTCTGGTGTGGTCGGGGACCACCTTGCTTGTCCCGCCACCCCCGCCAAGTATTATACTTGGCCTGAGTAGAGAGGTCTAGCATGGCTCCACCATTTTTGGAGCTTGTGAGACACCCATGCTCTCGAGCGTGCATGGATACACACCCACGAGAGCATGTAATAAGAACAAAATCTATGTTTTCATTGCTTGTTTCCCTTTTATTTTCCCTTTATGTCAGTTCCCTTATATGTTGATATTCTCATTTCATCCGAGTTATTGCACCAGTTATGTTTATGGTCACAGCGGGCCTCCCTGGACTCACAGCTCTACCGTTTCACCCTATAAATGACACTTAAGGTTTTATCTCTTAATGCCAAGGGCTTCAACTCCCAAATCAAGCGTCGCAAAGCGGTCAGATTTCTCTTAAAATCAGGGGTAGACAGTGCACTACTCCACTAAAAAAAAATCCCCCCCCCAAATATTGGGACCCGCGATTTCCATTACACTACCACGCCACAAATTCTACTAAATCCAATGGGGTCTCCATACTAATTAGAAACCATGTGGATTTTCACATGGACAAACTTTACAAAGATAAAGCGGTGAGATACTTGATACTACAGGGCACATTGCAGGGTTCACCAATCATAATAGCCAATGTATACTCCCCTAGTATAGTGGATCACGAATTCTACGACAAACTCACATATACATAAGAACAACTAAGTCATCTTCACATGATAGTAGGAGGCGACTTCAATGCTATCCTAGACCCCTACCTGGATAGGTCAATATCTCATACTGCTCCTAGACCTCACCCCAATACTAATAACCTGAAATCCTTTTTATCCAATATGAACTTACTAGACACTTGGAGAATTCTCCACCCCACAGTTCGTGATTTTACGTTCTATTCCCATCCTCATGACAGTTATGTCCAAATTGATTATATATTTATCAGCCCCTCTCTTGTATCACAGTCAATCTCGTCAAAAATTCACGAGATAACCTGGTCCGACCATGCACCTATCGATGTAGTCTTCCAGAATCTCTCTCCTAGATCAAACTGTCCCACCTGGAGGCTTAACGAAACGTTACTGAAGCACCCTGAGATAGTCACTAAGGTACAAACAAAGTTAGAAAACGACTTTTCCACAAACTCCACCCCAAACATAGAGTTGAGCGGACACCTGGATGTTCGGGTTCGGCAGGTTCGGCCGAACTTCGAAAAAATGTCCGGGTCCGTGCTCGAACTTGACCCCGAACCCCATTGAAGTCAATGGGGACACAAACTTTTGGCCACTAAAATGCCTCTAAAAAAGTCCTGGAATGGTCTAGAGGGCTGCAAAAGTAAAAGTAAAATGTGGGTAAGAGTGTCCCCATTCATACGAATAGGTCAACTGACCTATTCGTATGAATGGGGACTCTTTTTCAGTTTATAGAAAGCCAATAGCCATGTAATGCTATTGGCTTTCTATAAACCGTGTTTTCTATAAAACTCTGCAGAACTCTATGCAGGCATTACCAGCTGCATCCTTATTAAAGAAAACGCTTTTAAGTCAGTTAGCAGATGGTACCAAGACCCAACAACCCTCTCCAAAATCTTTCCCCAGGTTTCAAATCTATGTTTTCGTGGCTGTGGCTTTGTGGGTACATATATCCATATGTGGTGGCAGTGTCCTCAGATCAAAACGATCTGGAGTTATATCGAACAACTGATCTCACAAACCCTCCAGTATGATCTTACATTAACTCCTATGATGGCCCTTCTCAACCATCCTCCAATTGAACCCTTTATACCTAAATATGATTTCAAATTAGTAATGAGAATTTGTACCTCTTGTAGAATGTGCATAGCTAAACAATGGAGATTTCAAAGAGAGAATGCAGAGTAAGAGGAAGTAGAATCAGACTAATTAAAAGCAATTCATTAAAGGGCATTGTCAATATTTCAGACTGACCATTGAATCCCGAGGAATTAAAACTTATAGCTAAGGGTCTAAAATTTGCCCCCCTTCATAGACCAGATAATGTCTCTCTTTTCATAGACGCACACAAATTCATGAGAAAACTTACCCTCAAGAACTATTTTATCAAACATAAAGATAAAAATATAGGAGAAAATCCACAAGGTGACAGAAGTGCAAGTGATCCATTTGTCCACTCTAATCTCCAACCCCAATCCCGGTTCTAGCACACATGGGATAAAGGTGACCATAGGAGTCTTTGAAGATCTGCTCACCTCCGAATTCGACATAATATGCAAAACTAATAAAAAACATTATAATTTGTCTAAAAATTAGCAAATAACATTAAAAACCTTAAAAGAAAAACATCAAGTTGTCGTGAGACAAGATAATAAAGGAGGTGCCACGGTGATTATGAATTGCTCAGACTATTTACATGAGGCCTTCTCTCAATTAAACGATAAAGACAAGTATCTTGTATTGAAGAGTGATCCCACACTCCAATACAAATTTGAAAGCAGGGCACTGTTAAAAAGAGGTTTGGATCTAGGGATCCTCAAAAATGATGAATATGCATATTTAGATAGAGAGTATCCAAGAATTGCTATACTCCATCTACTACCCAAAATCCACAAAAACCCCTTTTAACTAGTGTTAAGCGAACCCGAACCGCAAAGTTCGGGTTCGTACCGAACACTACGATTTTTGGACCCCGGACCCGAACACGGACATTCCACTGTATGTCCGGGTTGGAGTTCGGGGTACGACAATTAATATTGCACAGCGTGGGAAATTAAAAATAAATTGACTCAATTGACCTATTCATATGAATGGGGACACTCTTACCCACATTTTACTTCATTTTTCAGCCCTCTAGCCCTTTCCAGGACTTTTTTAGAGGCATTTTAGTGGCCAAAAGTTCGTGGCCCCATTGACTTCAATGGGGTTCGGGGTCAAGTTCGGGGTCAAGTTCATGCACGGACCCGGACATTTTTTCGAAGTTCGGCCGAACCTGCCTAACCCGAACATCCAGGTGTGCGCTCAACTCTACTTTTAACCCCATGGCTGCCCCATAGTCAGAGGTCTGGGTTCTCTAACTTCTAATATTTCAGAATATATTGACACCTTTTTACAGAAATGTAAGTAAAGCCCCTTCGTATCAAAGAGACACTCAACAACTTCTCAAAATCATCAAAGACTTTAAGTGGTCCCCCCGTTATCTATGGGCCACAGTAGATGTAACCTCTTTATACCCTGTTATCAAACACAAAAAAGGTCTTGAAGCGATCAAAAAGGTGTTAGAAATGGATCCCAATATGAAGAGAGAACAAATTGATTTCTTAATAGACCATGCCAGATTAACTCACACCCACAATTATTTTGTATTCGAACAGAGAATTTTTCTCCAGATATGTGGGACAGCCATGGGGACCACGTTGCCCCCATCTATGTCAACTTTTTTTTATGGCAGATTGGGAACAAGATCACATCTGGACCTACTGTCCACTGGAGGAGAACCTGGTCCTCTGGCGTCGCTATATAGATCATGTTCTGATCATATGGAACAGAACTGAATCTTCCATATTCTGTCTTCCATCCCCCCTTTTTTGTAGTTATTCCTTTTTCTCCAATGTTCCTGGTGTATTTATTTCTTCTGATGTTTATATGTGTATATTTCATTATTTTCCGTGTGAGAATAGCATTACCAGTTTTGTAACATCTACCAATATTAGGTCCTTTTGTCCCTGCTAAGCAGGTCTGTATGTATTCATTTACACGTATTCATTCATATTGAGCTTTCAGTATTTTTAATATCCCATCTATCTATACAAACTTTTTTATATACATATATATTTTTTTTCATATATTTTCCACCCCTCTATAAGTATATATTATATTGTATATGGCAATTATTATCATCATTTCTTATATACTTGCCTTATATTTGTTTCAGACCTTGTAATAATGTGTACTGGTATTTCATCTTTTTCAGTTTAAGATATCAAAATATATAAATCATTATTATTCATCAGTTCAATCCACCATTGTTTGATTATCAGTTATACTTCATATTTTCATTGCCCAAATTGTTCTGTTTCCTGCATGATGATCTCTTTCTCTCCCCATATTTGTTTACTAGGGTGTGTATATATTTATATCCTGATATTTTTGTGTTCATAATAATGTTTTCTTTTAACATGTGCCACTTGGGACATCTTTTTACCATATGTGTATAAGTTACACCACTCAATATGGTGCTCTTACAGACTCCATTACTTCCTTTGGACGTTTGGCTTAAAATACAACATCCAGAAAGCAGGAAGTGACACGACAGACGCGATGGAAGTAATGTCACAGACGCACCAAAAGTTACACGGCACCATTAGAACATGGATTTTCTCACTTACCAGACTATTTCATTTTCGTTTTCTGTTTTCTTTCCATATGCACGATTTTCTCCTGATGAAGCTGTGACAGCTGTTCCAGTGAAACGTGTTAAGTACCAGCATTTGTTCCTGTTTTAGGGAGTCCTTCAGTGGCAGACATTTTTTACATCCACAAATGTTAGCTCTGTTGGACATTTCTACATGTGCACTTTTAATCTGCACTTTGTAAGTTCAAAGCCAGCGAGGGCCAAGTGTTTTATCCATCTTGTTCTGCACATGTGTGTTTTTACTGTTTTTTACAGATTACAACCAGTTTTATATCCAGCCATTTCTGAATTCTCCATCTATACTTCTGTTTGTGAGTGCAATGTTTACGTACTCCATATCATTTTGGGTCCAAACTGTATCACACTATTAGTGTTGTTTGTATTTATTTATTTTTAAGGTTCAACCTGATACTGTGCCTTCCTGATCCCCCCCCACCCCCCAATTTAATCCACAATGGAGAAAGCACAAATATAGGTAGCGGGTACAGGAATTAGCACAGGTGATAAGCAAGTAGGACTCACAGTTCTCAGCACAGTTCTTATGCAGGCAGGAATCACAGTATTCAGCACAGTACATAAGCAAGCAGCAACAAAGAATTTCCACAGTACTGAGAATACCTGAGTCTGTGGGGACTTTCAGTCTCCAAAGCTGCAGTGCTCATGACAGTCTGGATTAGAGGTTACTCCGGTGAGTAGCTCCTCTGTAAAGCCTGAAAATTTACTCATCAAAGGCATTATATAATGAGAAAGAGGACAATGACTTGATTGTCTATGAAAAAAGTTGCAACAATGGGATAACTGTTAAGATTTCTCTGTTGTTTTAAACAGAAACCCTTCCTTCAGTAAGTTGATCAGCTGTTATTAATGATCATCTCCATCCAGCTACTGATTACTCACCTGGTTGCTATTTGTCACTCCCTTTGGCTGCTCAGTGCAGAGTATTTAAGTAGCTAGTCTCTGTAGCTCCTTTGCCCTTGCGTTGTTTCCGGGTTGTAAGTGCATTTTTAGTGATTCCTGTTATTTCCATGTTTGATCTGGCTTGACTGACTTTCCTTCTGATTCCTGACTTACGTTTTTTTTCCTGACTCCGTTGGTCTCCATTCTCCTGATTCTCCTGATTCTGACTCATCTGGCTACACAATTTGGTTCCTGAGCCCGGATTGCCTTTTAAATTTTGCTTGATCTATTTGTTACATATTTTCCATTTATTATTAATAAAGGTGTGTTGCATCTTAATTTATGTCTCCTGGTGCCAAACAATGAGTTGTAAGGATTCTCAGCATATGCAAAGCTGCAGCTGGCCATGGTTATAGACATACACAAGGTGAGAAAAGTGAAACAAGAATTGATTATTCAAGCTACTTAGTAAATTGTGCCACATATACAGATTAGACTATCCACTTCATTTTTTTATGCTGGTCAGTTGAAGTTTGGAGTGCAAAAACGGGTGGGGTGATTCTGCTGTCATTGATAATAGCCAGGAAAAAAACATAATGGTGTGTATTTTCTATTTTCCTAGTTAACCATGGCAGCAGTGACCTGTGGGATATACTCAAGCAGATTTCCAGTTTCAGATGGGGTGGTGACCATGCACAGTTTTCTGCCCCTGTGAGTTAAATTAATCATTTCTATGTATAAGGTTTCCTGGTGATCTTTTTGCATCACTAAAGTCTTTCTCAGTGGAAGCTGATCCAAAGGAGGTGGGAATAAACAAAATCAAGAAAATATACAGCAAAATAAATTATGGTGAAGATACCGACAAGATAACAAAATTGGCAAATTGAGTTTCCCTTGCCATCTATATATTCAAATGGTAGTGGTGGATGAAAGTACTCCCCAAAGATCAAGTACCAGCTCTGCATACTGTCTCCGAAGGGACACCAGTCTTAGTTGTCCAAGAAGTGGAAAGAGCCCTACTAGAGTGTGCCACCATGGACAGCAAGCTTGATAACAGCAAGAGATGGCTGCAACAACCCATTTTTGGAGACTCGATACTGAAGCAGCCTCGCCTGGTCGCACACCACATGGGAGAATAAATAGTTGTAAAGACTTCATCCAGTCCGAAATTCTATTGATGTGCAATGGAGCAACGATGTTCATCTGGAAAGGAGGTATTGGGAAAAAATTCAGGAAAAATAATAAGCTGATTAAAGAAGACAAAGTGACAGTGCGCTATAGTGCCAAAATAAAGTTCACTATGTATATAATCTGGTGTATTCCCATGGAGATATCTTTGTATTCCTTGGACAGACAAGAAACAGAAAAAAAACACACAGATAATATAGTGTAGTATATTTAGTATGTGTAGTATGTGCAAATGTATTTGGAGAGTATAATGTGACTCCAAATTTTGCAAAAATTTCCAACATGTAAGGTGATCTTTTCCACTGTAAGATGTCTTCTTAATCACCTGCAAATAATAGAAGATGCATGTATAAGTAAAATAACAAGTGTTTAATACAAAGAAATGTAAAACTACTTTGCATTTAGATATCAAACAGCAAACAGTAGAAGTGGATCATAGATTCCAGAGCCCAGCTGAGAGGGACAAAATCCAAAAACAAAGAAAGCTGAGTCTCAAACATCTGTCTAAACCAGCTGGAGGGAACAGCCAAAATATCCGAACAAGTTGGAATCAAAGGTTTAATTACCTTTCCTCTTGGCCATTTCAAGAGAAGAAAATGACCAGATCCGGTAACACAGTGAAGATGTAGTCTGTTTACTTCATTAAATAAGTGATGAAAACGCTCATGGATAACCCTATAGGGTGTTCTCAATATAGCGTTATCCCGTTCTACTCACTATAACAGCTTTTTGGCTGAAATTGCCTGTTTTAGCCATTTACAGCCCCAAACATCAGAAGCATTCAGATCAGGAACACTTTTCCATGAAAAGCATTGGATTATGGCTACTCAAAACACAGCAATTACTTTTGCACAAGCCTTGGAATTGGGCAATATTTCTGTACTTTGATCAAATCAGTTATCCATAGATTGGCACATGACCAAGTCTTTCTATAGACCGGTATCTGTTCAAGTCTAACTATTGTCTGGCACCCGCCCAAGCCTAGCCATAGACTAGCACCTGCCCTGCCCTGAGCCCTGTAAAGGGGTGACATGAATCCCTTAAATGGGATGCCTTGAATCTATTAGATTACATGCCCTGAGTCCATTAAATGGCATACCCTGAGACTGTGTTACAACCATCTCTTAGTTTAGTCATATTTTAGTTCAGTCATGTCTTAGAATCCTGTTATGTGTTTTCCTTGTTTCCTGCGTCTATCCCTTTGCTCTTCTGTTCTGGTCCTGTTCTTGTTTTCTTGCTGGTTATTTTTCTGTTCCATTCCAGTATTTTATGGTTTCTCTTTGCTAAGTTTCTTGTTTCTGTATACATGTGCATCCCTGCCCATTTGTGCTCCTTTTACCACCTTCGAGACTTCAGACTGTTCAGATATGCAGTCTACAGGTATTTTCTCTGTGTTTAAGTGTTAAATCAATGTATGTCTTTTAGATTATTGCCAAAATGTTGGGTACCTTGGTGTGGTTGGCAAGCTAACATCTAATTAGCCAATTGAAGTGAACTAATCCCACACCATTTTACCATCTTTAGTATTAGGCTAGTTCCTGCATTTATGTTTGTTCCTTTGAATATTCTCCTGTGTACATTTGCCCTGTCCTCTGTATGTAGTCTTAGTTATAGCTGTGCCTTTCCCTTTAAGTTCTGTATCAATAACTTTTGTTTGTGCCCTGTCTTTATCTATGTTATATTCTGTAACCCTGTCCTTTGTATTGTCTATCTTTAGTTTGGCTTCTGCTTTATCTTGCTTATGTTTTGTCCTGTAGCTCTGCACTCAGTATTCAGTGCTGTTCTGCCTCAGTTGCTTTTCTGCTATCACTCTGCTTGATCTAAATGCGTTTCCTAGCCTGCAACATCCAGCTTTCTTGTTGAAGTTATATACCATGCCTGCTCCAGGATGTTTGCACGGTTCATTCAGTCCTAGCCTTAGTATTCTGGATAAAGCAGCTGCTTACATAGGGCCCCGGTATGTACTTGGAGCCTCAAGCAACCAGAGAAATGCAGTTACCCAGCACCAGGGGCGTCACTAGGGTTGGTGTCACCCGGTGCGGAAACTCATGGTGTCACCCTCCTGGATTTCCTCCAATACAATGCCAAACAGATTCCTTAGTAATGCCAGTTAGATGGCCTATTAACTATGCCAAACACAGTAGCCCCATAAATTATGCCACACACAGGAGCCCCATAAATTATGCCACACCAGAGCCCCATAAATTATGCCACACCAGAGCCCCATAAATTATGCCACACCACAGCCCCACTATTTATGCCTCACCTTTGCCCAATTAATTATGCCACACACACAGGTGCCCCATAATTATGCCACACACACACACAGGTGCCCCATAATTATGCCACACAAAAGAGTCCCTTAATTATGCCACACAAAAGAGTCCCTTAATTATGCCACACAAAAGAGTCCCTTAATTATGCCACACAAAAGAGTCCCTTAATTATGCCACACATGGGGCTCGATAAATATGCCACACACAAGCGCACCATAATTATGCACACATGGGACCGCCATTAATTATGCAACACACAGGAGCCCCACGAGGTGACAATTGTACAATTATAGATACCAGGAATATTGTGCTACTCAGAGCCCAGTAATATTGTGCCAGTCAGATACCAGTAATATTGTGCCAGATACCAGGTATAGTGTGCCACTCAGCCCAGTAATATTGTGCCAGTCAGATACCAGGAATATTGTGCCATTCAGAGCCTAGTAATATTGTGCCAGTCAGATACCAGGAATAGTGTGCCAGTCAGATTCCAGGAATATTGTGCCAGTCAGAACCCAGTAATAGTGTGCCAGTCAGAGCCCAGTAATAGTGTGCCAGTCAGAGCCCAGTAATAGTGTGCCAGTCAGATTCCAGGAATATTGTGCCAGTCAGAGCCCAGTAATAGTGTGCCAGTCAGAGCCAAGTAATATTGTGCCAGTCAGAGCCCAGTAATATTGTGCCAGTCAGAGCCCAGGCATATTGTGCCAGTCAGAGCCCAGGAATAGTGTGCCAGTCAGAGCCTAGTAATATTGTGCCAGTCAGAGCCCAGGAATATTGTGCCAGTCAGAGCCCATTAATAGTGTGCCAGTCAGAACCCAGTAATATTGTGCCAGTCAGAGCCCAGGAATATTGTGCCAGTCAGAGCCCAGTAATATTGTGCCAGTCAGAGACCAGTAATATTGTGCCAGTCAGATACCAGGAATATTGTGCCAGTCAGAGCCCACTAATATCGTGCCAGTCAGAGCCCAGTAATATTGTGCCAGTCAGAGCCCAGGAATATTGTGCCAGTCAGAGCCCAGTAATAGTGTGCCAGTCAGAGCCCAGGAATATTGTGTCATCGAGCCCAGGAATATTGTGCCAGTCAGAGCCCAGTAATAGTGTGCCAGTCAGAGCCCAGGAATAGTGTGCCAGTCAGAGCCCAGGAATATTGTGCCATGGAGCCCAGGAATATTGTGCCAGTCAGAGCCCAGTAATAGTGTGCCAGTCAGAGCCCAGGAATATTGTGCCAGTCAGAGCCCAGTAATATTGTGCCAGTCAGAGCACAGTAATAGTGTCCCAGTCAGAGCCCAGGAATATTGTGCCAGTCAGATCCAGCGGATGCCGCTGCCAGGAAAAAAAAAAAAGGTAAGTAGCGCTGGAGGTGTCACTCGGTGCGGTCGGCCCCCACCCCCCCGCTTCCCCCTCGGGACGCCACTGCCCAGCACCGGGCCATGTGTCTCCATATCTGCAACATAGCTCCTGTAACTCAGACATTCAGGGTTCTATACCATTTCGGACCCCACTTGTGACAAATTATTGGCATTCCTAACCCTCCCATGTTTAACATTACAGGATAGGTCACTTATCCACAGGCTTATGCCCTGCCATACAATGCTGTAAAAGGCTCCAATCTTTAACTGTTTTGTTACTTTGTCTTATCAGTGGGAGTAAATTAATTTCAACCACTTTCATGGGTTTTTCATATCTTTGCTTGAGTGGCTCGTCCACATTTGTTGCTCAACATTTTTTTTCTAGAGAGGATAAATTTGCATTGCAAAGCTACAGATTTACCACAATTTAATTTGTATCCAGAATAAGTAGAGCTGTTTTCACTCTCAGATGAATTCAGTAGTTGGTTCCAACAGATTTTGTAAGGTTAAGATACCTTAATTGACATACATATTCATTTTAATTTCCCCTCTTGATGTCACCAATTTATTAATTATCCATTCTCCTTAATAGAAAGAGCCAGTGGTTCCACTGTCAGAATATACATCAGATGAGACAGAGGACAACCCTGTGCGCTTCCATTTCTAGTTTAAAACAATCTGATCTAAATCTGTTACCTATAATTCTGGCTGAATGAAATGTATACAAGGACTTGCAGACAAACACAAGTATAACTTAATATCAGATGCAATTTGGCTACCTTTTCCAGTTCTTTACCTGGCTTAGGGAGTGGAATAATATTAGTCAATTGGTAAGGCAAATTAGTTGTACACTGTCGTGTTCCTAAGCAATTATGCATGGATTTCCTGTTTTCAACATGTGCGGAGTGCCGTTGCTTTTGGTGTATCTTACTATTTTATTCTAGCTTTAGTTCCTCTAGATTTTTTTTCTCATCACATAAAGTTCAGTGCTTTGGTGAAATCACTAATGATATTGGATTTAATTATCTTTTAAAAAAAATATAATATCCATCCAGTCCAGGGGTCTTACTAGCTTGACATTCATCTTTTACCTACCAAACTTCTTCTTCCATAATTAGGTTATTCAGTAGCTGTAATTGATAAGCAGAGACCTTGGAAAGTTATTACTTTCAAAATAGTTGGTCACCTTTTAAGGGTGGAGCCATATCAAAGATTATATAAAGATTTATAGAACTCTTTAAAGACCTCTCCTATTTGGTCTGGGTCTGAGATTAGTTATCCTTGGTCTCTGGTTTCTGTGAATTACTTTTTGAGTTTTTCTTTTTGTAATCTTTTTTTCAACATTTTGTCTGCTTTATAGACTCTGTAATACCAATGCCTCTTTAGATATTGTAAACTTTATCTCTCTGTTAGTCTCTCATTTAAATTTTTCTTAATCTCACCTATCCTTTTAGATACTATTACAATTGGATGTATCTTGTTTTTATTATTAAGGTCATCCGAAGTGACATACAACTGTTCTTTTTAATTCGATAATACATTTTCAAAAAACTTAGCAGTTAGATTGAATGCGGTAATTTCTGATTTGATCCACCCAGATCAAACGGGTTTTATAACTGGCCAAACAGTGGAGGATAATACCATAACGATTTTTGATTTGGTGCATACAGTGCATCAACATTAAATCCCTGCAGTCTTCTTGGCCCTCGAGGTGAAGAAAGCATTTGACAGAGTATTTTGCATATTTTGTTCTGAAACTCTGGAATTTTGACATATAGTCAGCCTGCGCCCATGTTCCATTTGGAAAAAATTTTAAGCCATCCAATGTATTTTAGCCAATCAAACCATATCGTTTTGGAAACTAGACATCCTAAAGTTTTTCAAATGATGTAATTTTAATCCTGCATATGAACTAATGGTGTAGACAACAGCCTTTGTCAAAGTTTGTGGCAGTACATTTTTGGAGTTTTGTTTCCACATACATTGTACTTCAGGCATGAATGTCACTGCCAAACAACACCCCAATATGTGTTCAGCAACATCTCCAGAGTACAGCGATAACACCCATGTATAGGTTTGTTGGGGTTTTTGGGGGTAAAAGGCCACATTTGTGAGGTGTTCCAACTTGGAATTTTGACATGTAGTCAACCTGCGTCCATGTCCTTTTTGGGATATATCTTTGAAGTAGACACCCATGACTCCTTGTGGCAAGGGCTCAGAAGCCACTGGTACATCACTGTATAGAAACATAGAAACATAGAATGTGTCGGCAGATAAGAACCATTCGGTCCATCTAGTCTGCCCAATTTTTTTTGAGTACTTTTATTAGTCCCCCATTCCCAGTCTTATAGCTACGATAGCCTTGTGTCTATCCCACACATGCTTAAAATCCTTGACTGTGTTTACCTCTACCACTTCTGCTGGAAGGCTATTCCATACATCCACTACCCTCTCAGTAAAGTAATACTTCCTGATATTACTTTTAAATCGTTGCCCCTCTAATTTAAGACTATGTCCTCTATTTGTGGTAGTTTTTCTTCTTTTAAATATACTCTCTTCCTTTACTGTGTTAATGAATTTACTGTGTATGATGTATCAAAAAGCTGACCGGGTCCAAATCGAACCCTGAGTCAACGGCCTCAGAATCAGTGCCTAAGCAGTGATCTACGGCAAATAAGGGGTTAATAGCTCTTAGAAGAGCCCATGTAAAAACTGTAATACATTGCAATACAAAGAAATGAATCCATAAAAAAGTGGAGGCAGCTAAAAAAATGTTGCTGTGCCTATACAATATTCAATGGCAGGAGGGGGTTAATACACAGGGAATGGCTTTCAGAAAACCTGACAATTTTATAAAATTTAATTTTAACACTAATACTGATCTGTCGCTTTCCCTCACAAAAATGTAAGCGAGGAGAGGAAGGCAGATACAAATTGGTCAGATCAAAATACACTAGAGATGGGCAAAACTAAAAATTTTGTTTCATTTTCCTCCATTCGGATCAAAAATTTTATTTATTTTGTCCAAAACAAATTTCTTTCATTGCTGCATTAATTTTGGACGAAATTCATTCATTATTTTCGTTTCGTTAAATTCATTCGTACAAATGGAAAATAATTCCCCTATTGGAGAATTGGGTTGAAAGAGTCGAATTCATCAGAATTCCCAAACCTTATACTATGTATTGAATGAACATAGGGGAAATGTTCATTCATACGACTTGAATAGTGAAATTAATGCAGAAATGGCCAAAAATGGCCTCACTTCAATAGTTTAAGGTTGGAGAATTTGGTTAAAAGAGTGGAAATCATCCGAATTTCATCCCTTACCTATGCTATTGAGCTGTCAAAATTTGGCTCTAAGTGGTTCAGGAATTTGGATATAGAAGATTATGGCCATCATTTTGTTGAAATCAAACAGATAGGAATATAGAAAGTAAAATTGTAGTGGTGTAGATGTAAACCCAAAAGGGTGATTAAAATAATATTCACAAAAGTGTATAAAAAATGTGGACATGCTGCATGTTAAATAAAAATATAAAAAAAAATAACTTGCTGTTTATATATTATTAATAGTTGAAAGTTTCACAAGTCATTTGTTGGCTTTAAAGGCTACTGTGAAATTCCGCTCTCAGTTCCTTACAATTTCTCTCATGGAGTATACACTTTAGTGAGCCCTAAAGACATATTGTTCATGCTTTGACAGTATTTGAGAGCGCCAACACACATACCGGGTCGCACTGTTCACAACCAGGCAGCACTGCGCATGTGCAGTATTCAGTCTCCGGTGTCCCAGACACCAGAGAACAGATGAAGAACATGGTGTTGCAGTTTTTATTTCCGCTGTTCTGACGAACAGAGGTAGAGCTTGGTGGGACAACATGACAGACGCCCACAATCGAAACTGTGTTGAGAAAAATCTTAGAGCATGTTACTGGTATATTACGCCATTCAGTCAGGGATACTCCTAAGGCATGCATTAACCCTTAAAGCACCAGGGATTTTCCTGGGCTAATGACCAGAGGCGATTTTTTCATTTTGATATGTGGTTGATTAAACTTAGTTTTCCGCTCTCTCATTCAACACACCCATAGAAGTTATATGTTAGAATTTTATTTGGATGGATACCATGTATTTATACATGATCTAAAATTTAGTATTCAAAAAAACTTATAAAAGGGGAGAAGTTTAAAAAATAAAAAATATCTATTTTCCCAATAATATTGTACAAAACTAGTACAACACTAACACTGACCCACTTAGCCCAATTTACTAGCTAATAAAAATAATGGCTATGCCCTCTTGTGGTGAGAGCTTTAGAAGTGAAAACAAAAAATCACTTACATCCTTCTGAATATGGTTCTTGACTGCCCCTAGAGGCAGTCAGCAACATTGCAATGTAAAAACAAAAAAATATTTAATTAACTTAAAACTAAGACTAAAGTTAGATTAGCTGTTAGGGTTAAAATTAAATATTTTTTAGCATACGGGATAGGGTTAAAATTAAATTAAAATATATTAATGGATAGCATAAGGGTTAGAGTTGGGGTTAAATTAAGTGTTAGGGTTAAATTTTGGGTTCGGTTTTTTTTTATTTTTTTTTATCTTGTTTTGTAGTAATTTATAAGATATGATGAACATAATGGTCTCTAATGAAAGCCCTTCTTATGACAAAAAACAAGTTATGATTTGTGTGGGTACAGTATGGGAGAAAGAAGAAAATTACAGCTAAATACAAACACCCCAGAAATGTCAAAACAGCCATTTTCACCAAGGGAAAGTCAAGGTAAAAATGTCATGTCACTAAGGAACAGGAAATTAGTTTATTTTTTTTCCTTTCACTGTCGTTTTGCTTTCATTCTCTCTCTGTGCTTCACATTCAGTATGTGAAGTACAGGGAGTGAATTGGAGGCAAAATCATGCTATATAAGCATTTAACATATAACATAGATTGTATTACTAAGTATTTTTATGAATATGACATTTTTACTTTTTTTAATATGTATTACACGTTTTAAAAAAACATTTTAAAATGTAAAAAAAAATCAGATCCATATATATCAAAATGCTTAGTAATACATTATACAATATTAACAAATACAGACAGAAATACAGTATATAGATTGTTTTATTCAAACTGAAAGCAATTTCTCAACCTTATACTAGTAGTTTGTCTGAGCTGTGGAATTCGTCCATTCTTCCATTCATTTAATTCAGCTTTTAGGCTGTTGTATGTAATACTAATAGCATTACAATACAACAACTAAAGTCAAAATTTTCGTCAAATTTGAGTGAAATGTTGTCGAAATTGAGTCTATTGGGTCTACTGACTAAAATTCGAATTTGGAGGTCGTCAACTAAATTAGAATTTAGTGAAATAGACCCACTTTATCCAAAATGTGTTGAAATTAAGCCGAATTTCCAAATGGATATATTCCACAGATCAGATCAGAGTCATAATTCATTTAGGATCAGTTTTCTTACACATAGCATAATGTTATGCAGAATAAAAACGAATCTGATGTGAATACTGAATGTCGCATTACTCTGTTCTGTGGAATTCGACAGTTAGGTCAATTTGGCTGAATTCAACACTTTTAATATATTACAGTACAAAAAATAAACCCCATAAAAGTGCACAAACAGCAAAAAATGGGCTGATGTGCAAGATCACGAGGCAAGTCAGCAACACTTACAGAGCCATAGCAAGTGACTAAATTTGCTTGCTATGCTCATTTTTAACATGCGTTGGTTTAAAACCATTGTGCCTTTAAAACTGACAGTTCAATCGCTCTCAGGAGCAATCAAAATGTCAACGAGCGTTATTTTCAGTATTTCACGATGCTTCCACAATGAAGCATTGTAGCAATACCATTTGAGCACTGAAAGCGCTTTCAGTGCTCATTTTGCTGTCCTTAATGCTTTGCCACTGCCTGCATGGGGTTAATGGCAAAATAATACTGGCATATTACTGGGCAAATTGGGTCTGACTTATTAAATGTCAAATTAATACTGGCATATGATTGGGTAAATTGGCTGTGGCTTATTAATGGCAAAATAATACTGGCATATTATTGGCCAAATTGGCTGTAGCATATTTATGGGCCAGCTAACACTGGCATATTAATGGGAAAACGGTGGCTTATTTTAATTGGCAAAGTGATGCTGTGGCATGGTCTGTGGGGCAAAATAATATGTACTATAGGAAAAGTGACACTGGCGTGTTCGCCAGGGGCAGTTCTGTGGGACATAGTGGCACTGTGGTATGTTCTGTGGGACATTGGCACTGTGGCATGCCAAATCGTGTAAGGTGAAATATAAGTGCAAGTCAAGTGTTGTGGGTGCAATATAGGTGCATAGCAAATGCTGTGGGTACTGTTTGGTGCTGTGTTAAGTCCTTTAGGTGCAATGTGGGGGCAGAGGAAGGGAATAAAAACAAGGAATGAAATAACATTTTTATGACATGAAACTAGTTGAATATAATATTAAAATGTTCAAATAAGTATAAATCCAACTAGTTATAGAGAGAGAGAGATAGAGTGAGATGTCTGTGTGTATAGATATTTTTCGTTTTAGAATTGTACAGTTGTCACCTCGCGGGACTCCCGTGTTTCGCAAAAATTAATGGCGGTCACATGTGTGGCATGTTTATTGGGCCCCCATGTGTGGCATAATTAGGGGGGTCTTTTGAGTGGCATAATTATGGGACATGTGTGTGGCATAACTATGGGACTCTTGTGTGTGGCATAACTATGGGGCACTTGAGTGTGGCAGAACTATGGGGCACTCATATGTGGCATAATTAAGGATCCCCTGTGTGTTTGGCATACTAATTGGGCTCCAAATTGAGGCATAATTAATGGGGCTCTGGTGTGGCATAATTTATGGGGCTCTGGTGTGGCATAATTTATGGGGCTCGTGTATGTGGCATATTTTGTGGGGCTCCTGTATGGAATATTTAATGGGCCATCTGACAGGCATTACTAAGGAATCTGTTTGGCATGGTATTGGAGGAAATCCAGGGGGGTGACACCATGAGTTACCGCACCGGGTGACACCAACCCTAGTGATGCCTCTATCTGGATGTCTTTTTGTCTGAAACTCTGGAGGCCCAAATAAATTACTTATTTGAGAATAAAGAAAGGATCTGATTTGAGACAATCGGTAGCTCTTAATTATTCGTAAATGATTCAGGAACATAAGACTTTATTTGCAAGTTGGTGTGGCCTTGAATTTTCCTGGTTGAGCCAGTTTAATATTATTAAGGATTATGTTTTACTTAGGATTATGTTTTCTTTGTATATTTGGAATTCAAAGAAACCAAGAATTGCTGAAAGAAAATTGATGCAAAATTTCAAAGCCGCAGGATTGGTATTTTATGATTTCATTGAACTTCAAGACATATGTCTGTTTTTCTCATTTTCTATCCTGGCAATAAAAAGTGGTGAGAGATACAGCTTGGTGCTATATAGAAATGGAATAATTTGACAGGATATATATTTTTTTGTATTTTTGGGGAAATGAAGAATTTTTTAGAAACCTGAAGGTCACTAAACTTGTAGTAGGAGATGTAATATTGGGCTTGTATAAATGTTTTCTCCAATTCAAGGTATTACTAGTCATGAACCAATTGGATCCCTAAAGGTTTATATACCAAATTAAGATTTGAGAAGATGGAGGGGAGCAGGAATCGGATTTGTGTCTGGGAGACAATTTGATTGCTTTGGATATTTGCAGCTATCATTTTATTTGCCTGGTTTGGAGGTATTTAAATATTTAAGAATTAAAAGCCTCTTGTCAGCAAATCCAGTTACTGATTCCTTTTCACCTGCTGGCAGAGTTTCTGGATTCTCTGGTTAGTACTAAAAATATTTCCAGATTAGGGACTCTTGTCTATAATGTGTCAGATAAAGACACAATTAGACCTATTGATCACTGGGAACAGGATCTGGGTAAAACATTCCCTATTGAAAGTTCTATGGGTGTAAGGACGGGTTTGCCTACCGTGGGTGATGGAGTCCAGATGCAGGACATTGGATATCAGCGACATTAGGTGCAAATAAATTAGCCAGTGTGTGACAGAATCCTCTGTCTTGGAACTATACTTCTATTCCGTTGCCTTCGTCTATCTTTCGGTTAATTGCCAGTTCGTACCCTCCGTTCATTTATTTCACAAACTACCGAATAAACTACTGGGTGGAATTGTCTGATTCTGAAAAAGGTATGTTTTAGGGTAATGTGATGCATATTTTGAAAGTTATCAATAGTGTTAGTTAGTCACATTCTGTGAGCATATTGCTTTACGTGTAATGTTTAATTCTGTGAGTAGACCATTCTAAAGGTTTATAATGTGTCAGTGACAATCCTGGATAGTTTACTCCAACATCCATTGTTCTGTATTAACTGGATTAACTGATTATGTTGGGTTCATTATGTCTCTTACTGTATGTTTTGCAATTAGGTCTACTCACTGTATGGTAATTTGGTTGCAGTCTGAAAGTCTAATGTGTTCCTAGCCCCAGTTAGTTGGAGAACTATGTTTTGTTCCATCCCCCCCCCCCCCCCCATTCTATACTAATGTTTGTGATTTCATGATTATGTCTTTTTATAAGTCTGTGTTGTTACACAAATAAAGAAGATCTCTGTTTAACCCTCAACACAGAGCTTGGTCTTGTACCTGGGGGTATGGGATTCTAATGATTTACTCGTGTAGCTGTTTGGTTTGTGAAGGATTTCGTATGGTTCCTGTTCAGCTAATTGGAACTGCTGTTAGCTGCTTCTTAATTCGGAAAGGGAACGTCCTCAGCGGTATTAACCTCTCCTATACCGAGGTGTACCGTAACACAGTGTATATACAACATCATTGAGTTTACACATAAATATCACATATCTTCACTTCATCATTTTCGGCATGAATACATTAAAATTTTACTTTGTTACCAATTATTATTGCTACGCCTCGGTTTTTATTATAGCCCAAGTAAAAACTTTAGGATACCTTTTATATTTCCAATGTCTGGAAGCACCTGTATTCCGGTGGGTTTCTTGAGAGAAACATATAGCTACATGTTCACGTATCAATAAGTAATACAAAAAGGAGCGCTTATAAATAGAAACAATCTTAAGTGACATAACCTTATGACCGTGTTTACTATTTCCCCACACCCATTTTTAGAATGGCAAAATTCACCACGGGAACTCACACTCACACATTCATCCTTCATCCAAGTCTGGACAAATGTTTTGTCGATTTCTGCCCCATCAAATGACTAAGGGCATATCATGCTAATGCATAGGTCCTGATCAAGAGGTTTTTTTAAACAACAATTAAATTATGATTTGTGTAAATGGAACCATTGTAGCTAGTACATCACTAATTAAGTTTTATAACTTTTAGAAGCATATCTAACCCATTTTGACTAGTGCACCGCAGACAAAATGGTTACTTCGATAAGCAAAGGAAGAATGTGCAAAATATAATACAAGGGTAGATGATGTTATGTGAAGTTGGGTCTATGTTGTAATTAGGGGGATGAAAGAATAAAAGAGGAAAGAAGGAAAAATCACCTGTGATTGTGAATTTAAGTGCAAAATCTTCTGTGTTTGTGTGTTGTGTTGATAGTGAGGAAACAGGAAGAAAAAAAAGGTTCAAAATTGTGTTATGTGCAGATTCAAAATATAATACAAGGGTAAATGTTGTGATGTGAAATTGGATCTATGTTGGGATTAAGAGGGTTGAAAGTACAAAAGAAGAAAGAAAAATCATCTGTGACTGTGTATTAAGTGCAAAGTCATCTGTGTTTGAAGAGACAAGAAGGAAAGAAAAGAAAGAAAGGTTCACAAATATTGTGTTATGTGCAAATTGACTGAGGATTGAACATTTACGTAAAAAAGAAAAGAAAAGGTTACAATCATCTGTGTTTGTGTACTAAAAAACAAAATTGGCCGTGTTTGTGTGCTGTGTTAGAGAAAGGGAAGAAACAAAAAGAAGCCCCAAACATCTAAATATCATACAACCTCAATTTAACAAATAAACTATTGAGTCTGGTCTTTACTCTGCTTCCCTTCTCCCTCCCTTCCCTCAGCATGGGGTTCACAGGTTGCTAATTATTCTCCAGAAAGTCCAAAGCTATGAACTCCTCCAAAAGTGCAGGATCTGTAAATGAAAAAGTCTTCCCTTCCTTTGTCAATACAATTTTAGTTGGAAAACCCCATCTGTATTTAACATCTGCATCTCTAAGTTTCTTTGTGCTATCACTAAATGTTCTTCTTAGCATTCTTTTTGTTGTGGATAAATCCAGAAACAATTGGAAATCTTTAAATCTTTCGTCTTTAGCTGGTGTTTTTTTAAATTCGCTCACTAGCAGATCTTTTACTCAGTAATTATTTAATCTAATAATTGCATCTATTTGTTCTTCTTGATTCTTATGATCCTTTATTTTAACCAGTCTATGAAATCTTTCCATAAGAAAGGGCTCCAGTTGTTTCTCTTCTATGTAGGTTTTTAAAAGGTCTTGAAGGATATTCTCCATTTTTTCACTTGTAATTTCCTCTGATATATCTCTTAGTCTCAAATTCTGTCTATGTGATCTCTAATTGTACCACTTTGGATTCCAATATCTGTACGTTACGTTTGAGATCCTTATTCTCATTTTTGATTGTTTCAAAGTCTGACTGTAGGTTCTCGATGACATCAGATTGAAGAGATACTTTATCAGAGATTTGAGATATTCCCTGTTTCATTGTTTGCGTATTCTCTTTCATGTCTGCACTCACTTTCTCATACAAATGATTTATTTTGGAAATTAAACTATTAGGAGATTGCTATGATTGGGAATCTTCGGAAAAAGCATCTGCTGTTATTGCCTCCAATGGCCTTGGTATCTCCTTCAGAAAGTATTTAGCTTTAAATCTTGCCTTGGGGGAGTAATATGTAGACATAGATTTTGTTTTGACCAGACTGTCTTTTCTCCCTCTCCTTCTCCCTCTCCTTCTTTTGGGCCAATTGTCTTGAGGAGATTATAACAAACTCACTTGTCTCTTCTCTGATTCATTTGTCTGTTTTGTAAGAATGGGATGTATCGATAAGGCAGTAGATCAGTTTTAGTGTAACTTTAAGGTTTGTCGTCAGTATTTCTCATGAGATTACAGCGGATTCGAGATAAAGAGTCTTTGTATCTTAACATGTTGTTTTATTCGTTAGTTGTTCAATAACGTTTAATTAAACTAATAATACAGACAGAATGGAAGACAAGTAGTATCGTTGACAAAAAAATACATGGCCAAATATGCCCAGCAAATCAGGGAATACCAGGAAGTAGGTATTACCCCTTAAAAAATAGCTGATAATTTCATCTACCTCTCAACATGAGGAATCACCTAATTCATAACAGGTATACGTATAGGTGTTTTAAGAAGCCATTTCACACATCAGGCAGCAAGATTTTTACAGTTTAAAAAGCCAGTGTAGAGGTCTCCAGGTTGCAGCCAGTCTTTTTTTGCCCATTTATTTTTAATCTTTTCAAAACATACAAAGGATACAAATGTCCCATATATTCAACTGTTCCAAGAGTAGCCACTGGTGAATAGATCTAGACAGAATTTAGCTTGAGGCTTAGGCATTAGTTATTAGTACTTAGGCATACTAACACAGACAAGCTGCTTAATGTGATTTAGATAGTAAATAGATTGTTCTGTAGCTTGCTTGCAGTATATTCCAGAGGTTGGAGTACCCACCAAAGTACTCATTATCCAAGCCTGTGTAATGTTAATATTCCTCTACTTCTTGCACACACTGCATTTAAGAGACAAATATTCATTTGAACATATTAACCTCATATCACATTAGTTACCAGCACAGAACCGATTAATATTGCCTTTTTAGCCTTATGTTGCATTGGTTATTTGCTCAGCAGCATTTATTTTGGCCTCTTTATGGGTGAGAATGTTTGCAACCAAGTGGGGAAATTGAGCTATTGTAAACTGTTCATTTTGCTGCCACTCAGTGCATCGTGGCGGACAGTTTGATTTGCTGCAATTAAATATAAGAAAGTTTCCTAATGGGTAATAGAGGTTTCCCACTACAAAAGTCATATAGGTGGCAGTTTCTGCTTCTTGCTTGCAGAAGTGACCAAGCACACTCGTTGTGCGATACAGGTGCTGCCAGTTTCCGAAAATTAATATGGAGATGCCATGAGGTGGAAAATATAGGGCAGAGGAGCCAGGGAGCCAGTTAGATGAAAGCATTCCAAATTCTCGAGTAGGCAAGTTGGTGAACAACGAGGGACATCTTTAGTTCATTGTCGTACTCTGAAGCTTGGATCCACAGCTCTCGATGGTGATCTTCGTTTCACTCTTCATGGAGTCCTCATCAATCGGCACAATCCGTACTCGCTGCATACCATGCCTCACTTCGTGTGTCCTACGTCATCCTCACACATGTCCAATTTACCGTTAGTTCTTATGATAGAATGTTAGTAGTGCTAAAAATGTATTTATCTTGTTTCATATATTTGTGCCAATCAAACTTTATTTTTAAATATTCAAAGTGTAAAGTGTGCTATCCTGGTTTACATTTAACAACAGTAATATTCGTTCTCAGGAGGCGTGTTGGAAGATCCCGATAAATACAAAATTACAGAGGTCTTGATCCGCAAGCATAAGTTCTTATAATAACAGTTTTTACAAATGAAAATGAGGGTAAGGGACCTCATTTAGGGAAAAAGACTAATGAGTCTTTTGATGCATGTAAGTTTACAGAGGAAGAGGTTTTACTTCAGCTGTCTAAAGTAAAGACAAATAAGTCGATGGGACCTGATGGTTAAAAGAACTTAGTGGTGTACTAGCAAAACCGTTAACAGATTTATTTAACCAATCATTGTTAACCGGAGTAGTTCCAGAAGATTGGAAATTAGCTAATGTTGTGCCCATTCACAAGAAAGGTAGTAGGGAGGAGGCGGGCAACTATAGACCAGTAAGTCTTACTTCAGTAGTGGGGAAAATAATGGAAACCTTGTTAAAGAATAGGATTGTTGAACATCTAAAGTCGCTTGGATTTCAAGATCAGAGACAGCATGGGTTTACTTCAGGGAGATCATGCCAAACTAATCTTATTGATTTTTTTGATTGGGTAACTAAAATAATAGATCATGGTGGTGCAGTAGACATTGCTTACCTAGATTTCAGTAAGGCTTTTGACACTGTCGCACATAGAAGGCTTATCAATAAACTGAAATCTTTGAGTTTGGATTTCAATATTGTTGAATGGATTAGACAATGGCTGAGTGACAGGCAACAAAGGGTTGTAGTCAATGGGGTATATTCGATGCAAGGTCTTGTTACTAGTGGGGTACCTCAGGGATCTGTTCTTGGACCCATTCTCTTTAATATTTTTATTAGCGATATTGCAGAAGGTCTTGTTGGCAAAGTTTGTCTTTTTGCTGATGATACAAAGATTTGCAGCAGGGTTGATATTCATGGAGGGATAAGCCAAATGGCAAATGATTTGGATAAACTAGAAAAATGGTCAGAGCAGTGGCAACTGGCATTTAATGTGGACAAGTGCAAGATTATGCACCTTGGGCGTAAAAACCCAAAAGCAGAATATAGACTATTTGGTACAGTCCTAACCTCAACATCTGAGGAAAGGGATTTAGGAGTAATAATTTCAGAGGACTTGAAGGTAGGTAGGCAATGCAATAGAGCAGCAGGAAATGCTAGCAGAATGCTTGGTTGCATAGGGAGAGGTATTAGCAGTAGGAAGAGGGAAATGCTCATGCCATTGTACAGAGCACTGGTGAGACCTCACTTGGAGTATTGTACGCAGTACTGGAGACCGTATCTCCAGAAGGATATTGATACTTTGGAGAGAGTTCAGAGAAGGGCTACTAAACTGGTTCATGGGTTGAAGGATAAAACTTACCAGGAAAGGTTAAAGCATCTTAACATGTATAGCTTGGAGGAAAGACGTAACAGGGGGGATATGATAGAAACATTTAAATACATAAAGGGAATCAACACAGTAAAGGAAGAGAGTATATTTAAAAGAAGAAAAACTACCACAACTAGAGGACATAGTCTTAAATTAGAGGGGCAACGATTTAAAAGTAATATCAGGAAGTATTACTTTACTGAGAGGGTAGTGGATGTATGGAATAGCCTGCCAGCAGAAGTGGTAGAGGTAAACACAGTCAAGGATTTTAAGCATGCGTGGGATAGACACAAGGCTATCCTAGCTATAAGACCGGGAACGGGGGACTAATAAAAGTACTCAAAAAAAAAAAAATTGGGCAGACTAGATGGACCGAATGGTTCTTATCTGCCGACACATTCTATGTTTCTATGTTTCTATGTTTCTATATTGTCCCTTTCCCTTTCCTCTCCACCAATTATATGCATTGTAAGAGAGGAAAGAGAAGAGCAAAACAGTGAAGGAAAAAAAAACAACAACCCCGATTCCCATTCCTATTTCGCCCCAATCTCCTGTTTTAATTTAATGCAGGTGCATCTCTTTCTTTTTAGGTGGAGAGATCTTTCCCTTTTAACCACAACAAAGATTTTTCCCCACTGGGACCAATTTCTGGATTTTTTCTGGAAATGTTGTGGTGTTTTTAAAGGAATTTGCTAGTAGGACTCTATGTTTAAATGCGTGGAATCTGATGATGAAGTCCTTGGGGATTTCCATTGGAATTCCCTTTGATTTTGGAAGTCTATGTACATGTTCAAACAATATTTTGTGTTCACTTTGCTTGATTTTTAGAAATTCACACAGTTCTGTCAGATAAAGTTCCAGTTTGCCCTGAACAATTTCTTTGGGGATTCCTCTAATTCTCAAGTTAATTCCCCTCTCCAGATCCTCTGATCTTCAGTTCTAATTCTTTAATTCTGGTTTGCAACGGGGCCATTTGCTCTTATTTTTCATGATTTTCCATGTCAGCTATGATTTCTTTGATTGATATCTTTATTTCTTGCTTGAATGGAGAGAACTGAGTATCTAGGCATTTCTTCAGAACGTCCACCAATAATATTTGTGAATCAGAGTCTGTTGAGGTATCTAGGCATGATCTTGTCATTTCCATTTCCTCCTGTATGTGTAAAGCATCTGAAATGTCCTGCATTAAGTCCAAGAAATTTTTCTAAGGAGTTATAGCGAACAAAGATGACATTTATTCTGTCTTATCATTTTTTTTTCCTGGGTCTTCTGTTCCTTCTTTTTTGTTGATTTTTTGCTTCTCCCCTTTTCACTGTGGACATTTTTATTCGTACAGTTTTTTATTTTACTTTTTCATAACTATTCTGCAGAGGATAAAGTTATCTACTTATAATGTAGCCGAGGTATATTCCTTCTGCCGCTATTTCAATATGCCTTACAGGAGTTGTTTAATACCTTCTTCCTCCTTTTCCCTTTATGATATAGGCAGTATACTGTGTATTTCTCCTGTCTTGAGTACTGCTTTGTTCAGATTTTAAGTTTTGTATCGGTTACAGAGTCGAATAATCTTAAGTGGGCAGGGACATCCTCAGAGGTTCACTTAGTGCTTGGGATTGTTATTTCTCCTTTGTTTTTCCATGGAGTCCGATCAATTCAGTTTAATATATATTCATTGCTTCAAACTTTCTTTTGTTATACTGTATAGTATAACAGTGTATTTCACCAGTGTTAAATACTGGTTTCCCAGATTTTAGGTTGTTATAGCAGCTGCAAGGTTAGCTAGTCTCAGGCAGCCAGGGATTTCCCAAAGGGTTCACTTTATGCCTTAGTTTGTTTAATTGTTGGCTTCCCATCCTTCCCTCTTATAACTGTGAATTCTCCAACTATGTCGGTCAACTATTGTTAGGACAAGAGTTGAACAGGTTTATAAATTGACTGTACATTTCTCCAGTATTAAATACTGCTCTTCCTCAATTGTGGGTTTTTAGCAGCTGCAGAATTAAGTAAACTAAAGTGGTCAGGGATTTCCCTTAACTCTTTAAGTTGTTTTCCTCTCTTTTTCTTCTCTCCTTATGTCTGTAGCTTATCACCTACCAGTTCACCAGCTACAGGTTTCCTAAGCTAAAGGTTCACTAAGAACCTAGGGTTATTATCTTGTTTATTTCTGTGACTTTCAAGAAATTCAATTTTATATATATAATCTTTACTTCGGACTTTCTTTTGTTATACTGTATAGTTTGACTGTATCTTTCTCCAGTGATAAATGCTGCTTTCCCTAGATTGTAGGTTGGTGTAGCAGCTGAAGGGTTAAATAATCTCAGGTAGCCAAAGTTTTCCCAAAGGGTTCACTTTGTGCCTTAAGTTTTATTTTATTTTCTCTTTCCCCTCCCTCCTTCTTATGTCTGTGACTTATTTCTGGCCCATTTACTTGCTACATCGGTCAGATATTTTTAGGACCAAATTTAGAATAGGTTTCACAAGAAAGAGTTTGCAGCCTAGTTTCTGTTTGTAATACTCTTATTGTTCAGTGAACCAACTTCATAAAGACTTTACATTTAAGGGAGAGAAAGATAAAAATGGAAATATACACCTCCTATCTGTTCAGTCCTTTGTTCTTAGATCATTGGATTGTATGCTTCATAAGCAAATGTCTCTTAACACCTGATTTAGTGAGAGACTTAACTTAGTCTTTCTCCAGTGCAATTTAGATCCACACCTCACGAGATGCAGCATTCTCTCCCGGTTGCAGCTCCAGCAGGACAGAGAAACCAAAGAGAGCAGAAAAAAAACATTTCCACGTCGACCTTACGTTTCTTCGGGATGTCCCCCTTACAATATCAGGTGATCAGAGTGGTTATGGTAGATGGGAGCATTTTGCTTCTTGTAACGAGAGCTCACTCTCTTCCCCGTAGGCTAAGCCTTAGTGTCCTACATCACATCCTCCTCTAAAGAAATAAATATTTTTATTTTTTATTTATTTTTTTATTATATTTTTATTGATTTTTTATTTTCATGACAGTGTTAATACGTTTCATAAAAATAGACATAAAAGAATATTTTTCATATGACAGAAATAAAACATGAACTGACTTAGGAGAACAAGTGTGCAGCTTATGTATACTAATAAATATGCTGACATCTAACAGTAATAAGTCACGTCTAACTTCCTTCTTCCCCAAACTTAACCCTCTTAGCAGAGGTAGGGACACCAATGCAACAAATTCCAAACATTCAAGCCAATCAATTATTATGGGTCCAGAGAGGCACCATCCACAAAGGATATCTCCGTTATAAGTAAATAGCCGACTCTCCGGATCCATTAGAAATATAATTAAAATATTTAGTACTATTTTTTGTTTTGTTTTTAAACAAAAAAAACAACAACTCAGGTATCTCACATCAAAATAAACAAAAATGATTAATGTTACATACGTCAGAGATAGAACCTAGAAACATATATGTACGGCCTATATATTCTGTTATATATACTGTCGTGTGAGCCCAATCTGACATTAAGAGCTAGGGGCTATTCGTAAGTTAAATTACTTGAGGACATATTCGTGGGGGCATACACACCAAGTGAACTAGTACCTCCTCTCCCAATATTATTTTATGGTCAGATTACTGAGATACCAAACATCCTATAGGGTGGTCAGTATATCTGGTAGGTGACAATTCAATAAAGTGGTATCTAACATTGACTACATCTACTCTCACCTGGGCTAGCCCTTGTAGCGAGAGTTGGAATGTGTACCAACAAGTGCATAACATCAAAACATAACTGTTGTGGGTTCAGAAAGTGACCTTCTATCAGTAAGATCTCACAGTAAGCATAGTGTCTCCACTCTGAATCCACAAGAACATGAGCAACATATATAATATGAACGGCTATTGTTAAAAACAGTGGTTAGGAGAAGACCGGAAGATAGCAGGTTTAGGAGGAGAGCAATGTGAGTAAAAAAAAATAAATACATAAAAAAAAAGAAGAAGAAGCTAGAGCAGAAAAGGAGCTGCAATTACTCAGGATGCAAGAGAAAAGGCAGATAAAAGGGGCGAAAATGCATGGCATTATGTTCGTGGTGAATTTGGGCAAGAAAAAATGGGAATTTCACAGTCCTCTCTCCTTAATCAGTCACTGAGATAGAATTCTGCTGCCCGGGGGTACTGTTTTTGTCTTCTGGGGGGCTTCAGTGGATTCATCTGCACTGCTGCCGCCTGGGTTCCATGAAGAAGGGGGCGTAAAAGGTGGAGCATGTTGATTTAAAGGTCTTGCCGGGAGGGTAGGCATAGGAGGCAAGGAGAGATCCGAGAGGAAGGACTGAGTCTCTCGAACATCGGTTAGGCGGTGTGTCAATCCATCTTTGCGGACCAAAAGAGAGCGAGCCGGGCCCCATTGGTATTGTACCTGCAGGGTACGGAGATGAGTGGTTAGGGGACGTAGTGATCGTCGCCAGGCAACCGTCGGATGGGTCAGGTCCGGGAATGCTTGCAAGTTGTGGGATTCAAACTTGATTGGGTTAGGGCCCTGGAACCTTGCCAGGAAAAAGGACTTGTCTGTAAAACTTCGGAATTGGATTATAATGTCCCTAGGGGAGTCTGGCGCAGTGGTCTGCCTTGAGTAGTGGGGGAGAGTTGTGCTAATAGCCGTCTTATGAGGTTCGGTACTTCTTGTAGGTCTATTCCTTCGCCAACAACACGCAGCCTTATATTTTTGCGACGTGATCTATTTTCTAGTTCTTCAAGTTTAAGGTGAAGCGCATCCTGTTGCTTTCAAGGGCTCTATAGTGTTTCCCCAGTTTTTCCACCTTAGAGTGAGAGATCTTTTTCTCAGTTTCCAGGTGTGTCACTTTGGTCTCCAAAGCTTTAATGTTACATTGAATGTCCGCCACTCCGCGATCAATTATTTGCTTTACTTCAGTGATAAGCAGTTGAAAGTCCTCTCTTGTGATTGGGGAAACTGCCTTAGCCGCAGCTGGTGCTGGAGGTGAGTAATGGCGTGGTCCCGTCTCCAGTAAAGGAGAGTCCTCATAGTCGGAGTCTTCTGAGACGTCCGGCGTTTAGCCGGGTGGGAGCATATGTTGATTCAGAGACCTGGGGGGTCTGGTTAGCAGTTCCCCTATGTTGTGAGACTCTGGGCCTGGTTTAGGTTTTCTGGACTTCTTCCCCATGGTAAGTATAGTCTCTAGACAGATAAGACCCTCTCAGCAAGGCCGCTTTTTCTAGACCGTTAGTAGTTTGAAACCCTCCTAGGTAATTAGTCTGTCTAAGGTAGAGAGTGTGTTCTCTCAAGGCTTGGAGTTGAAAGCTTCTGATATGTGTGCTCTCCAGGGCTAAACAGACATACTACATAGAGGTGTTTGTTGGCCTGCCTGTGTTCCAGTGTGGAAGGGGGGGGGGGTCAGTGTGATGCAGTGTCTCTCAGGGCTAGGGCTGCCCGTATGTGAACAGAAGCAGGCAGTTTGAATGAAATCGGGTAATTTTTAGCGAGTAGGCCGCAAAAGCCGGGGAATTTCCTAGATTGCGCACCCCGCGATCGGGGTAGTGTGTGCGCGGAAGTCAGGATTTTCAACCAAGTGATCAGTTTTAAAGATACCTGAGTGCCTTGCTTGCTTGTGTCCCTTGGAGCCTTTGGCTGATGGAGAGGTGAAGGGAGTGGATCGCAGTGAGGCCGTTTTGGGGCCTTATTTCCCTCAGTTTCGGGCCTGGTTGGTACCTTAGAACCCTGGCCGGCTTTGGATGATGATTTAAAAGAGATAGATCAATAGCTGTGTGGAGTAGTCCTGAGCTTTCTTGTGCCCCGATGAGTAGTAGAGAATTGTGATTTTTGCTGGATGGTAAAAGGCCTCAGAGGAGAGAGCAGAGTACACGTCTTGTCATCATGGCCGCCGACCGGAACCCCAGAAATACATATATTTAAAGTTTTATTTGGTGACCTCTTACCATGCTTTTGTAAGGGCACCATGTAATTGGAGCTGATTTTCCTCTATCTCTGTTCTCTTGAAAAAAGCAGCATTAATTATCCAATCCGATCTAACAGCAGGGACATTGTCCTCCATTTCTAATATTACATGTTTTGATTAGACCACGTGGTCTCTACAATGCATATATTTTTCAATCTCATTATTCCAAATATTAGATTGTGGAATGCATTAAATGTACTTTCGAGGGGGAGTGGTAGCAACTGTTGAAGAAAGCAGTCACATGCTGGGGGAGTTCCAACTACTGTGGTAAACAAACGTAAAACTTTAATGGTCACACTAATCACATTGGCTAAATTGAGTCACAAAACCATCAAGACTTGGGGAAAAAAACAAGAGAGAAAAAGGAGACGAAACATCACTCAACCCCTTAACGCAGATGGACTTATATAAGTCCTTAAGAGCATGGTCCTTGAGGACCATGAGGATATATATACATCCTGAGCTTAAATGTAGCATTGCACTAAGAAGGTACATGCTGGCAGCTATTCTCAGAGGCTGTTTCAGATCCGAAGCAGCCTCTGAGTGTGCCCTCGCCCCCCCTTCCCCCACACATATGATAACCATGAATGGCATCATGAAACACCCTTTCCTGCACCCACGGGCACAGAGTGATCGTGGGTCCTGTACTGAAGAAAAGCATGCTCCCCAATAAGGCATGCCCAGCAGAGCGGCAGAAGTGATGAAAAAAAAATCTCTTCCTTTGCTGTAAACTGTTGCTAGAGGCAGTCAGCAACATTACAGTTATAAAAATAATTAAATAGATAAAAGGAAAAAGCTAACCCTAGATCTACTAACCGTAGATCTACTAACACTAGAGCTAGGGTTAGGGTTACAATTAGGGTTAGGGTTACAGGTGGGTTAGGGTTAGAATTAGGGTTAGTACAAAGGTTAGATTAAGGGGTGGAGGAAGATTAAGGTTAGGGTTAAATTTAGGGTTAAGGTTGGGGTCAAAAGGTCACTGTAGGAGAAAAATGGTTATGAAACCAAAAAAAATACTTGTTTCGGTTATTGCCCTATTACTTGAAAAAAAAAACAGAAAAACATGGAAACATTGGTATTTCTAAACTCAGGACAAATATTTGAAACTATATAGATGGGTTGCTTTTACAGTTTGTAATTGTGTAAAAAACAATCAGGTCAAAGTTAGAAAAAGTATTTTTTTTGGCATATTTTCATCATATTTTTATATTATTAATAGTAAATTATATCATATGATGAAAATAATCGTATCAAAAGAAAGCCCCATCTGTCCTTTAAAAAATTATATATAATTTGTGTGTGTGGACTGAACACGAAGATGGAAATCACAATTAAGCAAACGTATGACAAAAATAACAGAATTCTGGTCTTCAAGGCATATCAAATGCAGCATTGTTAATATGTCCAGACATTGGGTCACAACTTCTGAGGCCTGCTAGGCCCATACCAAACTTGCCAGTGGTCACACCTGTCGGGGAATGAAGTGCCTCTGAAGAATCATTGTATGAACCAGCTACCCCACACAAGGGTACAATTGATACACAACACCCTGAACCTTGGCGTGCAGACACACCAGGTACAAAGGCTCTACACAGAGACATATAGGTGTTATTGCAGGCTGATATGGCAGTTGTCTGAGAAAACATTGCTACAAGCTGAGATTACTACGCTTTAGCTGGAAGTTGTCAGCTTTAAAAAATATCGGAAAGATAAAAAAGAGCAAATGGAACAACTAATCAGCACATGTCCACAATGGACACTAGAATGCGATAAACAAATTTCAGTATCAGAGATGTCCTGGAGGAAGTAGGGCCTGGTGACCTCCAGGGCTACCTCGAGCCTTGGCTCCAACAACCTAACTTACCTGTGGCTGCTCCAGACACGCAAATCTGTTTACGCACTAAGGCTAAAATGGCACTCCTGACATAATTTAAGACTATGTCCTATTGTTGTGATAGTTTTTCTTCTTTCAAATATACTCTCATGCTTTACTGTGTTGATTCCCTTTATATAATTAAATGTGTGTATCATATTCCCCCTGTCTCATCTTTTCACCAAGCTATACATGTTAAAACCATTTAACCTTTCTTCGTAAGGTTATCCTTCAATATATGAACCAATTTAATAGCAATTTAATAGCCCTTCTCTGAATTCTCTCAAAAGTAAAAATATTTCAGTACTGTGTGCAATACTCCAGTACTGCGTCTCAACAGTGCTCTGTACAATGGCTTGAGCGCTTTCGTCTTCTAGAGGTACACCACTAGTAACTTACTTTGCCTCTTTCTGCATAATCTTAAAGATCTGTCTATTTTCCTCATCTGAGTTTTAGGTTTTTTTTTTTTTTTGCTATTTGGCCACTTCTGTGAAATTACCACAGTGATTTTATTCTAATGCAATTTTATGTTGTCTTCAGTAGTACAACTTTTAAATAATCCTAATTCTCCTGGTCTCAATTTGAACAGCTCAAGTATGATAATGTCTCCTTTACACATATTCTAGTTTTCAAAAATATAAAGGGTGAACACCTCCATAGTGGTTCCAGATGGTTTTCCACTTTTGGTGGTCTCTCAATTCTGCACCATGGGTCCAGACTCCCTATCCTGCTGCAGTATAACAGTAAATTGGAAGAGTTTAACAGGCTAAAGAATTAGGGATTATTCTAGCCTTGGTGTAGAAATAATCTAAATTTTATTAAAGACAGGAGGCGAGTATTTGCATAAACCTTCTTTACCGATAAACCTCCAGCAGCAAAAGAGTTAAACTTACGGATAGTAAAACAACCAATAAGTAAACAGTAAACAGTATAAAAGACCCCAGTCAACACTCCAACTTCCTCTTTCTTTGATGTGTCGATCAGGAGAAGCACCAAATTGCAAAGAGGTAGATCCAACTTTCCAAACTTAAAGGGAGACGGAGCAGATAACAGCCTTCAGATCCAAGTTCAAGCTGAAAGGGGACAGGAGAAACAATGTGAAAGTAAACAGATTCTCCAAACTTAGTGTATATCATATCAATAGGCAAAGAACCAATAACTAAATTAAAGAGTCAAAATGCAAACACAGATAACAATAACAATAAGATGTGGAATGTAATGCAAGACATATGAGCAACACATGCAGATAAGATATAAGCAATACAGGCAAATAATGGGATGGAAAAAAACGCCAAAGGGAGGGAAATACTCGCCTCCTGTCTTTAATAAAATTTAGATTATTTCTACACCAAGGCTAGAATAATCCCTAAATTTATGGCAAGACAGGAGGCTTTGTATTTGCCATTTTAACGCCGGTACAGCAGAGAGGTCGACATGTGAGTCTGAGGTCAGAAGTAAAAAACACAAAAAGTCAACTCCCTGGACCAGTTGGCCACTGCCAAAACATTTGCTAGTGCACCACCCGAAGAGAAGGCCACGGAAAACGTCCCCTGCGAACCAAGTGCACGGCGAAACAACCGTATATACCTGCCAGATGCAACAACCATTTAATCCAGTGTGATATAGTGGAAACTGATACCAGTTAAAAAGGGATGGACGTAGAAAATGAAGAGAGGACCTCGAGCTGCAGAGGAAAAATAGCAGAGCACACATAGATCAAAACAAAGTTTGGGGTATGAAATAGATGTAGAATGGACATAGTAGGTCGTGAAATAGTAAAAGTAACACCTTCAGGGGAGAAGGAAAATGAGTCAGCGTCAAAAGCGCGAATGTCCAAGACCAGACGGAACAACGTGAGATAGAATAAAAAGGTGAGTTTAGCCAAAAGCTGTTGCAGAGATAAGAGATCATTATCCAGCCAACCTTCGACATACCGCAGAACTTTGGAGACATCCCAAAAGGAGGAGTAGCGATCATGGGGGGGGGAGGGTCGAGCTGAGCGAATGCCCTGAAGTGGACGACACGGGATGGGTCCTTGCCCATACCCAGACCGTTAACAGCGATATGAGCTGCTGAGATAGCCGAGCGAAAAATGTTAATCGTCCAGTACGATTTACCCTGTGTAAACAGAGAGGCTAGGGCATTTAAAATGGCTACCATAGGGGCCGTAAAGGAACTGAGCTGTTGCCCGTAACACCAGTTATGCCAGATCCTCCAAGTGTAGAGGTAAGACTTCCTGGGGCCCATGAATGCCAAAGAAGATCTTTGAGCAGCCACCAACAGTCCTGACATGTCCCACGAGCACCCGGAAACTGTCCAAGAAACCAAGCACAGATCAGTGGATGAATATTCACCTGACTGTTCATCAGGAGATCTGGAGATGTCTGCAAGAGGGGGTCCCTGCATGACACCTCCAGTAACAGAGGAAACCATGGCTGAGTCCGCCAAAGAGGTGCGATCAGGAGAACTGTGGTGCCCTGCAACCGCACCAGATGGAGGGTCTGAAGGATCATTGAGAATGGTGGAAAGGCATAAGCCCCTTGAGGCGGCCATACCTGCAGAAAAGCATCTACTTCCAATGCAACTGAAGAACATCTGTTTGGCGATTTGTCTTTGATGCAAAGAGGTCTATCTGGAAGGGACCCCGAAGTTGATTAAAGTGTCGAAACATCCAGGGGTCTAGGCACCAGTCGCTGGCATCCCTCCAATGATGTGAAAATCAGTCTTCCACAAGACTGTTCTTTCCCAGAAGGTACTCTGCCAAGTGATGATCCAAACAAGCTTGGAGCGAGTGCCACCTAGGCTTTGGTGAAGCTGCGTATGGCGAACGTGCCGGCAACGAGCTAGAGTTAATAGCAGTTGATATGGAGACTACTTTCCTCTGGAGTCCAAAGACCCCCGGTGGCCGTTAATTGCATGAAAGCGCCCCAACCAAGTAGACTAGCATCGGAGTTCTAACTAAACTTCGTCCGTGATGAAAACCATCTGATCGTAGGAGCCTGAGCAACAAAGGTGATGAGTCCTGAGTCGCTGCAGAGCCCGGTAATGTAAGGGTCCTGGAAAGATCACCTGGATAGAGGCCGACAGCAAACTGAGCAATATTCAGCAGGGAGGTAAGCAAACATTGGAGAAGGCGATGGATTGCCTTTTTGATGGTTTAAATCTTGGATTGAGGGAGTTTGAGAACAGACCGTATGGAGTCCACAGTAGATCCCATAAACTGGACCGATTGAGTCAGAACCATATCTGATTTGGGCTTGTTGATCACAAATCCTAGGTCTTGTAGTAAATGGATGGTGAGACAAGTGTCCCTGCAAAGTGTAGGACGATCGTGGGTGATCAAAGGATATCGTCTAGATGGATTATGGAGTGAATTTCTCGAGCCTGTAAGAACTCCATGACAGGCTTCAGGAGTTTTGTGAAGCATCAGGGGGCTGAAGTGCATACGAAAGGAAGGCAGGTGAATTGCCACAGGTTGCCCTGCCAGCGGAATTGAAGAAATTTTCTGACGCCTGGGTGGATGGGAAGCATGAGGTAAGCATCCTTGAGATCCAAGAGGGCAAACCAATCTTGTTGCCCGAGGAGATTGTGTAAGAGATGGATACCCTCCATCTTCAAGTGTCGGTAGGAAACGTGCAAGTTCATAGCCCTGAAATTGATAACTAGACTGTATTCCCCAGACCTCTTTTTCACAAGAAAAATATTGCTGAGAAAAAAATAAAAATAAAGATGGTCTAGAACCCATTCCATAGCTCTCTTTTTCCAAAGGTAAGAAAGCTCTGCATCCAAGAGCGATAGGGCCTCTGAAGATATATGCAGGGTTTGGAGAAGAGTGCACCGGCGTGGAAGAGAATTTGGTACTGAAACCTGTGACGGTTTGTAGGACCCAGGGATCCCGGGTGAGCATAAACCATTGGGGAAGGAAATGGGACAATCTGCCGGCAATGGGAAAATGAGGCAGAACTGGTAAAAGTCTTACCTAACTGAAATCTTGCCCTGGAAGAGGAAGCTCCTCTGAACCTGTAAGTCCCATGGAAGGAGGGCATGCGATAGGACGCTGAACGACCCTAAAACCTGTAGGTGGATGATATCTCAAGAAATCGGAGCCTGGAGCCTGTGAATGCAGCTCTGCTGGTGGCGCGGACCCTCTGCCGGTTAGCTCTGTGGGGGGAAAAACGGTCTCCTCTGAAAGACTCTTCGCATGAAAGCCTGTGCTTTTTTTAGGGAGGTAAAAATGTGTTGGGTCAGGTTTTTCAAAAATCTGTCCCCAAAGAGCAGGCCATTAGCTCAGGGGCCTAGTTCCTTAGTGGCCAATTCCTTCAATTTATTGTCCATTTTGAAGAGTGCTGCTTTGCGCCGTTCGGTAGATAACACTGAGTTTACGTTGCCAAGTAGACAGAGGGCACGCTGGGCCCATTCCCTGGTCAGCTGGGTATCCAAGGGAGCTACATCGGTAAGGGTGTCATCCGCCATCCAGAAAATTTGGGTCGGGGAGGGGGCCAGAGACATCCAGTACCTTGTCCTGGGCAGACCACAAGCCCTGTTCCAACCCCTTCTTGGGATCCTTGCCAATACGCGCCATGAATGTGGCAAAGGTTGGGTCGAAATCTGGAGTCTGTGTGACCTTGTCCGGTAATGTAGGTCTGTGTAACCAATATCTCAGATATTTGGCAATGTGACCGGGGGAACCCAATCCAAATGGGGTCCGAGGGTCGAACATGGGGAGGCCTGCAGCATCCAGAATCTCTACAGGAGAGTCAGTGTTACAACCACCTGGGGGGTGATGACTCAGCACAGTCTCCCAGACATAGGAATGATTTGCAAGATCGGTAGGGAACGTAGCGCCAGAAGAACCAGGTTTGGGGTTCTCAGCATCATATTCGTCTAGGACCTCAAAGATCTCCAAAGTATCAGAGGGACCTCCAGGCACATCAGGTATTGATGAGCCAGCAGGGAGGAAACTATCTCTAGCCTTTTGAGGGGTGTCTTGCCCTTCGAGGAGGTCCAGGCTGCTGTGTCGAGCCAGGGCCTCTATGAGAACTTTCCGATCCGGAGTCATCATGATCGGATGAGGAGCGTCCCCCATGGGAGTTAGTTGAGAGAGACAAAATTGTGGTAGGCTATTATTGAGGGTCACCCGAGAGCACTGAAGGGGGTCACCCAACAGGCTAGGACATGAGGCTACAACGGCCCGTCCTGTGTGACGAGGGGGTCACCCAATGCGTCACTTAAATAATTTTAGCCAGGTGTGTGTGTGTGTGTATGTATATATAACGGAGGTCACCCATTAGCACTGAGGGGGGTCACCCGACAGGCATGGACTTACATGGCCTAAGGCAGCCTATAACAACAAGGGGGGTCACCCCAGGTGTCACAATAGGGCCAGTGGACACTTTGAGGGGGTCACCCTCATTTCTGTGGTAAACGTTAATTTAGGTTGCAGGTAATTGAAAGGAAAAAATAATCCTCATGAAAAAAAAAGCCAGCTATGCTGCAGTGAAATAGGAAGGGGTCACCCTCTTTAGAGTAAAAGCACCAAGTGCTTCAGTAAAACAAATGAGAGGGGCTCACCCTCTGGTGCAGAGCAGGACAGACACAATGTCCAGATATTTATAGGGGGGTCCCTTAAGCAACCATGGCTACAGCACAACTTACAACACTACAGTTACCAACTCGTGGGAAACTTAAGGAGAAGGGGGGAAAGACAAAATCAGAGCCCAGAGGCTCCATAGGTTGAGAGAAAAAAAAATGCAGGGAAGCCTGAGGGCTTAGAGTAAAGGTAGGAAAATCAAAGCACTATGCAAAGACTAGACAGAAAAGCAATAACTTATATTGACTATGCAAAATACATATAATATACAGTAATATGCACAATAAAACTCTGTTTTAGAAAGTGCTCACCTGGAGGTCAAGCAGCAAAGAAAGAGGAAGTTGGAGTGTTGACTGGGGTCTTTTATACTATTTACTGTTTACTTATTGATTGTTTTACTGTCAGTAAGTTTAACTCTTTTGCTGCTGGAGGTTCATCAGTAAAGACGGTTTAGACAAATAAGAAGCCTCCTGTATTGCCATAAAATTAGCAACATTTTATCAAGTGTGCAGTAATGCGGTTATGATCCCATAAAAGTATAATGTTTTTTTAATGAGTGAGGTCATTTATTTAATTATGTACAATAAATCAATACACATTTTTGGTGCAATCAACTGAAACCAAATCATTGTCGAAGAATGTGTGTATAAATAATGAGCACATGTCAAGAAAACCATTTGAGAACTAGAACTGCACAGAGCAGCACCTAAAACCATAAAAAAAAAAAAAAAAAACAGAATAATGACATGTTGGGGATCAAGGCAGGGGGAGTAGACCAGCAGGACATTGGTAGCAGGAGAGGAAGGAAGTCAAGGCCTAAAAACCAGCTGAGTTTCTCAATCAAGGAGAATCAGGCATTGGTACACAAGCTGTGATAAAATTACAATTGGATGATAGGGGCAGCAGCAAAGAGGACAAGCCAGAGGAGGAAGAATGAGCTCTGGTAGCAGATTATGGACGTAGTGAATGCAGTTTGTGGGAATTTCAGGACTGACTCACACACCAGTAGTTTATGTAACACATGTAGCATCAAGGATAGCTAGGACTGTACAAATAGGGAATGTTGCACATGTTAAAATGGCTAACACACATAGAAAAGCTGCAACTGTGTGTATAGAACAGTGGAGAGGGGTTGGAGAAGCAGCACATTGCAGCAATTAACATATACAAATTAATGCTGCAAGTAGCTAAGGGACATGTGAGTTGCAGTGCAAAGTAGAAGTTCAAATCAATGTATGTGTATTAGTATAACTGTACAACTATGTTAACACATTTATTTTGGCGTGTTTAAATGTTTATACACATAAATATTTGCATACATACATATATAGATGCATTTGTGTAAATTTGATAACGTACAGATGATTAATGATAGTATTTATCAATGCATTACTGTTATAATTCAGGTTTTCTGACATAAAGAGACAGGTGAAGATGAAGCTTCTGATTTAATAAGGGTATTTTTACACTTTCTTCTAAAGTTGAAACATAACTCCTAACTTCAGTTGTTAGCAAAATCATGTGATCTATAAGCAGTAAAATTCCATTGTGCCACAATTTATCATTAACATCAGAAATTCTGGCCACTACTTGGATTGCATCTGCAAGTAGATGTCCAGTAGTTTTAAGGAATCTGAATTGTTTAGCAATTTCCTTTCTCTGCATGACAGTGACATTAATTTATATTCATCATGATAATCAGCTAGTTATGTTCTTCTACTTTAAGTCTAGAAAGGTAATGTTTGTAGGCCTGGCTGCTGCTGCATATGGCATTTCAGCAATATTTTTCCAATTACATTTCAGATATTCTCGAGGCCTATTTTCTTTTGCTATAAACACATTCAATAGATATTGTATATGAACTGTTAATTGCAGTGTATTTTACACCCACTGACACATTTTTGATACAGGGAATAAATAGAATTATTTGCTTTAGTAATTCTTGTTTTTTTTTACTATGCACCACATTCCTGGAAGTCCGGAATATATTACAGATTCCTTCTTTAATCAGTGTCTCTGTAGTTATATTACAATGGTTTCTTGTTTTGCATCTATGCATGTAATATGTAGAGTAATATGTAGAGCTAAGTAAAGCTGTGAATCGTAGTTTAGTGCAAGTGTCCCATGATTTCAACTCCAAACAACTTTTGTTTTCCTCCTTTGTTCCATTCACTTGGCAGAGCATCTGCTCTCATTCAGCCTGTAGTAATATTAGCCATTCATTTCTTCAAAGTATTTTTCATTAATTGATGTGTTTCTTCTGCATTCAAATCCTCATTCCACCAAGAGTCATGATAAAGTTCATAACAGCAGACTATTTTTCCTGTCGTTTCTCACCTCGATATCTTGTAGGTAAAAATCTGTGTCTTGTACTGAGAGGTGTTCAGATAATCAATCAGGTACTCTCTGTGTTGTGTTCCATTTTGAGAAATACCTGGTCGTGGACATTGATCAGCCATTATTTCATTCTGAGGCCATCGTCTGACTGTCTGGATATCAACATGATAGCAGTGTCCAAAAGCAGCATATCCCATCTTTTCAGCATAAGAAGGTTGTTTGCTGTAGTCGTCCAGTGGTAAATCATATGGTTAAATCTTTCTCACTTTCATGTGAGTGTCCAAGATATCGTTCACAAGGATTTGTCCTGTCTCACCTCTAATTCCAGCATCTTTAGCCATCACCACAGAGTGCAATATTAGAATCAGAGATAGTCCAATTACTTGTTTCTTATGTGACATTGGTTTTGGGTATGGTCTCTAATATGTTCCTTGCAGAATACCAGAGAATGACCCATTGGCAGTTATCTCACTGTGAACTGTGTCTCTTTTTACGAGATGATTTCTGGAGGTTATCCTCACAATGATGGAACTTGTATTATGAGCTGTCCAATTAATTTCAGGTGCTTTTTTGTTATTTATATAGTCCCAATGCATTTTCAAAAATTACTATTAGGGTAGATGTTATCAAGATAATAAAACAGATTGTAAGAAGGAAACACAAAATCCAATTCTTTACTAGCCATTTGCCACCATTTTGGCAATACTTCTATATAACATTATTTACTGCATCAATAAGTCATTTAAGACTTAAATCTTCTGTGCAGTCCATTCAAAAGGTGTTTTGTTTGCGTTTCATTTCTCTTGAGACAGTTTTGTGCAGAGTAGCGTCAAGCTGCATGGCATAGTTTCGGAGACCAACAAGGCTTCTCAGTTGTTTAAGATAATTTGGTCTTGTTATGTTGGCTACTTTATCTTTGTAGTTTGTTGTTAGTCCTCTACCTTGTTCAGAAAGTTCAAATCCTGAATAGTTTACTGTATGTCTAGCAAGCTGAGACTTTTGTAATGAAATGATAGCCTGCTTCATGTAATCTTGTTAGACTGTCTTGCAATGTCTGAAAATGTTCCCTCTTTCTGTCAGTTATTCTTTATCATCAACATATACCTCTACATTGGGTATGTCTGACAATATGCTATTCTGTGTGTAGCTATATGATGACATATCTTTAGAAAAGAAGAAAGAAAGAAGCGCAGGTGTGAATATGGAAAGTGGAAATAAATAAATAATTCTGATAAAATAATAAAAATACTTATAATGAACAACAGATGAATTCACATGGGTTTTTGACTGGAAATCTCAATAATTTTGGAAGTACCCAAAAAAAATAAAACAGAAAAAGAAAAACAATAGTGCTCTCTGTTTAAAGAAATCTTTCACAACGTTGGTGGATGATAGGAATTGTACTCCCACAGTGAGGAGCAGTATACTGCTCTCTGTATAGATAGAAGAGGGGATCCCCAGAAGTTTGTAAGGAACAATAACACTATGGATCCTCTTGTAAATGTAGTTGTTACTTCTCAGTGCAAATATCCATTGCATACATGTAGAGTGATTTTTTTTAATAAAGAAAAAGAAAAGGCTTACTTAAAAAAGTTGTGAGTACAATTAAAGTAGCTCACAAATGCGCTGTAGTAGAAAGGAGAAAGCCAGCTGGCTACAATGTAGACGAAATCTAAGATGTTTAAAAAAACAAAAAGTGGGCACACAAATCGGTGCTATTGCGAGGAAGAACCATATATCCTCCATATTTATACTTAGTTACTTAGTACCAAACACATATAAATATATAATATAAGCACGCAAATAGATGCTACAGCAAGGAGAAAAAAACATATACTCTCCATATTTACACTTTGTTCATTAATATCATACACATATAATAATAAATATAAATATGTACATTTACCTATTAATACCATACAAATCAACTGTCTTGCAGCAGACATATTTTACATGTATAAAATATACAAAATTAAAGGTACCTTTTAATACCTTACAGACATATTGGGCATTTAATTAAAAATAAGCATAATAAAATCTATTTTGCACTTATATAAAAAAAACTATTTTAATCGATTATACTCTAAAAAATAAATTTTATCCTGAAAAGAAAGGAAGAAAAAGAAGAGAGAAAAACAAAATTAGATCATTTCAGTAATCAATAACATTCACAGTATCTACCCCAATAATATCTAAAAATGTATAGAAGCATAACATTTTTTTTTATTCTATAGGAAATTATATACATCGAATTCTATATGAAGTCCCATAGGGATTAACGTTTTTAGGGTATAGACCCACTTCATTTCTATTTGACCTATTGTCTTAATGAAGTCTTCTCTCCACCAATGCTTTTTCAGCAGAATTATTCGCATGTAGTATAGTTTCCCAGGGTCTGCTTGATGATGTGTGGCAAAAAGTGCACATACGCTGTGCTCCATATATTTGTTACAGATATTGTTCATATGTTCCCCAATCCGTTTGTGGAGTCACAGGGACATGTTAAGGGGTCTCTGATAACCTTTCTCAATTATCTTACCACTAATAGCTGGAATATAAAACTCCCTTGGGAATACAGTAAACATAGGGACACCTTTTTAGATGTAGATATTTACATAGAAGACAACTTAATTAAGACAAAGACACACGTTAAAAGTGTGGATGTCAACGGTTACATTCACTTAGACAGCGGCCATTTCTCTGCATGACTCACTTATAGAGTTGAGCGAACACCTGGATGTTCGGGTTCGAGAAGTTCGAGCGAACTTCGGAAAAAGTCTGGGTCCGTGTCCGAACTTGACACCGGACTTGACCCCGAACACGGACCCCATTGAAGTCGAAGGGGACACGGACTTTTGGGCACTAAAATCCCTCTAAAAAAGTCATGGAAAGGGCTAGAGGGCTGCAAAAGGAATTAAAATGTGGGTAAGAGTAGGACAAATGCCCTGCAAGCAAATGTGGATAGGGAAATAAATTAAAATAACATAAAATACATACAAATTAAAAATACAGCTGAGCCATAAAATAGCACTAGATGGAATCTTTGATTTTAGCTTTGGAAGAACATAAATCTAAATCTAAAGCATGGCTGCCAGGAGGATCAACAGAATTATCCATTTGAGAGAGGGTTGGAGTGCAGGGTATTCTCTTTCAGTTTATACTAAGTGACGCATAGGTTGAGGAGGTGGTGACCGTGGCGGTGTAGGTGGAAGCAGCGCTGAAGGAGGAGGATGAGGAAGAGGAGGTAGCCAACACTTTTTTTTTTGTTTTTTTAAATCGGGGTAGCCCGCAAAATATTAGGACATATAACAACAGAAAACAAAGAATAAGTGCACTTGAGTATAACAATGACTGGGTGAGGCCGGTATAAATGTCTATTCTTCACAAGGTACAGAGAAGTCTTGTGGGATCCATGCCTGGTTCATCTTAATAAACGTGAGCTTGTCCACGTTGGCTGTGGACAGGCAGCTGCGCTTGTCTGTGATAACACCCCCCTCCAAGGCATAAAGGGCAAGCTCAGGCCATGTGCCCAATTTGAAGACCCAGAGGTTGAAGGCGTGTGCACACGTACTGTTCCACCATGTTGCTGAAATGCTGCCTCCATCCATCAGAGTGGCCACCCAGAAATCATCACAAATTAGAATGTAGGCAACTCGGCAGTCATTGCGCATGCACTGCAGCATGTAGTCGCTCATGTGTGCCAAGCTGCCCAGAGGCAAGGACAAGCTGTTCTCTGTGGGAGGTGTATCATCTGTGTCCTCCGTATCCCCCCAGCCACGCTCCAGTGATGCCCACAAGCTGCATTGGGTGCCACCCTGCTGTGAACACGGTTCCTCCTCCTCATCATCATCATCATCCTCAGCCTCCTCCAAAACTGTGCCCTGGCTTGACAGTTGTGTACCTGGCCTATGCTGGTGCAGGAACCCACCCTCCAAGCCACTTGTGAATGACTGGCCTGATAACCATGGAAATGACCCCTCTTCTTCCTCCTCCTCTTCCTCCTGTGCCACATCCTCTTCTATCATCGCCCTAAGTGTTTTTTCAAGGAGACATACAAGTGGGAACGTAAGGCTGAGAAGGCCGTCATTGGCACTGGCCATGTTGGTGGAGTACTCGATCAGTGCAAAATGGCACACAGGTCTCGCATGGAGGCCCTCTCATTGGTGGTGAAGTGGTGCTGTTCCGCAGAGCGACTGACCCGTGTGTGCTGCAGCTGATACTCCACTATCGCCTGCTGCTGCTCGAACAATCTCTCCAGCATGTGCAAGGTGGACACGTCGCATATGAGGCGGTGATGAGGCGGTGAGCGTGAAGGCCTAAGTTACGCTGCAGCGCAGACAGGCGAGCAGCAGCAGGGTGAGAATGCCTAAAGTGCGCACAGACGGCCTGCACTTTCTGTAGCAGCTCTGATATATCTGGGCAGTGTTTCAGGAATTTCTGCACCACCAAATTCAGCACATGTACCATGCAAGGGATGTGCATCAAACCGGCTAGGCCCATAGCTGCTATGAGATTTCGCCCATTATCTCACACCACCAGTCCAGGCTTGAGGCTCAGTGGCAACAACCACTCATTGATCTGTTGTTCCATGCCCGTCCACAGCTCCTGCGCGCTGTGGGTTTTTTCCCCCAAACATATGAGTTTTAAAAGAGCCTGCTGTCGTTTCCCCCTGGCTGTGCTGAAGTTGGTGGTGAAGGTGTTACGCTAACCAGATGAGGAGGTGGTAGAGGAGGTGGTAGAGGATAAGGAAGAAGCTGAGTAGAGGAGGAGGCAACAGGAGGCAAAGAGAAATGCCCTGCAATCCTCTGTGGCGGAAGGACATGCGCCAAACTGCTATCTGCCTCAGGCCCAGCCGACACTACATTTGCCCAGTGTGCAGTAAGGGAGAATATAGCGTCCCTGCCCGTGCTTACTGTTCCACGGATCTGTGGTTATGTGGACCTTGCCACAGATGGCGTTTCCCAGTGCACACCTGATTTTGTCCTCCAATTGCTTGTGCAGGGAAGGGATGGCTCGCCGGGAAAAGTAGTGGCGGGTGGGAACCACGTACTGTGTGACAGCCACTGCCATCAGGTTTTTAAACCACGTACTGTGGGACAGCCACTGCCATCAGGTTTTTAAAACTGTCCGTCTCCAACAGACGGAATGACAGCATTTCAAAGGCCAGGAATTTGGAAATGCTGGCATTCAGGGACAGTGTTCGTGGGTGGGTAGGGCCATACTTCCTCTTTCTCTCCAGTGTTTGGGAGATGGACAGCTGAACGCTTCCATGGGAGATGCTTGGGGACGGTGGTGGACGTTGTGGCGTTGCTGCCACTTCCTCTATTTGCTCGGTGGCAGGTGCCACTGTGACTCCAGAGCTGGAGAAAGAGACCAAGACAACAGCAGAAGAGGAAGCAGGAGGAGCCTGAGACCTTTCTTGGGTTTTGAGAAACTGCAGCTCGTGCTTTGCATGTAGATGCCTGGTCATGCAGGTTGTGCTTAGGTTTAGCACGTTTATGCCTCACTTCAGGTTCTGATTGCACAGCTTGCAACCCACTCGTGTCTTGTCATAAGCACATTGTCTAAAGAACTGACATGCCAGGGAACTCCTCGTACTGAGACCAGTAATATTGTGCCAGTCAGTTACCATTAATATTGTACCAGTCAGAGCCCAGTAATATTGTGCCATTCAGAGCCTAGGAATATTGTTCCAGTCAGATACCAGGAATATTGTGCCAGTCAGATGCCAGGAATATTGTACCATTCAAAGCCCGGTAATATTGTGCCATTCAGAGCCCAGGAAAATTGTGCCATTCAGAGCCCAGGAATATTGTGACATTCACATACCAGGAATATTGTGCCAGTCAGATACCAGTAGCTGGCTTTGGTGTGCTCGGCCCCTGGGTGCGGTGGGCAGTAGCAGGCATACTGTCTAGGGGAGGGCCGCTACGTTTTTGCACCCTGCTCCCTCTTATGCTGCACTGGTGCCTCTTTGCGACCACCGCCTCTTCCTCCAAACTGGACACGTCACTCGCATGACCTTGATTCCATGTGGGGTCTAGGACCTCATCATCCTCCACATTATCTTCCACCCACTCCTCAACCCTACCTTCCTTGCCAGTCTGCACACTGCCGAAAGCCACAGCAGTTAGCACCTGTGTTTCGTCATCATCAGAGACGTTCTGCGGTGGTCCTCGCATGTCCACATCCTGACACATAAGTGGTTGTGCATCAGTGCACTCAATCTCTTCCACTTCTGGGGCAAGGCTAGGTTTGATGACCCCGCCAGCAGAGTCATCAAAAAGCAAAAGAAACTGCTGCATGACTTGTGGCTCAGACTGCTTGGCTGATTTGCAAGGGGGTGAGGTGAAAGACAGATGGCCATAGGCTGCAGGTGTCGACTCTGAGCTTTCAGCAGGGGACCGGGCGGGAGACAATGTGTAGGAACTGGAGGCACTGTCAGCCACCCAATCTACTATTGCCTGTACTTGTTCTGGCCTCACCATTCTAATAGTGGCATTCGGGCCTACCAAATAACGCTGAAGGTTCTGTCGCGTACTAGCACCTGAGGAAAGTGTTTCACTTGTGCGTGTAGCTGGCACAGATCAACCACCTCCCCTACTTGCAACAGGAGCTCCACCAACACCAGCAGCACCACGACCAGGGCCACGCCCCTTATTTGACGCTCTCCTCATTCTTTGCGGTCACCCACCAAAGTAACAGATGGTTTATGTCAAGCGACAATGTAACCGCCATTAGTCAAGAATTTTTCTTTGTATTTTTTTTCGTTTTTTTTCTTTATTGGACTGCAAGAATTGCACTGCAAGACGCAAAAGTACTATTTAGCACCCAAAACAATTAGAATTTTTCAAAGTTCGCTGTAAGCACAGTATTGGACTGTTCTATTTCACTCTCAGATATGGAGTACACCGCAGGATGCAAATGTACTATTTACTACCCAAAACAAATAGAATTTTTCAAAGTGCGCTGTAAGCAAAGTATTTGACAGTTCTATTTGACTCTCAGATATGAAGTGCAGAACGCCAATGTAATATTTAACACCAACAAATTGCAGTATTTAAAATGCCTAGATTTTGCCCACTGAGCTAACAGAACAGGATTAAAGTAATATGCCTGGCACACATGCAGTTGCAAGTGTACTACACTCTCTGTGGCACTGGGCTCAGGGCAGGGTACAAATATGTAGTATAGCACCCACTAAAATAATCACTGTAATTTGAATAATCGCTGTAGTTTGAATAATTGCTGTAGTTTGCAGATTCCACAACAGAAGTTTTTTTAATCTGTCCCTCACAGCTGCAGCATCCTCTCCCTACACTAAGAAGAGCTCATGTGATGTGCGTGGACGTGACTCCAGCTTATATATAGAGGCTGGGTCACATGCTGCACTGGCCAATCACAGCCATGCCATTAGTAGGCATGGCTGTGATGGCTTCTAAGGGCAAACGAGTCAAACTCTTGTTGATTGGCTGCCCTGTAGCCTTTCAACATGCGCCATTAAATCGTCGAACCTCGAACTCCAACACGGACATGCATTGAAATGTCCGGGTTCGGGTTCATGGCACGGACACCGTAATGTCCGGTACGAACCCGAATGGTGTGGTCCGGGTTTGCTCAACACTACTCACTTACATTCCAAAAAAAAATTCGGACTAAAACGTAACTGCACAGAAAATAAGATCTTTTTAGATTATGTGAAGACTTTCGAGATGAACAATATCCCGAAGATCTTATACAGAAGGCTCTAATAGAGGTCAGTGACAACAAAGAGCACTATATACATTAAAATAAGGACACAAAAACAGAAAGGGTAAAATTAATAACAGATTTTAATCAAGACTATAAATATTTAAAAAAAAATTCTTTATAAACATTGGCCTTTATTATTGAAGGACCCAGTATTAAAAGAACTTTTAACTGAAAGACCAAGTATCACCTATAGAGGTGCACCAAACATTAGACCTCTGGTAAGTAACAACTTCCTTAGAGAGAATAAAACAAAGGAAAATCCCGTTGGAGTCACAAATGGCTTCTATAGGTGTAAAACCTGTAAAGTATGTACATCCAGTCATGTCATGATAGGCAACAAGACAGTATGAAATAAGATCACTAATCACGTGTAAATCTAACAATGTCATCTACCTTTTACTACAATATGTGGGAAGAACTACCCGTCCACTGGGGAACATATGAACAATATCTGTAACAAATATGCCACACATCATCAAGCAGACCCTGGGAAACTACACTACATGGGAATAATTCTGCTTAAAGAGCATTGGCGAGTACAAGACTTCATTAAGACAATAGGTCAAATAGAAATGAAGTGGGTCTATACCCTAAAAACTTTAATCCCTATGGGACTTCATATAGAATTAGATCTATATAATTTCCTATAGAATAACTTTTTTCTTTATGCTTCTATACATTTTTCGATATTATTGGGGTAGATACGGTGAATGTTATTGATTACTGAAATGATCTAATTTTGTTTTTCTCTCTTCCTTTTCTTCCTTTCCTTTTTAGGATAACATGTATTTTTTTGAGTATAATCGATTAAAATAGTTTTTTATATATGTGCAATATAGATTTTATTATGCTTATTTTTAATGAAATGCCCAATATGTCTGTAAGGTATTAAAAGGTACTTATAATTTTGTACTTTTTATCAATTTAAAATGTGTCTGCTGTAAGACAGTTGATTTGTATGGTAATAATAGGTAAATGTACATATTTATATTTATTATTACATGTGTATGATATTAATGAACAAAGTATAAATATGGAGAGTATATGGTTTTTTCTCCTTGCTGTAGCATCTATATATTATATATTTAAATGTGTTTGGTACTAAGTAACTAAGTATAAATATGGAGGATATATGGTTCTTCCCCACAGTAGCACCGATTTGTGTTCCCATTTTTCGTTGTTTTAAACATCTTGGATTTCGTCTACATTGTAGCCAGCTGGCTTTCTCCTTTCTACTACAGTGCATTTGTGAGCTACTTTAATTGTACTCACAACATTTTTAAGTAAGCCTTAAGTAAGTAAAAAATCACTTGTATTATACTTCACTATGGCAGTGTCTTTTCCTCCACATGTATGCAATGGATATATGCACTGAGAAGTAACAACTACATTTACAAGAGAATCCATAGTGTTATTGTTCCCTGCACACTTCTGGGGATCCCATCTTCTACCTATACAGAGAGCAGTATACTGCTCCTCACTGTGTGAGTACAATTCATATCATCCACCAAAGTTGTGAAAGATTTGTTTAAACAGAGAGCACTCTCGTTTTTTTCTTCTGTTTTATTTTTTGAGTACTTCCAAAATTATTGAGATCTCCATTCAAAAACCCATGTGAATTAATTTGTTGTTTATTATAAGTATTTTTTTTGTTAATTTCACAGAATGATTTATTTATTTCCACTTAATATATTTACACCTCCTTTTTTTCTTCTTTTTTACTTTTTCTTTATAGGTGGATTAATAGTAGCTCCTAACACTGTTTTTAACACTTATATCTTTTCTATGCCCTGCATGATTTTCCCAATGTTGAAAAATATTTTCATACTGTAAAAGTAATTCTCTCAATTCTTGCTTGTTTTGCAAAGAAGTGGCATTTGTTTACTGTTCCTCGAGATTTTTCGAATCAAGTGGTATGGTAAGTTGCAGAGTCTGTAGAGCTGAATAATTTGAAATGATATCTATAAAATGTGAAGCATTTTTATTTGCGATTAAAAAGGAAGTATCCAATTTAGGATACTCAACCAATTCTTAATGTTAATGATTTCAAATGTTAATGATTTCATGGTATAACGGGTATGTTCCATTTCCTTTGAGAGTTTCAATGGTAACATCAGAAAATTAGTCAGTTTGCAAAAGTATTTGGTTGTACAAGAGATATCTGCTTGTGTGTCTAACAATTCTTTTTATGTCTTAGAAGCATACGTTATCTGTAGATCAAGATTAGTCATCCTGATCAGGCGGCTCCTGTTCTTTGTCTTGTCTTTCCACTTTCTTTACCCTTTTGTACCTTTTTAGTTATAGCTAGTGGTTGTGTGAATGTGTTGCAGAACTTTTATCTTGTTCTGGTCTATAGCTTTCCCCAGCTTTTCCGGGTGTATCTGTATGGACCTTTAACTCATGGTCTTAATTTGTGCCCTATGCCAAATCCTTCACTATATCCAGTAGACTCTGAATATCTTAGGGTTACTCAAGACACAGATAATGTTCAGTACTATCTGTGTCTGAAGTCTGTTCTCTTTCCCTCTGATATGGTCTGAATGGGGGAAGAGGAAAGTCTCTTTTAGTGCCATCAATAGATTGTCTAAATTCCCCTCTTGTATATGTAAGACCTTTTCTAGCTTGTTGCTGTTTGTCTTTTTTGGGAATGGGTGCTCCACTACTACCTTTCTTTTCTTTATGTTTATGTTTTTCTTTAATTGTATGTTCATCTCTGTGAGATATTTTCCTAGGAGTGTGTATGTACTCCATGTAGTGGTTTCTGCCTATAAATCTTAATCCCAAATTATATGCTGCTATAATTCCTGATTTGGAATTAACTACAACAAGTGTATCGGATATTGTGGAAATTGTTACTTTTCAATATGTTTTTTCATACAGTAGCACAGTCGCCCTGGTTAAGTGTCGGGGACATGAACCACTTGACCACCTCCATTAACAGTGCACCTTACCTGACTAGAGTGACTCAGTAAAAGAAACACCGGATTCAGTAAAAGAAACACCAATACATGCACCATTCAAACAGCTCCTCTCCCCCAGTCTGCTGAGGCTTTTATAGAGGCTCCTGCGCAGCCAGCACTAGCCCTTAGGCAAGAAAAAAGCCTGCCAGATTGTTTCCAGAGGATCATTCCATTTTGTATATGTGGTCAGAGCATGTAGCAGGCATAAGGCAGTTTTTTGTGCTACCTACATTTCCCGGGTTGGATCACTCCATATTGCTCATGCACTGACTCTTAGGCATGACCAATTGATGAAGATCAATTCCAGTAGCAGGCGTAAGGCAGTTTTGTGCCCTGCCACTACATTTCTTTTTGGTGTAAATTCATTTACTAACTGTCAATGCACTTTTGGGCACGTTTTGGGCTGTGGGTTCGCTTTCTGGCTCGTTTAATTGCTCCATATTGTGCATGGGGAACTTGGTCTTGTGAGCGGGTCAAAAGCACCCATCATCCTGGAACTGTGCTGGGGGCCTCAAAGTCCTGTCTAGTCCCCTGCACGTTATGGAGCTTTTTAAAAATCCTTATTTTTTGGGTGTAAATTCATTTACTAACTGTCAATACACTTTTTGAGCGCCGCAGGGGTGGTAGTGTGTTTCGGGTCCATGGGGGACTCCTCTGCCATGACCCTAGCCCTCCTTGCGATATGGGGGACTGCTGGGAGTAAGATGAAATCCGGAAACCGGGGTGTTCCACATGGGTGGTAATGCATCCCAGGGGCCCATGGGGGACTCCTCTGACATGGTCCTATCCCTCCCTGCGCACTGGTGGTAATGACCCATGAGTGACTTGGTATGGTGAGCAGGACCTATCTGCTGTCATCCTGGAACTCTGCCTGGGCCTCGCCGGGCTGTACGGTCCCCTGAAGGCTATGGAGCTTTTTTCTCAAGCTGCAGAGACTATGTCCCATGTTCTGTGGAAGTCCTGATGAGGTCGAAACTGCTCCCCGAGGCCCGCAGTCACTTCCAGGAGGTCGGACACTTTTCCCGGGTGGTCCCCGGCAATGACAGGCCTGCAGAAATCCAAGGGGCTCCGGGCGGCACCCATGCGCAGAATGACATGAGATGCAGATTTTGGAACACCCGCGGCAGTCCCGGTGGCCAAAATGGGATTTCTCTGCCATGAGTCCCCATGACCTGGGCAGGTGACCCGGTGGCACCCCCCAATGGCGGAAAGTCCCCCTGAGACAGGTGAAGGTCGCCTCCTCCCTAGACACCAGAGCGGTCCCTGGGTCCCGAACCCAATACAATATATTTAAAGTGCAATATCGTATAGAGAAAAAACAATTTATTAGGATCTAAAGTTAAAAATACCGCAATTGCTACAATACAGAACCAGGGATAAAGTTCGAAAATGCAGCTGCTCGAGTATCCATTTTCAAAATTATTTAAATTTTTTTTTTTTTACAGAAAAATAATTAAGAGGACAAAACCACATTATATGTATACTTGTTACAGAAGCAGCTGCGTCTGGAGGATAGGATTTCAATCCGAATCTAAAAGGGCAGAGAAGCAGGAGAGATTCTTATTAAATGCAAATCATATTCATTGGGTAGTTTTCACACGTATAAACATTTTAAGAATCTGATTTTATCTTATAGGAAGGGTACCAAATTCCACTTTCTATTTAAACCTTTGGGGGAGATACTCTCAAGTTCATATATCCACCAAGCTTCATGTTGTTTCAATTTTTTCTCTCTGTCTCCACCTCGTTGAAGCTTGGGGAGCCACTCGATAATCCGAAATTTTAAATCAGATAATTTATGATTTTTGTCAGTAAAGTGGGCAGGGATCAGTAATTCCGTTTTTCCCGTTCTGATGGTGGACTTATGTTTTGAGAACCTAGCCCTCATTTTTTGTGTAGTTTCACCTACATATACCAAATTGAAAGGACATGACAGCATATATATCACATAGGAGGATTCACAGGTAAGGTGTGTATCAATCGTGTACCAGTGTCCGTGAAATAGGATGTTTAAACCTATTACCTTTAATGATGTGGGCACAAGCCACACAACCCATACACGGGTAATTTCCTTTTCTGTCAGTGTAAAAGAACGTTGGTTTACGTGTGGAGCTGGGGGAAAATTCCGCCCTGATAAGTTTATCCCTAATCGTCTCACCTCTCCTAAATGCCATCATTGGAGGATTTTTAAATTCATTTATTTCAGGGTATGCTTTGTGTAAATTATACCGATACTTTTAAAAAATATTAGCAATATGTTTAGTATGGGTTCCTGTATCTGTCACAAAGACAAGTCTATCCTTCTTCTGTCTCTTACTTTCCAGGATTTTTAACCGATCAGTTTGTAAGATTGTCTGAAGGGTCTTATCTAGCAATGATGTGGGTAACCACGAGTATGAAATTTACCTGCCATCTCTCGTAATCTCCTATTTTGAATGTCTCCATCAGGGACAATACGTTTAACCCTTAGGAGCTGGCTTTTGGGGAGGGATCTCAGAAGACCTTCAGAGTGTGCTGACTCAAACTTCAGGAGATTATTGGTGTCAGTAGGTTTGACATATAAATCTGTGATGATCTTACCTGCCTCTTTTTTAATCATTGTATCCAAGAAGCTGATTACATTATAGCTCCATTCCATTTTAAATGTAATATCCTCCTGAGCCCTATTTAGTTAATCTACAAATTGATGCAGAAGTCCCACTGGGCCATTCCATATCATGAATACATCGTCTATATATCTAAACCATTCCTGAGCATATAGTAAAAACAATTCACTACAGTAGTGAATTCACTACAAACTGGTCTTCAAAATCTGACATGAAGATACTTGCATAGGTAGGGGCTACATTCGAACCCACAGCGGTCCCCCGAATTTGAAGGTAATATTCTCCAGAAAAACGAAAGTAATTTTTACCAAATACTAATTTTAACAGTTCAATGATGTAATCAAGACTTTTGCCCCTGTACCCCATTTTAAGAGCCATCTCATGCATTGCCCTTATACCTTCACTATGTGGGATAGATGTGTATAGACTCGCAACATCCAAGGATACTAAGATAGTTTGGTCATTTATATTTATATTCTGAAATGTATTTAACAAATATGTTGTGTCCATCAGATAGGATTTGATTTTAACCAAGCCACCTCTAAATACCTTATCCAAGAAGATGGACAGTGGTTCAAAATCGAATTAATCCCGGCCACTATCGCTATCGGCCTCCCAGGGGGATTCTTGGAAGATTTATGGATTTTAGGAAAAGGAGGGAAGGAGTCTTGGGCTGGCAGTGTAGCGACTGGACTGATGTCTCCCTTTTCCTCTGTCTGCCTCTGCTTCTCTCTTCTCGATCCCGATATGGCACCCTGCGTCCATGGTGGGAAGGAGACCTTTGCTCGGGCAAAGGTTGCTTCTTCCCCGGCTGCTGGAGCGGTCCCTGGGTCCCCATCCCCAGGAACAACTACTTTAGCTGAGGAGGGAAGGTTCTCCACCCCCCCCCCTCGCTCATTCTTCCATCCCTGAAACTCCTAACACAGAAAGTTATAGAAAAGACAAGCACAGAGTGAACGTTTACTTATGTATTCAATATTAACTTAACTTGTTTATTTATTATTTTGTAGACCCGCCCACGTGCAGCTACGACAGTCCGGCATCTGTCAAGCATGGATTTGATCAGATGGCCGAGTAAGTCTATTGGCAGTCCATTCTACCACACCCGTAACAAGGTGTCTTAACTATATTGCTCTTGCTGGGTTCTCGGCTTGTGCCTGTTCACCGCAAGTCCGACCATTGTCCAAACATTTTCGATCGGGTTCAAATCAGGACTACTGGGGGGCCAATCCATCACCCAAATGCCTTTGCGCTCCAAGTGCTGTCTAACCTTTCCGGCTTGGTAGCAGGAAGCTAAATCCTGCTGGAAAATTCAGTCCTGTGGCTGCCCAAACAACCTCCCAATGGTGGGCATCAGTGATCTGGATAAAATCAACCTGGTATCGACAGTTCCATCTACCATGTGCAAGTCTCCTGTGCCCTTTGCACTCATGTAGCCCCAAATCATCTGTGACACTGGGAACTTTAAGGTTGAGACTACGCAGCTGGGTAGGAGATGTTCACCCCTGCGTTTCCTGACATAGGCTATGCCATCCCTCCCATGAAGGTTGAACTTACTCTCATCTGAGAAGATGACCTTCTCCCACATGTCCATTGTCCAAGCCCTGTGTTCTCTTGCCCACCTTAGACGCTTGGCTCTAATGGTTTCCATCAGCAAGGGTTCCTTTCGTGGGCACCATGCCATGAGCCCTACCTGGCCCAACCTTCTCCTTGCCATTCTGTTGCTGACCCTCACCCCCAAGACTTCTCTCCAATCCTGGTTGGTTTGCGGTGACGTCAGCCAGCAATTGCACATGTTGAGCCATACAGCAGCCTGTCTTGTGCAGTGGTTGTGCGTAGTGTTGAGCAAACCCGAACCGCACTGTTCGGGTTCGTACCGAACATTACGGTGACCGTGCCATGAAAGTCATTCGGTTTATAGACTTTCGGTTTATAGAATAGCCAATAGCATTACATATATTCTATAAAACGAAAGTCTATTAACCGAAAGAAATTCGGTTTATGGACTTTCGGTTTATAGAATACATGTAATGCTATTGGCTATTCTATAAACCGAAAGTCTATAAACTGAACGACATTCGGTTTATAGACTTTCTTTTTATAGAATAGCAATAGCATTAAATGTATTCTATAAAACGAAAGTCTTTAAACCGAATGTCTTTCGGTTTATCGACTTTCGGTTTATCGACTTTCGGTTTATGGAATACATGTAATGCTATTGCTATTCTATAAACCGAAATAGAGTCCCCATTCATAAGAATAGGTCAAATGACCTATTCTTATGAATGGGGACTCTATTTCTGTTTATAGAATAGCATTACAAGTATTACATCTGAGAGTCAAATAGAATCGTCAAATACTGTGCTTACAGTTCTGGCTACCTCCTCCTCCTCCAGCGCCGCTTCCACCTACACCGCCACAGTCACCGCCTCCTCAACCTATGGGTCACTTAGTATAAACTGAAAGAGAATACCATGCACTCCAACCCTCTTTCAAATGGATAATTATGTTGATCCTCCTGGCAGCCATGCTTTAGATTTAGATTTATGTTCTTCCAAAGCTAAAATCAGAGATTCCATCTAGTGCTATTTTATGGCTCAGCTGTATTTGTAATTTGTATGTATTTTATGTTATTTCCCTATCCACATTTGCTTGCAGGGCACTTTTCCTACTCTTACCCACATTTTAATTCATTTTGCAGCCCTCTAGCCCTTTCCATTACTTTTTTAGAGGCATTTTAGTGGTCAAAAGTCTGTGTCCCCATTGACTTCAATGTGGTTCGGGTTCAGGGTCAAGTTCGGGGTCAAGTTCGAGCATGGACCAGGACATTTTTTCGAAGTTCGGTCAAGCTTGCCGAACCCAAACATCCAGGTGTCCGCTCAACTCTAGTTGTGTGCCTTTTCCCCTCTCAACCTTTCCTCTGCTCCATAGAGCCTATCTGAGCATGCCTCTTACTGTGTACCGGTGTGTTTGAATCCTGTCAGCAATCTGCCGGGATGACAGACCTTTTGCGGTGTGGCATGAGCAATAGAGTTTTGACTGCCGGAGTCAGTTGCATCGTAAGGCAGGACACATCCCTGTCTCTGTGTGGCTGTTGGAGTAGGATAAACCCCATCCAAAGCATGAATCTTTTGTTCAGCCATAGCGCTATTTCTTTAACCAAAGTTGGTATTGTGCCAATATTTGCTTTAGTATCAGACATAGGATTACCTTGTGTTCCTGTTCCTGCTGTGCTGTGTAAATCTCTCATGTAAATAATTTCTAGCATTAATCTCACCCTTTTGTGTAGTGTGTTTCCAGGGGCTGGTAACTCATGATCCCATATACAATAATCCTCTAACTGTTCCCCACTGACCTGGAATTAAAGTGTCTAGATGGTGTGTTTGGTATGTTAGGTGGTCTACCAAATATTTGTAGGGATGTCTCTCTTGTCATATTGATCAGTATCTGTGTACCTAAGTCAGGTGCTGTATTAGACTGTTCAGTAAAAGTTACTGATGCAAATCTACATTCTCATCATCAGTTAATTGTATGCTGATTATAGCATATCTGGCTCCTGGACCCCAGGTGCTTTTCTCTATTTCACATAATATTATATCACCTTAGTGAAGATCTCACTGTGTCCCGGCTACAAAGAACTCATTAAATTCCCCAAATCTCAAGAATAATCATGCCATGATAAAGTTGTGTGCCTTCTCTTACATATAAGTGTCAGGCTTATAAATATAAGAAACAACTTAATAATCCATTATAATACAAACAGAATGAATAAAGTTAAATGTATATGCTTGCAATAAGTAAAATAGAATCACATACCCTCCTTGTTGTTCACAGGTTAATCTCTCATTCTCATGTTAATGCAGTTGCATCAACATGGTCTCCTCATTCTGTGTTAACTAACTAATAATTGCTGTTTATATAGTTTTTAGATAACATTACTTCCAGTCAATTATGGGGAGGAAAAATACCATATAACACATTAAAACAGGTAACTATTGTTTACTTTTGGGTAAACCTCAGTCAGTTAATTAATTAACCTTAAGTCTTGATTTCTTGGCAAATAGACAAGGCCATGACAAAATAATGAGGAACATGTCCTGGCTTAGCAGGACAAAAGGGTGTCTATAGTTTAAACATCTTACTTGCGAAGCTGGTGTGAAGCCAGTTTGATAAAAGAAAGAACACAATTTTCCTATGTAAGTAGCAAGGTGGAAGAAAGGGGGAAACGAAACCTGTCCTTTCTTTGGGAAAACGAAACCTGTCATTTCTGCAAGTGCACATAACAGAAGTGGTAGCCTCAAACCTTTGGGAGCTTTTGTACACTGAAAAAAATAGCTGAGAAATACAAACTGCTAGTAGGAAATTGGTCCAGGTTCAAGAAATCAATACACATTTTTTGGTGGAGTCAAATAGTACAAAATCACTGTCGAGGTATGTGTGCATAAATAATGATCACATGTCAAGACCACCATTTGAAAACTATAACTGCACAGAGCTGCATCTAAAACCATTAAAAAACATATAAAAATAATGATATGCCAGGGATAAAGCAAGAGGGAACAGACTAGAAGGAGTTAAAGGAAGTCAAGGCCTAAGAGTTACCAGCAGAGTTTCTCAATCGATGAGAACCAGACATTGGTACACAAGCTGTGCTAAAATTACAACTGTATGATATGGGCAGCAGCAAAGAGGACATGCCAGAGGAGGAAGAATGAGCTCTCCCAGCAGATTGTGGACGTAGTTAACACAGTTTGTGGGAATTTCAGGACTGACTCGCACATGTTGCACATGCTACATTTTGACTCAGGATGTATATATACGTCGTCATGGTACTCAGGGACTATGCTTTTCAGGATGTATATATATGTCCATCTGCGTTAAGGGGTTAAGTCAGTAGTTAATCCCCCCTAGGCTGGAAGAAGAGGTTTCAGGGCATCGTCACTGGAACTTGGATACAGGTAATTTTATATTTACAAGGCACCCTCGGTGAGGCAGGTGGGCAAGTGCAGTGACACAGTCAGCCAATCAGATGCTGCTTTATTCGATGACTGGCGAAGGACGTGATGACGTGATCACATGAGGGCGTGCTGCTCGCAAGGAGGAGATTGCGGCGGTGAGGCAACCTGAGTGAATGGCGGGCGCGAGATACGGGCGGACAAATGGAGAACCTTTACTTACCTGAGGGATACTGGATACCGGAGCATACTGGGCTTCACCGCTGAGAGAGCAGGGCAAGTGAAGTTATAAAAAGGTGGACTCGGGAATTCAGCTATATAGCCAGAGCTGGGGGACCTTCCTGGAAAAAAAAAAAAAATCATCAAAGTGAAAGCGGCTTCATCACGTCCAACTACAGTACGGCAGATGGAGCTGAGATAAGTAACCCCTGTGTATATATAAAGACATTATATCTTCCCCGTGTACAAAAAGACTCTATATCCTATCCTGACCCTGTTAAATGAATGGAGGATCTGCTGTATGTGACTCTGTAAAACTATAAGATCTGCAGTCTCATTTATTTAGGCAACTGAATTGAGCTTATTCGAAATTGATGCAAATAGCTCATGTATGAAACGCTCTGAGTGCGTGTATAATCTGTATGAAGCAAATATTATTGAGTGGGTAACACAAATATTTATGTATATGACTCTGTGAAGCTATAGGATCTGCAGACTCGGTTATCTATACAACTGAGTTGAGCAGATCTGAAATTGACTCAAACAGCCTATGCAGGAAGCACTCTGAATGGTGTGTGTCAAGCTTTATATGAAGCTCTCTGAACAGCGTGTGTTAAACCCTATATGAAGCAAACACTACTGAGTGAGTAATATCAATATATATAGAACCTCTATGAAACAGAGTGACCAGCGTGCTGCCTGCCACTTAAAGCTGCTAAGTAAAGCAATTATTGCAGAATAGGTGCAAAAATAACACCATTCACCTAAGTACAAGTACTGATAGCCCCTACTGGTCTATTGGCGATCAGTTCACCTGCTCACATTACATTAAGAATGGGCACAACACAGCACTAAATGAGACAAATAAAACTGCCTGATAGAGATGCTAGACACCTCAATAGTCAGCTATATCTATAAATGCAAATTCACTGAGTTCTTGAGCTAATGAGCTTTGATGTATCTACCTCTCTGGGAAATGACTGACTGATGAATGAAGCTGGCTGCGACCCAGATGGGCTTGAAAGCCACCTTATATATATATAACTCGAACCCCGGTCATATCCTTGGAGTCATCTTGTATATATAACCCGAATCTCTGTGGAAAATAATTGACTGTAGAAGGACCCGTTATTGATAAATATAACTGACTTCGGTGAAAAGACCTGATTTCGAAAAACAAATGATTGTACTTATGTTTTAATAGTACAACAACAATTAGGGATGAAGCAAATGAAATCCTCTGATGGCTCTTCCTCACCTTGGGAATTAAACTCTGCATCTAAACTTTGGTGACTGGCTATCTTTAACCTACCTTTACTCGTCTGTTCAAATATAAATGTCACCCTGCTCAAGGAAGGAGAGGGGAAAGAGATGGCGACACGAAGAAATATGGATACTAAAAAAAATCAAGATAGCAGTAAGGAAGCAAAGGACTCAAAAACAAATAAAACACTGACAAACTTTTTCTCCACTCCAGAGACAGAACAAAAAGAAAGAAACAAGAGGGACTCCCTCCCCCCAGCTACACCTGAAGCAAGAGAGGTTAAGAAACAAAACACTGCTCTAATATCAAAGGTGATGGAGGACAGGGTGGAGAGAGGAGACCAGTCCTTGGAGACCTGTAGTAATACCAGCCCAGAGGAAACTCGAGAAATGCATCTACCAATAACAGATATGCAGACAATGCTTATGAAACTGCTTGAAGATCATAGGGACAAGATCAGAGAAGATCTACAGAAAAATATAAATTAAATGACAACTGAAATACGAAATATAAATACCAAGCTTCAGGAAAATATTAAAAAAGTCAAAAACGTAAAATTTTAAGTAGAAAGACAACAGGATATAAATAGAGAAATGCAAAAAAAAATCGAATATCTACAAAATAAAATGGCAGATGTCGAGAACAGATCCAGAAGAAAAAATCTGAGGATTCGAGGAATTCCTGAGGAGATCACACAGGAAAATCTGAGCTCATATGTTCATGAGTTTTTTCAAGAACTAACAGGTGATTTGAATCCAAAAGAAAAGGATCCACAGAACATATGGTCCACGAACAGACAAGGATGAGCAACCACCCAGGGACGTGATGGTGCGCCTTCATAACTATGTGGAAAGCTAAAAACAATAAGGAGTCCTTTTCACAGAGATTCAAAGAGTTAAGGATAATGCAGGACATATCACTGTATACCTGACAACAAAGACTAAAATTAAAAAGTGTCACGGACATACTTCACAGGGAGAAGATAAGATTTGCATGGGGATTTCCTGTGAAGATACTATTGACATACAAGGATCAAAGATATACTATAGAAACACGGGACCAGGCATTGGTCTTATTTAAAAAATGGGACATTCATATGTGATTGATATACAGTCTCGGATTGCTGGGGGCTCACGTCCGATGGGAGGAGGCCGGGCTGGGGCTTATGGCAGGGAGATGTATTGATAAAGGCTGTCTCTGTGGAGGAGCTGTTTTCGTTGTTTTATGTTGCACTGGGAGGACTTGAGAGTCGCTTCGCACCCGCCCCCCCGCCGGTCCCCCTCTGTTGTTGGGGTGGACGGGGGGCGGTGGTGGAGCGACTCATGCTTTGAGCGCCGTTCCCCCTCCCTTCCGCCACCTCTGCGCCCGTACCCTGCGGGGGGGCGCTGGGTTAGTGGTAATGGTGGGGGACGTCGTGACAACTGCGGTGATTAGGGAAGAGGTGTCCTCTTTGTACTTGGTGGTTGCTTGATGGTACTTCCGCCCTTCCCCCATCCCCGCACCCCCAGTTGGTGGGGGGGTGCCGGGCGGGGGGTAATGACGGGGATGCATCGGGATGAAGCCGTTACCCTTATGGAAGAGATGACCCCATGGGGGTGAAGTTGTCCACCCAGATGCTGCTTTATTCTCCAAATAAAATCTCCTCTTTCAGAGAAGGTGGATTTTTTTTGGGTGGTCCCCTTCCCTGGGCCTGGAAGATGAGGATCGAGGGCTTTGTGGATTTTTACTGGAACCTGGATACAGGTAATCATTTTTTTTTATAGGTCGACCTTTTTATTTACAGAGCACCCAATGGGTGATTATTTTTTTTACAGATGCATTGTCCCCATCTCCCTGGGCAAGGTAGAGGGTGTAGGTAGGGAACAATTTTAATGTATTAATTAATTAGATGAGATCTGGGGACATCAACCTGCAATTTTGGCAGTTATTGTCCCCAGTTATGTTAGGGGGCAAGGTACCAGCTCTGGTGTATTGTTTAGGGGCCCCATCAGGGCAAAATCTTTTTTTTTCCATAATAGCCAAATTGACCCCGGAATGAAGAAGGTAAAAAAAGCTACATTTATCCCAAAACTAATCTCTATCATCCCATAAAAGTCTGTGGGGATGATAGAGACAATTTTTGGTTCAGTGTGTTTCGGTCTGATTTTGGTTTTCGAAAAAGCATTCAATATTTAACTGTCTTGGATGTCTAATTGCATCTCTATTCAGGGAAAATTGTGTAATTCGAAATCGGTCTTCCGATATATCCCTTATGTGCCCTGAATCATTCCATACTTCAGACCAATTTCTTCGGCCCAGTAGTTCTGCATATATTTTGTAGAGCCCTGGATGTTTGTTTTACTATACATCTATATCACTAATGTGTTCTACACTATTATTTTTTGTTGTCATTTATGGCTTTAAATTATGCCAGTAAATTCCTGTGTTATTACATTACTATTTCATGATCCCCTCAGTTTAGGGGTTCATTTTAATCATATTTTATTATACACATTCTTCATTAAACGTGCTGTAGTACATGGATCATCTCTTATTGAATATGCACACACTTATTCGATAAATTAACAATATTTTATTTTAGGAGACTTTTCTTATTAATCTTATATTTATTCACACCTGTTTGTGATCTTAATTAGTATTGGCTGTTTAGTTTTTTTTGTGGCTATTCAGAGCCACTGTAGTCTGCCTAAAATCCATGTCTACTGAGATTTACAGCTCGCTACAAATCAAAACTGAACAGCAGCACTGTTTTGTCACAGGCCCAGCAGATTTTCACTATGGAATTTTGCAGTGGCGTACTAAGCGGGGAACAGGGGGTGTGGTCCACCCCGGGTGCCACTCATTGGAGGGGTGACACTGGCTAGGATGCCCAGGTCTATTAGACCCTGTGCACCCTAGCCAATGACACCCCTCCAATGAGCTCTGATGGAAATGGAGGTGTGCATTGGCGGACCGCATCTCCCCCCTTCTCTGTAAGAAGCAACACTGCGCAGCACACAAACCCCTCCCTCCCTCTCTCCTCGACCCTGCGCCTTAATTTTATGACGTGAGTATGGATGTCTAAGTGTCAGTCTGTGTGTTTGTGTGACTCTGTGTGTGTGTAAGTGTGTGTTTTAGGGTTGCCATCTTTCCATCAAAAAAATTCCGGCCTTGATATTGTCTCCATAAACTTGACATAGGCATGATGCCAATTATTTACTGGCTTGCCGATAAAATACCAGCCAGGTGCCAACCCCAGTGTGTATGCATGTGTGAGTGTGAGTATGCATGTGTAAGTGTATGTATGCATGTGTAAGTGTGCATGTGTGAGTATGCATGTGTGAGTATGAGTATGCATGTCTAAGTCTGTAATTGAGAATACAATAAAAAATAGGGAGTTGGAAGGAATAACCTTTTGTCTTTTAAAATCTTTTATTGAAAATAAATAAATATAGACAATGTATAAAAACAGCTTAATAATCCATAATAAAAGCAGAGTAAATAACCCTCCTGGTTGTTTACGTGTTATATTCTCATTCTTGCGTTAATGCTGTCGCATCAACATAGTCTCCTCATTCTATGTCAACAAACTAATAATTAGTGTGTATATAGATTTTAGATAACCTTACTTCAGGTCATTTATGGGCAGGAAAAATACCATATGATACATTAAAATAGGTAACTACGGTTTACTTTGGGATAAATCCCGGTCAATCAAGAAAATATTAAATAACCTTAAGCCTTGATTTCTTGGCAAACAGACAAGGCCATGACAAAATAATGAGGCACATGTCCTAGTCTAGCATGACAAAATGGCCTCTATACAGTGCTGTATTTACCGCAAGGCATCCTAGGATGCCTAGGGCAGCAAATTTTGGGGAGCGGCAGCGCCCCCCAGCACTGAAATAAAATAAAATAAATAAAAAATAAAAATCCAGCCCTTTAAAAAAAAAAAAGACCGCGCTTGCAGGCAGAGACGTAGGTGAGAGGGGATCGGATGAGGGAGCCTAACACCTCCGTGCTGCCTGTTCGGCTCCCCGTGCAGTCTGACACGGAAGTGCCAACAGTCACGTGACGGGCGCGCGTATGACGTCAGCGCGCCCGTCACGTGACTGTTGGCACTTCCTGTCGGCACAACCGCCGGGGAGCCAAAGAGAAAGCATGGAGGACTCTATGCTGCCTGCCGCTAGCCAGCAGGGAAAGGTAAGCGCTGGGTAGATGGGGGGGATTTGGCCATTAGCAGGGGCATATTAAAAGGCAAATCACACTGGCATATTGGGCACATTAGCTGGGCACATTAAATGGCAAATAACACTGGCATATTATTGGGAAAATTAGCAGGGGCACATTAAATGGCAAATAACACTGGCATATTATTGGGCAAATTGGCAGGGGCATATTAAATGACAAATAACACTGGCATATTATTGGGCAAATTGGCTGCGGGATATAAAATGGCAAATAACACTGGCATATTATTGGGCAAATTAGCAGGGGCATATTAAATGGCAAATAACACTGGCATATTGTTGGGCAAATTGTAAGGGGCATATTAAATGGCAAATAACACTGGCATATTATTGGGCAAATTGGCTGCGGGATATAACATGGCAAATAACACTGGCATATTATTGGGCAAATTAGCAGGGGCATATTAAAAGGTAAATAACACTGGCATATTATTGGGCAAATTGGCTGGGGCTTATTAATGACAAATAACACTAACATATTATTGGGCAATTTGGCAGGGGCATATTAAATGGCAAATAATACTGGCTTAATATTGGGCAAATTGGCTGGGGCATGTTACCAGTAAATGGCAGAATAACACTGGCATATTATTGGGCAAATTGGCTGGGGAATATTAATGGCAAATTATACTGGCATAATATTGGGCAAATTGGCAGGGGCTGATTAAATGGCAAATACTGGAATATTATTGGGGAAATTAGCTGTGACTTATTAATGGCAAATAATACTGGCATATTATTGGGCAAATTGGCTGGGGAATATTATGGGCAAATAATATTGGCAATGTGTATGTAATGGGGTGATAGAGGCATGTAAATGGGGTGATGGGGCATGTCCTTGGTGTGCAACGTGGGTTATGGGTCATGTCGTGGGTGTGCATCGTGGGTAGGGGGGGTGCCCAAAATTTGTCTGCCTAGGGCAGCACAAAACCAAGATACACCACTGCGTCTATAGACTAAACATTTTACTTGCGAAGCGGGAATTGAAGCCAGTTTGATAACAGTAAAGAACACAGTTGAAACTACAAAATTTTCCCCTGTAAGTAACATTAAGAAAGAACGGGGGAAATGAAACCTGTCATTTCTGCAAGTGCCCATCTCCTTTAACACCTTTGAGACAATGGACGTGTCAGGCACGTGCCTGTGAATCAAGCGGTTTTCACGATCAATTAGTATAAAACTGGTTAAATAGTTAGATTAGCCTATAGGGTTAAAATTAAATAATTTTTAGAATTTGGGATAGGGTTAAAATTAAATTAAAATTAAAATATATTAAGGGATAGCATAAGGGTTAGAGTTTTGGTTAAATTTAGTGTTAGGTTAAATTTTGGGTTCGGGTTGGGGTCAATATAGGAAAAAAAACAAAAAACACAATTTTTTTGTTTTTGCCCCATAACTCGCAAAAAAAATACATGCATATTTCTGTACTCAGGACAGCATTTAGAAACTCTTTATGACAGTTTTTAATGATTTTTAATGATTGTATTTGTGTAAATTATATTTTAGGTCAAAGTTAGAAAAGTTTTTTTTTTTTAAATTTTTCATCATATTTTATGGAGTTTTTTGTAGTAAATTATAAGATATGATGAACATAATGGTATCTAATGAAAGCCCAAAAACAACATATAATTTGTGTGGGTACAGTATGTGAGAAAGAAGAAAATTGCAGCTAAAAACAAACACCCCAGAAATGTCAAAACGGCCATTGTCACCAAGGGAAAGTCAAGGTGAAAATGTCTTGTCACTAAGGGGTTAACTGTGGATCTCTTTACACAATTAAAACAATTAATTTTTATTTTTTAGTACAAACTTTGCATTTTATAAATAAGGTAATTTTAATAGCATGTTATAGCTTGTTATAATACATGTTATATTGATATTGCGATCGAAGAGCAATTTTGGGAAAGCTTCTTCTTCCTGATATCGGAATATTGTAAACACCTGTACTTCTCGCTGGCAGACATGCATCGACATCAGGTGCTGTTGTGCTAGAGATGTTAACAGGTAAAATCTGCAGAAAATCTTTAGATTTGTTATACTCTTTATAATAATTTTAGATGGAACAGTAACATAGATATTCTTTCCAGCAAATGAGTTAGATATTTAAGGATTATTTGAATCGGCATGTAACATGTAAAGTTAGATTTTCCTGGTACAATGTTAAATATTAAAATTGCTATTCTTTTGCATTATATCCAGAGATTTCTCTGGTACAAATATAGAATTGAAAACGCGTAAATATGATATTATTCATTCTTCTTTGTTCTACTCGCGAAAAGACAAATTATCCTCCAGGTTAATATCAGTAAAAAAATAATAACTATTTTTATTATTATTACCTTAAAATACCGAAAACTGTCCCAATAACAATTTACCATTATTTGTTAAAGTTTTAGTTACCTTTAGAAATATATTGCCCACTGTAGGTAATATCGTATAAAGGGACTTACCTATTTCTGACAGGCAATGTGGGAAATCATATTTGTGAGTTTGAATATTCAGCAAGGTGAATCTTATTTGTTAAAGTAAGTGGCTGGTTGGTTGAGCTTAAGGTGAATTTAAATTTTTGCAAGTGAACCAAGAAAGCACACTGTATGGTACTCTAACAGAAATTGGAGTAATATATATATTTTAACTGTGCCTGTCAACTTGTATCTTTGTATGGGTGGTCTTAACCTATTCCCATAACAATAGCTATCAGAATCGGTTGTAACTATGACTGGTTGAAATGGGGGTATGTTACAGTCAGAATATGAACAAATAATTATATATGATCCATTGCTTAGTGGTTCATAATACAAATAATCACTTTCTACTGGTTCAATATCAATTAAACAATCAGTAGATTTGGCAGGGTTATTAGCACTTTTTATTAGTACCTTTTTCTAGGTATTGAGAAACAGACAAATAAAATATTTGATCACATGTGTTTGCGATATATTGATTTGGACGTTGAATTGTTATTTTTGACACCTTTTCACCTGTTTGCAATAGGTGACCAAGGTTATCAATTTACAATTTTGTTGCATATATTTTCACCTGGAAGGGTAAATTCATATAGCATTTCTACCTCCCATTGACTGACATTAGCTTTGGAAGACAAAAAATGTTTTGTCTCTTTTATATCATAAATAAAAGAGTGTGATATGTGGAGCAAAGCTTCTTTTTGTCTTTCAGTTAAATCTAACTGTTGAAGTACATTATTTATATTAATCAGACTTGTGTCAATCATACCACTCTGTAAGCTAAAACAAATAGAGAGTAGTTTCTAATTTAACCCCTTAACGACAGATGACGTGCCAGGCACGTCACGGCAAATCGAGGACTTGCCGACAGGTGACGTGCCTGGCACGTCATGCACTAAACTGAGTAAAGAAAGCGACCAGCGGTCGCTTTCTTTACTCTAACGGTGTTGCTACAATGCCTCTAGGTAGAGGCATTGTGCAACACCCCCCAAATGTGCAGGGGCGCGCTACGATCACTCCACACATGTGCTTAGAAAGCGAACGATCGTTCGCTTTCTAAGCATCTCCGGTGTTGTTAAAGTGCCTCGCCAGCGAGGCACTTAACAACACCGTTCTGCTCCCCAGAGCCGATGGTGGTCGCTCTCCTGAGCGACCCCATCGGCTCAGTAGAAGGGAACGCTGCCTGTACAGGCAGCGCTTCCCTTCTAATGGCAAGAGCATCGGAAGTGAAAGTATTTCACTTCCGATGCTCTAGGGGGAGCCAATCGATGCCTGCACAACAGATCTATGTGATCTGTGTGCAGGCATGTATGGTAAGTGCTCTGATGAGCACTTATCATACTGTCAAAGGCAATATTAGCAAATATTGCCTTTGACAAGTATTGATCTGCCTCCCTCACCTTACTAGTTTTAGTAAGGGAGAGAGACAGATCAGATAAAGTAAAAAAATAAAATAATAAAACAAATATTTAATAAAATTTTAAACACCAAGGGCTTTTATAAAAGCCATTTAACCCCTTCCCTGCCATTGATCGCTGTGTACGCAGTGATCATACACAGCAGCACATTTTTTGCTGTCTGTGCATTTTTTAGGGGTTAATTTTTTTTACTGTAATTCATTACAGTATAAAAAAAAGCTCTTTTAAGAGAGATTAACCCCTTTCTTGCTGTAGATCACTGCCTAAGCAGAGATCTGACGCAAATGCAGCAATCTTGCTGCAGAAGCATTTTTAATGCAGCTACGACAGTCCGGCATCTGTCAGGCATGGATTTGATCAGATGGCCGAGTAAGTCTATTGGCAGTCCATTCTACCACACCCGTAACAAGGTGTCTTAACTATATTGCTCTTGCTGGGTTCTCGGCTTGTGCCTGTTCACCGCAAGTCCGACCATTGTCCAAACATTTTCGATCGGGTTCAAATCAGGACTACTGGGGGGCCAATCCATCACACAAATGCCTTTGCGCTCCAAGTGCTGTCTAACCTTTCCGGCTTGGTAGCAGGAAGCTAAATCCTGCTGGAAAATTCAGTCCTGTGGCTGCCCAAACAACCTCCCAATGGTGGGCATCAGTGATCTGGATAAAATCAACCTGGTATCGACAGTTCCATCTACCATGTGCAAGTCTCCTGTGCCCTTTGCACTCATGTAGCCCCAAATCATCTGTGACACTGGGAACTTTAAGGTTGAGACTACGCAGCTGGGTAGGAGATGTTCACCCCTGCGTTTCCTGACATAGGCTATGCCATCCCTCCCATGAAGGTTGAACTTACTCTCATCTGAGAAGATGACCTTCTCCCACATGTCCATTGTCCAAGCCCTGTGTTCTCTTGCCCACCTTAGACGCTTGGCTCTAATGGTTTCCATCAGCAAGGGTTCCTTTCGTGGGCACCATGCCATGAGCCCTACCTGGCCCAACCTTCTCCTTGCCATTCTGTTGCTGACCCTCACCCCCAAGACTTCTCTCCAATCCTGGTTGGTTTGCGGTGACGTCAGCCAGCAATTGCACATGTTGAGCCATACAGCAGCCTGTCTTGTGCAGTGGTTGTGCGTAGTGTTGAGCAAACCCGAACCGCACTGTTCGGGTTCGTACCGAACATTACGGTGACCGTGCCATGAAAGTCATTCGGTTTATAGACTTTCGGTTTATAGAATAGCCAATAGCATTACATATATTCTATAAAACGAAAGTCTATTAACCGAAAGAAATTCGGTTTATGGACTTTCGGTTTATAGAATACATGTAATGCTATTGGCTATTCTATAAACCGAAAGTCTATAAACTGAACGACATTCGGTTTATAGACTTTCTTTTTATAGAATAGCAATAGCATTAAATGTATTCTATAAAACGAAAGTCTTTAAACCGAATGTCTTTCGGTTTATCGACTTTCGGTTTATCGACTTTCGGTTTATGGAATACATGTAATGCTATTGCTATTCTATAAACCGAAATAGAGTCCCCATTCATAAGAATAGGTCAAATGACCTATTCTTATGAATGGGGACTCTATTTCTGTTTATAGAATAGCATTACAAGTATTACATCTGAGAGTCAAATAGAATCGTCAAATACTGTGCTTACAGTTCTGGCTACCTCCTCCTCCTCCAGCGCCGCTTCCACCTACACCGCCACAGTCACCGCCTCCTCAACCTATGGGTCACTTAGTATAAACTGAAAGAGAATACCATGCACTCCAACCCTCTTTCAAATGGATAATTATGTTGATCCTCCTGGCAGCCATGCTTTAGATTTAGATTTATGTTCTTCCAAAGCTAAAATCAGAGATTCCATCTAGTGCTATTTTATGGCTCAGCTGTATTTGTAATTTGTATGTATTTTATGTTATTTCCCTATCCACATTTGCTTGCAGGGCACTTTTCCTACTCTTACCCACATTTTAATTCATTTTGCAGCCCTCTAGCCCTTTCCATTACTTTTTTAGAGGCATTTTAGTGGTCAAAAGTCTGTGTCCCCATTGACTTCAATGGGGTTCGGGTTCAGGGTCAAGTTCGGGGTCAAGTTCGAGCATGGACCAGGACATTTTTTCGAAGTTCGGTCAAGCTTGCCGAACCCAAACATCCAGGTGTCCGCTCAACTCTAGTTGTGTGCCTTTTCCCCTCTCAACCTTTCCTCTGCTCCATAGAGCCTATCTGAGCATGCCTCTTACTGTGTACCGGTGTGTTTGAATCCTGTCAGCAATCTGCCGGGATGACAGACCTTTTGCGGTGTGGCATGAGCAATAGAGTTTTGACTGCCGGAGTCAGTTGCATCGTAAGGCAGGACACATCCCTGTCTCTGTGTGGCTGTTGGAGTAGGATAAACCCCATCCAAAGCATGAATCTTTTGTTCAGCCATAGCGCTATTTCTTTAACCAAAGTTGGTATTGTGCCAATATTTGCTTTAGTATCAGACATAGGATTACCTTGTGTTCCTGTTCCTGCTGTGCTGTGTAAATCTCTCATGTAAATAATTTCTAGCATTAATCTCACCCTTTTGTGTAGTGTGTTTCCAGGGGCTGGTAACTCATGATCCCATATACAATAATCCTCTAACTGTTCCCCACTGACCTGGAATTAAAGTGTCTAGATGGTGTGTTTGGTATGTTAGGTGGTCTACCAAATATTTGTAGGGATGTCTCTCTTGTCATATTGATCAGTATCTGTGTACCTAAGTCAGGTGCTGTATTAGACTGTTCAGTAAAAGTTACTGATGCAAATCTACATTCTCATCATCAGTTAATTGTATGCTGATTATAGCATATCTGGCTCCTGGACCCCAGGTGCTTTTCTCTATTTCACATAATATTATATCACCTTAGTGAAGATCTCACTGTGTCCCGGCTACAAAGAACTCATTAAATTCCCCAAATCTCAAGAATAATCATGCCATGATAAAGTTGTGTGCCTTCTCTTACATATAAGTGTCAGGCTTATAAATATAAGAAACAACTTAATAATCCATTATAATACAAACAGAATGAATAAAGTTAAATGTATATGCTTGCAATAAGTAAAATAGAATCACATACCCTCCTTGTTGTTCACAGGTTAATCTCTCATTCTCATGTTAATGCAGTTGCATCAACATGGTCTCCTCATTCTGTGTTAACTAACTAATAATTGCTGTTTATATAGTTTTTAGATAACATTACTTCCAGTCAATTATGGGGAGGAAAAATACCATATAACACATTAAAACAGGTAACTATTGTTTACTTTTGGGTAAACCTCAGTCAGTTAATTAATTAACCTTAAGTCTTGATTTCTTGGCAAATAGACAAGGCCATGACAAAATAATGAGGAACATGTCCTGGCTTAGCAGGACAAAATGGTGTCTATAGTTTAAACATCTTACTTGCGAAGCTGGTGTGAAGCCAGTTTGATAAAAGAAAGAACACAATTTTCCTATGTAAGTAGCAAGGTGGAAGAAAGGGGGAAACGAAACCTGTCCTTTCTTTGGGAAAACGAAACCTGTCATTTCTGCAAGTGCACATAACAGAAGTGGTAGCCTCAAACCTTTGGGAGCTTTTGTACACTGAAAAAAATAGCTGAGAAATACAAACTGCTAGTAGGAAATTGGTCCAGGTTCAAGAAATCAATACACATTTTTTGGTGGAGTCAAATAGTACAAAATCACTGTCGAGGTATGTGTGCATAAATAATGATCACATGTCAAGACCACCATTTGAAAACTATAACTGCACAGAGCTGCATCTAAAACCATTAAAAAACATATAAAAATAATGATATGCCAGGGATAAAGCAAGAGGGAACAGACTAGAAGGAGTTAAAGGAAGTCAAGGCCTAAGAGTTACCAGCAGAGTTTCTCAATCGATGAGAACCAGACATTGGTACACAAGCTGTGCTAAAATTACAACTGTATGATATGGGCAGCAGCAAAGAGGACATGCCAGAGGAGGAAGAATGAGCTCTCCCAGCAGATTGTGGACGTAGTTAACACAGTTTGTGGGAATTTCAGGACTGACTCGCACATGTTGCACATGCTACATTTTGACTCAGGATGTATATATACGTCGTCATGGTACTCAGGGACTATGCTTTTCAGGATGTATATATATGTCCATCTGCGTTAAGGGGTTAAGTCAGTAGTTAATCCCCCCTAGGCTGGAAGAAGAGGTTTCAGGGCATCGTCACTGGAACTTGGATACAGGTAATTTTATATTTACAAGGCACCCTCGGTGAGGCAGGTGGGCAAGTGCAGTGACACAGTCAGCCAATCAGATGCTGCTTTATTCGATGACTGGCGAAGGACGTGATGACGTGATCACATGAGGGCGTGCTGCTCGCAAGGAGGAGATTGCGGCGGTGAGGCAACCTGAGTGAATGGCGGGCGCGAGATACGGGCGGACAAATGGAGAACCTTTACTTACCTGAGGGATACTGGATACCGGAGCATACTGGGCTTCACCGCTGAGAGAGCAGGGCAAGTGAAGTTATAAAAAGGTGGACTCGGGAATTCAGCTATATAGCCAGAGCTGGGGGACCTTCCTGGAAAAAAAAAAAAAATCATCAAAGTGAAAGCGGCTTCATCACGTCCAACTACAGTACGGCAGATGGAGCTGAGATAAGTAACCCCTGTGTATATATAAAGACATTATATCTTCCCCGTGTACAAAAAGACTCTATATCCTATCCTGACCCTGTTAAATGAATGGAGGATCTGCTGTATGTGACTCTGTAAAACTATAAGATCTGCAGTCTCATTTATTTAGGCAACTGAATTGAGCTTATTCGAAATTGATGCAAATAGCTCATGTATGAAACGCTCTGAGTGCGTGTATAATCTGTATGAAGCAAATATTATTGAGTGGGTAACACAAATATTTATGTATATGACTCTGTGAAGCTATAGGATCTGCAGACTCGGTTATCTATACAACTGAGTTGAGCAGATCTGAAATTGACTCAAACAGCCTATGCAGGAAGCACTCTGAATGGTGTGTGTCAAGCTTTATATGAAGCTCTCTGAACAGCGTGTGTTAAACCCTATATGAAGCAAACACTACTGAGTGAGTAATATCAATATATATAGAACCTCTATGAAACAGAGTGACCAGCGTGCTGCCTGCCACTTAAAGCTGCTAAGTAAAGCAATTATTGCAGAATAGGTGCAAAAATAACACCATTCACCTAAGTACAAGTACTGATAGCCCCTACTGGTCTATTGGCGATCAGTTCACCTGCTCACATTACATTAAGAATGGGCACAACACAGCACTAAATGAGACAAATAAAACTGCCTGATAGAGATGCTAGACACCTCAATAGTCAGCTATATCTATAAATGCAAATTCACTGAGTTCTTGAGCTAATGAGCTTTGATGTATCTACCTCTCTGGGAAATGACTGACTGATGAATGAAGCTGGCTGCGACCCAGATGGGCTTGAAAGCCACCTTATATATATATAACTCGAACCCCGGTCATATCCTTGGAGTCATCTTGTATATATAACCCGAATCTCTGTGGAAAATAATTGACTGTAGAAGGACCCGTTATTGATAAATATAACTGACTTCGGTGAAAAGACCTGATTTCGAAAAACAAATGATTGTACTTATGTTTTAATAGTACAACAACAATTAGGGATGAAGCAAATGAAATCCTCTGATGGCTCTTCCTCACCTTGGGAATTAAACTCTGCATCTAAACTTTGGTGACTGGCTATCTTTAACCTACCTTTACTCGTCTGTTCAAATATAAATGTCACCCTGCTCAAGGAAGGAGAGGGGAAAGAGATGGCGACACGAAGAAATATGGATACTAAAAAAAATCAAGATAGCAGTAAGGAAGCAAAGGACTCAAAAACAAATAAAACACTGACAAACTTTTTCTCCACTCCAGAGACAGAACAAAAAGAAAGAAACAAGAGGGACTCCCTCCCCCCAGCTACACCTGAAGCAAGAGAGGTTAAGAAACAAAACACTGCTCTAATATCAAAGGTGATGGAGGACAGGGTGGAGAGAGGAGACCAGTCCTTGGAGACCTGTAGTAATACCAGCCCAGAGGAAACTCGAGAAATGCATCTACCAATAACAGATATGCAGACAATGCTTATGAAACTGCTTGAAGATCATAGGGACAAGATCAGAGAAGATCTACAGAAAAATATAAATTAAATGACAACTGAAATACGAAATATAAATACCAAGCTTCAGGAAAATATTAAAAAAGTCAAAAACGTAAAATTTTAAGTAGAAAGACAACAGGATATAAATAGAGAAATGCAAAAAAAAAATCGAATATCTACAAAATAAAATGGCAGATGTCGAGAACAGATCCAGAAGAAAAAATCTGAGGATTCGAGGAATTCCTGAGGAGATCACACAGGAAAATTTGAGCTCATATGTTCATGAGTTTTTTCAAGAACTAACAGGTGATTTGAATCCAAAAGAAAAGGATCCACAGAACATATGGTCCACGAACAGACAAGGATGAGCAACCACCCAGGGACGTGATGGTGCGCCTTCATAACTATGTGGAAAGCTAAAAACAATAAGGAGTCCTTTTCACAGAGATTCAAAGAGTTAAGGATAATGCAGGACATATCACTGTATACCAGACAACAAAGACTAAAATTAAAAAGTGTCACGGACATACTTCACAGGGAGAAGATAAGATTTGCATGGGGATTTCCTGTGAAGATACTATTGACATACAAGGATCAAAGATATACTATAGAAACACGGGACCAGGCATTGGTCTTATTTAAAAAATGGGACATTCATATGTGATTGATATACAGTCTCGGATTGCTGGGGGCTCACGTCCGATGGGAGGAGGCCGGGCTGGGGCTTATGGCAGGGAGATGTATTGATAAAGGCTGTCTCTGTGGAGGAGCTGTTTTCGTTGTTTTATGTTGCACTGGGAGGACTTGAGAGTCGCTTCGCACCCGCCCCCCCGCCGGTCCCCCTCTGTTGTTGGGGTGGACGGGGGGCGGTGGTGGAGCGACTCATGCTTTGAGCGCCGTTCCTCCTCCCTTCCGCCACCTCTGCGCCCGTACCCTGCGGGGGGGCGCTGGGTTAGTGGTAATGGTGGGGGACGTCGTGACAACTGCGGTGATTAGGGAAGAGGTGTCCTCTTTGTACTTGGTGGTTGCTTGATGGTACTTCCGCCCTTCCCCCATCCCCGCACCCCCAGTTGGTGGGGGGGTGCCGGGCGGGGGGTAATGACGGGGATGCATCGGGATGAAGCCGTTACCCTTATGGAAGAGATGACCCCATGGGGGTGAAGTTGTCCACCCAGATGCTGCTTTATTCTCCAAATAAAATCTCCTCTTTCAGAGAAGGTGGATTTTTTTTGGGTGGTCCCCTTCCCTGGGCCTGGAAGATGAGGATCGAGGGCTTTGTGGATTTTTACTGGAACCTGGATACAGGTAATCATTTTTTTTTATAGGTCGACCTTTTTATTTACAGAGCACCCAATGGGTGATTATTTTTTTTACAGATGCATTGTCCCCATCTCCCTGGGCAAGGTAGAGGGTGTAGGTAGGGAACAATTTTAATGTATTAATTAATTAGATGAGATCTGGGGACATCAACCTGCAATTTTGGCAGTTATTGTCCCCAGTTATGTTAGGGGGCAAGGCTACCAGCTCTGGTGTATTGTTTAGGGGCCCCATCAGGGCAAAATCTTTTTTTTTCCATAATAGCCAAATTGACCCCGGAATGAAGAAGGTAAAAAAAGCTACATTTATCCCAAAACTAATCTCTATCATCCCATAAAAGTCTGTGGGGATGATAGAGACAATTTTTGGTTCAGTGTGTTTCGGTCTGATTTTGGTTTTCGAAAAAGCATTCAATATTTAACTGTCTTGGATGTCTAATTGCATCTCTATTCAGGGAAAATTGTGTAATTCGAAATCGGTCTTCCGATATATCCCTTATGTGCCCTGAATCATTCCATACTTCAGACCAATTTCTTCGGCCCAGTAGTTCTGCATATATTTTGTAGAGCCCTGGATGTTTGTTTTACTATACATCTATATCACTAATGTGTTCTACACTATTATTTTTTGTTGTCATTTATGGCTTTAAATTATGCCAGTAAATTCCTGTGTTATTACATTACTATTTCATGATCCCCTCAGTTTAGGGGTTCATTTTAATCATATTTTATTATACACATTCTTCATTAAACGTGCTGTAGTACATGGATCATCTCTTATTGAATATGCACACACTTATTCGATAAATTAACAATATTTTATTTTAGGAGACTTTTCTTATTAATCTTATATTTATTCACACCTGTTTGTGATCTTAATTAGTATTGGCTGTTTAGTTTTTTTTGTGGCTATTCAGAGCCACTGTAGTCTGCCTAAAATCCATGTCTACTGAGATTTACAGCTCGCTACAAATCAAAACTGAACAGCAGCACTGTTTTGTCACAGGCCCAGCAGATTTTCACTATGGAATTTTGCAGTGGCGTACTAAGCGGGGAACAGGGGGTGTGGTCCACCCCGGGTGCCACTCATTGGAGGGGTGACACTGGCTAGGATGCCCAGGTCTATTAGACCCTGTGCACCCTAGCCAATGACACCCCTCCAATGAGCTCTGATGGAAATGGAGGTGTGCATTGGCGGACCGCATCTCCCCCTTCTCTGTAAGAAGCAACACTGCGCAGCACACAAACCCCTCCCTCCCTCTCTCCTCGACCCTGCGCCTTAATTTTATGACGTGAGTATGGATGTCTAAGTGTCAGTCTGTGTGTTTGTGTGACTCTGTGTGTGTGTAAGTGTGTGTTTTAGGGTTGCCATCTTTCCATCAAAAAAATTCCGGCCTTGATATTGTCTCCATAAACTTGACATAGGCATGATGCCAATTATTTACTGGCTTGCCGATAAAATACCAGCCAGGTGCCAACCCCAGTGTGTATGCATGTGTGAGTGTGAGTATGCATGTGTAAGTGTATGTATGCATGTGTAAGTGTGCATGTGTGAGTATGCATGTGTGAGTATGAGTATGCATGTCTAAGTCTGTAATTGAGAATACAATAAAAAATAGGGAGTTGGAAGGAATAACCTTTTGTCTTTTAAAATCTTTTATTGAAAATAAATAAATATAGACAATGTATAAAAACAGCTTAATAATCCATAATAAAAGCAGAGTAAATAACCCTCCTGGTTGTTTACGTGTTATATTCTCATTCTTGCGTTAATGCTGTCGCATCAACATAGTCTCCTCATTCTATGTCAACAAACTAATAATTAGTGTGTATATAGATTTTAGATAACCTTACTTCAGGTCATTTATGGGCAGGAAAAATACCATATGATACATTAAAATAGGTAACTACGGTTTACTTTGGGATAAATCTCGGTCAATCAAGAAAATATTAAATAACCTTAAGCCTTGATTTCTTGGCAAACAGACAAGGCCATGACAAAATAATGAGGCACATGTCCTAGTCTAGCATGACAAAATGGCCTCTATACAGTGCTGTATTTACCGCAAGGCATCCTAGGATGCCTAGGGCAGCAAATTTTGGGGAGCTGCAGCGCCCCCCAGCACTGAAATAAAATAAAATAAATAAAAAATAAAAATCCAGCCCTTTAAAAAAAAAAAAGACCGCGCTTGCAGGCAGAGACGTAGGTGAGAGGGGATCGGATGAGGGAGCCTAACACCTCCGTGCTGCCTGTTCGGCTCCCCGTGCAGTCTGACACGGAAGTGCCAACAGTCACGTGACGGGCGCGCGTATGACGTCAGCGCGCCCGTCACGTGACTGTTGGCACTTCCTGTCGGCACAACCGCCGGGGAGCCAAAGAGAAAGCATGGAGGACTCTATGCTGCCTGCCGCTAGCCAGCAGGGAAAGGTAAGCGCTGGGTAGATGGGGGGGATTTGGCCATTAGCAGGGGCATATTAAAAGGCAAATCACACTGGCATATTGGGCACATTAGCTGGGCACATTAAATGGCAAATAACACTGGCATATTATTGGGAAAATTAGCAGGGGCACATTAAATGGCAAATAACACTGGCATATTATTGGGCAAATTGGCAGGGGCATATTAAATGACAAATAACACTGGCATATTATTGGGCAAATTGGCTGCGGGATATAAAATGGCAAATAACACTGGCATATTATTGGGCAAATTAGCAGGGGCATATTAAATGGCAAATAACACTGGCATATTGTTGGGCAAATTGTAAGGGGCATATTAAATGGCAAATAACACTGGCATATTATTGGGCAAATTGGCTGCGGGATATAACATGGCAAATAACACTGGCATATTATTGGGCAAATTAGCAGGGGCATATTAAAAGGTAAATAACACTGGCATATTATTGGGCAAATTGGCTGGGGCTTATTAATGACAAATAACACTAACATATTATTGGGCAATTTGGCAGGGGCATATTAAATGGCAAATAATACTGGCTTAATATTGGGCAAATTGGCTGGGGCATGTTACCAGTAAATGGCAGAATAACACTGGCATATTATTGGGCAAATTGGCTGGGGAATATTAATGGCAAATTATACTGGCATAATATTGGGCAAATTGGCAGGGGCTGATTAAATGGCAAATACTGGAATATTATTGGGGAAATTAGCTGTGACTTATTAATGGCAAATAATACTGGCATATTATTGGGCAAATTGGCTGGGGAATATTATGGGCAAATAATATTGGCAATGTGTATGTAATGGGGTGATAGAGGCATGTAAATGGGGTGATGGGGCATGTCCTTGGTGTGCAACGTGGGTTATGGGTCATGTCGTGGGTGTGCATCGTGGGTAGGGGGGGTGCCCAAAATTTGTCTGCCTAGGGCAGCACAAAACCAAGATACACCACTGCGTCTATAGACTAAACATTTTACTTGCGAAGCGGGAATTGAAGCCAGTTTGATAACAGTAAAGAACACAGTTGAAACTACAAAATGTTCCCCTGTAAGTAACATTAAGAAAGAACGGGGGAAATGAAACCTGTCATTTCTGCAAGTGCCCATCTCCTTTAACACCTTTGAGACAATGGACGTGTCAGGCACGTGCCTGTGAATCAAGCGGTTTTCACGATCAATTAGTATAAAACTGGTTAAATAGTTAGATTAGCCTATAGGGTTAAAATTAAATAATTTTTAGAATTTGGGATAGGGTTAAAATTAAATTAAAATGAAAATATATTAAGGGATAGCATAAGGGTTAGAGTTTTGGTTAAATTTAGTGTTAGGTTAAATTTTGGGTTCGGGTTGGGGTCAATATAGGAAAAAAAACAAAAAACACAATTTTTTTGTTTTTGCCCCATAACTCGCAAAAAAAATACATGCATATTTCTGTACTCAGGACAGCATTTAGAAACTCTTTATGACAGTTTTTAATGATTTTTAATGATTGTATTTGTGTAAATTATATTTTAGGTCAAAGTTAGAAAAGTTGTTTTTTTTTAAATTTTTCATCATATTTTATGGAGTTTTTTGTAGTAAATTATAAGATATGATGAACATAATGGTATCTAATGAAAGCCCAAAAACAACATACAATTTGTGTGGGTACAGTATGTGAGAAAGAAGAAAATTGCAGCTAAAAACAAACACCCCAGAAATGTCAAAACGGCCATTGTCACCAAGGGAAAGTCAAGGTGAAAATGTCTTGTCACTAAGGGGTTAACTGTGGATCTCTTTACACAATTAAAACAATTAATTTTTATTTTTTAGTACAAACTTTGCATTTTATAAATAAGGTAATTTTAATAGCATGTTATAGCTTGTTATAATACATGTTATATTGATATTGCGATCGAAGAGCAATTTTGGGAAAGCTTCTTCTTCCTGATATCGGAATATTGTAAACACCTGTACTTCTCGCTGGCAGACATGCATCGACATCAGGTGCTGTTGTGCTAGAGATGTTAACAGGTAAAATCTGCAGAAAATCTTTAGATTTGTTATACTCTTTATAATAATTTTAGATGGAACAGTAACATAGATATTCTTTCCAGCAAATGAGTTAGATATTTAAGGATTATTTGAATCGGCATGTAACATGTAAAGTTAGATTTTCCTGGTACAATGTTAAATATTAAAATTGCTATTCTTTTGCATTATATCCAGAGATTTCTCTGGTACAAATATAGAATTGAAAACGCGTAAATATGATATTATTCATTCTTCTTTGTTCTACTCGCGAAAAGACAAATTATCCTCCAGGTTAATATCAGTAAAAAAATAATAACTATTTTTATTATTATTACCTTAAAATACCGAAAACTGTCCCAATAACAATTTACCATTATTTGTTAAAGTTTTAGTTACCTTTAGAAATATATTGCCCACTGTAGGTAATATCGTATAAAGGGACTTACCTATTTCTGACAGGCAATGTGGGAAATCATATTTGTGAGTTTGAATATTCAGCAAGGTGAATCTTATTTGTTAAAGTAAGTGGCTGGTTGGTTGAGCTTAAGGTGAATTTAAATTTTTGCAAGTGAACCAAGAAAGCACACTGTATGGTACTCTAACAGAAATTGGAGTAATATATATATTTTAACTGTGCCTGTCAACTTGTATCTTTGTATGGGTGGTCTTAACCTATTCCCATAACAATAGCTATCAGAATCGGTTGTAACTATGACTGGTTGAAATGGGGGTATGTTACAGTCAGAATATGAACAAATAATTATATATGATCCATTGCTTAGTGGTTCATAATACAAATAATCACTTTCTACTGGTTCAATATCAATTAAACAATCAGTAGATTTGGCAGGGTTATTAGCACTTTTTATTAGTACCTTTTTCTAGGTATTGAGAAACAGACAAATAAAATATTTGATCACATGTGTTTGCGATATATTGATTTGGACGTTGAATTGTTATTTTTGACACCTTTTCACCTGTTTGCAATAGGTGACCAAGGTTATCAATTTACAATTTTGTTGCATATATTTTCACCTGGAAGGGTAAATTCATATAGCATTTCTACCTCCCATTGACTGACATTAGCTTTGGAAGACAAAAAATGTTTTGTCTCTTTTATATCATAAATAAAAGAGTGTGATATGTGGAGCAAAGCTTCTTTTTGTCTTTCAGTTAAATCTAACTGTTGAAGTACATTATTTATATTAATCAGACTTGTGTCAATCATACCACTCTGTAAGCTAAAACAAATAGAGAGTAGTTTCTAATTTAACCCCTTAACGACAGATGACGTGCCAGGCACGTCACGGCAAATCGAGGACTTGCCGACAGGTGACGTGCCTGGCACGTCATGCACTAAACTGAGTAAAGAAAGCGACCAGCGGTCGCTTTCTTTACTCTAACGGTGTTGCTACAATGCCTCTAGGTAGAGGCATTGTGCAACACCCCCCAAATGTGCAGGGGCGCGCTACGATCACTCCACGGAGTGATCGTAGCAGCCATTTAAAAATGGCTGCGCCCGCTGCACACATGTGCTTAGAAAGCGAACGATCGTTCGCTTTCTAAGCATCTCCGGTGTTGTTAAAGTGCCTCGCCAGCGAGGCACTTAACAACACCGTTCTGCTCCCCAGAGCCGATGGTGGTCGCTCTCCTGAGCGACCCCATCGGCTCAGTAGAAGGGAACGCTGCCTGTACAGGCAGCGCTTCCCTTCTAATGGCAAGAGCATCGGAAGTGAAAGTATTTCACTTCCGATGCTCTAGGGGGAGCCAATCGATGCCTGCACAACAGATCTATGTGATCTGTGTGCAGGCATGTATGGTAAGTGCTCTGATGAGCACTTATCATACTGTCAAAGGCAATATTAGCAAATATTGCCTTTGACAAGTATTGATCTGCCTCCCTCACCTTACTAGTTTTAGTAAGGGAGAGAGACAGATCAGATAAAGTAAAAAAATAAAATAATAAAACAAATATTTAATAAAATTTTAAACACCAAGGGCTTTTATAAAAGCCATTTAACCCCTTCCCTGCCATTGATCGCTGTGTACGCAGTGATCATACACAGCAGCACATTTTTTGCTGTCTGTGCATTTTTTAGGGGTTAATTTTTTTTACTGTAATTCATTACAGTATAAAAAAAAGCTCTTTTAAGAGAGATTAACCCCTTTCTTGCTGTAGATCACTGCCTAAGCAGAGATCTGACGCAAATGCAGCAATCTTGCTGCAGAAGCATTTTTAATGCAGCTACGACAGTCCGGCATCTGTCAGGCATGGATTTGATCAGATGGCCGAGTAAGTCTATTGGCAGTCCATTCTACCACACCCGTAACAAGGTGTCTTAACTATATTGCTCTTGCTGGGTTCTCGGCTTGTGCCTGTTCACCGCAAGTCCGACCATTGTCCAAACATTTTCGATCGGGTTCAAATCAGGACTACTGGGGGGCCAATCCATCACACAAATGCCTTTGCGCTCCAAGTGCTGTCTAACCTTTCCGGCTTGGTAGCAGGAAGCTAAATCCTGCTGGAAAATTCAGTCCTGTGGCTGCCCAAACAACCTCCCAATGGTGGGCATCAGTGATCTGGATAAAATCAACCTGGTATCGACAGTTCCATCTACCATGTGCAAGTCTCCTGTGCCCTTTGCACTCATGTAGCCCCAAATCATCTGTGACACTGGGAACTTTAAGGTTGAGACTACGCAGCTGGGTAGGAGATGTTCACCCCTGCGTTTCCTGACATAGGCTATGCCATCCCTCCCATGAAGGTTGAACTTACTCTCATCTGAGAAGATGACCTTCTCCCACATGTCCATTGTCCAAGCCCTGTGTTCTCTTGCCCACCTTAGACGCTTGGCTCTAATGGTTTCCATCAGCAAGGGTTCCTTTCGTGGGCACCATGCCATGAGCCCTACCTGGCCCAACCTTCTCCTTGCCATTCTGTTGCTGACCCTCACCCCCAAGACTTCTCTCCAATCCTGGTTGGTTTGCGGTGACGTCAGCCAGCAATTGCACATGTTGAGCCATACAGCAGCCTGTCTTGTGCAGTGGTTGTGCATAGTGTTGAGCAAACCCGAACCGCACTGTTCGGGTTCGTACCAAACATTACGGTGACCATGCCATGAAAGTCATTCGGTTTATAGACTTTCGGTTTATAGAATAGCCAATAGCATTACATATATTCTATAAAACGAAAGTCTATTAACCGAAAGAAATTCGGTTTATGGACTTTCGGTTTATAGAATACATGTAATGCTATTGGCTATTCTATAAACCGAAAGTCTATAAACTGAACGACATTCGGTTTATAGACTTTCTTTTTATAGAATAGCAATAGCATTAAATGTATTCTATAAAACGAAAGTCTTTAAACCGAATGTCTTTCGGTTTATCGACTTTCGGTTTATCGACTTTCGGTTTATGGAATACATGTAATGCTATTGCTATTCTATAAACCGAAATAGAGTCCCCATTCATAAGAATAGGTCAAATGACCTATTCTTATGAATGGGGACTCTATTTCTGTTTATAGAATAGCATTACAAGTATTACATCTGAGAGTCAAATAGAATCGTCAAATACTGTGCTTACAGTTCTGGCTACCTCCTCCTCCTCCAGCGCCGCTTCCACCTACACCGCCACAGTCACCGCCTCCTCAACCTATGGGTCACTTAGTATAAACTGAAAGAGAATACCATGCACTCCAACCCTCTTTCAAATGGATAATTATGTTGATCCTCCTGGCAGCCATGCTTTAGATTTAGATTTATGTTCTTCCAAAGCTAAAATCAGAGATTCCATCTAGTGCTATTTTATGGCTCAGCTGTATTTGTAATTTGTATGTATTTTATGTTATTTCCCTATCCACATTTGCTTGCAGGGCACTTTTCCTACTCTTACCCACATTTTAATTCATTTTGCAGCCCTCTAGCCCTTTCCATTACTTTTTTAGAGGCATTTTAGTGGTCAAAAGTCTGTGTCCCCATTGACTTCAATGGGGTTCGGGTTCAGGGTCAAGTTCGGGGTCAAGTTCGAGCATGGACCAGGACATTTTTTCGAAGTTCGGTCAAGCTTGCCGAACCCAAACATCCAGGTGTCCGCTCAACTCTAGTTGTGTGCCTTTTCCCCTCTCAACCTTTCCTCTGCTCCATAGAGCCTATCTGAGCATGCCTCTTACTGTGTACCGGTGTGTTTGAATCCTGTCAGCAATCTGCCGGGATGACAGACCTTTGCGGTGTGGCATGAGCAATAGAGTTTTGACTGCCGGAGTCAGTTGCATCGTAAGGCAGGACACATCCCTGTCTCTGTGTGGCTGTTGGAGTAGGATAAACCCCATCCAAAGCATGAATCTTTTGTTCAGCCATAGCGCTATTTCTTTAACCAAAGTTGGTATTGTGCCAATATTTGCTTTAGTATCAGACATAGGATTACCTTGTGTTCCTGTTCCTGCTGTGCTGTGTAAATCTCTCATGTAAATAATTTCTAGCATTAATCTCACCCTTTTGTGTAGTGTGTTTCCAGGGGCTGGTAACTCATGATCCCATATACAATAATCCTCTAACTGTTCCCCACTGACCTGGAATTAAAGTGTCTAGATGGTGTGTTTGGTATGTTAGGTGGTCTACCAAATATTTGTAGGGATGTCTCTCTTGTCATATTGATCAGTATCTGTGTACCTAAGTCAGGTGCTGTATTAGACTGTTCAGTAAAAGTTACTGATGCAAATCTACATTCTCATCATCAGTTAATTGTATGCTGATTATAGCATATCTGGCTCCTGGACCCCAGGTGCTTTTCTCTATTTCACATAATATTATATCACCTTAGTGAAGATCTCACTGTGTCCCGGCTACAAAGAACTCATTAAATTCCCCAAATCTCAAGAATAATCATGCCATGATAAAGTTGTGTGCCTTCTCTTACATATAAGTGTCAGGCTTATAAATATAAGAAACAACTTAATAATCCATTATAATACAAACAGAATGAATAAAGTTAAATGTATATGCTTGCAATAAGTAAAATAGAATCACATACCCTCCTTGTTGTTCACAGGTTAATCTCTCATTCTCATGTTAATGCAGTTGCATCAACATGGTCTCCTCATTCTGTGTTAACTAACTAATAATTGCTGTTTATATAGTTTTTAGATAACATTACTTCCAGTCAATTATGGGGAGGAAAAATACCATATAACACATTAAAACAGGTAACTATTGTTTACTTTTGGGTAAACCTCAGTCAGTTAATTAATTAACCTTAAGTCTTGATTTCTTGGCAAATAGACAAGGCCATGACAAAATAATGAGGAACATGTCCTGGCTTAGCAGGACAAAATGGTGTCTATAGTTTAAACATCTTACTTGCGAAGCTGGTGTGAAGCCAGTTTGATAAAAGAAAGAACACAATTTTCCTATGTAAGTAGCAAGGTGGAAGAAAGGGGGAAACGAAACCTGTCCTTTCTTTGGGAAAACGAAACCTGTCATTTCTGCAAGTGCACATAACAGAAGTGGTAGCCTCAAACCTTTGGGAGCTTTTGTACACTGAAAAAAATAGCTGAGAAATACAAACTGCTAGTAGGAAATTGGTCCAGGTTCAAGAAATCAATACACATTTTTTGGCGGAGTCAAATAGTACAAAATCACTGTCGAGGTATGTGTGCATAAATAATGATCACATGTCAAGACCACCATTTGAAAACTATAACTGCACAGAGCTGCATCTAAAACCATTAAAAAACATATAAAAATAATGATATGCCAGGGATAAAGCAAGAGGGAACAGACTAGAAGGAGTTAAAGGAAGTCAAGGCCTAAGAGTTACCAGCAGAGTTTCTCAATCGATGAGAACCAGACATTGGTACACAAGCTGTGCTAAAATTACAACTGTATGATATGGGCAGCAGCAAAGAGGACATGCCAGAGGAGGAAGAATGAGCTCTCCCAGCAGATTGTGGACGTAGTTAACACAGTTTGTGGGAATTTCAGGACTGACTCGCACATGTTGCACATGCTACATTTTGACTCAGGATGTATATATACGTCGTCATGGTACTCAGGGACTATGCTTTTCAGGATGTATATATATGTCCATCTGCGTTAAGGGGTTAAGTCAGTAGTTAATCCCCCCTAGGCTGGAAGAAGAGGTTTCAGGGCATCGTCACTGGAACTTGGATACAGGTAATTTTATATTTACAAGGCACCCTCGGTGAGGCAGGTGGGCAAGTGCAGTGACACAGTCAGCCAATCAGATGCTGCTTTATTCGATGACTGGCGAAGGACGTGATGACGTGATCACATGAGGGCGTGCTGCTCGCAAGGAGGAGATTGCGGCGGTGAGGCAACCTGAGTGAATGGCGGGCGCGAGATACGGGCGGACAAATGGAGAACCTTTACTTACCTGAGGGATACTGGATACCGGAGCATACTGGGCTTCACCGCTGAGAGAGCAGGGCAAGTGAAGTTATAAAAAGGTGGACTCGGGAATTCAGCTATATAGCCAGAGCTGGGGGACCTTCCTGGAAAAAAAAAAAAAATCATCAAAGTGAAAGCGGCTTCATCACGTCCAACTACAGTACGGCAGATGGAGCTGAGATAAGTAACCCCTGTGTATATATAAAGACATTATATCTTCCCCGTGTACAAAAAGACTCTATATCCTATCCTGACCCTGTTAAATGAATGGAGGATCTGCTGTATGTGACTCTGTAAAACTATAAGATCTGCAGTCTCATTTATTTAGGCAACTGAATTGAGCTTATTCGAAATTGATGCAAATAGCTCATGTATGAAACGCTCTGAGTGCGTGTATAATCTGTATGAAGCAAATATTATTGAGTGGGTAACACAAATATTTATGTATATGACTCTGTGAAGCTATAGGATCTGCAGACTCGGTTATCTATACAACTGAGTTGAGCAGATCTGAAATTGACTCAAACAGCCTATGCAGGAAGCACTCTGAATGGTGTGTGTCAAGCTTTATATGAAGCTCTCTGAACAGCGTGTGTTAAACCCTATATGAAGCAAACACTACTGAGTGAGTAATATCAATATATATAGAACCTCTATGAAACAGAGTGACCAGCGTGCTGCCTGCCACTTAAAGCTGCTAAGTAAAGCAATTATTGCAGAATAGGTGCAAAAATAACACCATTCACCTAAGTACAAGTACTGATAGCCCCTACTGGTCTATTGGCGATCAGTTCACCTGCTCACATTACATTAAGAATGGGCACAACACAGCACTAAATGAGACAAATAAAACTGCCTGATAGAGATGCTAGACACCTCAATAGTCAGCTATATCTATAAATGCAAATTCACTGAGTTCTTGAGCTAATGAGCTTTGATGTATCTACCTCTCTGGGAAATGACTGACTGATGAATGAAGCTGGCTGCGACCCAGATGGGCTTGAAAGCCACCTTATATATATATAACTCGAACCCCGGTCATATCCTTGGAGTCATCTTGTATATATAACCCGAATCTCTGTGGAAAATAATTGACTGTAGAAGGACCCGTTATTGATAAATATAACTGACTTCGGTGAAAAGACCTGATTTCGAAAAACAAATGATTGTACTTATGTTTTAATAGTACAACAACAATTAGGGATGAAGCAAATGAAATCCTCTGATGGCTCTTCCTCACCTTGGGAATTAAACTCTGCATCTAAACTTTGGTGACTGGCTATCTTTAACCTACCTTTACTCGTCTGTTCAAATATAAATGTCACCCTGCTCAAGGAAGGAGAGGGGAAAGAGATGGCGACACGAAGAAATATGGATACTAAAAAAAATCAAGATAGCAGTAAGGAAGCAAAGGACTCAAAAACAAATAAAACACTGACAAACTTTTTCTCCACTCCAGAGACAGAACAAAAAGAAAGAAACAAGAGGGACTCCCTCCCCCCAGCTACACCTGAAGCAAGAGAGGTTAAGAAACAAAACACTGCTCTAATATCAAAGGTGATGGAGGACAGGGTGGAGAGAGGAGACCAGTCCTTGGAGACCTGTAGTAATACCAGCCCAGAGGAAACTCGAGAAATGCATCTACCAATAACAGATATGCAGACAATGCTTATGAAACTGCTTGAAGATCATAGGGACAAGATCAGAGAAGATCTACAGAAAAATATAAATTAAATGACAACTGAAATACGAAATATAAATACCAAGCTTCAGGAAAATATTAAAAAAGTCAAAAACGTAAAATTTTAAGTAGAAAGACAACAGGATATAAATAGAGAAATGCAAAAAAAAATCGAATATCTACAAAATAAAATGGCAGATGTCGAGAACAGATCCAGAAGAAAAAATCTGAGGATTCGAGGAATTCCTGAGGAGATCACACAGGAAAATCTGAGCTCATATGTTCATGAGTTTTTTCAAGAACTAACAGGTGATTTGAATCCAAAAGAAAAGGATCCACAGAACATATGGTCCACGAACAGACAAGGATGAGCAACCACCCAGGGACGTGATGGTGCGCCTTCATAACTATGTGGAAAGCTAAAAACAATAAGGAGTCCTTTTCACAGAGATTCAAAGAGTTAAGGATAATGCAGGACATATCACTGTATACCAGACAACAAAGACTAAAATTAAAAAGTGTCACGGACATACTTCACAGGGAGAAGATAAGATTTGCATGGGGATTTCCTGTGAAGATACTATTGACATACAAGGATCAAAGATATACTATAGAAACACGGGACCAGGCATTGGTCTTATTTAAAAAATGGGACATTCATATGTGATTGATATACAGTCTCGGATTGCTGGGGGCTCACGTCCGATGGGAGGAGGCCGGGCTGGGGCTTATGGCAGGGAGATGTATTGATAAAGGCTGTCTCTGTGGAGGAGCTGTTTTCGTTGTTTTATGTTGCACTGGGAGGACTTGAGAGTCGCTTCGCACCCGCCCCCCCGCCGGTCCCCCTCTGTTGTTGGGGTGGACGGGGGGCGGTGGTGGAGCGACTCATGCTTTGAGCGCCGTTCCCCCTCCCTTCCGCCACCTCTGCGCCCGTACCCTGCGGGGGGGCGCTGGGTTAGTGGTAATGGTGGGGGACGTCGTGACAACTGCGGTGATTAGGGAAGAGGTGTCCTCTTTGTACTTGGTGGTTGCTTGATGGTACTTCCGCCCTTCCCCCATCCCCGCACCCCCAGTTGGTGGGGGGGTGCCGGGCGGGGGGTAATGACGGGGATGCATCGGGATGAAGCCGTTACCCTTATGGAAGAGATGACCCCATGGGGGTGAAGTTGTCCACCCAGATGCTGCTTTATTCTCCAAATAAAATCTCCTCTTTCAGAGAAGGTGGATTTTTTTTGGGTGGTCCCCTTCCCTGGGCCTGGAAGATGAGGATCGAGGGCTTTGTGGATTTTTACTGGAACCTGGATACAGGTAATCATTTTTTTTTATAGGTCGACCTTTTTATTTACAGAGCACCCAATGGGTGATTATTTTTTTTACAGATGCATTGTCCCCATCTCCCTGGGCAAGGTAGAGGGTGTAGGTAGGGAACAATTTTAATGTATTAATTAATTAGATGAGATCTGGGGACATCAACCTGCAATTTTGGCAGTTATTGTCCCCAGTTATGTTAGGGGGCAAGGCTACCAGCTCTGGTGTATTGTTTAGGGGCCCCATCAGGGCAAAATCTTCTTTTTTCCATAATAGCCAAATTGACCCCGGAATGAAGAAGGTAAAAAAAGCTACATTTATCCCAAAACTAATCTCTATCATCCCATAAAAGTCTGTGGGGATGATAGAGACAATTTTTGGTTCAGTGTGTTTCGGTCTGATTTTGGTTTTCGAAAAAGCATTCAATATTTAACTGTCTTGGATGTCTAATTGCATCTCTATTCAGGGAAAATTGTGTAATTCGAAATCGGTCTTCCGATATATCCCTTATGTGCCCTGAATCATTCCATACTTCAGACCAATTTCTTCGGCCCAGTAGTTCTGCATATATTTTGTAGAGCCCTGGATGTTTGTTTTACTATACATCTATATCACTAATGTGTTCTACACTATTATTTTTTGTTGTCATTTATGGCTTTAAATTATGCCAGTAAATTCCTGTGTTATTACATTACTATTTCATGATCCCCTCAGTTTAGGGGTTCATTTTAATCATATTTTATTATACACATTCTTCATTAAACGTGCTGTAGTACATGGATCATCTCTTATTGAATATGCACACACTTATTCGATAAATTAACAATATTTTATTTTAGGAGACTTTTCTTATTAATCTTATATTTATTCACACCTGTTTGTGATCTTAATTAGTATTGGCTGTTTAGTTTTTTTTGTGGCTATTCAGAGCCACTGTAGTCTGCCTAAAATCCATGTCTACTGAGATTTACAGCTCGCTACAAATCAAAACTGAACAGCAGCACTGTTTTGTCACAGGCCCAGCAGATTTTCACTATGGAATTTTGCAGTGGCGTACTAAGCGGGGAACAGGGGGTGTGGTCCACCCCGGGTGCCACTCATTGGAGGGGTGACACTGGCTAGGATGCCCAGGTCTATTAGACCCTGTGCACCCTAGCCAATGACACCCCTCCAATGAGCTCTGATGGAAATGGAGGTGTGCATTGGCGGACCGCATCTCCCCCCTTCTCTGTAAGAAGCAACACTGCGCAGCACACAAACCCCTCCCTCCCTCTCTCCTCGACCCTGCGCCTTAATTTTATGACGTGAGTATGGATGTCTAAGTGTCAGTCTGTGTGTTTGTGTGACTCTGTGTGTGTGTAAGTGTGTGTTTTAGGGTTGCCATCTTTCCATCAAAAAAATTCCGGCCTTGATATTGTCTCCATAAACTTGACATAGGCATGATGCCAATTATTTACTGGCTTGCCGATAAAATACCAGCCAGGTGCCAACCCCAGTGTGTATGCATGTGTGAGTGTGAGTATGCATGTGTAAGTGTATGTATGCATGTGTAAGTGTGCATGTGTGAGTATGCATGTGTGAGTATGAGTATGCATGTCTAAGTCTGTAATTGAGAATACAATAAAAAATAGGGAGTTGGAAGGAATAACCTTTTGTCTTTTAAAATCTTTTATTGAAAATAAATAAATATAGACAATGTATAAAAACAGCTTAATAATCCATAATAAAAGCAGAGTAAATAACCCTCCTGGTTGTTTACGTGTTATATTCTCATTCTTGCGTTAATGCTGTCGCATCAACATAGTCTCCTCATTCTATGTCAACAAACTAATAATTAGTGTGTATATAGATTTTAGATAACCTTACTTCAGGTCATTTATGGGCAGGAAAAATACCATATGATACATTAAAATAGGTAACTACGGTTTACTTTGGGATAAATCCCGGTCAATCAAGAAAATATTAAATAACCTTAAGCCTTGATTTCTTGGCAAACAGACAAGGCCATGACAAAATAATGAGGCACATGTCCTAGTCTAGCATGACAAAATGGCCTCTATACAGTGCTGTATTTACCGCAAGGCATCCTAGGATGCCTAGGGCAGCAAATTTTGGGGAGCGGCAGCGCCCCCCAGCACTGAAATAAAATAAAATAAATAAAAAATAAAAATCCAGCCCTTTAAAAAAAAAAAAGACCGCGCTTGCAGGCAGAGACGTAGGTGAGAGGGGATCGGATGAGGGAGCCTAACACCTCCGTGCTGCCTGTTCGGCTCCCCGTGCAGTCTGACACGGAAGTGCCAACAGTCACGTGACGGGCGCGCGTATGACGTCAGCGCGCCCGTCACGTGACTGTTGGCACTTCCTGTCGGCACAACCGCCGGGGAGCCAAAGAGAAAGCATGGAGGACTCTATGCTGCCTGCCGCTGGCCAGCAGGGAAAGGTAAGCGCTGGGTAGATGGGGGGGATTTGGCCATTAGCAGGGGCATATTAAAAGGCAAATCACACTGGCATATTGGGCACATTAGCTGGGCACATTAAATGGCAAATAACACTGGCATATTATTGGGAAAATTAGCAGGGGCACATTAAATGGCAAATAACACTGGCATATTATTGGGCAAATTGGCAGGGGCATATTAAATGACAAATAACACTGGCATATTATTGGGCAAATTGGCTGCGGGATATAAAATGGCAAATAACACTGGCATATTATTGGGCAAATTAGCAGGGGCATATTAAATGGCAAATAACACTGGCATATTGTTGGGCAAATTGTAAGGGGCATATTAAATGGCAAATAACACTGGCATATTATTGGGCAAATTGGCTGCGGGATATAACATGGCAAATAACACTGGCATATTATTGGGCAAATTAGCAGGGGCATATTAAAAGGTAAATAACACTGGCATATTATTGGGCAAATTGGCTGGGGCTTATTAATGACAAATAACACTAACATATTATTGGGCAATTTGGCAGGGGCATATTAAATGGCAAATAATACTGGCTTAATATTGGGCAAATTGGCTGGGGCATGTTACCAGTAAATGGCAGAATAACACTGGCATATTATTGGGCAAATTGGCTGGGGAATATTAATGGCAAATTATACTGGCATAATATTGGGCAAATTGGCAGGGGCTGATTAAATGGCAAATACTGGAATATTATTGGGGAAATTAGCTGTGACTTATTAATGGCAAATAATACTGGCATATTATTGGGCAAATTGGCTGGGGAATATTATGGGCAAATAATATTGGCAATGTGTATGTAATGGGGTGATAGAGGCATGTAAATGGGGTGATGGGGCATGTCCTTGGTGTGCAACGTGGGTTATGGGTCATGTCGTGGGTGTGCATCGTGGGTAGGGGGGGTGCCCAAAATTTGTCTGCCTAGGGCAGCACAAAACCAAGATACACCACTGCGTCTATAGACTAAACATTTTACTTGCGAAGCGGGAATTGAAGCCAGTTTGATAACAGTAAAGAACACAGTTGAAACTACAAAATTTTCCCCTGTAAGTAACATTAAGAAAGAACGGGGGAAATGAAACCTGTCATTTCTGCAAGTGCCCATCTCCTTTAACACCTTTGAGACAATGGACGTGTCAGGCACGTGCCTGTGAATCAAGCGGTTTTCACGATCAATTAGTATAAAACTGGTTAAATAGTTAGATTAGCCTATAGGGTTAAAATTAAATAATTTTTAGAATTTGGGATAGGGTTAAAATTAAATTAAAATTAAAATATATTAAGGGATAGCATAAGGGTTAGAGTTTTGGTTAAATTTAGTGTTAGGTTAAATTTTGGGTTCGGGTTGGGGTCAATATAGGAAAAAAAACAAAAAACACAATTTTTTTGTTTTTGCCCCATAACTCGCAAAAAAAATACATGCATATTTCTGTACTCAGGACAGCATTTAGAAACTCTTTATGACAGTTTTTAATGATTTTTAATGATTGTATTTGTGTAAATTATATTTTAGGTCAAAGTTAGAAAAGTTTTTTTTTTTTAAATTTTTCATCATATTTTATGGAGTTTTTTGTAGTAAATTATAAGATATGATGAACATAATGGTATCTAATGAAAGCCCAAAAACAACATATAATTTGTGTGGGTACAGTATGTGAGAAAGAAGAAAATTGCAGCTAAAAACAAACACCCCAGAAATGTCAAAACGGCCATTGTCACCAAGGGAAAGTCAAGGTGAAAATGTCTTGTCACTAAGGGGTTAACTGTGGATCTCTTTACACAATTAAAACAATTAATTTTTATTTTTTAGTACAAACTTTGCATTTTATAAATAAGGTAATTTTAATAGCATGTTATAGCTTGTTATAATACATGTTATATTGATATTGCGATCGAAGAGCAATTTTGGGAAAGCTTCTTCTTCCTGATATCGGAATATTGTAAACACCTGTACTTCTCGCTGGCAGACATGCATCGACATCAGGTGCTGTTGTGCTAGAGATGTTAACAGGTAAAATCTGCAGAAAATCTTTAGATTTGTTATACTCTTTATAATAATTTTAGATGGAACAGTAACATAGATATTCTTTCCAGCAAATGAGTTAGATATTTAAGGATTATTTGAATCGGCATGTAACATGTAAAGTTAGATTTTCCTGGTACAATGTTAAATATTAAAATTGCTATTCTTTTGCATTATATCCAGAGATTTCTCTGGTACAAATATAGAATTGAAAACGCGTAAATATGATATTATTCATTCTTCTTTGTTCTACTCGCGAAAAGACAAATTATCCTCCAGGTTAATATCAGTAAAAAAATAATAACTATTTTTATTATTATTACCTTAAAATACCGAAAACTGTCCCAATAACAATTTACCATTATTTGTTAAAGTTTTAGTTACCTTTAGAAATATATTGCCCACTGTAGGTAATATCGTATAAAGGGACTTACCTATTTCTGACAGGCAATGTGGGAAATCATATTTGTGAGTTTGAATATTCAGCAAGGTTAATCTTATTTGTTAAAGTAAGTGGCTGGTTGGTTGAGCTTAAGGTGAATTTAAATTTTTGCAAGTGAACCAAGAAAGCACACTGTATGGTACTCTAACAGAAATTGGAGTAATATATATATTTTAACTGTGCCTGTCAACTTGTATCTTTGTATGGGTGGTCTTAACCTATTCCCATAACAATAGCTATCAGAATCGGTTGTAACTATGACTGGTTGAAATGGGGGTATGTTACAGTCAGAATATGAACAAATAATTATATATGATCCATTGCTTAGTGGTTCATAATACAAATAATCACTTTCTACTGGTTCAATATCAATTAAACAATCAGTAGATTTGGCAGGGTTATTAGCACTTTTTATTAGTACCTTTTTCTAGGTATTGAGAAACAGACAAATAAAATATTTGATCACATGTGTTTGCGATATATTGATTTGGACGTTGAATTGTTATTTTTGACACCTTTTCACCTGTTTGCAATAGGTGACCAAGGTTATCAATTTACAATTTTGTTGCATATATTTTCACCTGGAAGGGTAAATTCATATAGCATTTCTACCTCCCATTGACTGACATTAGCTTTGGAAGACAAAAAATGTTTTGTCTCTTTTATATCATAAATAAAAGAGTGTGATATGTGGAGCAAAGCTTCTTTTTGTCTTTCAGTTAAATCTAACTGTTGAAGTACATTATTTATATTAATCAGACTTGTGTCAATCATACCACTCTGTAAGCTAAAACAAATAGAGAGTAGTTTCTAATTTAACCCCTTAACGACAGATGACGTGCCAGGCACGTCACGGCAAATCGAGGACTTGCCGACAGGTGACGTGCCTGGCACGTCATGCACTAAACTGAGTAAAGAAAGCGACCAGCGGTCGCTTTCTTTACTCTAACGGTGTTGCTACAATGCCTCTAGGTAGAGGCATTGTGCAACACCCCCCAAATGTGCAGGGGCGCGCTACGATCACTCCACGGAGTGATCGTAGCAGCCATTTAAAAATGGCTGCGCCCGCTGCACACATGTGCTTAGAAAGCGAACGATCGTTCGCTTTCTAAGCATCTCCGGTGTTGTTAAAGTGCCTCGCCAGCGAGGCACTTAACAACACCGTTCTGCTCCCCAGAGCCGATGGTGGTCGCTCTCCTGAGCGACCCCATCGGCTCAGTAGAAGGGAACGCTGCCTGTACAGGCAGCGCTTCCCTTCTAATGGCAAGAGCATCGGAAGTGAAAGTATTTCACTTCCGATGCTCTAGGGGGAGCCAATCGATGCCTGCACAACAGATCTATGTGATCTGTGTGCAGGCATGTATGGTAAGTGCTCTGATGAGCACTTATCATACTGTCAAAGGCAATATTAGCAAATATTGCCTTTGACAAGTATTGATCTGCCTCCCTCACCTTACTAGTTTTAGTAAGGGAGAGAGACAGATCAGATAAAGTAAAAAAATAAAATAATAAAACAAATATTTAATAAAATTTTAAACACCAAGGGCTTTTATAAAAGCCATTTAACCCCTTCCCTGCCATTGATCGCTGTGTACGCAGTGATCATACACAGCAGCACATTTTTTGCTGTCTGTGCATTTTTTAGGGGTTAATTTTTTTTACTGTAATTCATTACAGTATAAAAAAAAGCTCTTTTAAGAGAGATTAACCCCTTTCTTGCTGTAGATCACTGCCTAAGCAGAGATCTGACGCAAATGCAGCAATCTTGCTGCAGAAGCATTTTTAATGCAGCTACGACAGTCCGGCATCTGTCAGGCATGGATTTGATCAGATGGCCGAGTAAGTCTATTGGCAGTCCATTCTACCACACCCGTAACAAGGTGTCTTAACTATATTGCTCTTGCTGGGTTCTCGGCTTGTGCCTGTTCACCGCAAGTCCGACCATTGTCCAAACATTTTCGATCGGGTTCAAATCAGGACTACTGGGGGGCCAATCCATCACACAAATGCCTTTGCGCTCCAAGTGCTGTCTAACCTTTCCGGCTTGGTAGCAGGAAGCTAAATCCTGCTGGAAAATTCAGTCCTGTGGCTGCCCAAACAACCTCCCAATGGTGGGCATCAGTGATCTGGATAAAATCAACCTGGTATCGACAGTTCCATCTACCATGTGCAAGTCTCCTGTGCCCTTTGCACTCATGTAGCCCCAAATCATCTGTGACACTGGGAACTTTAAGGTTGAGACTACGCAGCTGGGTAGGAGATGTTCACCCCTGCGTTTCCTGACATAGGCTATGCCATCCCTCCCATGAAGGTTGAACTTACTCTCATCTGAGAAGATGACCTTCTCCCACATGTCCATTGTCCAAGCCCTGTGTTCTCTTGCCCACCTTAGACGCTTGGCTCTAATGGTTTCCATCAGCAAGGGTTCCTTTCGTGGGCACCATGCCATGAGCCCTACCTGGCCCAACCTTCTCCTTGCCATTCTGTTGCTGACCCTCACCCCCAAGACTTCTCTCCAATCCTGGTTGGTTTGCGGTGACGTCAGCCAGCAATTGCACATGTTGAGCCATACAGCAGCCTGTCTTGTGCAGTGGTTGTGCGTAGTGTTGAGCAAACCCGAACCGCACTGTTCGGGTTCGTACCGAACATTACGGTGACCGTGCCATGAAAGTCATTCGGTTTATAGACTTTCGGTTTATAGAATAGCCAATAGCATTACATATATTCTATAAAACGAAAGTCTATTAACCGAAAGAAATTCGGTTTATGGACTTTCGGTTTATAGAATACATGTAATGCTATTGGCTATTCTATAAACCGAAAGTCTATAAACTGAACGACATTCGGTTTATAGACTTTCTTTTTATAGAATAGCAATAGCATTAAATGTATTCTATAAAACGAAAGTCTTTAAACCGAATGTCTTTCGGTTTATCGACTTTCGGTTTATCGACTTTCGGTTTATGGAATACATGTAATGCTATTGCTATTCTATAAACCGAAATAGAGTCCCCATTCATAAGAATAGGTCAAATGACCTATTCTTATGAATGGGGACTCTATTTCTGTTTATAGAATAGCATTACAAGTATTACATCTGAGAGTCAAATAGAATCGTCAAATACTGTGCTTACAGTTCTGGCTACCTCCTCCTCCTCCAGCGCCGCTTCCACCTACACCGCCACAGTCACCGCCTCCTCAACCTATGGGTCACTTAGTATAAACTGAAAGAGAATACCATGCACTCCAACCCTCTTTCAAATGGATAATTATGTTGATCCTCCTGGCAGCCATGCTTTAGATTTAGATTTATGTTCTTCCAAAGCTAAAATCAGAGATTCCATCTAGTGCTATTTTATGGCTCAGCTGTATTTGTAATTTGTATGTATTTTATGTTATTTCCCTATCCACATTTGCTTGCAGGGCACTTTTCCTACTCTTACCCACATTTTAATTCATTTTGCAGCCCTCTAGCCCTTTCCATTACTTTTTTAGAGGCATTTTAGTGGTCAAAAGTCTGTGTCCCCATTGACTTCAATGGGGTTCGGGTTCAGGGTCAAGTTCGGGGTCAAGTTCGAGCATGGACCAGGACATTTTTTCGAAGTTCGGTCAAGCTTGCCGAACCCAAACATCCAGGTGTCCGCTCAACTCTAGTTGTGTGCCTTTTCCCCTCTCAACCTTTCCTCTGCTCCATAGAGCCTATCTGAGCATGCCTCTTACTGTGTACCGGTGTGTTTGAATCCTGTCAGCAATCTGCCGGGATGACAGACCTTTGCGGTGTGGCATGAGCAATAGAGTTTTGACTGCCGGAGTCAGTTGCATCGTAAGGCAGGACACATCCCTGTCTCTGTGTGGCTGTTGGAGTAGGATAAACCCCATCCAAAGCATGAATCTTTTGTTCAGCCATAGCGCTATTTCTTTAACCAAAGTTGGTATTGTGCCAATATTTGCTTTAGTATCAGACATAGGATTACCTTGTGTTCCTGTTCCTGCTGTGCTGTGTAAATCTCTCATGTAAATAATTTCTAGCATTAATCTCACCCTTTTGTGTAGTGTGTTTCCAGGGGCTGGTAACTCATGATCCCATATACAATAATCCTCTAACTGTTCCCCACTGACCTGGAATTAAAGTGTCTAGATGGTGTGTTTGGTATGTTAGGTGGTCTACCAAATATTTGTAGGGATGTCTCTCTTGTCATATTGATCAGTATCTGTGTACCTAAGTCAGGTGCTGTATTAGACTGTTCAGTAAAAGTTACTGATGCAAATCTACATTCTCATCATCAGTTAATTGTATGCTGATTATAGCATATCTGGCTCCTGGACCCCAGGTGCTTTTCTCTATTTCACATAATATTATATCACCTTAGTGAAGATCTCACTGTGTCCCGGCTACAAAGAACTCATTAAATTCCCCAAATCTCAAGAATAATCATGCCATGATAAAGTTGTGTGCCTTCTCTTACATATAAGTGTCAGGCTTATAAATATAAGAAACAACTTAATAATCCATTATAATACAAACAGAATGAATAAAGTTAAATGTATATGCTTGCAATAAGTAAAATAGAATCACATACCCTCCTTGTTGTTCACAGGTTAATCTCTCATTCTCATGTTAATGCAGTTGCATCAACATGGTCTCCTCATTCTGTGTTAACTAACTAATAATTGCTGTTTATATAGTTTTTAGATAACATTACTTCCAGTCAATTATGGGGAGGAAAAATACCATATAACACATTAAAACAGGTAACTATTGTTTACTTTTGGGTAAACCTCAGTCAGTTAATTAATTAACCTTAAGTCTTGATTTCTTGGCAAATAGACAAGGCCATGACAAAATAATGAGGAACATGTCCTGGCTTAGCAGGACAAAATGGTGTCTATAGTTTAAACATCTTACTTGCGAAGCTGGTGTGAAGCCAGTTTGATAAAAGAAAGAACACAATTTTCCTATGTAAGTAGCAAGGTGGAAGAAAGGGGGAAACGAAACCTGTCCTTTCTTTGGGAAAACGAAACCTGTCATTTCTGCAAGTGCACATAACAGAAGTGGTAGCCTCAAACCTTTGGGAGCTTTTGTACACTGAAAAAAATAGCTGAGAAATACAAACTGCTAGTAGGAAATTGGTCCAGGTTCAAGAAATCAATACACATTTTTTGGTGGAGTCAAATAGTACAAAATCACTGTCGAGGTATGTGTGCATAAATAATGATCACATGTCAAGACCACCATTTGAAAACTATAACTGCACAGAGCTGCATCTAAAACCATTAAAAAACATATAAAAATAATGATATGCCAGGGATAAAGCAAGAGGGAACAGACTAGAAGGAGTTAAAGGAAGTCAAGGCCTAAGAGTTACCAGCAGAGTTTCTCAATCGATGAGAACCAGACATTGGTACACAAGCTGTGCTAAAATTACAACTGTATGATATGGGCAGCAGCAAAGAGGACATGCCAGAGGAGGAAGAATGAGCTCTCCCAGCAGATTGTGGACGTAGTTAACACAGTTTGTGGGAATTTCAGGACTGACTCGCACATGTTGCACATGCTACATTTTGACTCAGGATGTATATATACGTCGTCATGGTACTCAGGGACTATGCTTTTCAGGATGTATATATATGTCCATCTGCGTTAAGGGGTTAAGTCAGTAGTTAATCCCCCCTAGGCTGGAAGAAGAGGTTTCAGGGCATCGTCACTGGAACTTGGATACAGGTAATTTTATATTTACAAGGCACCCTCGGTGAGGCAGGTGGGCAAGTGCAGTGACACAGTCAGCCAATCAGATGCTGCTTTATTCGATGACTGGCGAAGGACGTGATGACGTGATCACATGAGGGCGTGCTGCTCGCAAGGAGGAGATTGCGGCGGTGAGGCAACCTGAGTGAATGGCGGGCGCGAGATACGGGCGGACAAATGGAGAACCTTTACTTACCTGAGGGATACTGGATACCGGAGCATACTGGGCTTCACCGCTGAGAGAGCAGGGCAAGTGAAGTTATAAAAAGGTGGACTCGGGAATTCAGCTATATAGCCAGAGCTGGGGGACCTTCCTGGAAAAAAAAAAAAATCATCAAAGTGAAAGCGGCTTCATCACGTCCAACTACAGTACGGCAGATGGAGCTGAGATAAGTAACCCCTGTGTATATATAAAGACATTATATCTTCCCCGTGTACAAAAAGACTCTATATCCTATCCTGACCCTGTTAAATGAATGGAGGATCTGCTGTATGTGACTCTGTAAAACTATAAGATCTGCAGTCTCATTTATTTAGGCAACTGAATTGAGCTTATTCGAAATTGATGCAAATAGCTCATGTATGAAACGCTCTGAGTGCGTGTATAATCTGTATGAAGCAAATATTATTGAGTGGGTAACACAAATATTTATGTATATGACTCTGTGAAGCTATAGGATCTGCAGACTCGGTTATCTATACAACTGAGTTGAGCAGATCTGAAATTGACTCAAACAGCCTATGCAGGAAGCACTCTGAATGGTGTGTGTCAAGCTTTATATGAAGCTCTCTGAACAGCGTGTGTTAAACCCTATATGAAGCAAACACTACTGAGTGAGTAATATCAATATATATAGAACCTCTATGAAACAGAGTGACCAGCGTGCTGCCTGCCACTTAAAGCTGCTAAGTAAAGCAATTATTGCAGAATAGGTGCAAAAATAACACCATTCACCTAAGTACAAGTACTGATAGCCCCTACTGGTCTATTGGCGATCAGTTCACCTGCTCACATTACATTAAGAATGGGCACAACACAGCACTAAATGAGACAAATAAAACTGCCTGATAGAGATGCTAGACACCTCAATAGTCAGCTATATCTATAAATGCAAATTCACTGAGTTCTTGAGCTAATGAGCTTTGATGTATCTACCTCTCTGGGAAATGACTGACTGATGAATGAAGCTGGCTGCGACCCAGATGGGCTTGAAAGCCACCTTATATATATATAACTCGAACCCCGGTCATATCCTTGGAGTCATCTTGTATATATAACCCGAATCTCTGTGGAAAATAATTGACTGTAGAAGGACCCGTTATTGATAAATATAACTGACTTCGGTGAAAAGACCTGATTTCGAAAAACAAATGATTGTACTTATGTTTTAATAGTACAACAACAATTAGGGATGAAGCAAATGAAATCCTCTGATGGCTCTTCCTCACCTTGGGAATTAAACTCTGCATCTAAACTTTGGTGACTGGCTATCTTTAACCTACCTTTACTCGTCTGTTCAAATATAAATGTCACCCTGCTCAAGGAAGGAGAGGGGAAAGAGATGGCGACACGAAGAAATATGGATACTAAAAAAAATCAAGATAGCAGTAAGGAAGCAAAGGACTCAAAAACAAATAAAACACTGACAAACTTTTTCTCCACTCCAGAGACAGAACAAAAAGAAAGAAACAAGAGGGACTCCCTCCCCCCAGCTACACCTGAAGCAAGAGAGGTTAAGAAACAAAACACTGCTCTAATATCAAAGGTGATGGAGGACAGGGTGGAGAGAGGAGACCAGTCCTTGGAGACCTGTAGTAATACCAGCCCAGAGGAAACTCGAGAAATGCATCTACCAATAACAGATATGCAGACAATGCTTATGAAACTGCTTGAAGATCATAGGGACAAGATCAGAGAAGATCTACAGAAAAATATAAATTAAATGACAACTGAAATACGAAATATAAATACCAAGCTTCAGGAAAATATTAAAAAAGTCAAAAACGTAAAATTTTAAGTAGAAAGACAACAGGATATAAATAGAGAAATGCAAAAAAAAAATCGAATATCTACAAAATAAAATGGCAGATGTCGAGAACAGATCCAGAAGAAAAAATCTGAGGATTCGAGGAATTCCTGAGGAGATCACACAGGAAAATCTGAGCTCATATGTTCATGAGTTTTTTCAAGAACTAACAGGTGATTTGAATCCAAAAGAAAAGGATCCACAGAACATATGGTCCACGAACAGACAAGGATGAGCAACCACCCAGGGACGTGATGGTGCGCCTTCATAACTATGTGGAAAGCTAAAAACAATAAGGAGTCCTTTTCACAGAGATTCAAAGAGTTAAGGATAATGCAGGACATATCACTGTATACCAGACAACAAAGACTAAAATTAAAAAGTGTCACGGACATACTTCACAGGGAGAAGATAAGATTTGCATGGGGATTTCCTGTGAAGATACTATTGACATACAAGGATCAAAGATATACTATAGAAACACGGGACCAGGCATTGGTCTTATTTAAAAAATGGGACATTCATATGTGATTGATATACAGTCTCGGATTGCTGGGGGCTCACGTCCGATGGGAGGAGGCCGGGCTGGGGCTTATGGCAGGGAGATGTATTGATAAAGGCTGTCTCTGTGGAGGAGCTGTTTTCGTTGTTTTATGTTGCACTGGGAGGACTTGAGAGTCGCTTCGCACCCGCCCCCCCGCCGGTCCCCCTCTGTTGTTGGGGTGGACGGGGGGCGGTGGTGGAGCGACTCATGCTTTGAGCGCCGTTCCCCCTCCCTTCCGCCACCTCTGCGCCCGTACCCTGCGGGGGGGCGCTGGGTTAGTGGTAATGGTGGGGGACGTCGTGACAACTGCGGTGATTAGGGAAGAGGTGTCCTCTTTGTACTTGGTGGTTGCTTGATGGTACTTCCGCCCTTCCCCCATCCCCGCACCCCCAGTTGGTGGGGGGGTGCCGGGCGGGGGGTAATGACGGGGATGCATCGGGATGAAGCCGTTACCCTTATGGAAGAGATGACCCCATGGGGGTGAAGTTGTCCACCCAGATGCTGCTTTATTCTCCAAATAAAATCTCCTCTTTCAGAGAAGGTGGATTTTTTTTGGGTGGTCCCCTTCCCTGGGCCTGGAAGATGAGGATCGAGGGCTTTGTGGATTTTTACTGGAACCTGGATACAGGTAATCATTTTTTTTTATAGGTCGACCTTTTTATTTACAGAGCACCCAATGGGTGATTATTTTTTTTACAGATGCATTGTCCCCATCTCCCTGGGCAAGGTAGAGGGTGTAGGTAGGGAACAATTTTAATGTATTAATTAATTAGATGAGATCTGGGGACATCAACCTGCAATTTTGGCAGTTATTGTCCCCAGTTATGTTAGGGGGCAAGGCTACCAGCTCTGGTGTATTGTTTAGGGGCCCCATCAGGGCAAAATCTTCTTTTTTCCATAATAGCCAAATTGACCCCGGAATGAAGAAGGTAAAAAAAGCTACATTTATCCCAAAACTAATCTCTATCATCCCATAAAAGTCTGTGGGGATGATAGAGACAATTTTTGGTTCAGTGTGTTTCGGTCTGATTTTGGTTTTCGAAAAAGCATTCAATATTTAACTGTCTTGGATGTCTAATTGCATCTCTATTCAGGGAAAATTGTGTAATTCGAAATCGGTCTTCCGATATATCCCTTATGTGCCCTGAATCATTCCATACTTCAGACCAATTTCTTCGGCCCAGTAGTTCTGCATATATTTTGTAGAGCCCTGGATGTTTGTTTTACTATACATCTATATCACTAATGTGTTCTACACTATTATTTTTTGTTGTCATTTATGGCTTTAAATTATGCCAGTAAATTCCTGTGTTATTACATTACTATTTCATGATCCCCTCAGTTTAGGGGTTCATTTTAATCATATTTTATTATACACATTCTTCATTAAACGTGCTGTAGTACATGGATCATCTCTTATTGAATATGCACACACTTATTCGATAAATTAACAATATTTTATTTTAGGAGACTTTTCTTATTAATCTTATATTTATTCACACCTGTTTGTGATCTTAATTAGTATTGGCTGTTTAGTTTTTTTTGTGGCTATTCAGAGCCACTGTAGTCTGCCTAAAATCCATGTCTACTGAGATTTACAGCTCGCTACAAATCAAAACTGAACAGCAGCACTGTTTTGTCACAGGCCCAGCAGATTTTCACTATGGAATTTTGCAGTGGCGTACTAAGCGGGGAACAGGGGGTGTGGTCCACCCCGGGTGCCACTCATTGGAGGGGTGACACTGGCTAGGATGCCCAGGTCTATTAGACCCTGTGCACCCTAGCCAATGACACCCCTCCAATGAGCTCTGATGGAAATGGAGGTGTGCATTGGCGGACCGCATCTCCCCCCTTCTCTGTAAGAAGCAACACTGCGCAGCACACAAACCCCTCCCTCCCTCTCTCCTCGACCCTGCGCCTTAATTTTATGACGTGAGTATGGATGTCTAAGTGTCAGTCTGTGTGTTTGTGTGACTCTGTGTGTGTGTAAGTGTGTGTTTTAGGGTTGCCATCTTTCCATCAAAAAAATTCCGGCCTTGATATTGTCTCCATAAACTTGACATAGGCATGATGCCAATTATTTACTGGCTTGCCGATAAAATACCAGCCAGGTGCCAACCCCAGTGTGTATGCATGTGTGAGTGTGAGTATGCATGTGTAAGTGTATGTATGCATGTGTAAGTGTGCATGTGTGAGTATGCATGTGTGAGTATGAGTATGCATGTCTAAGTCTGTAATTGAGAATACAATAAAAAATAGGGAGTTGGAAGGAATAACCTTTTGTCTTTTAAAATCTTTTATTGAAAATAAATAAATATAGACAATGTATAAAAACAGCTTAATAATCCATAATAAAAGCAGAGTAAATAACCCTCCTGGTTGTTTACGTGTTATATTCTCATTCTTGCGTTAATGCTGTCGCATCAACATAGTCTCCTCATTCTATGTCAACAAACTAATAATTAGTGTGTATATAGATTTTAGATAACCTTACTTCAGGTCATTTATGGGCAGGAAAAATACCATATGATACATTAAAATAGGTAACTACGGTTTACTTTGGGATAAATCCCGGTCAATCAAGAAAATATTAAATAACCTTAAGCCTTGATTTCTTGGCAAACAGACAAGGCCATGACAAAATAATGAGGCACATGTCCTAGTCTAGCATGACAAAATGGCCTCTATACAGTGCTGTATTTACCGCAAGGCATCCTAGGATGCCTAGGGCAGCAAATTTTGGGGAGCGGCAGCGCCCCCCAGCACTGAAATAAAATAAAATAAATAAAAAATAAAAATCCAGCCCTTTAAAAAAAAAAAAGACCGCGCTTGCAGGCAGAGACGTAGGTGAGAGGGGATCGGATGAGGGAGCCTAACACCTCCGTGCTGCCTGTTCGGCTCCCCGTGCAGTCTGACACGGAAGTGCCAACAGTCACGTGACGGGCGCGCGTATGACGTCAGCGCGCCCGTCACGTGACTGTTGGCACTTCCTGTCGGCACAACCGCCGGGGAGCCAAAGAGAAAGCATGGAGGACTCTATGCTGCCTGCCGCTAGCCAGCAGGGAAAGGTAAGCGCTGGGTAGATGGGGGGGATTTGGCCATTAGCAGGGGCATATTAAAAGGCAAATCACACTGGCATATTGGGCACATTAGCTGGGCACATTAAATGGCAAATAACACTGGCATATTATTGGGAAAATTAGCAGGGGCACATTAAATGGCAAATAACACTGGCATATTATTGGGCAAATTGGCAGGGGCATATTAAATGACAAATAACACTGGCATATTATTGGGCAAATTGGCTGCGGGATATAAAATGGCAAATAACACTGGCATATTATTGGGCAAATTAGCAGGGGCATATTAAATGGCAAATAACACTGGCATATTGTTGGGCAAATTGTAAGGGGCATATTAAATGGCAAATAACACTGGCATATTATTGGGCAAATTGGCTGCGGGATATAACATGGCAAATAACACTGGCATATTATTGGGCAAATTAGCAGGGGCATATTAAAAGGTAAATAACACTGGCATATTATTGGGCAAATTGGCTGGGGCTTATTAATGACAAATAACACTAACATATTATTGGGCAATTTGGCAGGGGCATATTAAATGGCAAATAATACTGGCTTAATATTGGGCAAATTGGCTGGGGCATGTTACCAGTAAATGGCAGAATAACACTGGCATATTATTGGGCAAATTGGCTGGGGAATATTAATGGCAAATTATACTGGCATAATATTGGGCAAATTGGCAGGGGCTGATTAAATGGCAAATACTGGAATATTATTGGGGAAATTAGCTGTGACTTATTAATGGCAAATAATACTGGCATATTATTGGGCAAATTGGCTGGGGAATATTATGGGCAAATAATATTGGCAATGTGTATGTAATGGGGTGATAGAGGCATGTAAATGGGGTGATGGGGCATGTCCTTGGTGTGCAACGTGGGTTATGGGTCATGTCGTGGGTGTGCATCGTGGGTAGGGGGGGTGCCCAAAATTTGTCTGCCTAGGGCAGCACAAAACCAAGATACACCACTGCGTCTATAGACTAAACATTTTACTTGCGAAGCGGGAATTGAAGCCAGTTTGATAACAGTAAAGAACACAGTTGAAACTACAAAATTTTCCCCTGTAAGTAACATTAAGAAAGAACGGGGGAAATGAAACCTGTCATTTCTGCAAGTGCCCATCTCCTTTAACACCTTTGAGACAATGGACGTGTCAGGCACGTGCCTGTGAATCAAGCGGTTTTCACGATCAATTAGTATAAAACTGGTTAAATAGTTAGATTAGCCTATAGGGTTAAAATTAAATAATTTTTAGAATTTGGGATAGGGTTAAAATTAAATTAAAATTAAAATATATTAAGGGATAGCATAAGGGTTAGAGTTTTGGTTAAATTTAGTGTTAGGTTAAATTTTGGGTTCGGGTTGGGGTCAATATAGGAAAAAAAACAAAAAACACAATTTTTTTGTTTTTGCCCCATAACTCGCAAAAAAAATACATGCATATTTCTGTACTCAGGACAGCATTTAGAAACTCTTTATGACAGTTTTTAATGATTTTTAATGATTGTATTTGTGTAAATTATATTTTAGGTCAAAGTTAGAAAAGTTTTTTTTTTTTAAATTTTTCATCATATTTTATGGAGTTTTTTGTAGTAAATTATAAGATATGATGAACATAATGGTATCTAATGAAAGCCCAAAAACAACATATAATTTGTGTGGGTACAGTATGTGAGAAAGAAGAAAATTGCAGCTAAAAACAAACACCCCAGAAATGTCAAAACGGCCATTGTCACCAAGGGAAAGTCAAGGTGAAAATGTCTTGTCACTAAGGGGTTAACTGTGGATCTCTTTACACAATTAAAACAATTAATTTTTATTTTTTAGTACAAACTTTGCATTTTATAAATAAGGTAATTTTAATAGCATGTTATAGCTTGTTATAATACATGTTATATTGATATTGCGATCGAAGAGCAATTTTGGGAAAGCTTCTTCTTCCTGATATCGGAATATTGTAAACACCTGTACTTCTCGCTGGCAGACATGCATCGACATCAGGTGCTGTTGTGCTAGAGATGTTAACAGGTAAAATCTGCAGAAAATCTTTAGATTTGTTATACTCTTTATAATAATTTTAGATGGAACAGTAACATAGATATTCTTTCCAGCAAATGAGTTAGATATTTAAGGATTATTTGAATCGGCATGTAACATGTAAAGTTAGATTTTCCTGGTACAATGTTAAATATTAAAATTGCTATTCTTTTGCATTATATCCAGAGATTTCTCTGGTACAAATATAGAATTGAAAACGCGTAAATATGATATTATTCATTCTTCTTTGTTCTACTCGCGAAAAGACAAATTATCCTCCAGGTTAATATCAGTAAAAAAATAATAACTATTTTTATTATTATTACCTTAAAATACCGAAAACTGTCCCAATAACAATTTACCATTATTTGTTAAAGTTTTAGTTACCTTTAGAAATATATTGCCCACTGTAGGTAATATCGTATAAAGGGACTTACCTATTTCTGACAGGCAATGTGGGAAATCATATTTGTGAGTTTGAATATTCAGCAAGGTTAATCTTATTTGTTAAAGTAAGTGGCTGGTTGGTTGAGCTTAAGGTGAATTTAAATTTTTGCAAGTGAACCAAGAAAGCACACTGTATGGTACTCTAACAGAAATTGGAGTAATATATATATTTTAACTGTGCCTGTCAACTTGTATCTTTGTATGGGTGGTCTTAACCTATTCCCATAACAATAGCTATCAGAATCGGTTGTAACTATGACTGGTTGAAATGGGGGTATGTTACAGTCAGAATATGAACAAATAATTATATATGATCCATTGCTTAGTGGTTCATAATACAAATAATCACTTTCTACTGGTTCAATATCAATTAAACAATCAGTAGATTTGGCAGGGTTATTAGCACTTTTTATTAGTACCTTTTTCTAGGTATTGAGAAACAGACAAATAAAATATTTGATCACATGTGTTTGCGATATATTGATTTGGACGTTGAATTGTTATTTTTGACACCTTTTCACCTGTTTGCAATAGGTGACCAAGGTTATCAATTTACAATTTTGTTGCATATATTTTCACCTGGAAGGGTAAATTCATATAGCATTTCTACCTCCCATTGACTGACATTAGCTTTGGAAGACAAAAAATGTTTTGTCTCTTTTATATCATAAATAAAAGAGTGTGATATGTGGAGCAAAGCTTCTTTTTGTCTTTCAGTTAAATCTAACTGTTGAAGTACATTATTTATATTAATCAGACTTGTGTCAATCATACCACTCTGTAAGCTAAAACAAATAGAGAGTAGTTTCTAATTTAACCCCTTAACGACAGATGACGTGCCAGGCACGTCACGGCAAATCGAGGACTTGCCGACAGGTGACGTGCCTGGCACGTCATGCACTAAACTGAGTAAAGAAAGCGACCAGCGGTCGCTTTCTTTACTCTAACGGTGTTGCTACAATGCCTCTAGGTAGAGGCATTGTGCAACACCCCCCAAATGTGCAGGGGCGCGCTACGATCACTCCACGGAGTGATCGTAGCAGCCATTTAAAAATGGCTGCGCCCGCTGCACACATGTGCTTAGAAAGCGAACGATCGTTCGCTTTCTAAGCATCTCCGGTGTTGTTAAAGTGCCTCGCCAGCGAGGCACTTAACAACACCGTTCTGCTCCCCAGAGCCGATGGTGGTCGCTCTCCTGAGCGACCCCATCGGCTCAGTAGAAGGGAACGCTGCCTGTACAGGCAGCGCTTCCCTTCTAATGGCAAGAGCATCGGAAGTGAAAGTATTTCACTTCCGATGCTCTAGGGGGAGCCAATCGATGCCTGCACAACAGATCTATGTGATCTGTGTGCAGGCATGTATGGTAAGTGCTCTGATGAGCACTTATCATACTGTCAAAGGCAATATTAGCAAATATTGCCTTTGACAAGTATTGATCTGCCTCCCTCACCTTACTAGTTTTAGTAAGGGAGAGAGACAGATCAGATAAAGTAAAAAAATAAAATAATAAAACAAATATTTAATAAAATTTTAAACACCAAGGGCTTTTATAAAAGCCATTTAACCCCTTCCCTGCCATTGATCGCTGTGTACGCAGTGATCATACACAGCAGCACATTTTTTGCTGTCTGTGCATTTTTTAGGGGTTAATTTTTTTTACTGTAATTCATTACAGTATAAAAAAAAGCTCTTTTAAGAGAGATTAACCCCTTTCTTGCTGTAGATCACTGCCTAAGCAGAGATCTGACGCAAATGCAGCAATCTTGCTGCAGAAGCATTTTTAATTTTTTTAAAACTTTTTTATTACACCGTCACGTGTTAATTATACCCGCTAGGGGACTACGTTTAACGTAATTTTTTTTTAAATAAGAGCTATTAACCCCTTCCTTGCCGTATATCACTTCCTAAGCAGCACATATGGTCACTGCCTAAGCAGTGCATATGGTCACTGCCTAAGCAGCGCATATGGAGCAATCTAGTCGCAGAAGGATTTTTTTTTTTGCTATCAGCATTTTTTTTGTCAGACTCGCTAGGGGTTAATTATACCCACTAGGGGATTACGTGTATTCCTTTTGAAGCTGTCTGAACACGTGTATAGCGATCAGTAACAGCCGATCAGTGGCAAAGGTGGTTTGGTGATTTCTCAGATGAGCATCACCATTCGTCTGGTTCGATCAATATTGGTAAATATTGTTCTGACCCATATGGATCTGCCTCCCTCTCCTCACTTGAGTTTTAGTGAGGGAAAGAGACAGATCTGTATAACATAATTTTTTAATTGTAATAAATTAAATAAAATGTTAAAAAAATTGTGAGTCCCAAGGGCTTTTATAAAAGCCATACCCTTTGTATAGTGTAGTGTATTAACCCCTTCCCTGCCACTGATCACTGCACAGCAGAAATTTTTTTCTTGTCTGTGCATTTTTAGGGGTTAATTTTTTTGTACAGTACTACAAAGGCTCTTATAAGAGCTATTAACCCCTTCCTTGCTCTACATGTTCAAATTCCAAGTTTGAAAATCAAAAAGCGCACCTCTCAAATGTAGCCTTTCAACACCCAACAAAGCTGACAAAGCTATGCATGGGTGGTATCCCTGTGCTCGGGAGATGTTGCTGAACATATATTGTGGTATTGTTTGTCAGTGACACATACCGAAATATGTGAATTTGTGTCTAAAGTACAATGTATGTGGGAAAAAATACACAATAAAATGACTACCACAAACTTTGACAAAGGCTGGTGGTAGAATTGGTGCATGGAAAGTGTTAAAATAACACCATTTAAAATAGCCTAGGGTGTCTACTTTTACAAAATATATACTTTTTGGGGTAAAATACACTGTCCGACTTTAAAAAAAAGTCCCAAATGAAAGATGGGCTCAGGCTGGCTACACGTCAATATTCCAAGTTGAAAATGCGCACCTTCACAATGTGGCCCTTTTAGCCCCCAAACAACCCAACAAACCTATGCATGGGTGGTATCCCTGTACTCAAGAGATGTTGCTGAACACTTATTGGGGTGTTATTTGGCAGTGACACATACCAAAATCTGTAAATTCATGTCTGAAGTACAAGGTTTGTGAAAAAAAAACACAAAAAAATTACTACCACAAACTTTGACAAAGGCTGGTGGTAGAATTAGTGCATGGAAAGTGTAAAAATACCACCATTTGAGATAGCCTAGGGTGTCTACTTTAAAAAAATATATGGGTTGATGTGGTAAAATACACTGGCTGGTTTCAAATATGTCCCAAATGGGACATGGGTGCAGGCTGTCTGCATGTCAAAATTTCAAATTGGAAAACCAAAAACTTCACCTCCCAAATTTGGCCTTTTACCCCCCAAACAATCCAACAAACCTATGCATGGGGGGTATCCCTGTACTCAAGAGATGTTGCTGAACACTTATTGGGGTGTTATTTGGCAGTGACACATACCAAAATCTGTAAATTCATGTCTGAAGTACAAGGTTTGTGAAAAAAAAACACAAAAAAATTACTACCACAAACTTTGACAAAGGCTGGTGGTAGAATTAGTGCATGGAAAGTGTAAAAATACCACCATTTGAGATAGCCTAGGGTGTCTACTTTAAAAAAATATATGGGTTGATGTGGTAAAATACACTGGCTGGTTTCAAATATGTCCCAAATGGGACATGGGTGCAGGCTGTCTGCATGTCAAAATTTCAAATTGGAAAACCAAAAACTTCACCTCCCAAATTTGGCCTTTTACCCCCCAAACAATCCAACAAACCTATGCATGGGGGGTATCCCTGTACTCAAGAGATGTTGCTGAACACTTATTGGGGTGTTATTTGGCAGTGACACATACCAAAATCTGTAAATTCATGTCTGAAGTACAAGGTTTGTGAAAAAAAAACACAAAAAAATTACTACCACAAACTTTGACAAAGGCTGGTGGTAGAATTAGTGCATGGAAAGTGTAAAAATACCACCATTTGAGATAGCCTAGGGTGTCTACTTTAAAAAAATATATGGGTTGATGTGGTAAAATACACTGGCTGGTTTCAAATATGTCCCAAATGGGACATGGGTGCAGGCTGTCTGCATGTCAAAATTTCAAATTGGAAAACCAAAAACTTCACCTCCCAAATTTGGCCTTTTACCCCCCAAACAATCCAACAAACCTATGCATGGGGGGTATCCCTGTACTCAAGAGATGTTGCTGAACACTTATTGGGGTGTTATTTGGCAGTGACACATACCAAAATCTGTAAATTCATGTCTGAAGTACAAGGTTTGTGAAAAAAAAACACAAAAAAATTACTACCACAAACTTTGACAAAGGCTGGTGGTAGAATTAGTGCATGGAAAGTGTTAAAATACCACCATTTGAGATAGCCTAGGGTGTCTACTTTTAAAAAATATATGGGTTGATGGGGTAAAATACACTGGCTGGTTTCAAATATGTCCCAAATGGGACATGGGTGCAGGCTGTCTGCATGTAAAAATTTCAAGTTGGAAAACAAAAAACTGCACCTCACAAATTTGGCATTTTAGCCCCCAAACAACCCAACAAACCTATGCATGGGTGGTATCCCTGTACTCAGGAGAAATAGTAGAATCTATTTAGCATGGTTTTTCGTTCGCTATTGTCGATGAGGAGAAGTTGTTTCAAATAAAAACAAAGAAATTTGTGTATTTTTTTTTTTTTTTACCATATTTTATTTATTTTTTTTAATAATATGATAAGATATGATCAAAAATATGGCATCCATAGAAAGCCCTTTTTGTCCCGATAAAAACAATATATAATATGTGTGGGTACAGCAAATGACGAAGAAGAAAATTACTGCTAAACACAAACAGCACAGAAATGTTAAAATAGCCATTGTCCAGAAAGGACAAAAATGTTTCAAAGGCTCTGTCCTTAAGGGGTTAACAAGGATATATTTACATTTTCTTCTAAAGTTGAAACATCTCTCATAACTGCAGTTGTTAGCATACTCATATGATATTTAAGCAGTAAAATTCCATTGCGCAGCAATTCATCATTTGCATCAGAAATTCTGGCTACTATTTGGATTGCATCTACAAGACCAGAAGTTATAAAGGAATCTGCATTGTTTATCAATTTCCTTTTGCTGTGTGACAGTGACATTAATTTACATTCATCTTGATGATCAGCTGGTATACTCTTATACTTTATGTCTAAGAAGATATTGTTTGTAGGCTAGGCTGCTGCTGCATATGGCATTTCAACAATATTTTTCCAATTACATTATTGATATTCACAAGGCCTATCTTCCTTTACTATTAAAACATTCATTGGATTAGATGTATTATTATTAGAGTTGAGCGGACACCTGGATGTTCGGGTTCGGCAGGTGCAGCCAAATTTCGAAAAAATGTCCGGGTCTCTGCTCGAACTTGACCCCGAACTTGACCCCGAACCCCATTGAAGTCAATGGGGACACGAACTTTTGGCCACTAAAATGCCTCTAAAAAAGTCCTGAAAAGGGCTAGAGGGCTGCAAAAGTAGTGAAGTAAAATGTGGGTAAGAGTAGGATAAGTGCCCTGCAAGCAAATGTGGATAGGGAAATAACTTAAAATAACATAAAATACATACAAATTACAAATACAGCTGAGCCATAAAATAGCACTAGATGGAATCTTTGATTTTAGCTTTGGAAGAACATAAATCTAAATCTAAATGGCTGCCAGGAGGATCAACAGAATTATCCATTTGAGAGAGCGTTGGAGTGCAGGGTATTCTCTTTCAGTTTATACTAAGTGACCCATAGGTTGAGGAGGAGGAGGTAGCCAACACTGTTTTTTATTTGTTTTTGTTTTTTTAACCCCTTGCCAACAAAGGAAGTGCCAGGCACGTCCTGGGAGAAACTCCCTTAACGACAAAGGACGTGCCTGGCACGTCCTGCATTGAATGAAGCGGTTTACGCGATCAACGATCGCGAAAACCGCTTTAACAGTGCTGGTCTATTGCCTCGACATCGAGGCAATAGTCAGCACCGAAATTTCTATTTCGGGACCCCCACGATCGCCCCACGGAGCGATTGTGGGGAGCCATATTGAAGGAGCATGCTGCTCCGTCAATATGGCTAAGTCCTCTGCCGGTCTGAGCTTCAGAAGTGAAAGTAACTTCACTTCCGTCGCTCTGAATATGCTACTTGACTACCCCTAGTGGTAGTTTAGTAGCATTGCAATGGGAAATATTTAAAATAAATATTTAATTAATTAAAAACAAGTTATTTAGCTATATTAGCCTATAGGGTTAAAATTTTATATATTTTTTAGCATAAGGGATAGGGTTAAAATTAAATTAAAGTTAAAAAATATTAAGGGATATAATAAGGATTAGAGTTGGGGTTAAATTTAGTGTTAGGGTTCAATTTTGGGTTCGGGTTGGGGTCAAAAGATCAATATAGGAAAAAACCAAAAAACACTATTTTTGGTTTTTGCCCCATAACTCGCAAAAAAATACCGAAAAATATTGAAAAATGCATATTTTTGAACTCGGGAGAACATTTAGAAACTATTTAGACGGGGTCTTTTTTAATGATTTTATTTGTGTAAATTATATTTTAGGTCAAAGTTAGAAAAAGTGTGTTTTTTAAAATTTTTCATCATATTTTATGATTTTTTTTGTAGTAAATTATAAGATATGATGAACATAATGGTATCTAATGAAAGCCCTTCTTATGACGATAAAAACAACATATAATTTGTGTGGGTACTGTATGTGAGAAAGAACAAAATTACAGCTAAACACAAACACCCTAGAGATGTCAAAACAGCCATTGTCACCAAGGGAAAGTCAAGGTGAAAATGTCTTGTCACTAAGGGGTTAAATTGGGGTAGCCCCCAAAATATTGGAACATATAACAACAGAAAACAAAGAATAAGTGCACTTGAGTATAACAATGACTGGGTGAGGCCGGTATAAATGTCTATTCTGCACAAGGTACAGAGAAGTCTGGTGGGATGCTACAAGATTTCGCCCATTATCGCACACCACCAGGCCGGGCTTGAGGCTCAGTGGCAACAACCACTCATTGATCTGTTGTTCCATGCCCGTCCACAGCTCCTGCACGCTGTGGGGTTTTCCCCCCAAACATATGAGTTTTAAAAGAGCCTGCTGCCTTTCCCCCATGGCTGTAGAAGAGAAGGAAGAAGCTGAGTAGGAGGAGGAGGCAACAGGAGGCAAAGAGAAAAGCTCTGCAATCCTCGGTGGTGGAAGCACATGCGCCAAACTGCTATCTGCCTCAGGCCCAGCCGACACTACATTTGCCCAGTGTGCAGTTAGGGAGATATAGCATCCCTGCCCGTGCTTACTGGTCCATGTATCTGTGGTTATGTGGACCTTGCCACAGATGGCGTTGCGCAGTGCACACCTGATTTTGTCCGCCAATTGCTTGTGCAGGGAAGGGATGGCTCGCCGGGAAAAGTAGTGGCGGCTGGGAACCACGTACTGTGGGACAGCCACCGCCATCAGGTTTTTAAAACTGTCCGTCTCCAACAGACGGAATGACAGCATTTCAAAGGCCAGGAATTTGGAAATACTGGCATTCAGGGCCAGTGTTCGCGGGTGGGTAGGGCCATACTTCCTCTTTCTCTCCAGTGTTTGGGAGATGGACAGCTGAACGCTTCCATGGGACAGTGTGGAGATGCTTGGGGACCTTGTGGCGTTGCTGCCACTTACTCTATTTGCTCGGTGGCAGGTGCCACTGTGACTCCAGAGCTGGAGGAAGAGGCCAAGACAGCAGCAGAAGAGGAAGCAGGAGGAGCCTGAGACCTTTCTTGGGTTTTAAGATGCTTACTCAACTGCAGCTCGTGCTTTGCATGTAGATGCCTGGTCATGCAGGTTGTGCTTAGGTTTAGCACGTTTATGCCTCGCTTCAGGTTCTGATTGCACAGCTTGCAAACCACTCGTGTCTTGTCGTCAGCACATTGTCTAAAGAACTGCCACGCCAGGGAACTCCTTGGAGCTGGCTTTGGTGTGCTCGGCCCCTGGGTGCGGTGGGCAGTAGCAGGCATACTGTCTAGGGGAGGGCCGCTACGTTTTTGCACCCTGCTCCCTCTTATGCTGCACTGGTGCCTCTTTGCGACCACCGCCTCTTCCTCCAAACTGGACACGTCACTCGCATGACCTTGATTCCATGTGGGGTCTAGGATCTCATCATCCTCCACATCATCTTCCACCCACTCCTCAACCCTACCTTCCTTGCCAGTCTGCACACTGCCGAAAGCCACAGCAGTTAGCACCTGTGTTTCGTCATCATCAGAGACGTGCTGCGGTGGTCCTCGCATGTCCACATCCTGACACATATGTGGTTGTGCATCAGTGCACTCAATCTCTTCCACTTCTGGGACAAGGCTAGGTTTGATGACCCCGCCAGCAGAGTCATCAAAAAGCAAAAGAGACTGCTGCATGACTTGTGGCTCAGACTGCTTGGCTGATTTTCAAGGGGGTGAGGTGAAAGACAGATGGACATGGGCTGTAGGTGTCAACTCTGAGCTTTCAGCAGGGGACCGGGTGGGAGACAATGTGAAGGAACTGGAGGCACTGTCAGCCACCCAATCTACTATCGCCTGCACTTGTTCTGGCCTCACCATTCTAAGAGCGGCATTTGTGCCTACCAAATAATGCTGAAGGTTCTGTCGCGTACTAGCACCTGAGGAAGGCGTTTTACTTGTGCATGTAGCTGGCACAGATCGACCACATCCCCTATTTGCAACAGGAGCTCCACCAACACCAGCAGCACCACGACCAGGGCCACGTCCCTTATTTGACTCTCTCCTCATTCTTTGCGGTCACCCAAAAAAGTAACAGATGGTTTATGTCAGGCGACCAATAGTCAACAATTTTTATTTGTATTTTGTTTGTTTTTTTGTTTATTGGATTGAAATAAATGCACCGCAAGACGTAAATGTTTTTCTTTAGCACCCAAAACAATTTTTCAAAGTGCGCTGTAATCACAGTATTTCACTGTTCTATTTGACTCTCAGATATGAAGTGTACCGCAAGACGTGAAGGTACTATTTACCACCCAAAACAATTAGAATTTTTCAAAGTGCGCTGTAAGCACAGTATTGGACTGTTCTATTTGACTCTCAGATATGAAATGCACCGCAAGACGCAAATGTACTATTTAGCACCCAAAACAATTAGAATTTTTCAAAGTGCGCTGTAAGCACAGTATTGGACTGTTCTATTTGACTCTCAGATATGAAGTGCACCGCAAGAAGCAAATGTACTATTTGCCACCCAAAACTATTAGAATTTTTCACAGTGCGCTGTAACCACAGTATTTGACTGTTCTATTTGACTCTCAAATATGAAGTGCAGGACACAAATGTAATATTTAACACCAACAAATTGCAGTATTTACAAATGCCTAGATGTTGCCCCCTGAGCTAACAGAACAGGATTAAAGTCATGTGCCTGGCACACATGCAGTTGCAAGTGCACTGCACTCTCTGTGGCACTGGGCTCAGGGCAGGGTACAAATATGTAGTAAAGCACCCACTAAAATAATCACTGTAATTTTAATAATCGCTGTAGTTTGAATAATCGCTGTAGTTTTCAGATTCAACACCAGAATTTGTTTTAATCTGTCCCTCACAGCTGCAGCATCCTCTCCCTACACTAATAAAAGCTCATGTGATGTGCGTTTACGTGACTCCAGCTTACATATAGAGGCTGGATCACATGAATACAGCATGAATCCTTGATTTTTGGGTTGCCTTTTGAAGTAATGATTGCTATTATCATACCACAAAGAACAAGGTGAACAGAGGTATAACACCCTGGGGATGGATCTGTCACAGATTCCTTCTTTTATCAATATCTCTGTAGTTATATTACCGGGGTTTCTTGCTTTGTAGGTATGCATGCAACATTTAGAGTTAAGGAAAGCTATGAATCATAGTTTAGTGCAAGTGTCCCATGATTTCAAGTCTGAACAACTTTTGTTTTCCTGCTTTCCATTCACTTGGCAGGAAATCTGCTCTCAGTAGGCCTGTAGTAATATTAGCCATTCATTTCTTCAAAGTATTTCTCCTTAACTGATGTGTCTCTTCTGAATTCAAATTCTCATTCCACCATGGAGTCATGATAAAGTTCATTACTGCAGAATATTGTTCCTGTGTGGTTTCTCACTCCAATTGGATATCTTTATTCCTCTTCTTCTGCTCCTTCCCAGTATCCAGTTGGTGTGGAGTTGTAGGTAAAGATGTGTATCTCGTACCGAGAGGTGCTCAGATAATCAATCAGGTACTCTCTGTATTGTGTTCCATCTTGAGAATAACCATGGACATTGATCAGCCTTTATTTCATTCTCAGGCCATCATCTGGCTGTCTGGAAATCAACATAATAGCAGTGTCTAATAGCAGCTTAGCACATCTTTTCAGCATAAGAAGGCTGTTTGCTGTAGTCATCCAGTGGTAAATAATATGGTAAAGTCTTTTCTTGAATCACCTTCAAAAGAAAACTGTTTGAACACCAGACTGAGACCTAGCAAGTGCACTCAGTCTGGTGTTCAAACAGTTTTCTTACGAGATGTTGTAAGCCACTACAGCATATTGCTCTGTGGAAACAAATAGATGCATACTTGCAAAAAAAAGCCTGCCATTGAAGTAGTGCATGAACCAGCTCATAGAAAGTGGACCTAGCAAGAAAGGCTGAATCTTTCTTGTAAAGCATGTGTGTATGCATAGATTTCAGCATATTGTGCTGAATGATCACCTATATGTATCGACCATGTTCTATCAGGCTGTTCTGGTGTGCATTTAAGTATACCACAACATGCGTAGTTTATTGTGGTCTTGTTTTGCAGATGTAACTGCAGAGCAATCTGTGTAAAATATAGCTTTGTAGAAACTGTTAGGATGTGTTTGTGCTTACCATTTCTTATCTGTCTCTGATGAGGAAGGGAGGTCATGTATACATGTGTATACATGCATGTAGGTATATGTGTGTGTATATATACACACACATATACCTACATGCATGTATACACATGAGTACACAAATATACATACACAACCATATATACATACACACAAACATACCTACAAATACACATATGCACTGACCCATATGCCTACAATTAAGACCCCAAATTAAAGGTCATACAGAAACAGCCCCCCCCCCCCCCCCCCCTGGACAAGTTAGGAAAAGAGATAGACCAGAACAATATAAAAATTCTGCAACACAAATACTCACACAACCACCAACTATAACTAAAAAGATTCAAAAGATAAAGAAAGTGGAAAAACAAGAAAGAAGAGGAGCAGCCTGATCAGGATGACTAATCATGAGCTACAGATATGTATGAATAGGATTTCTTTGTGTATCTGTTTACAAACAAATGTCCCTGGTTATATGCGATGTTCCCTGGGACATTCACATCACTTTGTCAGGTAGAACAGGATGGGTTTTGATGTTTGATTACTCCTTACAGGAAGATAGTAACTTGCTTGGGATTGTAAAACAACTGATGGAGATACCAGAGGGGAGGGACTGAGTTATTTTGCCTGGGGAGTTTTTAATTAATCCCGTAAGGACAGAGCCTTTGAAACATTTTTGTCCATTCTGGACAATGGCTATTTTAACATTTCTGTGCTGTTTGTGTTTAGCTGTAATTTTCTGTAATTTTCTTTGTCATTTGCTGTACCCACACATATTAAATATTTTTTTTTTATTGGGACAAGAAAGGCTTTCTTTAGATGCCATCATTTGGATCATATGTTATAATATTATATAAAAAATAAAAAAAATATGGTAAAAAAACAAAACAAAACTTTTATTTTAAACATATTCTCCTAATCGACAAAAGCAAACACAAAATCTGCTAAATAGATTCTACTATTTCTCCTGAGTACAGGGATACACCCATGCATAGGTTTGTCTGCTTGTTTGGGGGTTAAAGGGCCCCATTTGAGAGGTGCACTTTTTGGTTTTCCAACTTGAAATTTTGACATGCAGACAACCTGCGCCCATGTCCCATTTGGGACATATTTGAAGCCAGCTAGTGTATTTTACCCCATCAACCCATATATTTTTTTAAAGTAGACACGCTAGGCTATCGCAAATGGTGGTATTTTAACACTTTCCATGCACTAATTCTATTACCAGCCTTTGTCAAAGTTTGTGGTAGTAATTTTTGTGTGTTCTTTTCACAAACATTGTACTTCAGACATGAATTCACAGATTTTGGTATGTGTCACTGCCAAACAACCCAACAACATCTCCTGAGTTCAGGGATACCACTCATGCATAGGTGTGTTGGGTTGTTTGGGGGCTAATGGGCCACATTTTAAAGGTGCACATTTCCAACTTGGAATTTTGATGTATACTATAGTCAGCCTGAGCCCACCTTTCATTTGTGACTTTTTTTTAAAGCCAGATAGTGTATTTTACACAAAAAGCATATATTTTGTAAAAGTAGACCCCCTAGGATATTTTAAATGGTGGTATTTAAACACTTTCCATGCACCAATTCTACCACCAGCCTTTGTCAAAGTTTGTGGTAGTAATTTTATTGTGTATTTTTCCCCACATACATTGTACTTTAGACACAAATTCACATATTTAGGTATGTGTCACTGACAAACAATACCCCAATATGTGTTCAGCAACATCTCGCGAGCACAGGGATACCACCCATGCATGGGTTTGTCAGCTTTTTTGGGAGTTGAAAGGCTACATTTGAGAGGTGCACTTTTTGATTTTCCAACTTGGAATTTTGACATGTAGAGCAAGGAAGGGGTTAATAGATCTTATAAGAGCCTTTGTAGTACTGTATATTAACCCCTAAAAATGCACAGACAAGAAAAAATGTTCTGCTGTGCAGTGATCAGTGGCAGGGAAGGGATTAATACACAGGGTACACTATACAAAGGGTATGGCTTTTATAAAAGCCCTTGGGTCTCACAATTGTGTAATATTTTATTTAATTTATTACAATTAAAAACTTATATTATACAGATCTGTCTCTCTCCCTCACTAAAACTCAAGTGAGAAGAGGGAGGCAGATCCATGTGTCAGAGCAATATTTACCAAAATTGATCTGACCAGCCGAATGGTGATGCTCATCTGAGCAATCACCATGCAGCCTTTGCCACCGATCGACTGTTACTGATTGCTATACACACGTTCAGACAGCTTCAAAAGGAATACACGTAATCCTCTAGTGGGTATAATTAACCCCTAGCGAGTGTGACAAAAAAAATGCTGATAGCAAAAAGAATCCTTCTGCGAGCAGATCACTCCATATGGACTGTTTAGGCAGTGACCATATGCTCTGCTTAGGCAGTGACCATATGCGCTACTTAGGCAGTGATATACAGCAATCAAGGGGTTAATAGCTCTTAAAAGAGCCTTTGATATACTGTAATAAATCAAAGTAAAAAAAATGAACTTCTAAAAAATGCGCAGACAGCAAAAAATGTGCTGCTGTGTAAGATCAATGCGTACATAGCGATCAATGGCAGGGAAGGGGTTAAACACTTGAAATGGCTTTCATAAAAGCCCTTGGTTTCTAAAATTTTATTAAATATTTAATTTTATTAAAAAAATATTTTTTTTACATTTTCTGATCTGTCTCTCTCCCTTACTTAAACTAGTGAGGAGATGGAGGCAGATCAATCCTTGTCAAAGGCAATATTTACCAAAATTACCTTTGACTATATGAGAAGTGCTCATCAGAGCACTTATTATACATGCCTGCACACAGATCACACTGATATGAAGTGCAGGCATCGATTGGCGCCCCCTAGAGCAACGGAAGTGAAATAAATTCACTTCAGATGCTCCTGCCAGTAGAAAGGAAGAGCTGCCTGTACAAGCAGCGTCCCTTCTACTGAGCCGATGGGGTCGCTCAGGAGAGTGACCACCATTGGATCTGGGGGAGCCTGAAGGTGTTGCTAGCGAGGCACTTTAGCAACACTGGAGATGCTTAGGAAGTGAATGATCGTTCGCTTCCTAAGCAGATGTGTGCACCCGGCGACGTCGTTTTTAAAGGGCAGCTATGATCACTCCGGGGGGTGATCGTAGTGCGCCCCTGCACTTTTACATAGAGGCATTGTAGCAACACTGAAAGAGTAAAGAAAGCGACCATTGGTCGCTTTCTTTACTCTATTTAGTTCATGACCTGCCAGGCAGGTCACCTGTCGGCAAGTCCTCGGTTTGCCGTGACGTGCCTGGCATGTCATCTGTCGTTAAGTGGTTAACAACAAAGTTGATTGTTGCTGGGAGTAAAAGAGGAGAAGCATAACCAAAGGGATTGTACTAAAGGAGTAGTAAAGTAAGGGAGTAAAAGTAGGAAGTTAAGGTAGAAGAAGTTTGGAGTCTGGTGAGAGAGGATGGTCAAGACGATTATTGTGCTGACTGAAGTATTGAATATCCTTGTGTGACCTTGTCCTGGGCAAACTTTGAATAAAGTCAGAAACTCTCTCAGGAAAGACTAAGTATTTTATTTCATCTCTGTTGCTGGAACCTGAGTAGCAATATACATGGGAAAGGCCTTTATCTGGATAAGGTGATAAAGGTGATTCAAGTAATTTGCTTGGACAGAGGTGGACAGAGTGAATGAACATTTTAAAACACAACGCAGAGTGCTGAAACGATATGATCTATAAGTGATCTCAAGATAGACTACAGCAGACACACCACCAATATATATAAAGCATCTCAAAGCGTGACCTGGAACACAACATATTGCAAAAGCATATATTATCTACAACACCTGACTCGTGTGGAAAAAGAAAAAAAGAAATAGACAGAGATAAACAATTTTTGTGATTGATATTCTATAATTAAATGATGTAAATAATGAGTGAATGATAACTCAATATGAAATATATATTCTTTCCTTTAGATGAAGATAAGATTGATGCTGCGTGTACCGTTGACTCTCCATATTTTCTTAAATTACCAGGTAAGTTGACCATTATGTATACACACATATGTAACCATAATCAATTATCAGAGGGAGATATTCATGAAAAAAAATAGGAAAAAAGCACTATCCTGCGTGAATTTCAGTATGCATACATATTTTTTATTCATATATTCAGTAAAAAGTGTCCCAAAAGCAATATAATACAGATACAACGATCCATAAAGCTACCTCTTGACACCTTGTGAAAATACAAGATTCATATTACTCATTGCAACCCTGTTGATTAGCACATTGGGCAACAGTTAATGTCATAAAACTATAACTCCACAGATCCATTTTCACCCGTTTCTCCAATTAATGCATTTACTGTAAATCTTATGTTCTCTATGTATAGTTTTTCCTATCTACATTCACAGTAAGAATAACGTTTAGGTGATAAAGTCCCTTTAATTGACTAATTTTCATTAGTTTGCTATGCTTAGTTTTTTGTGCGCATGTGTTAAGTGCAAAAAGTTGTGTGGGGCAGTGATAAGGTGCATATTTAGTTGTGGCACAAACTGATAAAACTGTCTGGTAGCTACCCCACAATTGCTTAGAAATACATAAAGAGAGAAAACACAAAGTGACAGTGCAAAAAGCAAGTGCAAGCAATATATAACTGTATATTACTCCAGAGGAATATCCCTATGTTCCTTTAACATATATAAATGGAGAAAACAAATACATCAAATAATATAGTGTAGTATATTTTGTAAGGAAGAAGGTTCCACGTTTTGCATTCACACTTCCTCCAAATTATTCAAGCAAATAGGGTGATCAAGCTGGTCTCTGGGGATGTATCAGGTATTCTAGTCACCTCCAAATAATGGAAACATAGCATGTGTGAATAACACAGTATGACATGTATTGACAAAAAGAGATATCTTACACTTGTAAGGTATCTGATGTGCGAGTAAGCAGGCACAAAAAGTCAGCAGAGTGCATACAAAATAGGTGGTCTCACTCCCACAAATGCTGTCCGTTTACTTGTTTTGCCTCTATTGAAAGCTTCCTCAGAACATCGGCATCCATGGGGTTGAGGCCAAATATATACAAAAACGTAATCCGTACAGTGAAAGTCCATCCATTGCGTTGTCTCCGGTAGTTCATGTTGCAGTTTTTGGTGCTGTGTTTAGTGGTTAATGTTAATGGAAATGACGAAAACAGATGAAAATGTATTTGGCACTTTACGTTCTCTCCTAGGTGTCAGGGCCTTTAGCAGGTCAGATAGGAGTTTCAGTGCAGGGATAGTGGAAGTGTCTGGTTAAATATTATTATTATTTTTTTTTTTATATATATATATATATCTTTATTAAATAATTTCTTTTCCACATAGTATAAAAAGGCAATTAGTAACATATGACATACATCAATATATAAAATTACTCACAAGGTGCTTAATCCGACTTAATAATTGTAAGTGCAAAATATTCTTACTTGTGTTCTACATTTGCTGAATACTATAATGCTCCTTCAACAGCAAGTTGCATTTATATATCCTATGCCCTTCATGGAAATATACATATCAATTACCTTCACTTCATAGCCTTCTAACTTGACAAAACATAAACACAGAACCAAGCCCATTGATAACACATAATTTCCCTCCTCCCTCCCTCATTCCATTGCCGAGAGGGCCCGAGAGAAAAGTTAGTAAAGAGGTAGAGGGGTGAGAGAGGGGACCATTGTTCATATTTTTCTTGTGTATTCTTTATCGATTGTTATGTCTGTGTATTCTAAGTACGCATTTCTTTTTAATCCAGCCTGCCCCTCCATTCAGAGTTTCATCTCGAGGCTTTTATATTATATTTATATTTGTTGGTACTAAATATGTTGTATACTTAATTTTATATTGTAATTCAATGAGATTTAAGCAATGTACATTTGTTTTAATATTTGGAATAATTTTAAGCCAATCTTCAGGATCTGCCAAATCCTGCTCCCATCTTTTTATAGTCATTTTTATATCCTCATATATCTCTTGTTTTTGACCTACAAATAAGGGATTTTTTTTTATATATGTGCTCATTTTGCTGCCCTGGGTCATCAACAAGTTCAGTCCTACGATGTCTTCATCTTCTGTACAATTACTTTTTGTGATGTAATTTTTAATTCTTAGGTATTTGAAGATGTCTTCAGTTGTTAATTAAAATATTTGGGAGAGTTCAGGAAATGGTATAATTTGCTTGTCTAATATTATCTCTGAAAGCTTTAACATACCTTTTTGTTCCCATTTTGTTAAGTTCAGGTCTTCTATGTTATATTCAAGTATTTTTAATGGGCCTTCTATCCTTATACTACTATCCGAGTCTAATTTATATTCTATTTAAAATTTCTCCCAAAACTTCAATATTCCATCTACCATCATATTCTCTTTGACCTGGTTACATATTATTCATTGTGCAGAGTGAGAACAGATAAAGAAACAAAGAGCTTGGGATTGGAATAAAGACTGAAAGAAAGGCAAAAGGAAACGTTGGCAAACAACTGCAGAATAGGAAAAGAATTTGAGTATAAACTGCAGTATAAACAAAGAGCTATAGAACAGGCTGTAGACAAAGCAGAGGTAGGGGTAAAGAGAGATATACAAGGGGTGAGGCCTGTGGTAAGGTTGAGGCCTGAGGTAAGGGTCAGGCCTAAGGTAAGTAGCTAAACAGGAACACCTGAGAGAGGGCGAGGTCTGATATAGGTAGCTAAACAGGAACACCCAACAAAGGGTGAGGTCTGATTTAGGTAGCTAAATAGGAACACCCGAGAGAGGGTGAGGTCTGAGATAGGTAGCTAAACAGGAACACCCGAGTGAGAGTGAGATCTGAGATAGGTAGTTAAGCAGATGGAATATCCTAGAGAGGGTGAAGACTGAGTAGGGTAGCTAAGCAGAAGGAACACCCTAGAGAGGGTGTGGACTGAAAAGGGTGACTTTAAGGGAACAACTTAGCTGAAGAAATCTTGTTATAGTCAGAGGGTCTCAGGAGATGCTGAAAATCATCCACTGGGCTGGTTGAGCTGCCCAGGTTCAGATTCCCAGTTCCTGGAATGGGTCATAATTCAAATATGCTTTTAAAAGAGGATCAGGAACAGAAGCAGCAGCTCTCAGAAGTCAGGCATCCAACTTCAATGCAAAAGCACTGTTTGCCATCAACTGCAGCTATTTAACCTGGGCATTTGCAAAAGGTAATTAGCCCACCTGACACCAAACAGAGGGGAAGAAATACAAGAAAAGTAAGGTAGGGAGGCCTGTAGAAGAGGCAGGAGGTATCATGGGCGTCCGCAGGGGGGGGGGGGGGGCAAGGGGGGGGGCGCTTGCCCCCCCCTGGATTTTTGCAATTCCCCTTTAAAAAATTTTTTTTTAATTATTAGTATTTTTTTCTCAGTATGTAGCCTCTAGTTGTCCCTAGGGGACTGCACACCAGTTGCTGCGGTAGGAGGTGGCACCCAAAGCTGTTGCTCTCTGCAACTCTGCTTGCTGTAATACTGGTCTCCCATCCACATTGGTGCAGGTCTCTGCAGCTGTCAGTCATGCTGCATGGAGAGCCAATGACAGGGGTGCCCGGGGATATGAAGTTATAGCCCACCCCTCAGCCCTCCATGTGACAGCATGACTGACAGAAGAGAGCCTGCAGGGGAAGATACTCAGAGACCATAGCTGAGCCTCTGTAACAGGTAGGAAGAGCTTATAATAGCTTTAAGGTACATGGAAGAGTGGGGTAAATCCAAGGAGGTCCCTCCCATTTCCCTGAGGTCTCCATTTGTCCAGTCTGAGCAGCTCCTCTGACCAGGCTCTGCTCACATCAACATGGTGACAAGTGGATGGGGCAGAAAAGATAATGGAGGATAAAATGATGTGATAGATGGAAGCAGATTGCAAACAAAATGGGATGACATGGGGCAGAAAATATAATAGAGGATGAAAAGAGGTGATTGATTGGAGCAGAATACAGACAAAATGGTGACATGGGGCAGAAAAGATAAAATGTAGGTGAAAAGAGGTCACTGACATGGAGGAATAAAACACATAAAATGATGGGGAAAGAGATGGCAAACATGGAGGAATAAAACATATAAAAAAGGGGGAAAAAGATAAAGAAATGTCATGGATTTAGGAATTTGGGTGTTTAGGGAATCTGTTGCTTTGTGTTTATATTGTGTGCTATAGTGTTGTGTCTGGTGCTGTTGGGTTACATTGTGTGCTATAGTGTTGTATCTGGTGCTGTGGAGTTATATTGTGTGCTATAGTGTTTTGTCTGGTGCTGTTGGGTTACATTGTGTGCTATAGTGTTGTATCTGGTGCTGTGGGGTTATATTGTGTGCTATAGTGTATCTGGTGCTGTAAGGTTATATTGTGTGCTATAGTGTATCTGGTGCTGTGAGGTTATATTGTGTGCTATAGTGTTCTATCTGGTGCTGCGGGGTTATATTATGTGCTATAGTGTTGTATCTGGTGCTGTGGGGTTATATTGTGTGCTATAGTGTATCTGGTGCTGTGAGGTTATATTGTGTGCTATAGTGTATCTGGTGCTGTGAGGTTATATTGTGTGCTATAGTGTATCTGGTGCTGTGGGGTTATATTGTGTGTTATAGTGTTGTATCTGGTGCTGTGGGGTTATATTGTGTGCTATAGTGTATCTCTTGCTGTGAGGTTATATTGTGTGCTATAGTGTATCTGGTGCTGTGAGGTTATATTGTGTGCTATAGTGTTGTATCTGGTGCTGTGGGGTTATATTGTGTGCTATAGTGTATCTGGTGCTGTGAGGTTATATTGTGTGCTATAGTGTATCTGGTGCTGTAAGGTTATATTGTGTGCTATAGTGTATCTGGTGCTGTGAGGTTATATTGTGTGCTATAGTGTTCTATCTGGTGCTGCGGGGTTATATTATGTGCTATAGTGTTGTATCTGGTGCTGTGGGGTTATATTGTGTGCTATAGTGTATCTGGTGCTGTGAGGTTATATTGTGTGCTATAGTGTATCTGGTGCTGTGAGGTTATATTGTGTGCTATAGTGTATCTGGTGCTGTGGGGTTATATTGTGTTTTATAGTGTTGTATCTGGTGCTGTGGGGTTATATTGTGTGCTATAGTGTATCTCTTGCTGTGAGGTTATATTGTGTGCTATAGTGTATCTGGTGCTGTGAGGTTATATTGTGTGCTATAGTGTTGTATCTGGTGCTGTGGGGTTATATTGTGTGCTATAGTGTATCTGGTGCTGTGAGGTTATATTGTGTGCTATAGTGTTGTATCTGGTGCTGCGGGGTTATATTATGTGCTATAGTGTTGTATCTGGTGCTGTGGGGTTATATTGTGTGCTATAGTGTATTTCGTGCTGTGAGGTTATATTGTGTGCTATAGTGTCTCTGGTGCTATGAGGTTATTTTGTGTGCTATAGTGTTGTATCTGGTGCTGCGGGGTTATATTATGTGCTATAGTGTTGTATCTGGTGCTGTGGGGTTATATTGTGTGCTATAGTGTATCTGGTGCTGTGAGGTTATATTGTGTGCTATAGTGTATCTGGTGCTGTGAGGTTATATTGTGTGCTATAGTGTTGTATCTGGTGCTGTGAGGTTATATTGTGTGCTATAGTGTTGTATCTAGTGCTGTGGGGTTATATTGTGTGCTATAGTGTATCTGGTGCTGTGGGGTTATATTGTGTGTTATAGTGTTGTGTCTGGTGCTGTGGAGTTATATTGTGTGCTATAGTGTTGTGTCTGGTGCTGAGAGGTTATATTGTGTGCTATAGTGTTGTGTCTGGTGCTGAGAGGTTATATTGTGTGCTATAGTGTTGTATATGGTTCTGTGGGGTTATATTGTGTGCTATAGTGTTGTGTCTGGTGCTGTGGGGTTATATTGTGTGCTATAGTGTTGTGTCTGGTGCTGTGGGGTTATATTGTGTGCTATAGTGTTGTGTCTGGTGCTATGGGGTTATATCTTTGCTATGTTGTTCTATCTGTTGCTGTGGAGTTTCAGCTAGAGCTCTGGATATTTATCTGATGCGTCATGGGTTTTTAGCTGGTACCGTGGGTTAATATCTGGTGTTGTGGGTCTATATCTGGCACAGTGGATCTATATTTGGTGCAGTGAGGCTATATCTAGTGTGGTTGGTTTATATCTGGTGCTGTGGATCTGTATCTGGTGCAGGGTTTATCAACCCTTTGCATGCCTTCACTAATAATGACAAAGCTCCTCCACTTCATGATAACTTGTCAAAAAGAGGCGCGGCGCAGAAAGGATGACGGTAAAATTATGCCCCCCCCCTGAAAAAATTTCTGCGGATGCCCATGTTAGGTATATATGCACATAAATGATGACTTTTAAATGCATGAGTCAGAAGGTCAGAGTAGAACCCTAACACTAGGCTAAGTGTTAATCGGTTAACTTTTCAATCTGCATTATATGTGATATATTTAGACTTTGCAAAGGCATTTGATACAGTTCCACACACAAGATTGCTGCAAAAAATGACTGAAATAGGCTTAGGGCCAAATGTTTGCTTGTAAATTGGCAATTGGTTGAAAGATAGACTGCAAAGGGTGGTGGTAAATGGGAAGTTCTGAAATTGGGCAGATGTTATAAGTGGAATACCTCAGGGAGTCCTGGGTCCTCTTCTTTTTCATTTATTTAATAATGTTCTCCCAGTGGACATAGGGAGCCATGTCTCAATGTTTGTTGTTGACACACAATTAAGCATTGTAATACAGTCAAAACTACATGCATTTCCCTGCAAGAGGATTTGGACAAATTGGGTAACTGGGCAGATAAATGGCAAGTTAGATTAAATGTAGACAACTTTAAAATTATGCATTTTGGATATACAATAAAATGCAACATATTCTAGCTTGTCACAAACACCACAGTAACGATCTTAGCAAATATATTATAAAAAGATGAAAACTGCTATCACATGAGACAGTTTAATAAAATGCAAAATGTATAAAAAATATAAATTTCAGGTCACATTTCCTTTCTCCATTTGAACCAGGAGCAAAGTATTTAGCAAAATACAAAAAATCCCTGATCATGCAGTACATTAGGTGGCAGGTTTCCGAGTCAGATACTTGCGTCCACAAAAGGAATTCCCTTGGTGCTCAGTGCACTGTACAATCAGTGAAGACCTATACAAAAGATAAATAATATATAACTGTACAAATTCAGCTTATTTAAAATCTATATGTGCAATATAAAATATAAATCCAAATAGTATTTAATAATTCCAGTACTCAATGGAGACCAGTTTTTACTCAAGGAAATTCATCAAGAAGGGAATCCATCCACCTCCAAATCTTCAAAATAAAAAACAGAACCAGGTGAGCAAAATAACACTTGGGAAAAAAAAAAATGAACAACCATAATGGTGTAATACTGTTGAGAAATAATACATTAAACATAGATAATGTAATGCATTTATGAACATGTAGAACATAATGTGCTATTTAATATAAAAATTATGCTGCAACTTATAGGAGGAAATAGCACATCAGACAATGTGCAAGTTTGCATGAAAAACGCACAAATCCCAGGATATGAAAAGTCCAAATGCCAAAGTTTGATGGGCAGCAGAACCTTGTAACCACCGGGAGAATTTAAAGGTAGCCTCTAAATGCATTTTACTGTTCATTACAAAGCCTGTTTTTAAGTGGACAATGAAACACACTGAGAGGATACCTTTCCATTTCCTTCATGGTTGCAAGGTCCTGCTGACCATCCGATTTTGTCATTTGGATTTTCAATCCCAAGCTTTGTGTGTTTTTCATGCATATTTCTGCATATTAAAGCACACTGTCCACTCAATAACCAGCTTCATCAAGAGAAATATAAGCCATCATCAGTGTGTCTCTCAAATACTTCCAGAACTTGATAGTTTTAAATGAGAACAGAATCTTTCTCCAACTTGTACACAACCTTGTTTAAAACTATCAAGTTCTTGAAGCATTTTAGAGATACATATGTTTCATATCTCCCCAAGTCATATTTTAGAAAGTGATTGGGAACATGATATTGTTTATTTTTTTTCTTTCTCCTTTTCTTTATTAAAGTAAAAAAAATAGACTTACAATAAAATACACAGATACAAGACTATAACGTTTTACTCTCCTGCCCTAGAATGCTAGGCAGGATTCTAAATACATTAGTGATCTTTTATCAATCTGAGACGTCTATTTCAATCTCTGCTAAGTCAAAAAGGGCTCATGTCTGGTTTGGCCTTTTTGCTGTATAGTCCCAGGGTAGATTCCCTTTACCACCATTTGTCTGTTCCAGGAAACCTGAACATCCCATATATATATGTCAAGTATCACAAACATACATAAATAAAAAAAACAACCAAGCGAGAGAGAAAGGAACAGGATATTGTTTTAAAGTAAAAATAAGTACATGTCACATATATTAGAAATATACAGAAAATAAGCTATGTGGACTTACCCTTTAAAACAGTAACCACCATTATACCTATGCCTTACAACCACAAACATCCAATTAATTTAATTTTTGATATTTTTAAATATATAAATCTTGATTGAAATCTTCTTTTTTTTCTTATTAAAAGATAGTAATATATATATGTTAAATAGTACCTTTAGATTTTGTCATATATTCCCTCTTAACTATTACAATTATTGTGATTAATTACTTTTAACTCAGTATATCTTGATGTACTCATCTATACCGTAATTGAAACTCTAAACAACATGCAACAATTACTACATAATTCAAAATTAGAAGGGGTATGGCGCTACCATGAGCATTGCAGTTCGTTGGGTCATGTAATTTTCTACCATATTTATTAGATAACCTTACATGCTTAATATATTTCAAGTATATTTCATTATTATCTCCATTCCCTGCAATGCCCTTTTCCATATTATATTGGAACATAATCTGAAGTTTCCATTGTTGTGAAATCACTGTTTTTGTGGCCATGAGAATATGTATTATCAGATATATTTTATGGAAAGATGTAAAAGATAGTTGTATGCGAAATAAAGATGATTTCTTTCTGTTTTCTATTTTAAATTTGAATAAATCTGATATTTAAATGAACATTCTAGACCATAGTTTTTTTTATAAGCAAGCAATTCCACCATACGTGCTTTTGACTACCCACATCTAAATTGTATCTCCAGCGTATGGGGGAGTTACAATGGTACATCTTAGACATTATTTCTGGTTCCAGATGCCATATATGTACAATCTTATAATGCAGCTATATTATAATTAAACATTTCATTGCCTTTCTTACTTCACTTATTGATTTAAACCATACATTGGGTTGGAGACTCCTACCTATTTTTTTTCCCAAGCAGTCCAAGCTCTTGGTTTATTCTCTTTTTTTAATCTTACTCAACCACTCGTAAATCCTAGGCATAACTTTCATCTTTCTTGATGATCCTTTACAACCTTTTAATATATGGTTATTTATATAGTTTTTTTTATCTTAAAATTTTTCTTTTGATGAAAAATGTAGTTCTTCCTGCAATTGTGGGAAGGGATAAATCTCTCTTTTATTTATTATATATGAGAATTCAAGATCTTCCTCTCTACACCAGTTTTTCAGAGATAGATTTTCAATATTAAACTCTAACAGTTTTATCATGTATTAGTTGTTATATTCTCTTCAATTTTGTCTCTTCTTTTTATCCCAATCCAAAAGTGGACCAAATCATCAATATAGTTTGGCAATTGTCTCTCTAGTAGCTCTGTATCTGCTTTTTTTTATTCATCCATGGGATTACTGCCACTCCTATTATTCCTATTATTTACTTTCTAATATATGGTTCTACTTTCTCCAAGCTAATTTGCCATTTATGTACATGAAACACTCTGCTGGATTTGTAATATTACAGTCGGTTAGGTAAGCCCATTCCCCCCCTCCTTCATGTTTTTCATTAAATGAAACTTATTAACTCTTGCTTTTTTTCCCTCCCCATATATATGTCATAAACTGCTTTTGTACATTCAGCAACTTGTTCTTGGGTATCATCAGAGGTAGCATTCTAAATAGATACAACAATTTAGGTAATATATAACATTTGACAACATTTAGTCGTCCCATCCAAGAGATTTCCGTTTTCAGACATTTCTTTCAGTTTTCCATATATATCCTCCTATATTATATTGAGTTTTTTTTCATTATTTCTCCAACATTAGCCGTGATATATATTCCTAGGTAGTTAAAACCTTTTTCTGTCCAATCGAAGGTATATAGATTTGCCAGCTTTACCCTTTGTTTTCTCTTCAACATTAAGGCAACATCAACATCACCTGTGATTTTGTTAGATTTAATTTATAATTTGACATTTTAGTGTAAAATTCAATCATACATACACATTTTAAGATCGTGATTTCTTGTCTGTATGCCTTTTATGTTATCATTTTGCCTTACTCTAGCTTAAAGTGGTTCTAACATCATGATGTAAAGCATGGGAGCGAGCGGGCATCCCTTCCAACCAGTCAGCCAACAGACCGAGACCCACGGTCTGAGCCATAGGACCCGAGTACAATGTCATAATGGCCATTTCTATTGAGCCAGCTATTCCAGCCCTATCCAATACCTATGACATAAAGCTGACCCTGTTGAAAGCCTTTTCGGCATTCAACAACAAAGTCAGCTGGGGAAACTTCTTCATCCTTACATAATCAAGGATACCTATCAATCTTCTCACATTACTTCCAGGATGGCGGCCTTGAACCAATCCTTCTTGATCCTTATGGATCAGATTAGGTATTACTTTTTTTACATGATTTGCAATTACAGCTGAATACATTTTCATGTCACTATCAATCAGTGATATTGGCCTGTGGTGAGCTGCACATGCGGGATTTTTTTCTGGTTTTAGGTTGCCTCTAATAATTGCTTTGGTACCAAGTCTCCCTCCTTAATCTCATCAAACATATCTGTCATCTGTTCAGCCAGGATACTCCCAAGTGCCTTCTAGAAGTTACCTCTATATCCATTTGGGCCGGGAGCTTTGTCTCTTTTTAATTGTGAAATAACTTTGATTACCTTTTTTTAACCCCTTCATGACCAGACTGTTTTTGGAATGTTGTGCGTTAGTGACCAAGGCTGTTTTAACACTTCTGAGGTGTTTGTGTTTAGCTTTAATTTTCTTCTTTGTCGTTTGCTGTACCCACACATATTATATATTGTTTTTTTCAGGACAAGAAGGGTTGTCTTTTCATGACATTATTTTGTTCAAATCATTTATTTTATTGTGAAAAAAATAGTAAAATATGGTTAAAATTAAAAAAAAAAAACACTTTTCCTGACTTTTCATTGTAAATTATTTTACTAAGCTCCAAAAGCGAATGAAAAAACCTGCTAAATAGATTCAACTATAGGTCCTGAGTTCAGAAATACCCAATGTTTATATGTTTTTTTGCTTTTTTTTGCATGTTTTAGGTTAATAAATACAAGTAGCAAATAGCTGTTTCAAAACCATTTTTTTTTTAAATTTGCGTTAGTGACACTCTAACATCGATATCGGACAAGAATCGCTGAATAACCACCCACATGTACACATTTTTTATAAAGTAGTTATCCCAGGGCATTCAACTTGGGGTAATTTGACACTTTTCACTCTGTCATTTTACCACCAATCTTTGACAAGTTTTGGCATAGTAATTTTGTGTGTGTTTTATTTCCACACACTTTGAAACTTAGGTATGAATTTAAAGGGGCTGTTCTATTTTATTGCCAAACAAAACCCCAATATATGTTCAGCAACTTCCCCTGAGTATAGCGGTACCCCACAAGTATAGGTTTGCTAGGTTTATGTGGTAGGTACAGGGCAAAATTGAGGATACGGTTCTTGCAGCTTTAAAACGTGTATTTATTATGTAATGCTTGTGACTACATTTCCTATCGTGCTCAGCCAGCCAAAAGCTACCGTAGCAGAATAGGAAATGTAGTCTATAGTAGGAAGCACCGATTTTTGCTATCCTTGCCATCCTGCGGCTGCATGGATCATATATCCAGCTGCTGCGGGCCCCTATCTACTGCTGGGGGCCAATGCAAAGCACTGGCCCCACTAGCAGTTAAAAAAAAAAATGTATCCCTAGAGGACCACAGACAGACATAACATGTCATTGGTCCTCTACGGAATAACTTCTTATTTTTATACAATTTATTATTATTATATTTAATTTTTTAATTTATTTAAATTTTAATTGTTTTACATTTTTTTATTTTTATTTAACTCTAACCTTAACCCTATGGTTAGGGTTAGTAAAAACCCTAATTCAAACTCTAGGATTAGGGTTGTGATGAACTCTAACCCTAACCCAAGAGTTAGGATTAGCACAATATAAAAAAAAAATAAAAAAAAAATAAACTTTTTTTTTTTAATTAAAAAAATCCTTTGGGGGGGGCTGGTTGTTACTGGGGGGGACCAGGGGGAGACTTGACACACTATTTTAGTCTCTCCCTGCCCCACGATCACCGTGGAGCAGGGAGAGACTATAGCTATCAAAGCAGGCACCTGCTTTGACAGCTATTAACATCCGGGCGCTGTGATTGGCTGTCACAGTGCCCGGATGTTTCCGGGGGGTCCTCAACCGACATGGCTGAAGTGTCTCGGTATCGAGACACTCAGCCATGTCTTTGTTTGCACGATCGCGTTATGCCAGCTGGCACGATCAGACCTGCATGACGGTCCTGGACCGTCATCAGTCACGGAGGGAGATTTCCCTATGACGGTCCAGGACCGTCATCGGTCGCGAAGGGGTTAAAGGGGGAATTTAGATATGCTAGTTGTTCTTTCGATACAGATGGTAAGGTTATGTTTTCTAGATACATTTATTTTTTTTTTCTGTTATTCCATATTTTGGAAGGTTATATAAACTAGAATAACAGTCATTAAAAGATGAACAAATATCCCTCGGGGGATATGCTTGTCTGATCTTCCACTATAATTTTCTAGATTTAGTCTTGTTGTTTTTTTCAGATTTTCAGCTCTATTTCTCTTAGAGCATAGTTAGCTTTTGACTTTAACTGAGTTTTTATTTTCTCTGTTAGTTCTTTAATTACATTTATTGAACTCAGGGAAGGGGACACCTTATTAATAGGTTGTTATTTATACAATTCGATATATAGTTAGGAAAGGGAGAAACCCTGAATTTTTTTTTTAGCTCCGTTCACATCTTTATAAGTTATCCTCGAATAACGCATTTATTTGCTCACCAAATGGTTGCTCTGGACAATCCGTCACTTAAATTCTCTGTGAAGTATAGTTTTATTTTTCAGGTATCTTTTTTTTGTTCCCCTTCAAAAGTCTATCATTCAGTCTCCAAGCATTTCTATTATTTGCCCTTTAAAATCATCCACTTAAAGTAATCCTGCTGAGTGGTCTGACAATACTGTTTCTTAAATATCAACTATTTTACATTGCTGAATCACATATGCCCTTACTAAAAAATGATCCAGATGGGTATATGACAAATGTGGCTTTGAAAAAAAGTATATTCTTTCTCCTCTTGATTTAGAGTTCGCCATATATCATATAAATTATTATCAACCTTTTGACACAAAGGAACCTTTTTTATCCAGCTTTGTATCTACAATGCAGTTGCAGTCACCACCAATTAAGACCATTCCCTGTGCAACACTATTCACTTTATCAAGTACTTTAGAAATAAAAGCTAAAGGTTCCTTATTCAGAGCATTTACATTCAGCAACTTATAGATCCAACCATTCATTTTGCACACTCCAATTATGTATCTACTATCCTTGTCGATCTCTCTGTAGATTTCCTCATATAAAATATAATTTGAGACCATTAATATCACTCCCATCTTTTTGGTTTTGTAACAGTCTATTTTTTATTAATCATTTTTCATCTTTCCAATGAGATTCTAGTATAAACCCCCCATCAATATGTTTATCTTTAAGATATTTAATTAAGATTTGTCTTTTTTGTGGAATATTTAGTCCCTGTGCATTTATTAAAACAAATGTAATCATTCTAAATTATTTCCAGTGACCCGACCTCCGAATCCTCATGGTAGTGTGGCCCTTTAAATACAAACATACAAAACCAAAACCCTTTTTCGAGTTTACCTATGGGCCAAGCCCTCTGCAACATTGTAACATAAATACAATGTTGACTAAACATAGCAAATATGACATCAACACTATAATTTTTTTGTTACAGGCTATCAATTTACACTAATATTGTATTTTTAGATTTAGAATTTGGAGGCAACCCCATAGATGGGCACCATTACTACTAAGGCATACAGAAAACCCACGGCAGTGAACACAATCCTTCATGCCACTAGCTGCCATCCTACACATATTAAAGCAAATATTCCTACAGGGGAGTTAATCAGACTAAAGCGAAATTATACTAACATACTAGATTTTGACGCAAAGTCTGAGGAGCTCTCCTCTCGGCTCAAGAACAGAGGCTATGAAGGAATTATTAAACAAGCTTATAATACTGATCGGAGTATAGATAGAGACAGACTCCTATCCCAGAAATTATCCCACACCCAACAGGAAGGGAAAGTGTCCTTTTGCACTTCATATAGTAAAAACTATTCAACAATTGTAAACATTGTAAAAAATATATTCCCTCCTAGATCCGCATCGGGAGATCTTATCCAGAGGCATCTAGTTTACCTCATGCAGGGCCCGCACTTTCAAAAACATATTATCCCCCAGTTATTATGAATCTTGACGCACACCTGTAGGTGGAACTTGGTTAGCCACTACAGGCACTTACAAGTGTGGACACAAAATATGCAAGGTTTGCCCCCACATTGATAGCTCAAATCAGATAACATCACTTACGAATAATAAAACATCCACTCTAAAACAATATGCTAACTGTTGCAAGTCAGATGTCATTTATACAATAAAATGTCAGAAATGTGGGACAATGTATGAAGGTCGTACCTCAAGACAACTTAAAACTAGTATAAAGGAAAATCTAAATGATATAGACTCAGATACAGGTTGTGATGTGAATGATAATTTTCGACAATGCACCTCAGGGAGGGTTATTCCATTTAAGGTACAGCTCATAGAATACATTAAACAGAGCCCAAGGGGGGGGGGGGGAGGGGCCAACCTTGCTCAAAAATTAAGCTGTAGGGAGACTTTTTGGATTTTTATGTTGGGCACTCGGAAACCAGTTGGTTTAAACATGGTGAGTATGATGTCACCTGTTTCTTTAAATGAAACACTATGTTAATTGTATGCCTATAGTACCTATATTCTATCTGCCCGATTTAACTGTATTGGCCCCTTTCTGCTTTTAGTTTCTACTATTTTTCAATAATAAGAAGGTACTTTTCTCTTTGCAATTAAACGTGAGCATGAAACTGTCACATTTTTCCTGAAGTCTTAGATTTCATTGTTACTATTATTATACCATCACCTTATATACTGAATCTATTTTTTGACACTTCTTGATACTGGTTGATGCTTTCTAACATGATAGTAAACACACATTTTTTTGTCAGCAAAGTTATGAATTGAGTCCATCACCATTTTTAACTTTTTAATACAGGCTGATGCTCTTAAACAAGATAGATATGTGCTCTTTAGCGAATCAGCTCAGTTAAATACACATTATGGGATTGGACATCTCATGATCGCGTTCACAAAATCCTTTAGTAGCTCTTCCTTTATCTGTTTTCTCTCCTCCTTCATTAACCCATGATTTGCCCTCTCTAATGAGACATTTCTGATTGTTTTTAAATTCACTTTAAATATCACTTTAAATATCACTTTATTAAGAATTTCACTAACAATGTTGCCATCAATAACTAATAGTTGTACTTTGACAGCTCAGTTTTTGCACAGCACTTTAGAATCGAACAGACATTGCTACCGTATTTAATCCGCTTCACAACTCGCCCACTTCATTATTATTTCCTATTCACTGTGCTTTCTCCAAGTTAATATTGGATGCTATCCTTTAATCCCTGTCATTATGTCACCTTTCCCATTGTCTTTATGTAAGTCATTTAGTTTCCTGTATATATCTGAACTGGGCAACTTTGTATCCTGAAAGGTGTGAGGCAGGATTTCCCTTTGTATGTCCTTAGGTTAAACTTTAATCCTGTTATAGTTCCTTTGTTTAATCTGGTTTGTCAAGATGTTCAACTGTATATATTCTGTTTCTGAATCAATAAACAGTTCTGGTCAGTTCTACTTCACCCTTTAAACGTAGCCTTGTCTCGTTCTTGAAAGGGAACCTGCCCAGCATAATCACTAGCTCTTTTAAGGGCTTGTTCTTCCCCACATGGTCCTGGAGGACAGAAGCTGATCCAGGGTGGACAGACGACGGCGAGACTCAAGCTATGGCGGTTGTGGAGTCTGCGGTGGTTGTAGTGTCTGGTGTGGTGCTTGTGGTCCTCGGCGCAAGCTAGGAAGCATCTGTCAATGCTGTACTTGGTTGGAGTACGGGGAGTTCCGTTACAGTGGTGGCCGCGGTGGGATGGCTATCCTAGTGCGAGGAGCAGCATCATGGGAACACCAAGAAAGCATGGTACGTTGCTATGAGGACGAAGACTTCATTGTGGAGGTAAAGAGGTGGCTATCCAGGTATGGCCCAGATCCTCCAGATGTGATGATCGACCTATTTATGCAAGAGGTGTATGTGGAGAACCAAGCGGCAAGGTGCCTCGAGCTTGAGTTGTACAGATCGGGACTGTGGATACCCAAGCCCCCTCCCCAGCAGCAGGGTGAGTCCCAGGGAGAGGAGACAACCGGTCTCTCTCCCCAGCAGCAGTGTAAACTGCAGGGAGAAGAGACAGCTGGCCTCTCTCCCAAGCAGCACTGTACCCTACAGGGAGTGGAGGCAATCGGCCTCACTCCCCAGCAGCAGGGAGAGGTTCAGGGAGAGGAGACAACTGGTCTCTCTCCCTAGCAGCAGTGTGTTCTGCCTGGAAAGGAGGCAGCCGGCCTCTCTCCCCAGCGGCAGAGTATTGTATTGGGAGTGGAGACAGGCGACCTCCTTCCCCAACAGCAGGATGCATCCCAGGGGGCCGAAAGTGTCGTCCTTCCCCCCCAGCAGTAGTGTGTCCTACAGGGAGCAGAGACAGTTGGTCTCTCTCCCCAACAACAGGACAATATTATGGGAGTGGAGACAGTCGGTCTCCCTCTCCAGCGGCAGCCTGTGTTCTATGGAGAGGAGCACGGCACCCTCTCTCCCCAGCAGCAGCTTACCCTACCAAGGGGAGACACCAATCTCCCAGGCGGCGCAGATGGGACCATAATCTCTGTGCCTGACCCACAGGGATGCTGGACAGCCGTTCCAAATCCCCAGATACAATTGCAGGAGTACAAGGAGGAGGGGGAAAGTGATGTCTCCCCTCCGCAGCCAAGTCGTCACCAGGCTACCCTAGCAGAAGCGCTGGCATTGGGGCAGAGCACAGCTGGCCTCTTCCTGCCAAGCCCCCACAGCGTGTTGCCCAGTTATCCCAGAAGAATACCTATGTGCAGTAATTGTTTGTTATGGGTGGGCTACTCTGGCATTTGTTTATTGTGGGTGGGCGGATCGACTAACTTAGGTACTGACTGACAGAAGGTCAGGTCCCTGGTTAGTCTTCCCCCCAAAGGGGAGATGTGTGACAAAGTGCCCTTCGCCACTTGGTCCTGGAAATGCCTGCTTGCCAGCCTCCTCCCCTGTGACTATGGCCCTGGGGTGTATGGCCCTTTAAGAATGCTATTTGGGCATATGGACTTGTATTGGACTGTGTATGGCCCTTTAAGAACATATTTGGGGCATGGTGAAAATGCCCCAAAAAGCTAACTTTTGAACTACTAGGTGGAATTGTCTGATTTTTAGTTATGTTCATATTTAAAGTATGCTGATTCTGAAAATGTATGTTTTATGTGAATGTGATGCATATTTTGAAAGTTATTAATATTGTGTAAAATCTGTATATTTTAGCTTGGAGATAATTGAGCTGATACAAAGGTTAACTCAATTATCTCCCAAGCAGAGGGGAGGAATGTACTATAATTACTAGGATCCAAGTCTTTGTCCTATTCACTGTGCTTCCCCCAAGTTAAGATTGGTTCCTATCCTTTAATCCCTGTCATTATATTACCTTTCCCATTGTCTTTATGTAAGTCATTTAGTTTCCTGTATGTATCTGAACTGGGCACCTTTGTATCCTGAAAGGTGTGAGGCAGGATTTCCCTTTGTATGTCCTTAGGTTAAACTTTAATCCTGTTATAGTTCCTTTGTCTAATCTGGATTGTCAAGATGTTCAACTGTATATATTCTCTGTTTCTGAATCAATAAACAGTTCTGGTCAGTTCTACTTCACCCTTTAAACATAGCCTTGTCTCGTTCTTGAAAGGGAACCTGCCCAGCATAATCACTAGCTCTTTTAAGAGCTTGTTCTTCCCCACATGGTCCTGGAGGACAGAAGCTGATCCAGGGTGGACAGAAGACGGCGAGACTCCAGTTAAGCAATGGCGGTTGTGGAGTCTGCGGTGGTTGTAGTGTCTGGTGTGGTGCTTGTGGTCCTCGGCGCAAGCTAGGAAGCGTCTGTCAATGCTGTACTCGGTCGGCGTACGGGGAGTTCCGTTACAGTGGTGGCAGCGGTGGGATGGCTATACTAGTGCGAGGAGCAGCATCATGGGAACACCAAGACAGCATGGTACGTCGCTATGAGGATGAAGACTTTGTTGTGGAGGTAAAGAGGTGGCTAGCCAGGTATGGCCCAGATCCTCCAGATGTGATGATCGACCTATTTATGCAAGAGGTGTATGTCGAGAACCAAGCGGCAAGGTGCCTCGAGCTTGAGTTGTACAGATCGGGACTGTGGATACCCAAGCCCCCTCCCCAGCAGCAGGGTGAGTCCCAGGGAGAGGAGACAACCGGTCTCTCTCCCCAGCAGCAGTGTAAACTGCAGGGAGAAGAGACAGCTGGCCTCTCTCCCAAGCAGCAGTGTACCCTACAGGGAGTGGAGGCAATCGGCCTCACTCCCCAGCAGCAGGGAGAGGTTCAGGGAGAGGAGACAACTGGTCTCTCTCCCCAGCAGCAGTGTCTTCTGCCTGGAAAGGAGGCAGCCGGCCTCTCTCCCCAGCGGCAGAGTATTGTATTGGGAGTGGAGACAGGCGACCTCCTTCCCCAACAGCAGGATGCATCCCAGGGGGCCGAAAGTGTCGTCCTTCCCCCCCAGCAGTAGTGTGTCCTACAGGGAGCAGAGACAGTTGGTCTCTCTCCCCAACAACAGGACAATATTATGGGAGTGGAGACAGTCGGTCTCCCTCTCCAGCGGCAGCCTGTGTTCTATGGAGAGGAGCACGGCACCCTCTCTCCCCAGCAGCAGCTTACCCTACCAAGGGGAGACACCAATCTCCCAGGCGGCGCAGATGGGACCATAATCTCTGTGCCTGACACACAGGGATGCTGGACAGCCGTTCCAAATCCCCAGATACAATTGCAGGAGTACAAGGAGGAGGGGGAAAGTGATGTCTCCCCTCCGCAGCCAAGTCGTCACCAGGCTACCCTAGCAGAAGCGCTGGCATTGGGGCAGAGCACAGCTGGCCTCTTCCTGCCAAGCCCCCACAGCGTGTTGCCCAGTTATCCCAGAAGAATAGCTATGTGCAGTAATTGTTTGTTATGGGTGGGCTACTCTGGCATTTGTTTATTGTGGGTGGGCGGATCGACTAACTTAGGTACTGACTGACAGAAGGTCAGGTCCCTGGTTAGTCTTCCCCCCAAAGGGGAGATGTGTGACAAAGTGCCCTTCGCCACTTGGTCCTGGAAAGGCCTGCTTGCCAGCCTCCTCCCCTGTGACTATGGCCCTGGGGTGTATGGCCCTTTAAGAATGCTATTTGGGCATATGGACTTGTATTGGACTGTGTATGGCCCTTTAAGAACATATTTGGGGCATGGTGAAAATGCCCCAAAAAGCTAACTTTTGAACTACTAGGTGGAATTGTCTGATTTTTAGTTATGTTCATATTCAAAGTATGCTGATTCTGAAAATGTATGTTTTATGTGAATGTGATGCATATTTTGAAAGTTATTAATATTGTGTAAAATCTGTATATTTTAGCTTGGAGATAATTGAGCTGATACAAAGGTTAACTCAATTATCTCCCAAGCAGAGGGGGGGAATGTACTATAATTACTAGGATCCAAGTCTTTGTCCTATTCACTGTGCTTTCCCCAAGTTAAGATTGGTTCCTATCCTTTAATCCCTGTCATTATATTACCTTTCCCATTGTCTTTATGTAAGTCATTTAGTTTCCTGTATGTATCTGAACTGGGCACCTTTGTATCCTGAAAGGTGTGAGGCAGGATTTCCCTTTGTATGTCCTTAGGTTAAACTTTAATCCTGTTATAGTTCCTTTGTCTAATCTGGATTGTCAAGATGTTCAACTGTATATATTCTCTGTTTCTGAATCAATAAACAGTTCTGGTCAGTTCTACTTCACCCTTTAAACATAGCCTTGTCTCGTTCTTGAAAGGGAACCTGCCCAGCATAATCACTAGCTCTTTTAAGAGCTTGTTCTTCCCCACATGGTCCTGGAGGACAGAAGCTGATCCAGGGTGGACAGAAGACGGCGAGACTCCAGTTAAGCAATGGCGGTTGTGGAGTCTGCGGTGGTTGTAGTGTCTGGTGTGGTGCTTGTGGTCCTCGGCGCAAGCTAGGAAGCGTCTGTCAATGCTGTACTCGGTCGGCGTACGGGGAGTTCCGTTACAGTGGTGGCAGCGGTGGGATGGCTATACTAGTGCGAGGAGCAGCATCATGGGAACACCAAGACAGCATGGTACGTCGCTATGAGGATGAAGACTTTGTTGTGGAGGTAAAGAGGTGGCTAGCCAGGTATGGCCCAGATCCTCCAGATGTGATGATCGACCTATTTATGCAAGAGGTGTATGTCGAGAACCAAGCGGCAAGGTGCCTCGAGCTTGAGTTGTACAGATCGGGACTGTGGATACCCAAGCCCCCTCCCCAGCAGCAGGGTGAGTCCCAGGGAGAGGAGACAACCGGTCTCTCTCCCCAGCAGCAGTGTAAACTGCAGGGAGAAGAGGCAGCCGGCCTCTCTCCCCAGCAGCAGTGTACCCTACAGCGAGTGGAGGCAATCGGCCTCACTCCCCGGTAGCAGGGTGAGTTTCAGGGAGAAGAGACAACCGGTCTCTCTCCCAAGTGGCAGTGTAAGCTGCATGGAGAAGAGGCAGCTGGCCTCTCTCCCCAGAGGCAGTGTACCCTAGAGGAAGTGGAGGCAATCGGCCTCACTCCCCAGCGGCAGGGTGAGTTTCAGGGAGAGGAGACAACCGGTCTCTCTCCCCAGCGGAAGAGTATTGTATTGGGAGTGGAGACAGGCGACCCTCTCTCCCAACAGCAGGAGGCATCCTAGGGGGGCGAAAGTGTCGTCCTTCACCCCCAGCAGCAGCGTGTCCTACAGGGAGCAGACACAGTCGGTCTCTCTCCTCAGCAACAGGACAATATTATGGGAGTGGAGACAGTCGGTCTCCCCCTCCAGCAGCGGCCTGTGTTCCAGGGAGAGGAGCACGGCACCCTCTCTCCCCAGCGGCAGCTTACCCTACCAAGGGGAGACACCAATCTCCCAGATGGCACAGATGGGACCGTGGTCTCTGTGCCTGACCCACAGGGATGCTGGACAGCCGGTCCAAATCCCCAGCTACAATCGCAGGAGTACAAGGAGGAGGGGGAAAGTGATATCTCCCCTCCGCAGCCAAGTCCCCACCAGGCTACCCTAGCAGAAGCGCTGGCATCGGGGCAGAGCGCAGCTGGCCTCTGCCCCCCAAGCCCCCACAGCGTGTTGCCCAGTTATCCCAGAGGAATACCTATGTGTAGTAATTGTTTGTTGTGGGTGGGCTACTCTGGCAATTGTTTATTGTGGGTGGGTGGATCGACTAACTTAGGTACTGACCGACAGAAGGTCAGGTGCCTGGTTAGTCTTCCCCCCAAAGGGGAGATGTGTGAAGAGGTGCCCTTCATCACTTGGTCCTGGAGAGGCCTGCTTGCCAGCCTCCTCCCCTGTGACTATGGCCCTGGGGTGTATGGCCCTTTAAGAATGCTATTTGGGCCTATGGACTTGTATTGGACTGTGTATGGCCCTTTAAGAACATATTTGGGGCATGGTGAAAATGCCCCAAAAAGATAACTTTTGAACTACTGGGTGGAATTGTCTGATTTTTAGCTATGTTCATATTTAAGTATGCTTGTTCTGAAAATGTCTGTTTTATGTGAATGTGATATATCCTTTAATCCCTGTCATTATGTCACCTTTCCCATTGTCTTTATGTAAGTCATTTAGTTTCCTGTATGTATCTGAACTGGGCACTTTTGTATCCTGAAAGGTGTGAGGCAGGATTTCCCTATGTATGTCCTTAGGTTAAACTTTAATCCTGTTATAGTTCCTTTGTCTAATCTGGTTTGTCAAGATGTTCAAATTTATATATTCTCTGTTTCTGAATCAATAAACAGTTCTGGTCAGTTCTACTTCACCCTTCAAACGTAGCCTTGTCTCGTTCTTGAAAGGGAATCTACCCAGCATAATCACTAGCTCTTTTAAGAGCTTGTTCTTCCCCACACGGTCCTGGAGGACAGAAGCTGAACGAGGGTGGACAGAAGACGTCGAGACTCCAGTTAAGCAACGGCGGTTGTGGAGTCTGCGGTGGTTGTGGTGTCCGGTGCGGTGCTTGTGGTCCTCGGCGCAAGCTAGGAAGCGTCCATCAATGGAAGGTACTCGGTCGGAGTACGGGGAGTTCCGTTACAGGGACAATGATGTGTGTCCAACTTCCACCCATGTGCTGTAGGTTTGCAGTAATTTGAAATATAACAGTGGAGTATGGGGTCCCAACTGGAACTCAAAACATTACAACCAAGTCAATTATTTTTAATGTCCCATGCAAGTAACTAAGGAAACAAAGGATTACTGAATATGGTACTCTGTAGTGATTTTTGTGGCTGCAGCAAATATATATAAATATCACACAATTACACTTTTTACTGTGCACATAAAATTGCTTTAATTGATATTATCAGCCGTAGTGAGTAAAATGGATGAATGATGAATCTAGAGTCCTTTCAGGAACACTTTGTGGGGACTTCCATGTGAAGAGACTCTCCTCCACCTGTGCGTGATGACATCAGGACTTCTTCTTTGGCATAATGTTTCCTTGTATGACCTGTGCAGATCCTCCTCTTCTCCTCTGTTTTTATACTTCCTGGCATGGCAGCTCTGAGGCTCCATTGATGTGGCTTAATTTAAGTCATATTAACACTTTCAGAGCTTAATACTATTTCAATAGCTATTTCACTATTTGTCTGACAAATGTTTTGTATTCAAAGATAGAAAAATGCACAGGTTACTTTTGGTACTAAATACTAGTAAAATAGCAATTCCACTCCGTTTGTATTTGTATTTGACAAATGTATTATATGCAAACATAGAAAAATGCACAGATTAAACAATTGTGAGGTATAAATGTAATATTATGTATCTAAAACTGAATGTATATAAACAATAGTGAAACTACAAAAATTGATTTTTTATATATATAAATGTAATAAATGTAATAAATGTAATGTAACAAATAAGGTAATTTTAGATTTTTTTTAAAGTTTAAAAATAATGACTAAAAAGTATTTATGTCATAAATGGAAACCATTGAGCTTTTGTGAAAATGTTTTATTAAAATGTTTGTATATATTTTTTTATAATAATTATATCTTCCTAATACAAAATAACAATGAATCTATATGTACATACAGTGGGTAATACAATTAAATAAAGTCCCTTTACAACAATTCATTTCTTACCTCAATGCTACAAATTTGGGGATATCTTTGACCACAGTGTATAGTAAGACAGTCATCACGTACTTTTATTTAGTAGTTTTTATAGAAAATAAGCGGATTAAAACCAAAAATCATTTTAAAAAGTAGACACCAATAGTTACATTGAATTCCATAGCTGTCACTCTACACCGTGGTTAAGGAATGTCCCTAAGGGACAGTTCTTGAGATTACATAGAAGCTGCAGTGATAAAAGTACATTTAAAACTCAAGCAAATAAATTTAGATTTATTCAAAGCACAATGGAACACCTTACTGTGACATACATTGTATGAGTACTTGTTTACAGGCTTAATTGTTATAACGGCTACCCCAATGGGAGAGGGGGTATCAGCCGTTAGGGACATCCTTCTTCCTGGCAAGATGCTGTAATGGAGTTGCTTTATCCCATCCGCTGGATCCAAGTAGAGAGTAAGGCAGAGCTCTTAAAAGAGCTAGTGATTTATGCTGGGCAGGTTCCCTTTCAAGAACGAGACATGGCTATGTTTTGAAGGGTGAAGTAAAAACTGACTCCACTGAGAGTTTATTGCTGCTTTTATGCAGGATTTTACAGTATTGTCACCACCCACTGGACCTTGTGGGGCACCAACAATGCAAGTACAGCAGCCAATCTGGCACAATGTTACAATAGAAACACACCCAGTAATTACAGTAAATTTCTCCCCTCTGCCTGGGAGATAATTGAGTTAAACTTTGTATCAGCTCAATTATCTCCAAGCTAAAAAATATACCTTTTCACATTTATTATAACTTCAAAACTATGCATGGGATTTCAACAAAAGACAATTTCAACAATCAATCCATTCATGGGAACAACATATCCAAAAATGGCACGAATTGGACCAGGGGTTCAGAAGTTAGTAAAAATGTGGATATGACCGACTGTTCGTATGTTTGTATGCCCAAAATAGTTCCATGATTTCAGTTCCTGTTGTATTAGCTGTTCGTGCCTCCCCTCATTGGATGTAGATTGTTATGAAGGAAACCACACCAATAGTCTCGGTTCTCAGTCTATATGCAGCAAATATATAGCTTAACAAGGGGTTTTGTTACACGGCTCCCCTTTGTGGAACACCCCGGCAGACCCGGCTTGATCCTTTTCGGGTCAGCTTGGGGATGTCCGGGCTGCTAGGAGGGTATGAGTTCGGTTTGCCTGGATAGTCCATCTGCGTTACTATTGAGCATGCCAGGACGGTACTGGATGGAGAAGTTATATGGTTGGAGGGCCAAGCTGCATAGCCATTGTCTCCTGCCACTCTGTTCAACCAAACAAGGGGATTGTGGTCTGTAATGAAGGTAAATTCCTGGCCATAAAAATACGGGGTGAGTTTCTTTAGAGCCAAGACCAGAGCCAGGCACTCTTTTTCCACTGCAGCGTAGCTCACCTAATTTTCTGCTAAGGTACGGGACAGGGTGTTCTCCTCCATCATCCCCGATCTGGCTCAGAACTGCCCCCAGTCCGTACATGGAAGCATCTGTATGGACGACAAATCGTTGGTTAGGGACGGGGGCAGATAATACTGGAGCGTTGAGTAGAGCTTTCTTCAAGGCTTGGAAGGCTGCTTCGCAGGAGGGAGACCACAGGACTACTCTAGGGAGTTTCTTTTTAGTTAAGTCCGTCAGGGGATTCGCAATGGTACTATAGTCAGGGACGAATTTCCTGTAATATCCTGCTGTCCCTAGGAAAGCCAGTACCTGGGTTTTGGTGTGGGGTGTGGGCCAATTGGTCACGGCCTCAACCTTGGCCAGTTAGGGACGCTGTTTCCCACACACTACCCGGTGTCCCAAATACTGGACCTCGGCCATGCCCAAGTTGCACTTTTCTGGCTTCAGAGTCAGGGATGCGGCCCAAATCTGGTCCAGTACAACCTCTATATGCTTCAAATGCTCTCCCCATGTCTCACTAGAGACCGTAATGTCATCCAGGTATGCACAGACGAAGCCCTGGAAGCCATCAAGGAGCCTATCCACCAAGCGTTGCAACGTGGCTAGGGCATTCTTCATCCCGAATGGCATGACCTTAAATTGGTACAGGCCAAACGGGGACGAATGCTGACTTGGGGATAGCCCCCTTTACCAGGGGGATCTGCCAGTATCCCTTGCACAGGTCGATAGTGGTCAGATAGTGTACCCTGGCAATGCGATCTAATAGTTCATCCACTCAGGGCATTGGGTACGCATCAGTCACTGTACCGTCATTGAGGCATCTATAGTCGACACGTGTGGTTCCGTCCTTTTTGGGGACCAAAACGACTGGAGAGGCCCAGGGGCTGTGAGATGGCTCTATGACTCCTAATGTGGTGTACCCTAGTTCTTGGGAGAAGGTTAATGCTTTTTCAGCTAGCAGCTGGGTTTAAGAGCTCGCCTAGCTGGACAGTACTGAGCAGGTCACCGGGCGCTTGGTGGTCGGGTATATGCAGACTGTCAGGGTCTTCTGTAGCGGGGATACATATGGCCGCAATATCCTCTGGCCTCTCCTGATATTCTTTCAAGAGATTAACATGGAAGGATTTCTGAACCCTTTCATCCTTCTTGCTGGCAATCACATAGGTGTTGTCGCATATTTGCACCACCACCTTGTAAGGGCACTGCCAGGAGGCCTGGAGCTTATTCCCTTTGACTGGTCTAAGCACCAGGACCTTCTGTCCCACCTGGAATGACCTCTGGCGGGCGCCCTGGTCGTACCATCATTTCTGTCAGCCCTATGCCGCATGGAGGTGGTCTCGTGCCATCCAGGCCAACTGCTCCATGCAGTCCCGAATCTCCAGAATGTATGGCACAATGGGGACACCTTCATGTTCCATCTCCCCCTCCCAGTGCTCACGGATGAGGTACAGGGGTCCTCGCACCCTCCTTCCATAGAGCAGTTTGAAAGGGTAGAAACCAGTGGATTCCTAGGGCACCTCTCGATATGCGAACAAGAGGTGTGGCAGGAATTGCTCCCAGTCTCTGTACTCATCTGTAAAGGTCCTCAGTAACTGTTTTAGGGTACCATTAAAACGCTCACAGAGACCGTTAGTCTGGGGGTGATAAGGCGAGCTGAGTAGGGTTTTTGATACCACAGACCTTCCACAACTGTTGGGTTAAGTCTGCGGTAAACTGAGTCCCCCTGTCAGACAGTATTTCCTTCGGAAACCCCACTCTGGTGACCATCCCGACCAAAGCACTGGCGACAGTGTCAGCCTGGATATTCGTCAGAGCAACGGCCTCCGGATAGCGGGTAGTGCAGTCCACCACGGTAACAATGTATTTCTTCCCGGATGGACTGGGGTTGGGTAAGGGTCCCACGAGGTCAACTGCCACCCTGCTAAAAGGTTCCTCAATCACCGGCATGGGTAGCAGTCGGGCCTTAGGGTGATCCCCTCTTTTCCCCACTCGTTGGCAGACGTCACATGCACTGCAGTAATTCTGCACATCCTTAGAGATCCCCGGCCAAAAGAAGGTCTGGGGGATCCTGTAAGTTGACCTGCCAACGGGATATCATGTCCAATTCAGAGAAGCTCCATCCGGTACTTCCTGGGTACTACTAGTTGGCGCTTCTGTGAAGGGGCACAGGCTCTCTTCCTACCTTCCGTCAATCTATACAGCCTATCATTATCCCATATAAACCGTCCATGCTCATCTCCCCCAGTCTCGCCTTTCTCCCAGTACTTTTGGAGGGAGGGATCTTCCCTGGTTTCCCTCCCAAACACTTCTGGGGTATCCCAAGCTAAGGGTCTATTAACTAAAGTTGTGGAAGGGGTCGGTGGCGTACTTACCTGGGTCTTCTGTCCTGACGTAGGGTCTTCAGCGACATGGGTCTGGGATTGAGTGGTCACTGGGCAAGCAGTAGCAGTGTTGGTGGGTAAATATGCAGAAGCTAGGGGGCCAATATCATTGCCCAGCACGACTTCTGCAGGCAAATTATCCATAATCCCCACAGTGGTTTTTCCAGATCCGACTCCCCAGTCCATGTGCACTCGGGCAGTAGGAAGGTGGAAGACAGCTCCTCCAGCAAAACAAACAGCAACGGTACAGTTGGATAGGTGTTCCAGTTTAACCAAATGTCTTTGCATCAGAGGGATGGCAGCGCCTGTGTCCCTCAGGCCTTGGGCTACCTGGCCATTCACCCATACCTCTTGGCGATGATGCTGACGGTTGTCCGAGGATGCAGCTTGTATAGGATCAGCCTCATATTGAATGCTCAGGCATTCCTCTGGGCCCAGCTCGGTCTCCAGGCAATGGGCAGTGGAGGTACGAGGTGTTGCAGTCTCAGTTTTTGGTGAGGGATGCCTCCAGTTGGTAGCGGATGATCCCAAGGGGCAGTAGCGGGCAATATGTCCGGTGTTGTGGCACTGATGGCAAGTAGTCTTGGACAAGTCTCGGGGGTAGTTGTTGGACCCCTGGGGGTGAAGGGGTCCCATAGGTACGGGAGCACAGAACTCTGGGCAAGGAGTTGGGGCTGGGGTACTGTGCTCTGCACGATTAGGCTGTCTGGGTTGCTTTGGCTCACCTTTCGAGTTTCAGCGTATTCATCCGCTAAGTGAGCAGCATCGTTTAAGGTGAAGGGATGGCGGTCTCGCACCCAGTCCTGTAGGTCGGCAGATAAGTCCCGGAAAAATGGATCCATTAAAAACAGTTGTAACACCTCCTCTCCGGTGTTGGTGTGGCAACCTTTGACCCAGTAGGATGCCACCTGATACAGTCGGCAATCCCATTCCATGTGGGAATCCACAGCCATTTTCTTGGATTCCCGGAAGCAGCAGCAGTAAGTCTCTGGGGTCACTGCATATCTAGTGAGTAGGGCATCCTTGACCAGCTGGTACTGTATTATATCCTCTGGGGTGAGGGCCCGAAAGGCTTCGTTCGCTTTGCCGGACAGCTTCCCGGACAAGATAGTGACCCATTGGTCTGGGGGTACTTGGTGTAACGAGCATTGTCTTTCGAAATCTGCTAAATATCCATCAATTTCGTCTTCAGTCTTCACGAAAGCTTTAAAGGCTGTGAACTTCTTTGCAGTTGCAGTTGGAGGAGGGGTAGGAACTGTGGGTGTAATAGGTTGTTGCGCCCTTACCAGTTCTATTTCGTGCGCCCTCCTTTATCGAATCTCTGCTTTCACTTCGAGGAACAGCCGATCAATCAGTTCCTCCGATGGTGCTGTAAACAGGGCTAATCTTCTCTGCACAGTACTGGTGATTTTGGCTTCCTCGCTGATCGGTACATTCGGTTTGATGGTTTCCATGGACCGATCCATTTCATCCAACTCCAGCAGGTTAGCGATCAGCTCTCTCCATGGTCTGTTACTGGCACTCCGTCCTCGGCTCTCCAGTAGATCCTTCAGCGTGGGTCTTTTCAGTTTGGCATACTGAGTCTCCATTCAGCACTTGCTCTGTGGATGAAAGGACCAGCCCACCACTGCCACCAATGTAATGGTCACCCCAATGGGAGAGGGGGTATCAGCCGTTGGGGACGTCCTTCTTCCTGGCAAGATGCTGTGCAGTAGTGGAGTTGCTTTATCCCATCCGCTGGATGCAAGTAGAGAGTTAGGCAGAGCTCTTAAAAGAGCTAGTGATTTATGCTGGGCAGGTTCCCTTTCAAGAACGAGACATGGCTATGTTTTGAAGGGTGAAGTAAAAACTGACTCCACTGAGAGTTTATTGCTGCTTTTATGCAGCATTTTACAGTATTGTCACCACCCACTGGACCTTGTGGGGCACCAACAATGCAAGTACAGCAGCCAATCTGGCACAATGTTACAATAGAAACACACCCAGTAATTACAGTAAATTTCTCCCCTCTGCCTGGGAGATAATTGAGTTAAACTTTGTATCAGCTCAATTATCTCCAAGCTAAAAAATATACCTTTTCACATTTATTATAACTTCAAAACTATGCATGGGATTTCAACAAAAGACAATTTCAACAATCAATCCATTCATGGGAACAACATATCCAAAAATGGCACGAATTGGACCAGGGGTTCAGAAGTTAGTAAAAATGTGGATATGACCGACTGTTCGTATGTTTGTATGCCCAAAATAGTTCCATGATTTCAGTTCCTGTTGTATTAGCTGTTCGTGCCTCCCCTCATTGGATGTAGATTGTTATGAAGGAAACCACACCAATAGTCTCGGTTCTCAGTCTATATGCAGCAAATATATAGCTTAACAAGGGGTTTTGTTACACGGCTCCCCTTTGTGGAACACCCCGGCAGACCCGGCTTGATCCTTTTCGGGTCAGCTTGGGGATGTCCGGGCTGCTAGGAGGGTATGAGTTCGGTTTGCCTGGATAGTCCATCTGCGTTACTATTGAGCATGCCAGGACGGTACTGGATGGAGAAGTTATATGGTTGGAGGGCCAAGCTGCATAGCCATTGTCTCCTGCCACTCTGTTCAACCAAACAAGGGGATTGTGGTCTGTAATGAAGGTAAATTCCTGGCCATAAAAATACGGGGTGAGTTTCTTTAGAGCCAAGACCAGAGCCAGGGTGTAGTAAAAACTGACTCCACTGAGAGTTTATTGCTGCTTTTATGCAGCATTTTACAGTATTGTCACCACCCACTGGACCTTGTGGGGCACCAACAATGCAAGTACAGCAGCCAATCAGGCACACCGTTACAATAGAAACACCTGGGAGATAATTGAGTTAAACTTTGTATCAGCTCAATTATCTCCAAGATAAAAAATATACCTTTTCACATTATTATAACTTCAAAACTATGCATGGGATTTCAACAAAAGTTACATTTTCATAATCAATCCATTCATGTGAACAACATATACAAAAATTGGACCAGGGGTTCAGAAGTAGTAAAAATGTGGACATGACCGACAGTTTGTATGCCCAAAATAGTTCCACGATTTCAGTCCCTGTGGTCGGTCTATTTTCCTGTTGTATTAGCTGTCAAATGCACGAACAGAACTGTACGTGCCTCCCCTCATTGGATGTAGATTGTTCGTATGAAGGAAACCATACGAATAGTCTATGTTCTCAGTTATTATGCAGCAAATATATAGCTTAACAAAGGGTTTTGTTACAATTGTATTATCCAATGTATGTAAATAGATGCACTGTTATTTCTATTAGGAAGCTATACTTATATATATATATATATATATATATATATATATATATATATATAATTATTTTTGAACAAAATACTTTTTAATCATTATTTTTTATCTTTCATAATTTTTAACATAAATTATCCTATTTGTACATTTATACTATATAATTTTTTAATATTTTTCTTATTTTTCTATTTTTGTAGTTTCACAATTGTTTATATAAATTCATCTTTAGATTCATAATATTAAATTTACATCTCACAATTGTTTAACCTGTGCATTTTTCTATCTTTGAATACAAAACATTTGTCAGACAAATAGTGAAATAGCTATTTAAATAGTATTATGCTCTGAAAGGGTTAATATGACTTCAATTAAACCACGCCTCGGAGCCTCAGAGCATGCCATCCAAGGAACTATAAAAACAGAGGAGAAGAGGAGAGGTTGCATTAAGCAAAATGCGTCTTGATGTCATCACACATAGGAGGAGAGAATCGCTTCATATGGATGCCTCCACGAAGTGTTTCTGAAAGAACGATCGATTTATCATTCATCCAATTTACTCACTACTGCTGACACTGATGTAAGCAATTTTATGTGCACAGGAAAAAGGTGTAATTCTTTGATATGTATATATATTTGCTGCAGCCCCAAAATCACTACAGAGTACCATATTCACTAATCCTTTGTTTCATATATAAAGTCCCCTGAGTCAGGGCCGCTTTAACCAATTGGCAAAGGGGGCACTTGTCCAGGGCCCACTGGTTACAGGGGGCCCTGCTGGCCCAACATGCCCCCTGCCCCCCGCTGCCTGCATGACTTTCACATGGAGACAGTCACGTGTGCAACAGCCGGCAGCCACATCCAGTGGATGCACTACGGCTTACTCTTCGTGCTGATGGATAAGACCGCAAGTAATATCCGGCAGCTGTTTGTCCCTCTTCCACGCATGCTACACACGCAGCATGGGTGGAGAGAAGACTGCAAAGGAGGCGGCCGAGAGAGCAAAAGCAGCAAGGTAAGTACTGGGGAGTGGGGATTTTTTTTGGGGGGGCTGTGGTATATTACTGAGCACACTGGCGGCGGAATATTACTGGGCATACTGGCAGTGGCGAATTACTGGGCATACTGGCTTTGGCGTATTACTCTGCATACTGGCAGTGGCATATTACTGGGCATACTGGCAGTGACATTTTACTGGGCATACTGGCTTTGGCATGTTAAGGGGCAAATTGAGAGGGGCATATTAATGGGCAAATGGACAATGGCATAAGGGTATACTGGCTGTGGCATATTAATGGGCAAATGAACATTGCCATATTAATGGGCATACTAGCTGTGGCATATTAATGGGCAAATGAACAGTTACATATTAATGGGCATACTGGCTGTTGCATATAAGTGGGCAAATTGGATGTGGAATATTAATGGGCATACTGGCTGTGGCATATTAATGGGCAAATGAACAGTGGCATATTAATTGGCAAATTGGCTGTGGCATATTAATTGGCAAATTGGCTGTGGCATATTAATTGGCAAACCGTGCCACATTGTAATGGACAAACTATGGCATACTTTAATGGGCAAACTACCTGTTGCATATGTTGCAAACTGATTGTGGCATGTTAATTGGTAAATGACTGTGGCTCATTTTAATTGGCAAAGGGATTCTGTGGCATCTTCTGTGGGTCAAGTTCTGTGAGGGAAAGTGACATTGTGGTATGTGGGGCTAATCGACACTGGCATGCCAAATCATGTAAGTGCAATATGAGTGCAAGTCAAGTGCTGTGGGTGGAATATAAGTGTTTAGTCCTTTGGGTACAATGTGGGTGTAAAAAATGGAATAAAAACAAGAAATATAATTGTGATATGAAAATAGTTGCATTTAATATTAAAAAGTTTACATTTACATATAGTTTTTTACATTGTGACTTTAGAAAAATTGGGTCGAGGGGGGCCACTGCTAAAGACTTTCCCCAGGGCCCACTAGGGTCTTAAAGTGGCACTGCCCTGAGTGCTCATTTCTCCAAACTACTACAGTGTCTGCCGGGATTGCACCGGGTCATCAACCTCATTGTGTCTGGAGTGCATGGACTCTGAAGCATAAATGTGTAGTCTTATTTTGGGAGGCTCATGATCCTATTTTGCCCATGTATTCTGTCAGCCTCCATATGCTCTCAATTAATTTATTTTTTATGCTTTATTTTGTGACATTCCTTCCTGGACTTTATGAAAGTTGGAAGAGATAGGCATCAACATTATTCATGGAGAACATTTATGTCCTATGGATATTTAACTCCTTCAGGACAATAATTTTCTTTGTTTTGATATCCGTTCTGGACAATAGATGTTTTTTTACTTTAGCTATGTGTGCGTTAAAATTAAAGTGCAAGCTTGGTATTTTAATGAATTCCCACATATAATGTATTGTTTTTTTTAGGACAGATATGGCTTTATTTTGCAAACATTTTTTTACATTTAACCATTTTTGTATTGTATAAGATTTAATAAAGAGTGTAAAAATGTTTTTTCTGTGGGTTTTTTTTATTACATGTTTTTCTGGGAGACAGTACATTTCTCTCCCCTCTCTCTCTGACACAAGATAAAAATGTGTCAGTGACAAAGGGAATATTTTGACAGTGTTCAGTGTTCATGTATTTTTTACACTTATTGCATGTGATCAATGTGATTGATTTTCACAGTCATCACATTATTAAATGCAAAAATTAATGGTTGATCCTGGTCTGCCTAACTGTTAAGGCAATCAACTTTTCTCATCTCTTTCCTCAAATTTTGGGGAGGATGGCAATGATTGTGATTAGTCTATTTGGTAACCACAATCCACACTGTAATGTCTGAGACAGCCTGACTCAGCAATTGCAGGCTAAAACAGCCCCTTTTTTGAGTGTCTCAGACTTGTCTCAATCAAGGGATTGATTTGTATCTCAGGATTAGTTGTATATGTGGTTGCCCATAATAGTCAGTACACATTTTGTAATTGTTTTCTTGTTTTTGAGTGAATTTCTGACATATTTTTATATTTAAAAATTTCAGTTCTGAAACCTCAGCTTCGGTATTTTAAAAGGCCCACCTATTGTACAGCAACTCGACTACCTAGCTTCCACAAGAAAACAGAGGACAATGCTGGAAAGTACAGACCGGTTGACCAGAGAGGAAGAATGAAGAAAATACAACACATTTCACTTAACTGGAACAAGAAAATATAAATATAAAAAATACCAAATCATTACTGTTTTTAATGCGGTTTAATCACCAAAATCCAAGATTAAAGGTCAAAAGTAATGACCTTGCAAAATTGTACATACTAACCATTTTGCCAAGATTGAAATGCGGAGTATATTAAATAAAGGGGAGAGAGATTACATATGTTCCCCGTTAGTTCAATGGGAGAAGGGGAAAAAGGTTTTTTAGGTTAATTCAACTGTAAAGTTGGGCTTTGCCTGAAAAATCCTTCTCCCTCTAACAATTGGGCCCAGGACTCCAGATATGACCTACTAACACAAAGGCCCCTCGATCCTATAAAATAAAATCCCCCATGGGTCGGGAGGCTTAGACAGCTCCTAGAGTTAGGGTGGAGGAATTTTTTTTTTTTTTTTGGTCCGAGGATTGCCCGAAAGGCTCACGTACCCATTACATTAAATGATCACTACCTACCCCCCTACATCTACCTTGCCCAGGTGTGGGGCTGGGGGCAAATCAATAAAAATTAACCTGTAAAAAAATAAATCTTTGAGTGCCATTAGAGTGGCCAGTGAGAATTGCCTGATCCTCAGCTTTAGCTCAGGATAATAGATAATAGATTCTGAGTAACAGCCACAGTTGCAGCTACTGAAGTTTAGAGGCTAGATACTTTATAAGCTAGCATAATACATATTGTAGAAACTAAATATATATTAATCAGAATAGATCATGCCAAGTGTATCTGCCTCCAGACGCTACTACTAATCCCTAGTGCAAGACATCGATCAAGGCAAACTGCACAAGGATGTGAAATACTTTGGTAAAAGCTAAATTACTATTGAAGGCAGTGTAGAAGAGAACCTGATCCAGTTCCTAGGTGATTAAAGAATTACAGTAAAAAAGCAGAGGAAGCTTAAAAGCCGACATGCATTTCACACAAGCGACTTCATCAGGGAAAAATTAGTGAATAAAAAAGATCGTTTTTTATGTTAGAAGTTAATCCAATGCAGGAGGAGAAGTGAGACCATACAACGATCACTAGGTGGAGCTGAAAGGTGTACCGACTCTCAGTCAGTGTGAAGGGGTGGAGGCTAGAACGGGCTTATTCGAGAGGTAACCAGTGTTCACCAAGATTCTTATGAAATGTGCTGGAATATGTGCATAGCAAAGGATCATAGAAAGTAACGTGTAGGTATTACTTATTAGTGCTATAGATATTGCTACAGAGCTGGTCCTTTCAGCAAAGTGGAATTCAGACAGCACACATTGGAACCTAAAGAGGAGGAAAGATAGAAAATGATCGGTCATGGATGATAAATAAAAAATACATGAATGTAAATAAAGCATGGAGAATAAAATAATAGTGGTTTGTACACAACCCATGCATTATAGCAAATGATGGAACAATAACAATTGAATAAAAAATATATATGGAAAATAACACACATTTGTACTATTCTCCTTTTGGGGGGTATAGCAGATCAGACTGTGATCAGGAAGGGCATAGAAAGTAATATTAGAGCTGGTCTTTTCAGTAAAGGAGAGGAAATTCACTGAATCCTGAAGGGATGAAAATATTGAAAAATAATAAAGATGAAAATAAGACAAGTCAGATATCAGAGATGCAAATTATGTGTGGTGGAATAATAGATGAAAAGTAATACATATATGAATGTAAATAAAGCAAGGTAAATACAATAACAAAAGGTGGGGGAGCACAGACTCACCAAGAATGGACAGTGCTACAATAGCCTGTCCTATAGGATGGTACCTATTTGGGAGGGCATCAGCATTGTTTTGTTTGCTTACACCATTTCAGAGGAAGCCACTCCATTAGCATATCAGACTAATCCCTCCCATAAGGGCATCCAGATCAGAAATGCATAGCTGGTCTCCTCGGCACGAGGAACACAGCAAACAACAGACGTACATTTTGACCTAAATTGGCCTTGTCAGTGTGGTATGGTTGATCCTCTAGGTGCAGCAAGCCAAGAACCAATGGCCGTATGAGATGCCCTCACTAGTAGATACCATCCTATAGGACATGCTATTGTAGTGCTGTCTGTTCTCGATGAGTTTGTGTGCCCACCCCCCCTTTCTCTCCATAAATGAAATAACATGGGTGTAAACACTAACAATACATGGTAACAAATGATCAGGATGAAAAATAACAACTGAAAAATATATGTAGAATAATGCTAATATGTACTGTAACCAGGAGAGGCAAAATGGAACCAAAATAAGTGAGGGGGAGAGACAACTGAAGACCAATAAAAGGCATTGGATTTCTGTAATTTGAATGAAGACTCCACACCACAGTGATATTCTGAGAAAAGGTTTATTAAATGTCTCAGCGGAAACAGCACAGTGTATCCCTCACCCTGTGGACAAGAAACCTATGCATTTAGCGCCAAACATTTGGCACTTTGTCAAGGCCTTGAGTATTTGGCACAAAATGCATCTTCATTCTGATTATAGTCCAATGCCTTTTATTGTTCTTCAGTTATTCATGTCAGGTGGAAGCGCTGGGAGGACAGGCCTGTGAAGCAGTCTGGAGGTGGCTACAGTCTGTGTCATGGTGCTTGCTCTTCCTGATTACATGGAAATATAGACAAGCCAGCTAAGTCTCTGTGAGGGTAGATATGTTACTACTCTGGTAGAGCTAAATGAAAAATATCTACGAAATGTAGACAATGATTAATGATCTGTATAGAAGAAGTTTATGTTTGAACACTGATTGCCAGATAGATATACACAATTTAAAGGTCAATATAAGCCTAGTTGTAAGTAAGAGTAATCAAAATTGTAAATAATAGTCATATAGGTCACAAGGAGATATTATGTAACCATGCACCCTTGTGCAGATTTATCCAGGCTGTATCCAAGCTTTTCTGTATCCTTCTTGCTTTGCTTTCTTATTATTTATGCTTATTCCTGCCCTGTATTCCTGTCCTGCCCTGTATTCCTGTCCTGCCCTGTATACCTGTCCTGCCCTGTATTCCTCTCTGCCTGTCCTTATGTTCCATTCCAGGTTTTCTAATTAACTCTGCCTTGTCAGTTTATTATTTAAACCACACCTGTTTCTGTTCAGTCCTTTGCAGCAGTCTATAGGTATTTTCTCTGTGTTTAAGGTCAATGCCATTTATGTGTCTTAGATTCTATTTATGCTTTGTTAATATTATGTATTAGTTAGGGACTTGCCTAATGTGGGGAACCTTGACGTGGTTGGCAAGCTAACATCTAAATTGGCCAGTTTGTTGAACCAAACCCCCACCTTTACCATCCTTTGTGTTAGGCTAGTTCCTGTATTTATGTTTGTTTCTTTGTATGTGCCTTTTGTGTTCCTTAACCCCATGCATTGTATTGCTTACCCTCGGTTTGGTTTCTGCTTTATATTACCTCTGTCCTGTAGCCCTGCACTCTGTGTTTTAGTTCTGCTATCGCTCAGTTCCTTTTCTGTTTTAGCTCTGCTTGGCTGTAACTGGAACTGATGTGGAGACACTCTGGGTGGAGATTAGCATAGACACTAAAAAGAATCGCACATTACTTGTAGGTGTATGCTACAAGCCACCAAATATTAGCATTGATGGAGAAGATCAGCTTTTATTACAAATTGAAAAGGCTGCAAATATGAATGAAGTTCTAATCATGGGAGATTTTAATTACCCAGATATAGATTGGAAGTGTGGCACAACTAGTTCGGCTAGGGGCAGTAAGTTCCTGAACCTGCTTAATAACAAATTTATGGCACAATTAGTAGACACCCCAACTAGAATGGATGCCTGTCTGGATTTGGTAATAACAAACAATGAGGAGCTTATCTCAAACATCCAAATAAGAGAACACTTTGGGAATAGTGTCCATAATATGGTCTCATTTGAGATTAATGCAAAAAAGCAAATTGGTAACTACGCCACCAAAACACTTAATCTTAGAAGGGCTAACTTTGATGGAATAAGGGCATCTATTGAACATTTAGACTGGGAACAATTGTTTTCTGGACTAAACACAGAAGACAAGTGGAATTCATTTAAACACACATTACAAAAGTACACATCCCAATATATACCTTTGGGAAGCAAATGCAAAAGACACAAATCAAAACCAATGTGGCTTACCGGTAACGTGAAACAGGAGATACAAAACAAGAAAATGGCATTCAAACATTATAAAAACATGGGATCAGCATTATCATTTATAGAGTACAAAGAGGCCAACAAAGCCTGCAAAAAGACAATTAAAATGGCTAAATTGGAAAATGAGAAAAGGGTTGCCAAGGAGAGTAAAACTAACCCCAAAATGTTTTATAAATATATAAATGGAAAAAAGCTAAAGAGGGAAAATGTTGGGCCCTTGTTATCCCAAATAGGAAATTTGGTAAGTGAGGACAGAGAGAAAGCAGACATTGCTTATACTAAGGAAGAGCAGATGGAAGAGCCCCTGCTGCAGGAAGTTATGGGACATTCGCCGCAAACATGGGATTGGCTGACACAGGAAAAAGTGCTTAAGCAATTAAACTCTGTTAAGATAGACAAGGCCCCAGGGCCAGATGGTATACACCCAAGGGTACTTAGAGAGTTAAGCATAATTCTAGCCAGACCACTATTTATGATCTTTAGGGATTCTTTCAGTTCAGGTACAGTGCCAACAGACTGGCGAAAGGCAGATGTCATTCCAATATTTAAAAAGGGATCAAAATCTCTGCCAGGTAATTATAGGCCAGTGAGTTTGACATCTGTAGTGGGTAAACTATTTGAAGGATTGCTAAAGGTATACACTCAAGAATACATCTTGAACAAGAATATAATTAGTAAAGTCAACATGGTTTTGTGAAAGACAGATCTTGTCAAACAAACTTAATAACATTCTATGAAGAAGTCAGTAAAAATATAGATCTAGGTGTGGCAGTTGATGTGATCTATTTGGATTTTGCGAAAGCATTTGATACAGTTCCACCCAAAAAGTTACTCTACAAATTGAGAGAAATAGGTTTGGGGGCAAATGTATGTATTTGGATTGAAAATTGGCTAAAAGATAGAACACAAAGGGTTGTTGTAAATGGAAAATCCTCAAATTGGACAAGGGTATTGAGCGGAGTACCTCAGGGGTCTGTTTTGGGCCCTCTTCTTTTTAATTTGTTTATTAATGATCTGCCACATTGTGCTCAGAGCCATGTCTCCGTGTTTGCGGACGACACTAAATTAGGTAAGGCAATAAAGACTAATCTTCATGTTTTTTCTTTGCAGGAAGATTTGGACAGAGTGGGGGGACTGGGCAGTAAAGTGGCAAATGAGGTTCAATATAGATAAATGTAAAGTTATGCATTATGGGAAAAATAATACCAAAGCAACATATACTTTAAATGGTTTTTCCCTGGGAAAAACTACTAATGAAAAGGATTTAGGAATAATTGTAGATAACAAACTTGGCAACAGTGCCCAATGCCAGTCAGCAGCTGCAAGGGCCAATAAGATATTTGCATGTATAAAACGAGGTATAGATTCACGGGAGGAGGATATCATCTTGCCTCTTTACAAATCAATGGTAATACCTCACCTTGAATATGCAGTACAATTCTGGGCACCAGTCATTAAAAAGGATATAAAGGAACTAGAAAAAGTGCAAAGGAGAGCTACAAAATTAATAAGGGGATTGGAGGATCTTAGTTATGAAGAGAGACTTAAAAAATTGCATGTATATACGTTAGAAAAAAGGCGTCTCAGAGGGGATATGATAACATTATATAAATTTGTGCAGGGCCAATATAAAGAGCTCTCCAGTGACCTGTTCATTAACAGAAAGGTACAAAGAACAAGAGGTCACCCCCTCAGACTGGAAGAGCAAAGATTTCATAGACAGCAAAGGAAGGGATTCTTTACAGTTAGGACAATAAAGTTATGGAACTCCCTGCCAAGAGATGTAGTGCTATCAACCACAATAGATGCATTTAAAAATGGTTTGGATGTTTTTTTAGGAAAGCAGAACATACAGGGCTATTAATAATAGAATATGCATGAATAAAACAGCTTATTGATCCAAGGAGAAATCTGATTGCCTCTTGGAGTCAAGAAGGAATTTTTTCCCCCAGGAGGCAAAATTCGAAATAGCTTCCTTAGGAGTTTTTGCCTTCTTTTGGATCAAAAGCTGTAATGATAGGTAGAAGGGTTGAACTTGATGGACTTGTGTCTTTTTTCAACCTAAATTACTATGTTACTATGTCACTTAGTTAATTTCCTCTCTAGCCTGGGACCTGGATACAGCAGCTGCTTCACAGGGCCTTGTTGTGGCTGCAAAGACTTGGGGTCCCAAGCCTCCAAGCGATTGCAGTTTTCCAGCACCAGGTCCTGTGTCTCCACCCTGCAACGTAGCTCCTGATCTCGGGGCTCAGGGTCACTTACCATCCTGGACCCTGTGCGTTACATATTAAATACATGATGAATAGCTGAAGTCCATCTGAGCACAGTGTCTGCATGTAATATATCCATTTGGACCCTAATTGTAACAGACTCCTGTTCCTATATCCCTTGCATGGGGTCTTAGCAAGTTGGTCTATAGCTCGGAAGCTAAGACAGTAGAGTTATGATGGTTGTGATGTCGTGAGATGGGGTTTTCAAATTTACTTGTGGTGCAGTTGGTATGTTCCAAGACTCACCTTCAAAATTCCCAGATCATTTTTGTAAATGTTACCTCTTATGTGACTAGAAACTAACACTACCTTCAAACTAACACTACAAAAATATACATATAAATGGATACCCTTTGGTAACAAATATAAAAGAAGCAAACTAAAACTAATGTGGCTAACCAGTATGGTAAATCAGGAAATAAAAATAAAGTAGCATTTACACATTATAATTCTGAGGGATCCGCAAAATATAGAGAAGCCAACAATGACTATAAAATGCAAAACATTAGCTAAATTGCAGAATGAAAAAACAAGGGCTCAGGAGAGCATTTTTTTTCCCTCCTCCTCTTCCTCCCCCCTCTCTCTCTCTCTTCCTCTTAGTAGGAGGGGAGATATACCTTTCCAGAGATATAAGCCACTAAAAGATGGCCTACAGGGTGGCGGGTGGGGGGACTCCCCGGATGCGTGGCCTCCGCCCTCCCCCGGGGCCCTCCCCCACTAATGTGGGGGCTGGCCCTGGGGGATGTGGGGGCTTATGGGCGTTGTCCTCTCCCTCGCCCCCTCCGCCGGATAGAGCCTTGGCTCTGACTTGACTGCTACCTCTGAATATGTTACACTTAGATAAATATTTGCGGCAATTCCACGCGTATTTCTGTAAAATATATAGTTTAATTAGTGAATCCTCAGTTTTTAACTCCTACCCATTCGCTCTGTACGTATCCTGCGGCGGCAGCAGGACGGTTTGAAGTAACTACTTCATTTTTGATTTGAATGATATGTGATTATGTTTTATGTTTCTATGTAAAGTGGCATATTAAAATGGACAGATGTAATGTTGTTATGATTGGTATCCTCTACCTTGGGAGCCCTATGCTTGGGAATACAAATGACTCACTGGGTAACAGACAGGTCGGAATACAAATTAAATAGATGACGCTTGAATTTTTATCACTGAACACCCAGGGTCTCAATTCCCCCGCAAAAAGGAGCTACTCTGGAAATATTCTAGATATCAAGTAGTAACGCAAGCTAACTTTACCGATGGGCATAAAAAAAGAGGAGTAGCCATAATTACCTCTAATAATCTAAAGATAGAAACCCTCTACGAAGAAAAAGATCAAAATGGTAGATACGTTATATTGATTTGTAAAATTAACGACATGACATATACTTTGGTAAATGTTTATAGCCCTAATCAGTCCCCAACCCGTTTTCTTAATGGGCTTTTTGAGAGAGTGGAACAACTGATGAAAAGAACCTTGATCTTTGGGGGATATGAATTGTGTACTGTGTACTGGATAGTAAACTAGACAAAAGTTCACCTAAGGGTAACAAAATTGATCCTACGATTAAAAGAGCAGCTAACGCCTTTCAGAACTTTTTAGATAAAAATCTACTCTATGATGCCTGGATGATCCATCATCCTAAATCTCGGGATTATACTTTTTACTCTAAAGTACACGGTTCACACTCGAGGATAGATCTGATTATGACCTTGGAGGTAAGCATGGATCAATTCATATCCTCGAGTATAGGCCCAATTTTTTGGTCGGACCAAGCTCCTATCTTCTATACAGTTAAAAACAATCCAGACTATAAATAGAGGAATAGATGGCGGTTAAATGAATCCTTACTAAATGACAACTCTGAAATATAAGTATTAAAAAAACAAATAGCTGGGGGGCGTGGCCGAAGGTGGAGGCTTTTTACTAGAGCTCCGCTACACGAAGGCAAGAGCAACTAAATAAGCAAGTCTCTCAACGAACACACTCTAAAAAAACTACTGGGAAACTAGCTGACATGCCTGGGAGTAAATTGAAAACTCCAAAAGCAGACAAAAAACGGAGAGTTGGTAACATAGAAACGTTCCTCATGAGATGGCGCCTTCGCCCAAAAGCAACTCTGCCTCCCCCGCAATCCTCGAACAGGGACAGCATGGACATGCTTGACGATCTTAGTAAACACTCAGAGTCAGACTCAGAAGAGTCTCCATCCACTAAGAAAGACTTCAAGGCACTATATGAGAACCTCAAGATCTTTCTCAAATCTGAGCTGACGGAGATTAAAACTGAAATCCGGGAAATTGGCGGGAGAGTAGAAGCCTTGGAAGAGGAACGGGCCCAGATGACAGAATGGCGAGAAACTTTCTCAGAAAAACACCAAACTCTGAGACTGGAAATAGACAACCTCAAGCTGTCACTAGATGACATTGACAACAGGGGCAGACTGTGCAACATACGAATCAAGGGCATCGATGAAGACATCAACCCCCTGCTATTACCTTAATACTTGCAGCGTCTATTTCAACATTTGCTGGAAGATCCTGACATGGCCCCCATTGTGTTGGATCGGGCACACATGGCACTGCGGCCGAGAGGAGGCCCAGACAGCGCCCCACGAGATGTAATTATAAAGTTCCATTACTTTACGGAGAAAGAAGAGATCCTGAGGTGAACACACATGAAACAGGAACTAATCTTCGAAAACATGCACCTAACGGTGTTCCAAGACATATCTCTGGGAACATTACAGTGGAGACGAAGTATGAAACCGCTCACCACAATCTTACTGAAACACAACCTGAGGTACAGATGGGGCTTCCCCAGGTCCCTCTTAGTCCACCAAGCCGGCAAACTACACTCAATCTCACACATAGAAGATGGTGCCTTTTTCCTGAGAGCTCTGGGAAACCACTGCCATCTCAGGAGACAAAAATAATAAAGAGAATATTGTTCCCCTTCCCAGGCGGAAAATAGGATGGAAAATGGTGACCAGATTTCGTCGCACAGATCAGCGCCGTGTTATACGGAGAGATGTGAGCCCAGATGGTCGACAGGACACAAGACCAACTTCACACAAGGACCCCATGAACTAAAGCAGACTTCGTCGATGAGGATCCCCTCCACATCGGCTATGCCACACACAGGTTACCCTTTACAAGTTTGTCCTTTGGTCTAATATAGGACTACTTAACTATAAATATATAACTCATAAGTCAGAAAAACTCAAGGCTGACATTTTGAGCCTCAAGCATTCCGGAGATAGAGGATGATATTACAGGACATGGAGACATGAGCAAAACCTGGAACACTATTATTTTGTTTATTTTCTTATTGCCGATAGCTTTACTGTTAAGTCTCTCAATAAGTCACATTAGGCCTGTCTAAGTTGAGGAGAGACACTTTCTACTTCAATAAGAGCCGTCAGAAAAGCGGAATTCTCTGAACACCCTCTGACACCCCCCCCCCCCTATGTTCTACACCGCAACCCCTTTTCATCTTACAGACATTTCTTTTGTTAATATTCTTTCTAATTGCACTGTTAAACCTACTGTAAGGTTTTTTTCTCTTTATGAGGTGGTCCTGTATGTGGGCCACATTGGGCCTTGTTATAGACGGGGCAGAATGTGGCTCTCGTCTAGGGACACACTGTATTGTTCGATTTGTGGAACCTCTGCAATTCCACGCAAGGTTCTAGTGTTTACTGGTTTACACTGTATACTGTTTTGTTGGGCAAAGGTCCCATCCTCACGTACATCAAACTCTCCCATTGATGCTCCTAGATGGCTACTACCGCTAGTATTAAATACATCTCTTATAATGTGAATGGCCTGAATACGAATATGAAGAGACAACTAATAGGCACGGAATGCCACAGATTAGGCGGCCAAATCTGTTTCCTACAAGAAACACATTTTGACAAATGTCGACCGAACAAGATACCTACCAAGTTCTTTCACCCTCAATATTTTAACTCCTCTATAAACAAAAAAAAACGGAGTTGGTATCCTAATTCATAGGGATGTGTCCTTTTCCCTACAACATGTGAAAAAAGATAAGGAAGGACGTTTCCTGATAATTAAGGGTACAATCAATAACCTATTGTATACATTTGCTAATGTTTATTGCCCAAATCAGGGACAAGGAAAATTCTTAACAAAGTTCCTTGAAATCCTTTTCGGAGGGCTGCCTAGTTCTAGGAGGTGATTTCAATATACCTATGGACTGCTCCTCTGGTAGGTCATCATACCCTAGAAATATATTTAGCTGTCTCAAAACACAATTCCGCTCCCACCAACTAGCAGATGTATGGAGGCTATCCCACCCGACGGATAAAGATTATTAGTTCTACTCTAGCGCCCATAAAACATATTCACGAATAGATGCCTTCTTTATCAAACATAATAACCTAGACAAGTTGTTGACAGCAGATATCCTTCCCATATCTATATCAGATCATAGCCCAATCACTGTGACATTATCCCACCATACAGTCCCAAGGCCCAGTCCCTTATGGAAGCTTAAAGAATTCCTACTCACTCCAAAAGATAACCAAACGGTCCTGAAACAGACCATCACTCAATTTATTACAAAAATGTGTTTTGAGAGGGAAATTGATACAATTAGAGGCCGAAACACCAAAAGTGATTTAAAAAACAACTAAATGACCTGCTAGAGGAGCTCCATAGGCTGGAACATAGACACAAAAGAAACACTGACCTCCCGCTTATACAACAGCTATGTAAGGTCAGAGGTCAGATTAAAGACTTACTATCACAAAGAATATTAAATAAGTTCTTACATTTTGTTAGAACCCGATTTGAACAGGGCAACAAGACATGGCGATATCTGGCGCATGCGCTACGGATGTAGAGACAGTCCCAATTTATTCCATCAATTAGAGATTCATCCGGCAGATTCACTCATGTCACCAAAGACATAGCCAAAATTTGAAAGAGATATGCCATACACACATAAACCCACAAAATCCGAAATAGAACGTTATCTAAATGAAGTACCCATTCCCCAATTATCTCGGGAAGAAAAGTTACTACTAGACCAACTGATAACGCATGAGGAGGTGATAAAAGTGATTAAACGACTGAAGGCCGGAAAGAGCCCAGGGCCAGATGACTTCTCCCAATTGTACTACAAACTTTTCCGGCAAGAACTAACTCCCATTCTTACAGATAATTTCAATTCTCTTCACCGTGAGATCAATAAACACCCTTATGCATCCGAGGCGCACGTAACTGTGCTTCCCAAACCTGGGAAAGATTCAAGATTGTGTGCTAACTACAGCCCTATCTCTTTACTGAATCTTGACCTTAAGGTATATGCGAGTGTACTGGCTGACAGGCTGAAAGGGGTGCTTGGTAAACTCATCCAAAGGGACCAAGTGGGCTTTACACCAGGGAGGGAAGGTTAAGACAACTTGAGGAAAATCTTAAATCTTATTGATTGGGCTCATACTTCAGGCCCCGAACTGATGCTTCTCTCCACCGACGCGGAGAAAGCATTTGACCGTATAAACTGGTCCTTCATGGAATGCTCTCTGCGTCGGATGGGGATGGGAAATGAATTTATAAAGAAAATAATGGCCCTATACCAAAATCCTAATTCTCAGATCAAAATTAATGGAGACCTCTCAGACCCATTTTTATAAGCAACGGAACTAGACAAGGTGTCCCCTATCGCCTATCTTATTTGTTATAGTGCTTGAATCCCTGGCAGCACACATTATCAAAGGGGCAACCATTGGGTCCCAAGAACATAAACTGGCAATGTATGCAGATGACATACTTCTTTCCCTTTCCAACCCCACAGTATCCATACCCACACTTGTCACCAAATTCGAGAGATTCGGAGCGCTGTCCTACTTTAAGATTAACCTTAATAAATCAGAGGCCATGAATATCTCGTTACCCCCAACATCATTGACAGCTGTAAAACAATCATGCCCCTTCATTTGGAAACCAAAGGGATTGAAATATTTAGGGATCCAACTACTTCCACGCATTGAGCAAATAGTTAATATTAATTTCCACCCATTATTTCAAAAAATCAAACAAGACCTAATGAGATGGAAAACCCTCTTCATATCATGGATAGGAAAGATCCATGTCATTAAAATGAATATACTACCACGCATTCTTTATTTATTCCAGATGCTCCCCTTAGAGTTCCCTACAAACTTTTTCCGTCAACTGACCAACATACTAAATAGATTTATATTGAATTCTGGGAGACCAAGAATTAATACCACTACCATGACAACATCCCGTAACAAAGGTGGAATGGATATGCCCAACTTCCACAAATAGTGAAAATTATGAATGGGTCTGCACACTTACAAGTATCGACTTGAAAAAAGCTCAGTGCTGGGCTGAAACGTTGTTATTTTTTGGTGGATTAAACTCCCTTAAACGGTGTGCTGAGTCTCCTATCTTTTCTTTCAACTTCCACAAATACTACATCGCCACAATCTTGTCCTTGCTGCCGGAATGGCACAAGGCAAAGAATAGGAAGACATGGATTGATATCGAAAGACAGAGATTTCCATCACTAAATATCATAAACTTTTGCTGGCTCCCGAAATCCCATAGACCGGCAGCACTGTTGCGCCATCCAATGTGGGCCATAACACTTAAATTGTGGGACACATATATTATAGAGGAAGGACTTAGTTCTACCCTAGAACCAGTACTTCAGCCGATCCATATAGAAGGCACTACCTTTGCCTTAAATCAGAGAGATTTTAAAAGCTGGGGAGGAGGGGATCGACCACAATTAAGACACTTACTAGATAATGGGCAACTAATCAACTTCCCAACACTCCAGGGGAAGCTTCCCCTCCTAGGTAGGGAATTATGGAATTATATCAAACTCCAACATCTTATAGGTACAGTCTATGATGCGGATAACACCTCACGCCCCCTTTCCAAAGTGGAGGAAGTGATATTTATTGCTACATATAAGAAAAAGTTTGTGGGAACTATATATAAATTACTTCACACACATCAAAGCCCACACCGCTATATAGCCAGATGGAATGAGGAACTGGAGACCCCAATATCCGTAGACTCCTGGTCACTCATTTAGAGCACAATTAAGAACTCCTCTATTTCCTCTCAGGCATTGGAAGTAGAATATAAGATTCTCACATGATGGTACTTTACGCCTGTTAGGCTGCATGCAATATGGGACAATGTATCAGAAATGTGCTGGAGGTGTGGAAATGACAGAGGCACTATCTCACACATATGGTGCCATTGCGAAACATTATCACCCTTTTGGGAGGAGGTTCTACATATTATTAATCACATGTTTGATCTGAACCTAAATAAAGAACCCGCACTCATATTCTTTTATCATACAATAAAGGTCAGGGGAAAAGGGCCTAGGGCGATGCTTTATACATCCCTAAATGCAGCTAAAGCGGTGATTCCAAAATACTGGAAATCTCCAGAAGCCCCCCCCCCGATACAAGAGTGGGTCAACCGGGCACACCAGGCCTTATGTTTTACTAAATGGTATTTGGTACGAAGACGGGGTGCAAACCCACTGCCCCTCGAACACATAATGCTTAGATGGTACAATCACACAAGCACTGCCACGCTCTCTGTTGAACCCTTAGAAGAATAAGCACCAAGTACAGTAACATAAAAGAAAACTGTAAAACTGTAACTGTGCATATAACATGGTATGTAAATTGGTACGATTTGTATGATTTTATGCAATCTGAGAGCTATAAATGTTTCACTTTATATTGTTAAATATGTACTAGACCATATTGTATTGAGGAATATGTAATTCATGACTGTATGTGACTGAATATGCCCAATAAAAAAAAAAAAAAAAGAAGAAGAGTAGGATTGCCCCTTGTAAGCCACCCTGTCGAATTACCGGCCAATCTCCCTGATAAATGTAGATATAAAAATACATTCCAAGATCTTAGCCGATAGACTAAAAATAGTAATGATAGATTTAGTCCATAACAACCAAACAGGATTTATGAAGGGTAGAGACGCGGGCGACAACATAAGGAAAATTATTAATATTATCGACTATATCAATAAAACAAAGACTCCATCAATAATAATAGCACTAGATGCCGAAAAAGCCTTCGACAGGGTGAGCTGGATCTCCCTGGATGAGGTAATGGAGGCCTTTGGAATTATGGGTTCCTTTAAAATAAGCACAATGGCATTATATACAATCCCACAGGCAAAAGTAGTAGGTCCAGGCTTAGAATCTTCCTGGTTTGATATCCGCAATTGCACTCGGCAAGGATGCCCTCTGGCCCCGCTTTTATATTTACTATCAATAGAACCTCTTGCTGCCTTGATAAGGCAATCGAAGAATATACAGGGGATAAGGGTGGCAAATCAAGATATGAGAATCACTCTTTTTGCCGATGATGTCCTCCTTACATTTAGTAACCCTTTAACTTCATTGGCATCTGTAATGAAAGCAAGTTCCCAATACAGTAAATATTCCAATTACAAACTGAATTTTAATAAAACCCAAATAATAACGGCTAACATAGATGAAGAAACAAAGAAATCATTAAGACGGTCCTATCATTGGAAATGGGACAATCTAGTAATAAATTATCTGAGGATAAAACTAAAATTAGACCTAGATAACATGCTACAAACTAACTATCAAGGTATGATAGAATGTTTTAGAGACAGCTTCCACAGATGGAGAGGGCTGGAAATCTCGTGGATGGGACGCTTAAACTCAGTGAAATCCTACTTAATCCCAAAATTAACATACCTATTTAGGTCAATTCCACTTCGGGTACCTAATTCAATACTAAAAACATTTAAAACTCTGATTATGGAATACATATGGAACAGAAAGAAACACAGAATTGCCTTTTCCTCCCTAACAAGGAAATCTAAACATGGAGGGCTAGCAGTCCCAAACATTGAGTCCCTCCACGAGATTTCAATGTTCTCCCACTTCTTGAAATGGGGAAATAACGTCTCAAAAAACACAAATTGGTATAAGATCGAAAAAGAAAATTGTGGCAAACTTGAACCATATCATATGTTTTGGTGTGAGGAATTTCAAACTCATTAGTTTTCTAATCCCATTATTATAGACATTGTCACTACACTGATCAAATTTAAGAAAATTGTACATGTTCCGGATGGTATGTTGCGATCATTCCCACTGGACGCTATATTCTGGAACATGGATAATTTAAATTTCAACGGATGGAAAAGGAGAGGTATAGTGCAAGTGTCGCAAATCCTTCAACAAGAAACATTAATGTCCTTTATAGAAATACAGACTAAGTTTAATTTACCGTTAACTTTACCTACTTAAGACTGAGAAATAAATTAAACTCTATAAAGATCGCTAAAAGTTCGCAAATCGAACAATTTTTGGAGATTTAACATAACAAGAATTTATTTGGTAAGATAACTGAGAATTGAAACAGATATTCCCAACCATAGGGCTACAACCCGAGAAAAGTATATAAACATGAATCTCCACGGTGCAAACACTTTCCCTTCTCTTCCCCCCCCTTTTTTTTTCTCCTCTCCTCCTTCCCATCCCCTTCGAGATTTAAGATATTTAAGATAGTGAGTATATTGTACTAGTGGACTCCCCCAAAACAAACAGACAAAAGGCTCCTAAGGATAGACTCAAATAAGTAAAACATGCTAATCCCATCTGTCATCATTTTAATCATCTTTATGATAATGAGATAATATGCTGCAATTGTATGCCAAATGTGTTTCTGTCTTGTCCTGTCAAAACTGTTATGTCTTTTATACTGTTGTGATGTTGAAAAAAAAAAAAAAAAAAAAGGAGAGCAAGAGGAAGCCCTAAAAATATTTAAATATATAAATGACAAAATATTAAACATTGATAATGTTGAATCCTTGTTATCTGAAATGGGTGAGATAGTGATAACAGAGAGAAAGCAGATATAAAATAATTTCCTTTCTTCAGTTTTGTAGCAGGGAAGAACCAATGGACAAGAACCTGCCAGCTACTTTTACAGAACAGTCACTGCAAGCATGGTATTGGTTGACACAAGAACATTTTTTTAAAGCAATTAAATGGTGTTAAGATAGAAATAGCCCCAGGGCCAGACGGTATCCACCCATGGGTACTTAAAGAGCTAAGCCAGGTCCTGGCCAAACCGTTTTTGATTTTCAGGGATTCTTTTATTTCAGGCATGGTGCCCACAGATTGGCGTAACACTAATGAGGTGCCTATAATTAGAAAGGGATCAAAATCCCAGCCGGACAATTACAGACCCGTATGCTTGACATCTGTGGTGGGAAAACTGCTAGAAGGGGTGCTAAGGGAGTATATTCAAGATTTCAAATTGAACAGAAATATCATTAGCAGGAGTCAGCATGGCTTTGTCAAAGATAGATCTTGTCAAGCTAACTTACCGTATTTGCTTGATTATAAGACGACCCTAATTTTAAGACAACCCCCCAAACTTTGGATATTCCATTAGGAAAAAAACTAAAAGCCTAAATATAAGACTACCCTATAGGAAAAAAGTTCCACTTGTATATATTCACATGTAAATTGCTTTTTTAATAAATAATGATATCAAAAAATGAATTTCTTGGTTTTATTTCCTTTTATGTGCCAATGCTGCCTCTTTCTTTCCCTTGCCCCCAGCTTTCTCTCTCTCCCTCCCTTAGTGTTCTCTCTCTCTCCCCCTCCCTTTGTCTCCCCCCTCACTCCCCTTGTCTCTGTCTCTTCCCCCCCTTGTTTCTCTCTGCCCCCCTCCCTCCCTTTGTCTCTGTCTCTTCCACCCTCCCTCCCCTTGTCTCTGTCTTTCTACCCCCCCTCCCTCCCTCCCCCTCGTTTCTCTGCCCCCCCCCTTCTTTCTCTGTCCCCCCCCTCCATCCCCCTCACCTGTTTCTTGGTCCCTGGTGGCTAGTGGGGGCAGCCGGGGGATGTCTGCACAATATGTGCAGACATCATCCATGCTGCCCGACACCTCCCTCTATTATGACGGACAGCTGGTCCATCATAATAGACGGAAGTGTCGGGCAGCATGGAGGATGTCTGCGCGTATCGTGCAGACATCCCCCGGCTGCCCGATTCTCCCTGGTGGCTAGCGGGGCAGCGGAGGATGTCTGCGCGATGAGCGCAGACCTCCCCTGCTGCCGCCCGGCATGACCGCAGGGACTTTTATGATGACGCCAGAAGTACACGGCTTCATCATAGAAGTCCCAGCGGTCTTGCCGGGCAGCAGCAGGGGGGTGAGAGAGTTAGAGGTCAATTTGAGGTCAGATTATAAAACGACCTTGATTATAAGACCTCGTTTTATAATCGAGCAAATACGGTAATTACATTCTATGAAGAGGTGAGTAAAAATATAGATATGGGTGCTGCCGAGGATGTGATATATTTTGACTTTTCTAATTTTATACAGTTCCACACAAAAAGTTGCTGTACAAATAGACTGAAAAAGACTTAGGGCTGAAAGTTTGTGGATTAACAAAACAAAGAAATATTGAGTGCTTATTTTAAATGTAACATCTCTGTGTTAATTATGTGTTTATAAATAAATAAATACTTAAATTCTATTTATTCTTTCCAATATTTGGCCATATATTTCTGTTTTTCATCCCAAGTGGAAAGCAACAAAGAAGTAAGAAACAAAAGAAAACAAATTCATAGCATGAACATGTGTGTTAGAATCATGTGCAAATTATATTTTTAATGCACACTGACATTTGGTGGAGCAGAATGTTACTGCTCTATATATGCATTTAATGTGTATGTGTGGGCTTTCTACACCAAGAAGTGTGTAAACTAGACATGTGCAAAACTAAAATTTTCGTTTCGTTTTCATCCATTAGGACGAAAATTTTATTTCTTTAGTCTAAAACGAATTTCGTTCATTACTGCATTCGTTTCGGACGAAATTCGTTCATTATTTTCGTTTCGTTTAGTGGTATTCGTTCGTTTTATAGAATACGTGTAATACTATTGGCTTTCTATAAACCGAACGAGAGCCCCATTCATAAGAAATTCTTATGAATGGGGCTCTCGTTCGGTTCATAGAAAGCCAATAGTACTACATGTTTTCTATAAGCCGAAAGTCTACAAACCGAACGTTCGGTTTATAGACTTTCAGCTTATGGAATACATGTAATCCTATTGCTATTCTATAAACCGAACGTTCGGTTTATAGAATAGCAATAGGATTACATGTATTACATTAGCCGACAGCCTATAAACCGAACGTTCGCTTTATAGGCTGTCGGCTTATAGGCTGTCTGCATTTCACTACACGCAGACAGAGTCTCCATTCATAAATTTATGAATGGAGACTCTGTCTCCGTGTAGTGAAATGCCGACAACCTATAAACCGAACATTCGGTTTATAGGCTGTCGGCTAATGTAAGTACACAGAGACAAAGTCTCCATTCATAATGAATGGAGACTCTGTCTCCGTGTAGTGAAATGCCGACAACCTATAAACCGAACGTTCGGTTTATAGGCTGTCGGTTAATGTAAGTACACGGAGACAAAGCCTCCATTCATAATGAATGGAGACTCTGTCTCCGTGTAGTGAAATGCAGACAACCTATAAACCGAACGATCGGTTTATAGGCTGTCGGCATTTCACTACACGGAGACAGAGTCTCCATTCATAAATTTATGAATGGAGACTTTGTCTCCGTGTAGTGAAATGCCGACAGCCTATAAACCGAACTTTCGTTTTATAGGCTGTCGGCTTATGTAATACATGCAATCCTATTGCTATTCTATAAACCGAAGTTTCGGTTTATAGAATGCCAATAGACTTACATGCATTCCATAAACCGAAAGTCGTTCGGTTTATGAATGTAAGTGTACTATGCTATTGTATTCTATAAACCGACTCTATTTCGGCTTATAGAATGCAATAGTACTACGAATGGACGAATGAACGAATGATTTTCGTTTATTAACCATTCGTTCATTCGGCTTTTGTTAGCTTAGCATTTTCGTTATTCGTTTTTCGGACGAATGGACGAAAATGCTATTTTCGTACAAAAATGCATTCGTCCGAAAACGAATGCACATGTTTAGTATAAACAACCACGGTTTTCACTGGTCCAGATCAAACCAACAATACAGAGGGAGAAAAGAGGTCCAACAATAGTGAAGAATCGTAACTGCTTTAATATTTAACTTAAAAATGCTTACTCTTAACTGTGGTGAACACTACCGTAAGGTGGTTCACAAAACAGCACAATATAAAATACAATTAGTCAGTCGACATTCCTGATGATCGGTAAAAGCAGCTTCTCCATGCTCAAGTGTTGTCATCACATCACGTTTCGTTCTGCCCAGAGCTTCATCAGGTTACTCATTCAGTACCTCCTCCTCTCCATTTATACGTTCCCTCAAATCTCATAATATTGGTTACAGATCCTGCTGCAGCAACTTGCTAAACATGGCACCTCAAAAATCACCCAAAACCATGACGGGAATAGCTCCAAGAATACCAAGTTTTTGGGAAGACTGCATAAAACCCATGTCTGAAGCCAAGACTCCACACTCCACTGATCCTTGAAATATTCCCCACAGTCCAAATAAACCAAAGAATCTGTCAGTAACTCCAGTTCCTCATTGTACAATGCAGGGTTTGAAGCCACAATGACCAACCATTGTAGTCCTGGTGAAACATATCCCAAATTACTAAATCATCCTTTAGAGACTTGGAAAGTCTAATAAAGTTGTGAGAGTCTCTAGTCAAATATCATCTCCTGAAAGAAATCCCACCCATGAGGATAATTCACCATGTAAAGTTGCTCTTGCCCAACAATGATTGTAAATGTTGTAGTGTGAACCTCATGGAAGTTATTGCTAAGCAAATGAAGTAGATCAATAATCTTATCCAAAGGATGCTGATACTCCATTTCTATGGAACCTATCTATGCCTAGGAAACATATTAGACATGTGCATTCGTTTTCGGACGAATGCATTTTCGGACGAAAATAGCATTTTCGTCCATTTGTCCGAAAAACGAATAACGAAAATGTTAACTAACAAAATCCGAATGAACGAATGGTTAATAAACGAAAATCATTCGTTCATTCGTCCATTCGTCCATTCGTGCTATTGGCATTCTAAACCGAAATAGAGTTGGTTTATAGAATACCAATAGCATTACATTAAATTCCATAAACCGACATGAATGACTTTCGGTTTATGCAATGCATGTAATGCTATTGGCTTTCTATAAACCGAAATTGAGTTCCCATTCATACGAATAGGTCAATTGACCTATTCGTATGAATGGGGACTCTTTCGGTTTATAGAAAGCCAAAAGCATTGCATGTATTCTATAAGCCGAAAGTCTTTAAACCGAACGACGTTCAGTTTATAGAATACACATGTAATGCTATTGCTGTTCTATAAGCCGAAAGTCTATAAACCGAACGTCGTTCGGTTTATAGACTTTCGGCTTATAGAACAGCAATAGCATTACATGTATTCTATAAACGAACGTCGTTCGTTTTAAAGACTTTCGTCTTATAGAATACTATTGGCTTTCTATTAACCTAACTAGAGTCCCTCCTCATTCATAAGAATTTCTTATGAATGGGGACTCGACTCTAGTTCGGTTTATAGAAAGCCAATAGTATTCTATAAGCCGAAAGTCTTTAAAACGAACGACGTTCGGATTATAGAATACATGTAATGCTATTGCTGTTCTATAAGCCGAAAGTCTATAAACCGAACGACGTTCGGTTTATAGACTTTCGGTTTATGGAATGTATAATGTAATGCTATTTGCAATGGCATTACTATAAACCGAAATAGAGTCGGTTTAGAGAATGCCATTGCCAATAGCATTACATTCCATAAACCGAAATTCGTTCATTATGTCGGTTTATGTAATGTATGTGTATTGGCTATTTTGCTATTGGTATTCCATAAACCAACTCTATTTCGGTTTATAGAATGCATTGCCAATATCATGAAATGATTTGAATTTAGTATTAAAAAATACATTGAAAAAAGTGGAGAGGTTTAACCCCTTTGTGACGCATGGTGCTTGCGTCCCAAATGACGTAAGCACCAAAACGTCACGATTTGTTCCTGGCCACTGATCACAAGGTGATCGTTAGCCAGGAACACTATGGCAGTGACCCAATCAGGGTCTTAATAGACCCTGTGGGTCCCTGCCCAAAAATTGCAAGCCCTTCGGACGTCACGCACGATTTAGAGAAATGTAGCTGGTGCTCGTTTTGAGCACCAGCTAAATTTCCCCTGTCAGACTGAGGCCACTTAAAGTGGCCTCATCTGACAGGTGGGATCCCGCTGCATGTGCCTGCAGCATGATCCGAGCCGCGATATGAGCTGTTTAACACAGGACGTACTATGCCGTCCTAACGACTTTAAGGGACTTAAAATCAGGACGGCATAGAACGTCCCAACGTCACGAATGGGTTAACGTTTGCTCTGGTCATAATCACAGCACAGGCTTGTAGGAGTTAACTGTAATTACATTAATACATGAAAAGAATATGAGTAATATAGTAAAAATGTACAAAATAAAATTTATTTTGAAAAAACTAAATGAGGTCCATAAACTTGGAAGGAAACGGATCACAGTAAAAAGAAACTATGATCAGCAAGGGAAGTGTTAATACCCCTTTTATAATCGAGGTCGTCTTATAATCTGACCTCAAATTGAGGTCAGACTATAAGACTGGGATCCAGGTCCCCAGCAGAGCTGCAGGGGACCTGGACCCCCCTCTCTAACAGCAGGGGATGTCTGCGCGATGAGCACAGATCTCCCCTGCTCCCGCCCGGCATGACCGCCGGGACTTCTATCATAAAAGCCTGGCGGTCGTTCCAGGCGGAAGCAGTGGAGGACTGCGCTCATCGCGTAGACATCCTCCGCTGCCCCGCTAGCCACCAGGGAGAATCGGGCAGCTGGGGGATGTCTGCACGAATCGTGCAGACATCCTCCATTCTGCCCGACACTTCCGTCTATTATGTATAGTGCATACATCCCCCGGCTGCCCCCACTAGCCACCAGGGAGCAAGAAACAGGTGAGGGGGGGACAGACTAACAAGGGGGGGCAGAGTAACGAGGGGGGGGGAGAGAAACAAGGGGAGGGAGGGGGAAGAGACAGAAACAAGGGGAGGGGGGCAGAGAGAAACAAGGGGAGGGAAGGGGGAAGAGACAGACACAAAGGGAGCGAGGGGGGAGACAAAGGGAGGGTGAGAGAGAGACAACACTAAGGGGGGGAGAGCGACAAATCTGGGGGCAAGGGAAAGAGAGAGGCAGCATTGTCACATAAAAGGAAAAAAAAACAAGAAATTAATTTTTTTATATCATAATTTTTTATTAAAGCAATTTACATGGGAATATATACTAGACATGTGCATTCGTTTTCGGACGAATGCATTTTCGTCCGAAAATTGCATTTTCGTCCATTCACCCGAAAAACGAAGAATAAAAATGCTAAGCTAACGAAAGCCGAATGAACGAATGGTTAATAAAAGAAAATCATTCATTCATTCGTCCATTCGTAGTACTATTGCATTCTATAAGCCGAAATAGATTCGGTTTATAGAATACAATAGCATTTAACTATACGGAGACAGAGTCGCCATTCATAAAATTATGAATGGAGACTTTGTCTCCGTAAAGTTAAAAGCCGACAGCCTATAAACCGAACGTTCAGTTTATAGGCTGTCGGTTAACCCTCTCATCCCCATGCTACGGCTCACTGAATGCAGGCAGCATGCATTCAATTACACTGGAGTTAACCCTCTCATCGCCATGCTGCCTACATTCAATTAACCATAGCATGGTGATGCCTTGAGAGGGTTAACTGGAGTTAACCCTCTCATCCCCATGCTACGGCTCATTGAATGCAGGCAGCATGGCGACGAGAGGGTTAACTCCAGTTGCTAACTCGAGTTAACCCTTTCATCGCCATGCTGCCTGCATTCAATTAACCATAGCATGGCGATGCCTTGAGAGGGTTAACTGGAGTTAACCCTCTCACCCCGATGCTACGGCTCATTGAATGCAGGCAGCATGGCGATGAGAGGGTTAACATGTCGAAGTTTGAAAATTTGTGACAGGGATTAAGCGGCGAGCTGAAGAAACGATGGAGGGAACTGCAGAAGTGATTAATTCCTGTGTATCCAGTGTGAGCTCCACCGTGCATGCTATCATTCCACAACCTGATGCTTTAAGAAAAATAATTTGACGCAGAAGAAATTATTTACAGGCTGCACCTCCAGACCCCGTTTGTGTTGAAAATCTTGTACTGCCTGATGCTTATAAAAACTACTCACCAACACCAGGCGTGGAAGAATCATTCTTGCTTGGGGATATTGGATAAAGTTCCAGGAGGATTCTTCTATTTGGGAGACAAAACTGGCTGGACATTCTGCAAACGTCTGACATCTGGTACGTGGATGGTACATTTGCTATAGCCCCAAAACTGTTTGCTCAGGTATATGTGGTACTGGCAAAGAAGTATGGGGGCGTGCATCCAGTGCTATACGCCCTTCTGCCGGATAAACAGTATGCCACATACAAACGGTTGTTTGATTATGTTAAAACTTTGATGCCAAATGTACACCCAGGGTCAATAAATTGTGATTATGAAATTGGCATGTTTAAGGCCATAAAGGAATGCTTCCCAGAAGTCGCTTTAAAAGGGTGCTTCTTCCACTTGGTACAGAATATGCGAAAGCACTTGGCATTGATAGGTGCCATTCATGAAACGGATACTAATCTGGAATATGCCCTTATGGCCAAAATGGTTGTTGCCTTGGCATTTGTGCCTGTCCAAGACTTGGATGATTATGCTGATGCTGTGGCAGAACATCTTCCTGGAGACCTTCATCCTCTGCTAAATTGGTTTGAGGACAATTACATCGGTCGCCCACAAAGGAGAGGAAATGGGAGACGATCTCCTTTGTTTCCACCATGTATGTGGAATCTGTTTGACAGAACAGTAAGTGGCGAAGATCGTACGAACAATCATTCTGAAGCTGCACATCGTCGGCTCAGAGCTGAATTGGGAATGTGTCACCCGACCATATGGAAATTCATTGATGGCCTCAGAAAGGTGCAAAAGGGCAGAGACCTTTATTATGACCAGCTCCTTTCAGGACACAATCCACCATTGAAGTTGCTGAAATATCGCAAAGCAGATGACCGGATCTCTAAGATTGTATCAGAGTATGGCAATAGGACACCAATAGAATATTTACGAGGTATAGCTCAAAATTATCAAATTGGTTAGATAAATGTTGTACTTTTGTAACTGTTAAATATTTTTAAATTTTAATAATTTGTTTATAATTTACATTTTATATTGAAAAAACGATTTCTGATTGTTAATGTACATGTTTTACTTGTATGTCTAGTTTTCCAATTGATGTTTTTCCAAACTTGGTATATAAATGTTTTCCATAGATTAATGGAAAGTACAAAAAAAAGCACTTTATTTACATATTGGTAATAATTTATGGGGATGGGACGGTTCCCCTCTCGATGGACCTTTGTTCGTGGGACAAATCATTGCAGGATCGCTCAAGGTATTATTTATGGGATAATGTTACTATTGGTATTTTGTTTGGGTTAGGGGTAAGATTTAAAGGGGTTAATTTATTATTATTTACTTTTAACCCTCTAATCCTTCATGCTGCCAGCGTTGCTTTCCCGCATGGTCAATGAGAGGGTTAACTCTGGTTAACCCTCTCATTGACCATGCTGCCAAGCAACGCTGGCATGGACCATGCTGCCTACGCTAGCAGCATGGTCAATGAGAGGGTTAACTAGACTTAACCCTCTCATTGACCATGCTGCCAGCGTAGGCAGCATGGTCCATGCCAGCGTTGCTTGGCAGCATGGTCAATGGTTAACCCTCTCATTGACCATGCTGCCAAGCAATGCTGGCATGCTCCATGCTGCCTACGCTGGCAGCATGGTTAATGAGAGGGTTAACCAGAGTTAACCCTCTCATTGACCATGCTGCCAGCATTGCTTGCCCGCATGGCCAATGAGAGGGTTAACTCTGGTTAACCCTCTCATTGACCATACTGCCAGCGTAGGCAGCATGGTCCATGCCAGCGTTGCTTGGCAGCATGGTCAATGAGAGGGTTAACTCTAATTAACCCTCTCATTGACCATGCTGCCAGCGTTGTTTTATTAAATCATTTATCCAAATATGAATGAACATGTAAAAACATTAATAAACATGAATTAAACATTAATAAACATTAATAAAAATGTATTGAAGACAAAACATTGACAAACATATTAATAAACATTTAAAAACATTAATAAACACATGAGAAACATTTATTACATTTCATTACATTACATTTTACCTGCATTGTTGCTGGCTTGCATGGTCAATGTGAGGGTTAAATCTGGTTAACCCTCTCATTGACCATGCTGCCAAGCAACGCTGGCATGGACCATGCTGCCTACGCTAGCAGCATGGTCAATGAGAGGGTTAACTAGAGTTAACCCTCTCATTGGCCATGCGGGCAAGCAATGCTGGCAGCATGGTCTATGAGAGGGTTAACTCTGGTTAACCCTCTCATTGACCATGCTGCCAGCGTAGGCAGCATGGTCCATGCCAGCGTTGCTTGGCAGCATGGTCAATGGTTGACCCTCTCATTGACCATGCTGTCAAGCAACGCTGGCATGGACCATGCTGCCTACGCTGGCAGCATGGTCAATGAGAGGGTTAAGTCTAGTTAACCCTCTCATTGACCATGCTGCCAGCATTGCTTGCCCGCATGGCCAATGAGAGGGTTAACTAGACTTAACCCTCTCATTGACCATGCTGCCAGCGTAGGCAGCATGGTCCATGCCAGCGTTGCTTGGCAGCATGGTCAATGGTTAACTCTCTCATTGACCATGCTGCCAAGCAATGCTGGCATGCTCCATGCTGCTTACGCTGGCAGCATGGTCAATGAGAGGGTTAACCAGAGTTAACCCTCTCATTGACCATGCTGCCAGCATTGCTTGCCCGCATGGCCAATGAGAGGGTTAACTCTGGTTAACCCTCTCATTGACCATTCTGCCAGCGTAGGCAGCATGGTCCATGCCAGCGTTGCTTGGCAGCATGGTCAATGAGAGGGTTAACTCTAATTAACCCTCTCATTGACCATGCTGCCAGCGTTGTTTTATTAAATCATTTATCCAAATATGAATGAACATGTAAAAACATTAATAAACATGAATTAAACATTAATAAACATTAATAAAAATGTATTGAAGACAAAACATTGATAAACATATTAATAAACATTTAAAAACATTAATAAACACATGAGAAACATTTATTACATTTCATTACATTACATTTTACCTGCATTGTTGGTGGCTTGCATGGTCAATGTGAAGGTTAAATCTGGTTAACCCTCTCATTGACCATGCTGCCAAGCAACGCTGGCATGGACCATGCTGCCTACGCTAGCAGCATTGTCAATGAGAGGGTTAACCAGAGTTAACCCTCTTATTGACCATGCTGCCAGCATTGCTTGCCCGCATGGCCAATGAGAGGGTTAACTCTGGTTAACCCTCTCATTGACCATGCTGCCAAGCAACGCTGGCATGGACCATGCTGCCTACGCTGGCAGCATGGTCAATGAGAGGGTTAACCAGAGTTAACCCTCTCATTGACTTGCCCGCATGGCATATGAGAGGGTTAACTCTGGTTAACCCTCTCATTGACCATGCTGCCAGGTATGAACATGTAAAAACATTAATAAACATGAATGAAACATTAATAAACATTAATAAAAATGTATTGAAGACAAAACATTGATAAACATATTAATAAACATTTAAAAACATTAATAAACATCTAAAAAATGTATAAACATTTAAAAAATGTATATAAACATTAATAAACATTTAATAAATTAATAAACATTAAAAAAATAAATATAAACATTTAAACAAGTAATATAAACATTAATAAACATTACAAAATTACTATAAACATTTTAAAAATGAATATAAACATTGATAAACATTAAAAAAATAATATAAACATTAAAAAACATAATAAATACATTATTACAACAACGACGATGAAGAAAGCAGTAACCCGGCGATGAAACAGTCTGTCGCTGGAACTTCTGCGATGAAAGAGGCGGCGCTGGAAGACGGGAGATGAAGATGTGGGTATGAACAGGAACGCGTTCATACCCCCGCCATGAATCGGCAGCGCTGCAGTGGCAGCGCAGAACAGTCCTAGACCCCCCCAGAGCATACAGATGTCCTTCTCAAGGATATCGAGGAATACGCCGGACTCCCCAACATCCTGGATTCTGTGTCTGATGGCGCCCAACGACGAATAGAAGCCTCCCCTCCATCCACTGTCAAGAAGGTCTGGGAGTCCATACCGATGGAGACGACACTCACCCGAGCAGAGCCGCACAATGACTTTTCACGTAACATCTTTTTTTCATGCAGACCCCCATCAGCCGGCATGCACGCCATTCTGCAACCGATCAGACAGCAAACTCACCTCCCGAGGGCCCTTTCACCATCTGGTGGCCCCCCTGTGTTCCCAGAATGGGCACATTAAATTTGGAAGGGAATCCCACATGCAGTGACCATTTGATCTACAATGCCTGTACAAATTCTGCTCACCCAGAGCCATTATTAATACTGTGATGAACACGTGACACTGGCAACTGGTGTTGCACTTGGCTCACCCCACACCTGATTTATCTCCCTGTCGGCCGTCTCTCCCAACAACTGGGCCTATGGGTCGTGAGCCATGGTTCAGCCTCTCTTACATTATTTATTATTATTGCCATACGGAAACTGAAAGACTTTTAACTCTACCCACTGTAAATACTGTAAAGATTACCCCACGGGGGCCCCATACTACAAACAATATAAAACGAACATCACTGCTCTTTAGCAGCACAGAGAGAAAAGCTATGTTTTTTAGATACCCCTGCCTACCTATTCTAATCACTGCTCGGATTCCTCAGACCACACCCACCACCCTGGTGGAGGACCACAATTAGCACTACTGCATGCTTAATAGATGTCTACCCCATGAACCTCTTAGGGCAACTTCAAGTTAGCCTTTTTATTGGTTTCCTAACTTTTTTTCCCTAACTCTATGCTAAGGGTCCGAAGTGCCGCCTCCAGAGGCTGTCGTTACACATCCTGAATAGACTGCTTCTCATATGCCTACTTGGGACCTCATCCCTAAGTTGATACATGTAAATATTAGTGTTCAGTACTGCTATACTGGTTGTTACACTGTCTGTAACCTCGGACCAGAGCACACTCTAATCTCACAAATTTAATTTGCCCTGAGCAGACACTCACGGATGTGATCACTCACAGACTGAGCTACTTCCACCCCATCTTAATCACACATGTCCCAGAATGGATAAATTTGTTGATCAACAGAAGAAATGTCTAAGACGAAAAAAAGAAAAAGTAAAAGCCTGCTAAAGGTAAACCCGGTAAGGATAATCATCCTATGATCAACTCACAAATGGCCTCTGATGCCTTATTCACTCTGTTGCCAATGAAGACTGGATCACCTCCCCCATTGCAGGACACAGAAATGGCTCTTGAAGTTACCATGACACTGATGCCCCTAATAGACACCCAAATTGCTGAAATTAGAGCTGCAATAGACGCCATGGTCTCAAACTCCACCAAGATCGCAGATTTGGAGCAAAAACAGATCGTAACCAACAAGAACCTCCAACAACTGCAAACAGAACTCCACAACCAGCAAACTGTCGTGCAAGCTTTACAAGACAAGATAGATGACTTGGAAAATAGGGGTCGCCGCAACAACCTGAGGTTCTTAGGAATACCTGAATCTATTCCTTCGACTTAACTGGCAACTATGCTGCAACAGTGACAGACTCCTCATAGAATGGGCTCACCGAGTTGGGCCACAACCTTCTGACAAGAACACTAGACCATGTCATACTATTGCCCATTTCTTAAACTTTGCCAACAATAAAGCAATCCTGCAAGGCTACAGAAAGTCCCAGGAACTAATTTTCCGTAACTAAAAAAATCCTAGGATCCCATATCATATCTAGAGTTGAGCGGACACCTGGATGTTCGGGTTCAGCAGGTTCGGCCGAACTTCTAAAAAATGTCCGGGTCCATGCTCAAACTTGACCCCGAACCCCATTGAAGTCAATGGGGACATGAACTTTTGGCCACTAAAATGCCTCTAAAAAAGTCCTGGAAAGGGCTAGAGGGCTGCAAAATGAAGTAAAATGTGGGTAAGAGTAGGACAAGTGCTATTCAAGCAAATGTGGATAGGGAAATAAATTAAAATAACATAAAATGAATACAAATTACAAATACAGCTGAGCCATAAAATAGCACTAGATGGAATCTTTGATTTTAGCTTTGGAAGAACATAAATCTAAATCTAAAACATGGCAGCCAGGAGGATCAACAGAATTATCCATTTGAGAGAGGGTTGGAGTGCAGGGTATTCTCTTTCAGTTTCTACTAAGTGACCCATAGGTTGAGGAGGCGGTGACTGTGGCGGTGTACGTGGAAACAACGCTGGAGGAAGAGGAGGATGAGGATGTAGCCAACACTGTTTTTTATTTGGTTTTAGTTTTTTAAAGTGGGGTAGCCCCCAAAATATTGGGACATATGACAACAGAAAACAGAATAAGTGCACTTGAGTATAACAATGACTGGGTGAGGCAGTTATAAATGTCTATTCTGCACAAGGTACAGAGAAGTCTGGTGGGATCCATGCCTGGTTCATCTTAATAAACGTGAGCTTGTCCACGTTGGCTGTGGACAGGCAGCTGCGCTTGTCTGTGATAACACCCCCTGCAGTGCTAAAAAAACGTTCAGACAATACACTGGCTGCAGGGCAGACCAGCACCTCCAAGGCATAAAGGGCAAGCTCAGGCCATGTGCCCAAATTGGAGACCCAGAAGTTGAATGAGCAGACCCATCAGTCAGTACGTGTAGGCGTGTGCACACGTACTGTTCCACCATGTTGCTGAAATGCTGCCTCCTGCTAAGACGTTGCATATAGCTTTTCCACATTTCGGCCATGCTAACCCTGCCTTCTGAGGTGCTGGTGGTGACCCAGCAGCTTTGGCAACCTCTTCCTCTGCCTTTGCTTGTGCTTCCATTGAGACCTTGGTGTCATTTTGGAATGCCCTCAGCAGCGCGTCTACCAGCGTGCGCTAGTAGTCGCGCATCTTACGATCACGCTCCAGTGATGGAATTAAGGACGGCACTTTGTCCTTGTAACGGGGGTCCAGCAGGGTGGCCACCCAGTAATCAGCACAAGTTAGAGTGTGGGCAACTCGGCAGTCGTTGCGCACGCACTGCAGCATGTAGTCACTCGTGTGTGCCAAGCTGCCCAGAGGCAAGGACAAGCTGTTCTCTGTGGGAAGTGTATCATCTGTGTCCTCCGTATCCCCCCAGCCACGCTCCAGTGATGCCCATGCGTTGGGTGCCACCCTGCTGTGAACACGGATCCTCCTCCTCCTCATCAACTTCATCCTCCTCCAAAACTGTGCCCTGGCTTGACAGTTGTGTACCTGGCCTATGCTGGTGAAGGAACCCACCCTCCAAGCCACTTGTGAATGACTGGCCTGATAACCATGGAAATGACCCCTCTTCTTCCTCCACCTCCTCCTCCTCCTCCTCCTCCTCCTCCTCAAAAATGTTGCCCTGGCTTGACAGTTGTGTACCTGGCCTATGCTGGTGCAGGAACCCACCCTCCAAGCCACTTGTGAATGACTGGCCTGATAACCGTGGAAATGACCCCTCTTCTTCCTCCTCCTCTTCCTCCTGTGCCACATCCTCTTCCATCATCGCCCTAAGCGTTTTTTCAAGGAGACATACAAGAGGGATAGTAAGGCTGAGAACGGCGTCATTGGCACTGGCCATGTTGGTGGAGTACTCGAAACAGTGCAAAATGGCACACAGGTCTCGCATGGAGGCCCACTCATTGGTGGTGAAATGGTGCTGTTGCGCAGAGCGACTTACCAGAGCGTGCTGCAGCTGATACTCCACTATCGCCTGCTGCTGCTCGCACAATCTCGCCAGCATGTGCAAGGTGGAATTCCACCTTGTGGGCACGTAACAAATGAGGCGGTGAGCAGGAAGGCCTAAGTTACGCTGCAGCGCAGACAGGCGAGCAGCAGGGTGAGAACGCCTAAAGTGCACACAGACGTCCCGCACTTTCTGCAGCAGCTCTGATATATCTGGGTAGTTTTTAAGGAATTTCTGCACCACCAAATTCAGCGCATGCGCCAGGCAAGGGATCTGCTTCAAACCGGCTAGGCCCAGAGCTGCTACGAGATTTCGCCCATTATCGCACACCACCAGGCCGGGCTTGAGGCTCACTGGCAACAACCACTCATTGATCTGTTGTTCCATGCCCGTCCACAGCTCCTGCGCACTGTGGTTTTTCCCCCCCAAACGTATGAGTTTTAAAAGAGCCTGCTGTCGTTTCCCCCTGGCTGTGCTGAAGTTGGTGGTGAAGGTGTTAGGCTGACCAGATGAGGAGGTGGTAGAGGAGAAGGAAGAAGCTGAGTAGGAGCAGGAGGCAACAGGAGGCAAATAGAAATGCCCTGCAATCCTCGGTGGTGGAAGGACATGCGCCAAACTGCTATCTGTCTCAGGCCCAGCCGACACTACATTTGCCCAGTGTGCAGTTAGGGAGATATAGTGTCCCTGCCCGTGCTTACTGGTCCACGTATCTGTGGTTATGTGGACCTTGCCACAGATGGCGTTGCATAGTGCACACCTGATTTTGTCCGCCAATTGCTTGTGCAGGGAAGGAATGGCTCGACCGGGAAAAGTACTGGGGGCTGGGAACCACGTACTGTGGGACAGCCACCGCCAGCAGGTTTTTAAAACTGTCCGGCTCCAACAGATGGAATGACAGCATTTCAAAGGCCAGGAATTTGGAAATTCTGGCATTCAGGGCCAGTGTTTGCGGGTGGGTAGGGCCATACTTCCTCTTTCTCTCCAGTGTTTGGGAAATGGACAGCTGAACGCTTCCACGGGACAGTGTGGAGATGCTTGGGGATGGTGGCGGACGTTGTGGCGTTGCTGCCACTTCCTCTATTTGCTCGGTGGCAGGTGCCACTGTGACTCCAGAGCTGGAGAAAGAGACCAAGACAACAGCAGAAGAGGAAGCAGGAGGAGCCTGAGACCTTTCTTGGGTTTTGAGATGCTTACTCCACTGCAGCTCGTGCTTTGCATGTAGATGCCTGGTCATGCAGGTTGTGCTCAGGTTTAGCACGTTTATGCCTCGCTTCAGGTTCTGATTGCACAGCTTGCAAACTACGTGTGTCTTGTCATCAGCACATTGTCTGAAGAACTGCCATGCCAGGGAACTCCTTGGAGCTGGCTTTGGTGTGCTCGGCCCCTGGGTGCGGTGGGCAGTAGCAGGCGTACTGTCTAGGGGATGGCCGCTACGGTTTTGCACCCTGCTCCCTCTTATGCTGCGCTGGTGCCTCTTTGCGACCACCACCTCTTCCTTCAAACTGGACACGTCTCTCGCATGACCTTGATTCCATGTGGAGTCTAGGACCTCATCATCCTCCACATCATCTTCCACCCACTCCTCAACCCTGCCCTCCTTGCCGGTCTGCACACTGCCGAAAGCCACAGCAGTTGGCACCTGTCATCATCAGAGATGTGCTGCGGTGGTCCTCGCATGTCCACATCCTGACACATAAGTGGTTGTGCATCAGTGCACTCAATATCTTCCACTTCTGGGGCAAGGCTAGGTTTGATGACCCCACCAGCAGAGTCATCAAAAAGCAAAAGAGACTGCTGCATGACTTGCGGTTTGTACTGCTTGGCTGATTTGCAAGGGGGTGAGGTGAAAGACAGATGGCCATGGGCTGCATGTGTCAACTGTAAGCTTTCAGCAGGGGACCGGGTGGGAGACAATGTGAAGGAACTGGAGGCACTGTCAGCCAACATATCTACTATTGCCTGTACTTGATCTGGCCTCACCATTCTAAGAGTGGCATTCTGGCCTACCAAATAACTAGCACCTGAGGAAGGTGTTTCACTTGTGCGTGTAGTTGGCACAGATTGACCACAACCCCTACTTGCAACAGGAGCTCCACCAACACCAGCAGCGCCACAACCAGGGCCACGTCCCTTATTTGACGCTCTTCTCATTCTTTGCGGTCACCCACCAAAGTAACAGATGGTTTATGTCAGGCGACAATGTAACCCCCAACAGTCAACAATTTTTATTTGTATTTTTTTTGTTTATTAAAGTGCAAGAAATGCACGCAAGACGTAAATGTACTATTTAGCACCCAAAACAATTAGAATTTTTCAAAGTGCGCTGTAAGCACAGTATTGGACTGTTCTGTTTGACTCTCAGATATGAATTGCACCGCAAGACGCAAATGTACTATTTACCACCCGAAACAATTAGAATTATTCAAATTGCACTGTAAGCACAGTATTTCACTGTTCTATTTGACTCTCAGATATGAAGTGCACCGCAAGACGCAAATGTACTATTTAGCACCCAAAACAATTAGAATTTTTCAAAGTGCGCTATAAGCACAGTATTGGACTGTTCTATTTGACTCTCAGGTATGAAGTGCACCACAAGACGCAAATGTACTATTTACCACCCAAAACAATTAGAATTTTTCAAAGTGCAAAATTCCCCAAATCCAACACTACTCAAACACCATCACTGATACCAACTCAATTTGAAATGCCTTCATGTCATATTTCACCACACTCTTCAAGGAAGGGCCAGAAGATTTTGACTCAGGGCTTTCTTTCCTCCAACAAGCTAATCATCGTAGAATAACTAATAGTCAGAGAGAATTCCTCAATGGCCCCATCTGCCCTGAGGGAATTAAGTGAACTATTTTATCCCTTTCTATCAATAAATCCTCTGGAATTTTTGAGTTCTTACAGGCCAATCACGCTACACAACACTGGCATAAAAATACTATCCAAAATCTAAGCTGACCATCTCCAACAGGTTTCTTATTCCTATGGTAGGTGCCCTATCAAAGGGATTCTTAGAGTTAACGCTGTGCTCTGGACAGCACAACATAACACCCATGACCACCACAACACTTTAATTAGACTAGATGCCCACAAAATAATTTGCAGCTTAGCTTGGCCCCATATTATTCACAATATAAAATTTAGATTTGTTTGGCACCCATTTATGGCATGATTTTGCCCCCGATACCAATCAGCAGGGGAATCCCCCCAAGGCTGCCCCCTCTTGCCCCTGCTTTTCAATTTAGCTTTAAACCCCCTACTACAAGTACTGAATTCCCATCCTCCTCTATGCGGCATACAAGTAGGCTCCTCCACACTCAAATCAACAGCTTTTGCTGATGACATACACCTTTTCCTTCATTACCCAAGGACCGATTGGCCAATCATATGCAACCTAATAGATTCCTTGAGAAGTTGAGTGGTAGAGCTTTCCTGTTCCCAGCTAGCGACAGAGAAGCAAAGCAAAATATTGATCACATGATGGGCGGGATTCATGGGAGATGAGTCACCTCCAGAATGTGGGGTTACTAATTGGGTAAAACAAGGTGCCCAAAATAATGGCGGGAAAACAAGAAACAGGAAACAGTGCATAGTTGGTTAGAAAAGAGTAACTGGTTTAATTTCCGGCCCCATCTTTGATGCGTGAGAAACAAATCGGTGTCTTGTCAAGAGTCATCAAAAAACTCTACCAGATCAGCATGGATGATCATCAGCCTTGCAGGGTGAAGCAGCATGATACGGATTTTTGTTCCTTATACAGTGGGGAAAATGCTCTGCATTTTGCTGATATGAGTAATCCTGGAATATTAGGATTTTTTTAGTTATGGAAAATTAGTTCCTGGGACTTTCTGTAGCCTTGCAGGATTGCTTTATTGTTGGCAAAGTTTAAGAAATGGGCAATAGCAGGACATGGTCTAGTGTTCTTGTCAGAAGGTTATGGCTCAACTCGGTGAGCCCATTCTATGAGGAGTCTGTCACTGTTGCAGCATAGTTGTGAGTTAAGTCGAAGGAATAGATTCAGGTATTCCTAAGAAACTCAGGTTGTTGCGGTGACCCCTATTTTCCAAGTCATCTATCTTGTCTTGTAAAGCTTGTACAACAGTTTGCTCGTTGTGGAGTTCTGTTTGCAGTTGTTGGAGGTTCTTGTTGGTTACGATCTTTTTTTGCTCCAAATCTGCGATCTTGGTGGAGTTTGAGGCCATGGCGTCTATTGCAGCTCTAATTTCAGCAAACTGGGCATCTATTAGGGGCATCAGTGTCTTGGTAACTTCAAGAGCTGTTTCTGTGTCCTGCAATGGGGGAGGTGATCCAGTATCCATTAGCAGCCGAGTAAATACGGGATCAAAGGCCATTGGTGGCTTGATCATAGGCTGATTATCCTTTCCAGCTTTACCTTTAGCAGGCTTTTCCCTTTTATTTTTTTGTCTTAGACATTTCTTCTGCTGATCAACAAATTTGTCCATCCTGGGACATTTGTGATAAAGATGGGGTGGAAGTAGCTCAGTCTGTGAGTGATCACATCAGTGAGTGTCTGCTCAGGGCAAATTACATTTGTGAGATTAGAGAGTTCTCTGATCCGGGGTTGCAGATGGTGTATCAACAGGTAGATCAGTACTGAACACGAGTATTTGCAGGTATCAACTTAGGGATGAGGTCCCAAGTAGGCATATGAGAAGCAGTCTATTCAGGATGTGTAATGACAGCATATGGAGGTGGCAGTTGGGACCCTTAGCATAGTGGAGAAAATTAGGAAACCCCTGATAGGCTAGTTTGAAGTTGCCTAGAGAGGCTCACGGGGTAGACGTCTAATAGGCATGCAGTAGTGCTAATGGTGGTCCTCCACCAGGGCGGTGGGTAGGGTCTGAGGAGATCTGAGTGGTGATTAGAATAGGGAGGCAACCATAGGGGTATCTAAAAAACATAGCTTTTCTCTCTGGGCTTCTAAGTAGCAGTGATGGACATTTTATATTGTTTGAAGTATGGGGCCCGTGTGGGGTAATCTATACAGTATTTACAGTGGGTAGAGATAAGAGTATGTCAGTTTCCCTATGGCAATAGGGTGTAAGAGAGGGTGAACCGTGGCTCATGACCCATATGCCCAGTAGATGGTCGCAGCACGTTGGTTTCCCTTCCAATGTGCCCATTCTGGGAACACAGAGGGGCCACCAGATGGTGACAGGGCCTTCGGGAGGTGAGTTAACTGTCTGATCGGTTGCAGATCACAGTGATAGAATGGCGTGCATGCCGGCTGATGAGGGGGCAGTATGAAAAAAACATCTTGCCATAAAAAGTCATGGTTACCGGCCGTTTCCATGTGCGGTTCTGCTCGGGTGTGTGTCGGCTCCATTGGAATGGGCTCCCAGCCCACTTTGACAGTGGGCAGAGGGGAGGCCTCTCTTTGCTTTACATAGCCGGACACAGGATTCAGGCTGTAGGGGAGTCCGGCAGATTCCTTAATATCCTTGAGAAGGACATCTGTATGCTCTGGGAGGAATCTTCTGTCCGGTGGTGGTATTTCCAACACCCTCTTGAGGGTTACGAAGCAAACAGGGTTGCTGTGAATAGCTTTGTGAGCAGAGCTTCAGTCAGACACGCCCGGCCATGTTGCTGTCAGCCATGCCCCCGCCCCCTTTTTTAAATTTAAAGCATTGTTACTGTTTCACCAGCCTCTACTGTCTATTTCTTTAATGCTTATACCAGCACGTAGTTCTGGTAACCACTCACACTGTTATTCCTCTAAGCTGCTACAATCCCCCCTTTTTCGTCTTTCAAATGCTTTCTTTTTATGAAAATATTGGGAGATTGAGATCTGCCGACCTAGGATATATTATAGGTACAGGTGCAATGCAACGGACTGATTGTATGCTCTCTCCAAAGGAGCACAAATATGGGAAAACAAATTGTATCAAAAAGAAGCAGACATGCACACTGATAGTATTAAGGTAAAATAAATTTATTGAAAGTATAGTTCCGTAGCGACAATCAAAAATAGGTATTTAGTAGGAGAGATATAACAGTAAATAGAGTAGTACTGATATAGACAAAAAAAAAAGGAAAAAACAGGAAAAAATTAAAAAAAGCAGGAGTTGAAAATGAACTGTAGACACAGCAGATAAGCAACCAAAAATAAATAAAGAACTAGTAAAGGTAATATGAAAAAATGTAGATAAAATGGAAAAAAAATTAGAGCAGGAGAGCAACAGATATTAGACAACAAAAGAAAAAATAAAAGAAAAATTAGGGGAGAGGTGTAGTGGTTAAGATGGGCTCAAAAAATAACTGGACAACAGTGTAAATAAGGTAAAGTACAAGAACAACCACTTCAAAAGAGTAACAAAAAGGAGAAAAAGTAGAAAAAATAAGTGATGTGGGAAAAAAAGAGGCCCACAGGCAATGCCTCTTGCAAAATTAAATCAAGGGAACTGCATCAGTACAACAAGAAAAAAATGAAAATAATAGTAAACAAATAAAGCAGTTTAGTAGACTTGGCAATTATCTCACCCAGATGTAGGAATACCGTCTATCTTGATAGTAAACATACAGGGTCTGTGAGACAATACCCCTAGACACGAGCACATAAGGCCAGCTCTCCACACATGGTCGGCATGGCCATTGAAGGAGCAACACTCAGAACGCGTCGCCCCCGTGCCTATAACAAGACCTCAGCAGTAACCCTTTAGGAGTATCCCTGCATCAGCAAGATCGTTTCAAGTTTGTTTCAAGCTAAACGTTTTTTCGAAGACTGCTCATGAACTCTCACAGACCCTGTATGTTTACTATCAAGATAGACGGTATTCCTACATCTGGGTGAGATAATTGCCAAGTCTACTAAACTGCTTTATTTGTTTACTATTATTTTAGTTTTTTTCTTGTTGTACTGATGCAGTTCCCTTGATTTAATTTTACAAGAGGCATTACCTGTGGATCTTTTTTTTCCCCCACATCATTTATTTTGTCTACTTTTTCTCCCTTTTTTCTCTTTTTGTTACTCTTTTACATTACCTTATTTACACCTCTCCCCTATTTTTTATTTTACTTTCTCTTTTGTTGTCTAATATCTATTGTGATCTTGCTATAATTTTTTCCCTTTTTTCTACATTTTTTCATATTACTAGTTCTTTATTTTTTTGTTGCTTATGTGCTGTGTCTGCAGTTCATTTTAAACTCCTGCTATTTTTCTTTTTTCATTTTTTCCTGTTTTTTTCCTATTTTTGTCTATATCAGTACTACTCTATATACTGTTATATCTCTCCTACTAAATACCTATTTTTGATTGTCGCTATGGAACTATACTTTCAATAAAATTATTTTACCTTTATACTATCAGTGTGCATGTCTGCTTCTTTTTGATACAATATGCTTTCTTTTCATCCCTGCCTTCTCCTCCTTTTCCTTCTGGCTTATTCCCCAACCATCTTCCCATGTCTATTTCCTTATAAAACAGAAGAGCCCTTCATGTCTATTTTTTCCCTAGGCATAGAGAGGTTCCATGGCAATGGAGTATCAGCATCCTTTGGATAAGATTATTGATCTACTTCATTTGCTTAGCAATAACTTCCAAGATCACACTACAACATTTACAATCATTGTTGGGCAAGAGCAACTTCACATGGTGGATTATCCTCATGGGTGGGACTTCTTTCAGGAGATGATCTTCAACTAGAGAGTCTCACAACTTTATTAGACTTTCCAAGTCTCTAAAGGATGACAGCAATTTGGGATATGCTTTACCAGGACAACAATGGTTAGTCATTTGTGGCTTCAATCCCTGCATTGTCCAATGAGGACAGATACTTTGGGTTCTTTGGGCTATGGGGCATATTTCAAGCATCAGTGGAGCATGGAGTCTTTGCCACAGACATGGGTTTTATTCAGTCTTCCCAAAAAAGTTTTCTTGGAGCTATTCCCGGTCATGGTTTTGAGTGATCCTTGGGGAGCCATGTTTAGCAAACTGCTCATCGCAGGGAGCCCAATGAGCTTTTTAGGCACTAAAAAAATAGTTTGGCATAGAATGTCATACAAGCGGGAATGGGTTAATATATATATATATATATATATATATATATATATATATATATATATATATATATATATATATATATACATACATGTTAATATGGAAACACAGTGTGAAGATAAAGTATGATCATCTTACATATAGAAATTACTGTCATCAAATGCTACAATTGGATCCCACCATATGTCAGCAAGCGCTGAAATAGTATTATAAATTTACTCCAAAAATATATTGTGTAAGTAAGTTCAGGTAATGTAATATAGTAACGTCCAACCCACCGCTTCTTCCCTATCATTAAATATAAGATTGTCAGTGCCTGGAGGAAACATGTATTATTGTAACTATATTGAATTGTTCTTCTTAATACTAGGATCCAATTACTGACAGCACTCTTCTCCTGGTGGCAGCCTGGTGGCAACTTCCAATAATAATGGCATACACATGAAATTTGAAGTGTCATTTATATTTAACTCTGGTTAACCCTCTCATTGACCATACTGCCAGCGTAGGCAGCATGGTCCATGCCAGCGTTGCTTGGCAGCATGGTCAATGAGAGGGTTAACTCTAATTAACCCTCTCATTGACCATGCTGCCAGCGTTGTTTTATTAAATCATTTATCCAAATATGAATGAACATGTAAAAACATTAATAAACATGAATTAAACATTAATAAACATTAATAAAAATGTATTGAAGACAAAACATTGATAAACATATTAATAAACATTTAAAAACATTAATAAACACATGAGAAACATTTATTACATTTCATTACATTACATTTTACCTGCATTGTTGCTGGCTTGCATGGTCAATGTGAGGGTTAAATCTGGTTAACCCTCTCATTGACCATGCTGCCAAGCAACGCTGGCATGGACCATGCTGCCTACGCTAGCAGCATGGTCAATGAGAGGGTTAACCAGAGTTAACCCTCTTATTGACCATGCTGCCAGCATTGCTTGCCCGCATGGCCAATGAGAGGGTTAACTCTGGTTAACCCTCTCATTGACCATGCTGCCAAGCAACGCTGGCATGGACCATGCTGCCTACGCTAGCAGCATGGTCAATGAGAGGGTTAACTAGAGTTAACCCTCTCATTGGCCATGCGGGCAAGCAATGCTGGCAGCATGGTCTATGAGAGGGTTAACTCTGGTTAACGTTCTCATTGACCATGCTGCCAGCGTAGGCAGCATGGTCCATGCCAGCGTTGCTTGGCAGCATGGTCAATGGTTGACCCTCTCATTGACCATGCTGTCAAGCAACGCTGGCATGGACCATGCTGCCTACGCTGGCAGCATGGTCAATGAGAGGGTTAAGTCTAGTTAACCCTCTCATTGACCATGCTGCCAGCATTGCTTGCCCGCATGGCCAATGAGAGGGTTAACTAGACTTAACCCTCTCATTGACCATGCTGCCAGCGTAGGCAGCATGGTCCATGCCAGCGTTGCTTGGCAGCATGGTCAATGGTTAACCCTCTCATTGACCATGCTGCCAAGCAATGCTGGCATGCTCCATGCTGCTTACGCTGGCAGCATGGTCAATGAGAGGGTTAACCAGAGTTAACCCTCTCATTGACCATGCTGCCAGCATTGCTTGCCCGCATGGCCAATGAGAGGGTTAACTCTGGTTAACCCTCTCATTGACCATTCTGCCAGCGTAGGCAGCATGGTCCATGCCAGCGTTGCTTGGCAGCATGGTCAATGAGAGGGTTAACTCTAATTAACCCTCTCATTGACCATGCTGCCAGCGTTGTTTTATTAAATCATTTATCCAAATATGAATGAACATGTAAAAACATTAATAAACATGAATTAAACATTAATAAACATTAATAAAAATGTATTGAAGACAAAACATTGATAAACATATTAATAAACATTTAAAAACATTAATAAACACATGAGAAACATTTATTACATTTCATTACATTACATTTTACCTGCATTGTTGGTGGCTTGCATGGTCAATGTGAAGGTTAAATCTGGTTAACCCTCTCATTGACCATGCTGCCAAGCAACGCTGGCATGGACCATGCTGCCTACGCTAGCAGCATTGTCAATGAGAGGGTTAACCAGAGTTAACCCTCTTATTGACCATGCTGCCAGCATTGCTTGCCCGCATGGCCAATGAGAGGGTTAACTCTGGTTAACCCTCTCATTGACCATGCTGCCAAGCAACGCTGGCATGGACCATGCTGCCTACGCTGGCAGCATGGTCAATGAGAGGGTTAACCAGAGTTAACCCTCTCATTGACTTGCCCGCATGGCATATGAGAGGGTTAACTCTGATTAACCCTCTCATTGACCATGCTGCCAGGTATGAACATGTAAAAACATTAATAAACATGAATGAAACATTAATAAACATTAATAAAAATGTATTGAAGACAAAACATTGATAAACATATTAATAAACATTTAAAAACATTAATAAACATCTAAAAAATGTATAAACATTTAAAAAATGTATATAAACATTAATAAACATTTAATAAATTAATAAACATTAAAAAAATAAATATAAACATTTAAACAAGTAATATAAACATTAATAAACATTACAAAATTAATATAAACATTTTAAAAATGAATATAAACATTGATAAACATTAAAAAAATAATATAAACATTAAAAAACATAATAAATACATTATTACAACAACGACGATGAAGAAAGCAGTAACCCGGCGATGAAACAGTCTGTCGCTGGAACTTCTGCGATGAAAGAGGCGGCGCTGGAAGACGGGAGATGAAGAGGTGGGTATGAACAGGAACGCGTTCATACCCCCGCCATGAATCGGCAGCGCTGCAGTGGCAGCGCAGAACAGTCCTAGACCCCCCCAGAGCATACAGATGTCCTTCTCAAGGATATCGAGGAATACGCCGGACTCCCCAACATCCTGGATTCTGTGTCTGATGGCGCCCAACAACGAATAGAAGCCTCCCCTCCATCCACTGTCAAGAAGGTCTGGGAGTCCATACCGATGGAGACGACACTCACCCGAGCAGAGCCGCACAATGACTTTTCACGTAACATCTTTTTTTCATGCAGACCCCCATCAGCCGGCATGCACGCCATTCTGCAACCGATCAGACAGCAAACTCACCTCCCGAGGGCCCTTTCACCATCTGGTGGCCCCCCTGTGTTCCCAGAATGGGCACATTAAATTTGGAAGGGAATCCCACATGCAGTGACCATTTGATCTACAATGCCTGTACAAATTCTGCTCACCCAGAGCCATTATTAATACTGTGATGAACACGTGACACTGGCAACTGGTGTTGCACTTGGCTCAGCCCACACCTGATTTATCTCCCTGTCGGCCGTCTCTCCCAACAACTGGGCCTATGGGTCGTGAGCCATGGTTCAGCCTCTCTTACATTATTTATTATTATTGCCATACGGAAACTGAAAGACTTTTAACTCTACCCACTGTAAATACTGTAAAGATTACCCCACGGGGGCCCCATACTACAAACAATATAAAACGAACATCACTGCTCTTTAGCAGCACAGAGAGAAAACCTATGTTTTTTAGATACCCCTGCCTACCTATTCTAATCCCTGCTCAGATTCCTCAGACCACACCCACCACCCTGGTGGAGGACCACAATTAGCACTACTGCATGCTTAATAGATGTCTACCCCATGAACCTCTTAGGGCAACTTCAAGTTAGCCTTTTTAGGGGTTTCCTAACTTTTTTTCCCTAACTCTATGCTAAGGGTCCGAAGTGCCGCCTCCAGAGGCTGTCGTTACACATCCTGAATAGACTGCTTCTCATATGCCTACTTGGGACCTCATCCCTAAGTTGATACATGTAAATATTAGTGTTCAGTACTGCTATACTGGTTGTTACACTGTCTGTAACCTCGGACCAGAGCACACTCTAATCCCACAAATTTAATTTGCCCTGAGCAGACACTCACGGATGTGATCACTCACAGACTGAGCTACTTCCACCCCATCTTAATCACACATTTCCCAGAATGGATAAATTTGTTGATCAACAGAAGAAATGTCTAAGACGAAAAAAAGAAAAAGTAAAAGCCTGCTAAAGGTAAACCCGGTAAGGATAATCATCCTATGATCAACTCACAAATGGCCTCTGATGCCTTATTCACTCTGTTGCCAATGAAGACTGGATCACCTCCCCCATTGCAGGACACAGAAATGGCTCTTGAAGTTACCATGACACTGATGCCCCTAATAGACACCCAAATTGCTGAAATTAGAGCTGCAATAGACGCCATGGTCTCAAACTCCACCAAGATCGCAGATTTGGAGCAAAAACAGATCGTAACCAACAAGAACCTCCAACAACTGCAAACAGAACTCCACAACCAGCAAACTGTCGTGCAAGCTTTACAAGACAAGATAGATGACTTGGAAAATAGGGGTCGCCGCAACAACCTGAGGTTCTTAGGAATACCTGAATCTATTCCTTCGACTTAACTGGCAACTATGCTGCAACAGTGACAGACTCCTCATAGAATGGGCTCACCGAGTTGGGCCACAACCTTCTGACAAGAACACTAGACCATGTCATACTATTGCCCATTTCTTAAACTTTGCCAACAATAAAGCAATCCTGCAAGGCTACAGAAAGTCCCAGGAACTAATTTTCCGTAACTAAAAAAATCCTAGGATCCCATATCATATCTAGAGTTGAGCGGACACCTGGATGTTCGGGTTCAGCAGGTTCGGCCGAACTTCTAAAAAATGTCCGGGTCCATGCTCAAACTTGACCCCGAACCCCATTGAAGTCAATGGGGACATGAACTTTTGGCCACTAAAATGCCTCTAAAAAAGTCCTGGAAAGGGCTAGAGGGCTGCAAAATGAAGTAAAATGTGGGTAAGAGTAGGACAAGTGCCATTCAAGCAAATATGGATAGGGAAATAAATTAAAATAACATAAAATGAATACAAATTACAAATACAGCTGAGCCATAAAATAGCACTAGATGGAATCTTTGATTTTAGCTTTGGAAGAACATAAATCTAAATCTAAAACATGGCAGCCAGGAGGATCAACAGAATTATCCATTTGAGAGAGGGTTGGAGTGCAGGGTATTCTCTTTCAGTTTCTACTAAGCGACCCATAGGTTGAGGAGGCGGTGACTGTGGCGGTGAACGTGTAAACAACGCTGGAGGAAGAGGAGGATGAGGATGTAGCCAACACTGTTTTTTATTTGGTTTTAGTTTTTTAAAGTGGGGTAGCCCCCAAAATATTGGGACATATGACAACAGAAAACAGAATAAGTGCACTTGAGTATAACAATGACTGGGTGAGGCCGTTATAAATGTCTATTCTGCACAAGGTACAGAGAAGTCTGGTGGGATCCATGCCTGGTTCATCTTAATAAACGTGAGCTTGTCCACGTTGGCTGTGGACAGGCAGCTGCGCTTGTCTGTGATAACACCCCCTGCAGTGCTAAAAAAACGTTCAGACAATACACTGGCTGCAGGGCAGACCAGCACCTCCAAGGCATAAAGGGCAAGCTCAGGCCATGTGCCCAAATTGGAGACCCAGAAGTTGAATGAGCAGACCCATCAGTCAGTACGTGTAGGCGTGTGCACACGTACTGTTCCACCATGTTGCTGAAATGCTGCCTCCTGCTAAGACGTTGCATATAGCTTTTCCACATTTCGGCCATGCTAACCCTGCCTTCTGAGGTGCTGGTGGTGACCCAGCAGCGTTGGCAACCTCTTCCTCTGCCTTTGCTTGTGCTTCCATTGAGCCCTTGGTGTCATTTTGGAATGCCCTCAGCAGCGCGTCTACCAGCGTGCGCTAGTAGTCGCGCATCTTACGATCACGCTCCAGTGATGGAATTAAGGACGGCACTTTGTCCTTGTAACGGGGGTCCAGCAGGGTGGCCACCCAGTAATCAGCACAAGTTAGAGTGTGGGCAACTCGGCAGTCGTTGCGCACGCACTGCAGCATGTAGTCACTCGTGTGTGCCAAGCTGCCCAGAGGCAAGGACAAGCTGTTCTCTGTGGGAAGTGTATCATCTGTGTCCTCCGTATCCCCCCAGCCACGCTCCAGTGATGCCCATGCGTTGGGTGCCACCCTGCTGTGAACACGGATCCTCCTCCTCCTCATCAACTTCATCCTCCTCCAAAACTGTGCCCTGGCTTGACAGTTGTGTACCTGGCCTATGCTGGTGAAGGAACCCACCCTCCAAGCCACTTGTGAATGACTGGCCTGATAACCATGGAAATGACCCCTCTTCTTCCTCCACCTCCTCCTCCTCCTCCTCCTCCTCCTCCTCAAAAACGTTGCCCTGGCTTGACAGTTGTGTACCTGGCCTATGCTGGTGCAGGAACACACCCTCCAAGCCACTTGTGAATGACTGGCCTGATAACCGTGGAAATGACCCCTCTTCTTCCTCCTCCTCTTCCTCCTGTGCCACATCCTCTTCCATCATCGCCCTAAGCGTTTTTTCAAGGAGACATACAAGAGGGATAGTAAGGCTGAGAACGGCGTCATTGGCACTGGCCATGTTGGTGGAGTACTCGAAACAGTGCAAAATGGCACACAGGTCTCGCATGGAGGCCCACTCATTGGTGGTGAAATGGTGCTGTTGCGCAGAGCGACTTACCAGAGCGTGCTGCAGCTGATACTCCACTATCGCCTGCTGCTGCTCGCACAATCTCGCCAGCATGTGCAAGGTGGAATTCCACCTTGTGGGCACGTAACAAATGAGGCGGTGAGCAGGAAGGCCTAAGTTACGCTGCAGCGCAGACAGGCGAGCAGCAGCAGGGTGAGAACGCCTAAAGTGCACACAGACGTCCCGCACTTTCTGCAGCAGCTCTGATATATCTGCGTAGTTTTTAAGGAATTTCTGCACCACCAAATTCAGCGCATGCGCCAGGCAAGGGATCTGCTTCAAACCGGCTAGGCCCAGAGCTGCTACGAGATTTCGCCCATTATCGCACACCACCAGGCCGGGCTTGAGGCTCACTGGCAACAACCACTCATTGATCTGTTGTTCCATGCCCGTCCACAGCTCCTGCGCACTGTGGTTTTTCCCCCCCAAACGTATGAGTTTTAAAAGAGCCTGCTGTCGTTTCCCCCTGGCTGTGCTGAAGTTGGTGGTGAAGGTGTTAGGCTGACCAGATGAGGAGGTGGTAGAGGAGAAGGAAGAAGCTGAGTAGGAGCAGGAGGCAACAGGAGGCAAATAGAAATGCCCTGCAATCCTCGGTGGTGGAAGGACATGCGCCAAACTGCTATCTGTCTCAGGCCCAGCCGACACTACATTTGCCCAGTGTGCAGTTAGGGAGATATAGTGTCCCTGCCCGTGCTTACTGGTCCATGTATCTGTGGTTATGTGGACCTTGCCACAGATGGCGTTGCATAGTGCACACCTGATTTTGTCCGCCAATTGCTTGTGCAGGGAAGGAATGGCTCGACCGGGAAAAGTACTGGGGGCTGGGAACCACGTACTGTGGGACAGCCACCGCCAGCAGGTTTTTAAAACTGTCCGGCTCCAACAGATGGAATGACAGCATTTCAAAGGCCAGGAATTTGGAAATTCTGGCATTCAAGGCCAGTGTTTGCGGGTGGGTAGGGCCATACTTCCTCTTTCTCTCCAGTGTTTGGGAAATGGACAGCTGAACGCTTCCACGGGACAGTGTGGAGATGCTTGGGGATGGTGGCGGACGTTGTGGCGTTGCTGCCACTTCCTCTATTTGCTCGGTGGCAGGTGCCACTGTGACTCCAGAGCTGGAGAAAGAGACCAAGACAACAGCAGAAGAGGAAGCAGGAGGAGCCTGAGACCTTTCTTGGGTTTTGAGATGCTTACTCCACTGCAGCTCGTGCTTTGCATGTAGATGCCTGGTCATGCAGGTTGTGCTCAGGTTTAGCACGTTTATGCCTCGCTTCAGGTTCTGATTGCACAGCTTGCAAACTACTTGTGTCTTGTCATCAGCACATTGTCTGAAGAACTGCCATGCCAGGGAACTCCTTGGAGCTGGCTTTGGTGTGCTCGGCCCCTCGGTGAGGTGGGCAGTAGCAGGCGTACTGTCTAGGGGATGGCCGCTACGGTTTTGCACCCTGCTCCCTCTTATGCTGCGCTGGTGCCTCTTTGCGACCACCACCTCTTCCTTTAAACTGGACACGTCTCTCGCATGACCTTGATTCCATGTGGAGTCTAGGACCTCATCATCCTCCACATCATCTTCCACCCACTCCTCAACCCTGCCCTCCTTGCCGGTCTGCACACTGCCGAAAGCCACAGCAGTTGGCACCTGTCATCATCAGAGATGTGCTGCGGTGGTCCTCGCATGTCCACATCCTGACACATAAGTGGTTGTGCATCAGTGCACTCAATATCTTCCACTTCTGGGGCAAGGCTAGGTTTGATGACCCCACCAGCAGAGTCATCAAAAAGCAAAAGAGACTGCTGCATGACTTGTGGTTTGTACTGCTTGGCTGATTTGCAAGGGGTTGAGGTGAAAGACAGATGGCCATGGGCTGCATGTGTCAACTGTAAGCTTTCAGCAGGGGACCGGGTGGGAGACAATGTGAAGGAACTGGAGGCACTGTCAGCCAACATATCTACTATTGCCTGTACTTGATCTGGCCTCACCATTCTAAGAGTGGCATTCTGGCCTACCAAATAACGCTGAAGGTTCTGTTGCGTACTAGCACCTGAGGAAGGTGTTTCACTTGTGCGTGTAGTTGGCACAGATTGACCACAACCCCTACTTGCAACAGGAGCTCCACCAACACCAGCAGCGCCACAACCAGGGCCACGTCCCTTATTTGACGCTCTTCTCATTCTTTGCGGTCACCCACCAAAGTAACAGATGGTTTATGTCAGGCGACAATGTAACCCCCAACAGTCAACAATTTTTATTTGTATTTTTTTTTTTTATTAGAGTGCAAGAAATGCACGCAAGACGTAAATGTACTATTTAGCACCCAAAACAATTAGAATTTTTCAAAGTGCGCTGTAAGCACAGTATTGGACTGTTCTGTTTGACTCTCAGATATGAATTGCACCGCAAGACGCAAATGTACTATTTACCACCCGAAACAATTAGAATTATTCAAATTGCACTGTAAGCACAGTATTTCACTGTTCTATTTGACTCTCAGATATGAAGTGCACCGCAAGACGCAAATGTACTATTTAGCACCCAAAACAATTAGAATTTTTCAAAGTGCGCTATAAGCACAGTATTGGACTGTTCTATTTGACTCTCAGGTATGAAGTGCACCACAAGACGCAAATGTACTATTTACCACCCAAAACAATTAGAATTTTTCAAAGTGCAAAATTCCCCAAATCCAACACTACTCAAACACCATCACTGACACCAACTCAATTTGAAATGCCTTCATGTCATATTTCACCACACTCTTCAAGGAAGGGCCAGAAGATTTTGACTCAGGGCTTTCTTTCCTCCAACAAGCTAATCATCGTAGAATAACTAATAGTCAGAGAGAATTCCTCAATGGCCCCATCTGCCCTGAGGGAATTAAGTGAACTATTTTATCCCTTTCTATCAATAAATCCTCTGGAATTTTTGAGTTCTTACAGGCCAATCACGCTACACAACACTGGCATAAAAATACTATCCAAAATCTAAGCTGACCATCTCCAACAGGTTTCTTATTCCTATGGTAGGTGCCCTATCAAAGGGATTCTTAGAGTTAACGCTGTGCTCTGGACAGCACAACATAACACCCATGACCACCACAACACTTTAATTAGACTAGATGCCCACAAAATAATTTGCAGCTTAGCTTGGCCCCATATTATTCACAATATAAAATTTAGATTTGTTTGGCACCCATTTATGGCATGATTTTGCCCCCGATACCAATCAGCAGGGGAATCCCCCCAAGGCTGCCCCCTCTTGCCCCTGCTTTTCAATTTAGCTTTAAACCCCCTACTACAAGTACTGAATTCCCATCCTCCTCTATGCGGCATACAAGTAGGCTCCTCCACACTCAAATCAACAGCTTTTGCTGATGACATACACCTTTTCCTTCATTACCCAAGGACCGATTGGCCAATCATATGCAACCTAATAGATTCCTTGAGAAGTTGAGGGGTAGAGCTTTCCTGTTCCCAGCTAGCGACAGAGAAGCAAAGCAAAATATTGATCACATGATGGGCGGGATTCATGGGAGATGAGTCACCTCCAGAATGTGGGGTTACTAATTGGGTAAAACAAGGTGCCCAAAATAATGGCGGGAAAACAAGAAACAGGAAACAGTGCATAGTTGGTTAGAAAAGAGTAACTGGTTTAATTTCCGGCCCCATCTTTGATGCGTGAGAAACAAATCGGTGGCTTGTCAAGAGTCATCAAAAAACTCTACCAGATCAGCATGGATGATCATCAGCCTTGCAGGGTGAAGCAGCATGAAGCGGATTTTTGTTCCTTACACAGTGGGGAAAATGCTCTGCATTTTGCTGATATGAGTAATCCTGGAATATTAGGATTTTTTTAGTTATGGAAAATTAGTTCCTGGGACTTTCTGTAGCCTTGCAGGATTGCTTTATTGTTGGCAAAGTTTAAGAAATGGGCAATAGCAGGACATGGTCTAGTGTTCTTGTCAGAAGGTTATGGCTCAACTCGGTGAGCCCATTCTATGAGGAGTCTGTCACTGTTGCAGCATAGTTGTGAGTTAAGTCGAAGGAATAGATTCAGGTATTCCTAAGAAACTCAGGTTGTTGCGGTGACCCCTATTTTCCAAGTCATCTATCTTGTCTTGTAAAGCTTGTACAACAGTTTGCTCGTTGTGGAGTTCTGTTTGCAGTTGTTGGAGGTTCTTGTTGGTTACAATCTTTTTTTGCTCCAAATCTGCGATCTTGGTGGAGTTTGAGGCCATGGCGTCTATTGCAGCTCTAATTTCAGCAAACTGGGCATCTATTAGGGGCATCAGTGTCTTGGTAACTTCAAGAGCTGTTTCTGTGTCCTGCAATGGGGGAGGTGATCCAGTATCCATTAGCAGCCGAGTAAATACGGGATCAAAGGCCATTGGTGGCTTGATCATAGGCTGATTATCCTTTCCAGCTTTACCTTTAGCAGGCTTTTCCCTTTTATTTTTTTGTCTTAGACATTTCTTCTGCTGATCAACAAATTTGTCCATCCTGGGACATTTGTGATAAAGATGGGGTGGAAGTAGCTCAGTCTGTGAGTGATCACATCAGTGAGTGTCTGCTCAGGGCAAATTACATTTGTGAGATTAGAGAGTTCTCTGATCCGGGGTTGCAGATGGTGTATCAACAGGTAGATCAGTACTGAACACGAGTATTTGCAGGTATCAACTTAGGGATGAGGTCCCAAGTAGGCATATGAGAAGCAGTCTATTCAGGATGTGTAATGACAGCATATGGAGGTGGCAGTTGGGACCCTTAGCATAGTGGAGAAAATTAGGAAACCCCTGATAGGCTAGTTTGAAGTTGCCTAGAGAGGCTCACGGGGTAGACGTCTAATAGGCATGCAGTAGTGCTAATGGTGGTCCTCCACCAGGGCGGTGGGTAGGGTCTGAGGAGATCTGAGTGGTGATTAGAATAGGGAGGCAACCATAGGGGTATCTAAAAAACATAGCTTTTCTCTCTGGGCTGCTAAGGAGCAGTGATGGACATTTTATATTGTTTGAAGTATGGGGCCCGTGTGGGGTAATCTATACAGTATTTACAGTGGGTAGAGATAAGAGTATGTCAGTTTCCCTATGGCAATAGGGTGTAAGAGAGGGTGAACCGTGGCTCATGACCCATATGCCCAGTAGATGGTCGCAGCACGTTGGTTTCCCTTCCAATGTGCCCATTCTGGGAACACAGAGGGGCCACCAGATGGTGACAGGGCCTTCGGGAGGTGAGTTAACTGTCTGATCGGTTGCAGATCACAGTGATAGAATGGCGTGCATGCCGGCTGATGAGGGGGCAGTATGAAAAAAACATCTTGCCATAAAAAGTCATGGTTACCGGCCGTTTCCATGTGCGGTTCTGCTCGGGTGTGTGTCGGCTCCATTGGAATGGGCTCCCAGCCCACTTTGACAGTGGGCAGAGGGGAGGCCTCTCTTTGCTTTACATAGCCGGACACAGGATTCAGGCTGTAAGGGAGTCCGGCAGATTCCTTAATATCCTTGAGAAGGACATCTGTATGCTCTGGGAGGAATCTTCTGTCCGGTGGTGGTATTTCCAACACCCTCTTGAGGGTTACGAAGCAAACAGGGTTGCTGTGAATAGCTTTGTGAGCAGAGCTTCAGTCAGACACGCCCGGCCATGTTGCTGTCAGCCATGCCCCCGCCCCCTTTTTTAAATTTAAAGCATTGTTACTGTTTCACCAGCCTCTACTGTCTATTTCTTTAATGCTTATACCAGCACGTAGTTCTGGTAACCACTCACACTGTTATTCCTCTAAGCTGCTACAATCCCCCCTTTTTCGTCTTTCAAATGCTTTCTTTTTCTGAAAATATTGGGAGATTGAGATCTGCCGACCTAGGATATATTATAGGTACAGGTGCAATGCAACGGACTGATTGTATGCTCTCTCCAAAGGAGCACAAATATGGGAAAACAAATTGTATCAAAAAGAAGCAGACATGCACACTGATAGTATTAAGGTAAAATAAATTTATTGAAAGTATAGTTCCGTAGCGACAATCAAAAATAGGTATTTAGTAGGAGAGATATAACAGTAAATAGAGTAGTACTGATATAGACAAAAAAAAAGGAAAAAACAGGAAAAAATTAAAAAAAGCAGGAGTTGAAAATGAACTGTAGACACAGCAGATAAGCAACCAAAAATAAATAAAGAACTAGTAAAGGTAATATGAAAAAATGTAGATAAAATGGAAAAAAAATTAGAGCAGGAGAGCAACAGATATTAGACAACAAAAGAAAAAATAAAAGAAAAATTAGGGGAGAGGTGTAGTGGTTAAGATGGGCTCAAAAAATAACTGGACAACAGTGTAAATAAGGTAAAGTACAAGAACAACCACTTCAAAAGAGTAACAAAAAGGAGAAAAAGTAGAAAAAATAAGTGATGTGGGAAAAAAAGAGGCCCACAGGCAATGCCTCTTGCAAAATTAAATCAAGGGAACTGCATCAGTACAACAAGAAAAAAATGAAAATAATAGTAAACAAATAAAGCAGTTTAGTAGACTTGGCAATTATCTCACCCAGATGTAGGAATACCGTCTATCTTGATAGTAAACATACAGGGTCTGTGAGACAATACCCCTAGACACGAGCACATAAGGCCAGCTCTCCACACATGGTCGGCATGGCCATTGAAGGAGCAACACTCAGAACGCGTCGCCCCCGTGCCTATAACAAGACCTCAGCAGTAACCCTTTAGGAGTATCCCTGCATCAGCAAGATCGTTTCAAGTTTGTTTCAAGCTAAACGTTTTTTCGAAGACTGCTCATGAACTCTCACAGACCCTGTATGTTTACTATCAAGATAGACGGTATTCCTACATCTGGGTGAGATAATTGCCAAGTCTACTAAACTGCTTTATTTGTTTACTATTATTTTAGTTTTTTTCTTGTTGTACTGATGCAGTTCCCTTGATTTAATTTTACAAGAGGCATTACCTGTGGATCTTTTTTTTCCCCCACATCATTTATTTTGTCTACTTTTTCTCCCTTTTTTCTCTTTTTGTTACTCTTTTACATTACCTTATTTACACCTCTCCCCTATTTTTTATTTTACTTTCTCTTTTGTTGTCTAATATCTATTGTGATCTTGCTATAATTTTTTCCCTTTTTTCTACATTTTTTCATATTACTAGTTCTTTATTTTTTTGTTGCTTATGTGCTGTGTCTGCAGTTCATTTTAAACTCCTGCTATTTTTCTTTTTTCATTTTTTCCTGTTTTTTTTCCTATTTTTGTCTATATCAGTACTACTCTATATACTGTTATATCTCTCCTACTAAATACCTATTTTTGATTGTCGCTATGGAACTATACTTTCAATAAAATTATTTTACCTTTATACTATCAGTGTGCATGTCTGCTTCTTTTTGATACAATATGCTTTCTTTTCATCCCTGCCTTCTCCTCCTTTTCCTTCTGGCTTATTCCCCAACCATCTTCCCATGTCTATTTCCTTATAAAACAGAAGAGCCCTTCATGTCTATTTTTTCCCTAGGCATAGAGAGGTTCCATGGCAATGGAGTATCAGCATCCTTTGGATAAGATTATTGATCTACTTCATTTGCTTAGCAATAACTTCCAAGATCACACTACAACATTTACAATCATTGTTGGGCAAGAGCAACTTCACATGGTGGATTATCCTCATGGGTGGGACTTCTTTCAGGAGATGATCTTCAACTAGAGAGTCTCACAACTTTATTAGACTTTCCAAGTCTCTAAAGGATGACAGCAATTTGGGATATGCTTTACCAGGACAACAATGGTTAGTCATTTGTGGCTTCAATCCCTGCATTGTCCAATGAGGACAGATACTTTGGGTTCTTTGGGCTATGGGGCATATTTCAAGCATCAGTGGAGCATGGAGTCTTTGCCACAGACATGGGTTTTATTCAGTCTTCCCAAAAAAGTTTTCTTGGAGCTATTCCCGGTCATGGTTTTGAGTGATCCTTGGGGAGCCATGTTTAGCAAACTGCTCATCGCAGGGAGCCCAATGAGCTTTTTAGGCACTAAAAAAATAGTTTGGCATAGAATGTCACACAAGCGGGAATGGGTTAATATATATATATATATATATATATATATATATATATATATATATATATATATATATATATATATATATATATACATACATGTTAATATGGAAACACAGTGTGAAGATAAAGTATGATCATCTTACATATAGAAATTACTGTCATCAAATGCTACAATTGGATCCCACCATATGTCAGCAAGCGCTGAAATAGTATTATAAATTTACTCCAAAAATATATTGTGTAAGTAAGTTCAGGTAATGTAATATAGTAACGTCCAACCCACCGCTTCTTCCCTATCATTAAATATAAGATTGTCAGTGCCTGGAGGAAACATGTATTATTGTAACCATATTGAATTGTTCTTCTTAATACTAGGATCCAATTACAACACTGACAGCACTCTTCTCCTGGTGGCAGCCTGGTGGCAACTTCCAATAATAATGGCATACACATGAAATTTGAAGTGTTATTTATATTTAATCCACCAACCGGTGCGACCAACAAACATCAGATCACAGCTACAGCTTTACGTGTTTCGTGCTACGCAGAGGACTGAATCATAAGCATCATCCAATTACAACACTGCATAAATATGCATGGTATTACAAAGGGAAAGTACTACAGTAAAAACTGTAAAAATAACACTAAACTATGCTAAATATAGTAATAGAACTGGCCCCAGAGAGTTCACATTTTAATATTTGCTCACCACACCCATAAAGGATATTGTTATAGAGTTTCAGCCTTTATGCACATGGCATTTAGAATTAGAGTGTGTTCAAAAATATAAGGCGTGCATAACACATGGACCAATTCAATAACATATATCCAAAATCTTAGAGAGGGAATCTGTCTACTCACAGTATGTGGGTTGATTTATAGTAAATGGAATGTTACACCTAAAATGCATACCATGTTATAAGATCCATTATACCACATACATACATGACTGGAACGTCATTATATAATATACATTAAAGACTAAATCCTATTAAATGTAAAAGCAATATATTGGAACTACTACAAGTATTAAACTACTAAAGTATTTGATATTTCATAGTTGATTAAGCTGTTATGTATTTTACTATATGCAAGATGTGTTAAGACGTCATTTTCAAAGACATGATTTCATTCAAAAAATTGGAATTAATGATAAATTCATTTATTCAGATCAAATTATTTGTTCATACTATTGGGACTAGTGGATAATTTTAAAATCCAGTGGTATTCTAGATTGTCAATCACAGAGCAGCTGTCCCACCCTCCTGTGGGGACAGAACATTGCTATTAGTGCTCCCATAATTACAATCTCAAAAATGTTGACTTACAGAAAGCCATTACTTTCTATGTCATTAAGATATTCCCATATTCATACCTGAATATTGTCTAATATTACATTTTGTGTAAGTTGCCCAAAATAGTGCATATTACATCGTTCTCAGATAATGCAACCAAACGCGTCACTAGAGATGGTGTCACCCAGTGCAGTAACTCATGGTGTCATCCCCCTGGAATACCATGCCGAATAGATTGCTTAGTAATTCCAGTCAAATGGCTCATTAAATATGCCATACAGGTAGGCCACATTGATCTATATGTATATAAATTCCCATCTCTCGTTATCTCTCTCTCTCATTATATATATATATATATATATATATATATATATATATATATATATATATATATATATATAGTTGTATTTATACTTAATTTAACTTTTTAATATTATATTCAACTATTGTCATATGTAATAAAATGTTTTAGAAAAAATGTCTTGTATTTTATCCCTTCCACTGCACCCACATTGCACCTAAAGGACTTAACACAACACAATACAATACTCACAGCACTTGCCATGCACCCACACGATTTGGCATGCCGCAGTTTCAATTTGCCCCTCAGAACATACCACAGTTTTACATTGCCCCACAGAATTGCCCCTGCAGAACAAGCTACAGTGTCACTTTCCCCCATAGTGCATGTTATTTTACCCCACAGAACATGCCACAGCTTCACTTTGCCAATTAAAACACTGCCTGGTACAAATTAACATGCCACAGTCACGTTTCCTTTAACATATGCAACAACAAGTTTGCCTATTAAAATATGCCATAGTTTGCCCATTAATATGCCAGTGTTAGTTTGCCCATAATGCCACAACCAGCTTGCCAATTAATGTGCCACAGTTTGCCCATTAACAAACTAGTGTTACTGCATGAATTAATATAAAAGTGTTTGCCCATTATAATATGCCACAGTCAGCATGCCAATTAATATGCCACAGCCAATTTCCCCATTAATATGCCACTGTTATCTTGCCCATTAATATGTCACAGCCAATTTGCCCATTAATATGCCACTTTTAGTTTGTCCATTAATATGCCAGTATTTGCCCATTAATATGATACAGCCAGCTTGCCAACTAATGGCACAGCCAATTTGCCCATTTATATGACAGTGTTAGTGTGTCCATTAATACACAAGTGTTTGCCAATTAATATGCCACAGTTAATTTCCACATCAATATGCCACAGCCAATTTTCCCATTAATATGCCAGTGTTAGTTTGTCCATTAATATACAAGTATTTGCCAATTCATATGCCACCGCCAATTTTCTCATTAACATCCCTTAGCCAATTTGCCCATTAACCACTTCACAACAATGCCCGTACATGTATGGATTCCTAATGCAATGCATTTGTGCCATTGCCTGTACATAGACGGGCTGCCTTTTAAATAGCTCAGTGGTGGAATTTTCGCCATTATTTGCGCTATTTTTTACTTTCCTGGCCGCCAGGACCCATGGGCTATCTGAAAGTGACAGGCCAGTTACATTTGTCATGGACCTGTGAAAATCAATCACATTGATCACATGCAATAAACATACAAAAATTAAAGGAAAAAAAAGCATGAAAAACATTCTTTGTTGCCTTTTTTACACTCTATTACATTTCATACAATACACAAAGGGTTAAGTATTAAAAAAAGGTTGCAAAAGAAAGCCCTATCGGTCCATAAAAAGAAAATATATTATCTGTGGGGATTCACTTAAAAAGCAATCGTGCACTTTGATTTAAATGCAGCATTGCTAAAATAGCAAAAAAGCTGGGCGTGTCACCCGGTGTGCTGCGCATCCGCAAATTCTGTACAGAAAATTGGCATGCTTTGATTAGAATGCTCTAAGTGGGGTACCTCTTTTTCTATTTTTAGGTTTGCTAAGAAGACATTATCCATACTTATCTATCCATACTTATTTCCTTTCAAAATGACCTCTTGATCAAGTTAATTGGATATTGCCAATCTTGTAGCATCTTTTTTAGATCCTTGCATGCCTGTCATAGGTCTATGGTGGAACAATTTTTGTACATAACCTAATAAATTCCCTGTGGGTATCCCTCAAAATGTATGGGCAGATGATGTTACCTGCTGTTGGGTTTCTATTGTTCTTGGAATAAATCTGTTTTGAAAAAGAAGCCAGCACCGGCTCTACTCACAGCCTTTGAAAATCTGGAGGGTAGGTGCTCCTAATCGTGAGTGAGGACGAGATCAAATGGATACAAAAAAAAGGGTAAGTGCACTCCACTCTCCGGATTCAATGCAAAAAAGGTGCTTTATTCAGTATGTAGCAAACAGGAAAAAAATGGATGGACAAAAAATAAACTGGGGTAAGGGAGGACGACCTGACCCGTTTCGCGTGTTACCACGCTTAGTCATTGGAATAAATCTCTCCCATAAGCTCATCCTCCAGCAGACTTAGGTCCAAAAACAATTTGGTATTTTTACTCCATTGAAAGATAAAAAAAAATGTTCTCATTAAAGAAATCCACAAACAATTTTAGTTTTTCCTCGTTCAATGTCCAAATTAAAGGACACCTCTCATGCCACAAACATGAAATACATGAATAAACCCTAAAATATAAGATGTGCCATTTAAAAAAAAACACCTAAACAAAATGTTCAGTTATTTTACCATTTAGTGGCAACTCTGGCATTTGTCATGGCTGCCATTTTTACCAGGAAAAATACATAGAGATTTCTCTCGTTTTCAAGTATGTAGCCCCCATACAAGGTTGGGGAGGGGCAATAATGACAGGGTGCTAGGGGATATGTTCGGCCTATAGTGGGAGTTAGTGGGAGGAGTTGGGAATCTATAAAAGGCTAGGAACAGGAAGTGGGGAGCCATTTTAGGAAAGTTTTTTCCCCTACCTGTTGTCCTGTGTAGGTCTCCCCTCCTCTCCTTTTGCAGGAACATGGAAGCTGAGATAGACCGGATCCTGGCCGAGATGAGGGCAGCTGCACTCCTGAAGGGACCAGGATGGCTCCAGGGAAGCTTAGACGGAGTTGGGCCTTCGTTTGGGGTGGCTGCCCCTGCACCTGGGAGGCCTTCATGGACGGTGAGGCCTCCCCGTCGCCTGAGCCCTGGAGATGTCATCCTCCCTGGGCCCAGCGGACTCCCAGGAGCGGTGCAACGGGTCCCTCCTCCTCCCTGGACCGTTGGAGGCCCTGCAGCTAAGAAAGGGTCGTGCTGCGTTGAGCGCGCTACCCTGGCGTCACGTGGCGGGGACGAACCCGGAAGTTGGTGACGGAGGTCCGGACCCAGCCGGAAGTGGATGTGGTCCCGAACCTCCACACAATCGTCTGGGCCAAAGAAGCAGGGAGGCCTGATGGGGACTTCCGGCCAGCGGATGGGAGGAGCCACAACACCCGGAAGGCATCAAGTGAGCGGGTCTGGTGTGGGGGGGGTCCCATCCCCCTTAGCAATGCCCCGTTGCTGCCCTCTGCCCCTCTCACCTCCCGCAGGCCCTCTCGGTTGTGTGCCCTGCCCACACAGGTTCCCTCCATGAGCTCCACTCCGGAGTTGTTCCAATGTTATTCTGATTCAGAGCAGGGAATGGCCCAAGATAGTCACCCCGTTTCTCCCAGCATTAGGTCAGGGCGGGGGAAGGCTCAGAGGCGTCACGGGCAGTTCTCAGCTAGTGTGCAAGGGTCCTTGTAAAGGAACCCATATATAATAAATGAGCCCTGTGCAGCTTATTTGCAAATAATACGTTGCAAAGTGAATATAAAATCCCATTTCCCCAAACATGAGCCGAGACTTCATGAAGGGGTAAATAAGTGTGTTTAATCAGCGTTCAAATCATTATTTTTATGCTCTGTCAGAACTCCTCCCCACATCCGGAGAGATAAATGGATTACAGTATAATCCCAACCCAGCTTCCCCCAGCACACCAAATACAGTATTAAGCTCCCAATGAAAACAAACATTAGAATTATTCACTCCACAAATTACAGCTGAAATAGCCCTGACTGATAACCTTTCTGACCCTAATTAAGATCCCCCCCTTGAACCCTTAAACTAATTAATTTTAATCCATAACTTGCCAGGATGTCTCAGGCTATAGCCCATTGTCCTATTGTCTCTGGGATACATCCTGAGACACACTGGAGCCATCTCAAAACCAGCAGGCCATTAGCAATGCAGAAACTCACGAACGGAGCTAAATTTGTATATAAAACAAGTGGATTTAAACAGAACTCTTCCTTTCACCACAGTCCTCATCGGGGGGTTCCAGTAGTTCCAGTAGTTTGTCCCCCCACATGCCCTGGCAGGTGTCGGTGTCCCCGGAATTGTTCTCCCCGCGGGGCTCCCCGGCCTTCTCTGTGTCTCCAGTACGGGGGGGGGGTGGTCTCCTATTGAAGTGGATGGGGAGGTCTTTGTTGATGGCGACGGTTTGGCACGGGTCGGTACCGGGACGGGCGTGCCACCTAGGTGTGTTGATGTTCTGGCCAGGCTAGGCCCGGGTTGGGGGGAGCAAGTGGGAGCGCAGGTGCACGCAATCAGACGTAGGGGGTTAACAGTCGTTGTCGGGCACGGCGCAGGATTCAGTTTCCGATCGGTAGAGCCCTCTCCCCTATCGATTATGGCATGTGGACGGAACGGGGCTCAGGTAGAGCACGGCGCACATTGCGGTGGGACGGGTCTCCTCCATCTCTGGCTGGATCAGTGGTACTCTCAAAGTTCTTCTTCTTCCAGGCATCGTCAGGTGGTGGATCGGCAGCAAGCTGGGAGGGACGCTGGAGCAGTGCCCCTGTGAAAACTGTGGACCGGAAGAGGATGGCCGCCGAAGGGAGAAAGCAGCCAGCGGTAGTTCAGCGGGTAGAACAGCGGCCCAGCTCGGCCGCAGGGCCAATCGGTGAGTTACTCGTTACCCCTTCCCAAGGGGGCGGGGGGAATCTGAGTTACTGGTGGGCTTGCGCATTTTTCTAGATTCGTGGGCTAGTAGGAGTGAGTCGGTAGTGGCTGAGACGGTGGTGGCGACCTGGGTTCCTCTGGTATCCCCTCCTCCGACGAGTGGCGGATCGAGTGGCGTGGCGGGGTCAGCAGCAGAGCCGGCTAGGGCTTCTTCTCAATTGTTGGAGGTCAGTATGCAGGGAACAACAGCGGCGGGGGTCTCATTAGGCAGTGATGCGGGTGGAGAAGACTCGGGGTTGGGTAGTGTGGCTGAAGTGGCACGATACACCTCTTACGCGTCTTTCTCAGGTCCGTTAGGGGTGCACTTGAAGTAAGAGGTGCCGGAAAAAATATGGAGAGGGGAGTACGTGGAGCTTCTTTCTCTGTTTCCTTTGGAAGAACCTATCGACCATAAGGAGAATGAGAAAAAAGAGGATAGGAAGAAAAAAGAGGAGGAGGAAAGGAAAAAGTGGTATAGGAAGCTTCCAAAAACATTCGGGAACTGGTTGCGGTCCTTTTGCATCCTGGCCAGCGTCATAGGTGAAAAGCTCCACGAGCAGTGCTATTCCCTATTCTGTTATGTGGACGGGATTTGGGAGGCGTACCGCCTTTATGGTGGGTTGGCCTGGTGGAGGTATTATGAAAAGTTTCGTCAGCGCCTCGACGCTAACCCAGGCATGAGCTTTGACCAGATCGATATCACTCTCTGGGTAAAGATCATGATGGCACAAAAGGCGTCGCCGTTTCCTGGGGGGGGGGGGCGGTGGAGGAACACAAGGTTCGATGCCGGCCACCGGAAAACGTGGCACATGCTGGCTGTTCAACGACAGCCAGTGCAAATGGGGTATGTCTTGCAAGTTCTGGCATGAGTGCTTGGTCTGCAGAGGCTCCCACAGCGCATCCCGCTGCTTTAAGCGCAGTAAGTCAGGGGGTTCGGCCGGTCAGTCTGGGGCTAAAGGGGAGAACACCAGTGAACAGAGACACAATGCTGCCGTGGCCAAGGCGCTACGTTAGGCATGCGGACGCAAAGTTTTTGGACAACGGGTTTCGGGTTGGGTTTTGCTGATAAGACGGAGGGTCCTCCGACTTGCCTAAGCTTCCTCGGGTGAGAGATTGATTCGGTGGCGAGGGTTTGTCGGCTTCCGGGGGACAAGCTAGTGGTTCTGCGAGCAGCGTTTCGTATGGTCGGTAGGGCCAAAAAGGTCACCTTGTGGCAGTTCCAATCATTGATCGGGCGCCTGAACTTTGCGTGTTGGATAATTCCGGTGGGTAGGCTATTCATTCGGGTTGCTGTCACGGGCTACGGCGGGCCACCACCACAAGTATTGTGGCGGGCCACCACTTTATCCGGGTAACCAGGAGTATGCGGGCAGACTTGGCAGTGTGGTTGGTATTCCTGGAACACTTTAACGGTAAAGTGGGGTTTCAGTGTGCAGCTGTGCAGGCGGATGAGCTGGAGCTTTATACCGATGCGTCGGGTAGCGTAGGCATTGGCGCATACTTTGCGGGTAGGTGGTGCGCGGAGTGATGGCTGGAGGCATGGGCGGGTAGCGAACTTTTAAAAAACCTGGAGTTTCTGTAACAGTTTCCCTTGCTAGTGGCCCCAATGTTATGGGGGGTGGTGCATGGTCGGGTTGTCTTTTATCTGAAAACCTGGCGGTCGTGCATTCAGTAAACAACTTGTCCCCAGCCTCAGCCCCCGTGGTGCGGCTTTTGCCGCCTTTTGTGCTGCTTTGCATGGAACTGAACATCTCGTTCCGTGCAAAGCATGTACCGGGACACTTAAACGTTATAGCGGATGCTCTTTCTCGATTCCAGTGGGACCGGTTTCGAGCAGAAGCTCCGGGAGCGGACAAGACGGGGCAGAATTGCCCGTTGGTGCTTTGGAAGATCGGGATGGAGTGCTTGTGGGATTGGTAAAACGCTCGCTTGCTCCATCCACGTGGTCGGCTTACGGGAGGGTCTCGCGGGACTGGGAAGTGCTGGTGGGTAGGCCCCTCTCCGAGGTGTCGCAGCTCGATGCATTGCTTTGGTTTTTAGTGCAGCTTTAGTCTGACGGAGCGTCCCCTACCAAATTAGACAAGGCAGTGGTGGCATTGTACTTTCTGTTTAAATTGCGAGGGGAGGTAGACGTTTGCAAACATGTTTTGGTCAGGCAGGCGCTGAAGGGCTTCCGGAAGGGCAAGCGTCAGGCTGACGTTAGGCGCCCGGTGTCGGTGGCATTGCTGCGTAAGATGGTGGATGTGCTACGGGTCATTTGCGTATCGGACTACGAGTATCGGTTGTTCAGCGCAACATTTTCCATGGCCTTTTTTGGGGCATTCCGTATATCGGAGTTGGTTAGTCCCTCCAGGGCCCAGTTGGCTGCTGGTTTGGCTCAGGTCATCCAAAATGGATACGGCTAAGCGGGGCCGATGATTGAATTGTTTCAGGTACCGGGTGAACGGCGCATCAGAGAGTTTTTTGCGGTGTGGGCGCAGGGGTCTCAGTCCCTCCTGGTCCACGCAGACTCCTCTGGTTTATCATGGTTTCAATTCCTCAGGGTGATGAGGATGGCTTTGAATCACCTGGATGTGCCAGCGCACGAATTCGGCACCCATTCTTTTCAGATTGGGGCTGCCACGGAGGCTTCACGGCTAGGCCTGGGGGAGGCTTTAGTCAAAAAGATTAGACGCGGGGAATCGGGATGTTTTAAATCATACGTTCGTCCTCACAGGTTGCTGTTGTAATTTAGAATTGATGGACCTTGTTTCTGTATGAGCGGACTCAAAAGTGCAATGTTATTTATGTTTGTTTCTGTTCCAGGTTCCGGTTTGGAGGTGTGGATCGTCGGCTATTAATTCGTGTACTGGGCCGAGAGGAGAGCTGCAGTTCGCAGGAATGGAATTCAGCTGGACTTTCCTCCGGATCGGGTTCGTTTGAAGTGGTTTGGGGTTAGGGGAATGTTATGGAAAGCGGTTGTAAGTAATGTTATGCAAGGAGTGAGTCGGGGCAGCTCCTTATTCATGCCAGGGGGAACGATTTGGGGGTTGTGCCACAGAGAGAGTTGGTGAAGATCATGCAGGGGGATGTTTCCCACTTGCTTGATCTTCTACCTGGTATTAGGATTGTATGGTCAGAGATGGTTCCCCGGTCTGTTTGGCGGCACGCCAGGGATCCAGCGGCCATGAACCGTTGCCGGAGAAAAGTAAATAAGCTGATGGCTAGCTTTATGCTGAAAAATGGCGGGGTGGTGGTGCGACATTTTGATTTAGAGAGAAAAATTTGTTCAGGGCAGATGCGGTACATCCGAACGAGCTGGGGTTGGATTTCTTCAACCTGGCTCTGCAGGAAGGGATTGAGAAGGCTACAGTTTTGTAGGGGGGGCGGAGAAGGCTTGTGGCGGAAGCTTGCAGAGTATCCAGGAGGGTTAATGAAGAATGGATTGGGGAGAGTCAATCGGGAATATATTAATAATGTAATGCAATGACTATTTAAATAAAGTGCTGTGGCCGTTTGTTTTACCCCACAGTCTGGTTTTAAGTTCAGTTATTTCTAGGCAAATACATATCCCCAATGATAGAAGCTACCATGTCATGTCCTGGGGACCCAGTCCAGAATGGAATTACACAGTTACACATTTAACAGTAGATTAAAAATAAATACATACATACATACATATATTAAACAAGTTGAAAGGAGAACATACATGGTAAATCATTATTGATACAAAAAAGGAACAACATGCACAGTATACGAAGGAGTTTGTAAACTAATAACAGGTACAATCTGTTCTGAGGATTTGGGAGACACTTATTTTCAGGGATTTTTGACTAAATGATGAAATGAAATGATGAAACAGGAAGGCTATTCCACATATGAGGAGCTCTGAAAGAGAATGCACCTCGGTCCGCTTCCTTTTTGAAGTTAGGGATTGCTAGTGAAGGGTTGGTGCAGGATCTGAGATTGTAGGAAGTGCAGGGAGTAAGAGTGAGCATGCAGCTCAGGTAAGGGGGGAGCGTTCCAGAGAAGTGGTTATGCACTAAGCAAGCTAGGTGGAGAGAGTGTTATAATCGCACTGTAGTGCAAAACGACACAATGTATTGTACATAGTGTCGAGTTTACCGAGATGGGTCTGCGGGGCAGAACATCTCCATAATCTAAGATCGGCATTAACATTTGCTGCACAATATGTTTCCTACCGTGGAATCTAGGTTAGATTTGTTTCTATATAGAAAGTCAATCCTAGGATATAGCTTTGACACAAGCTATTTAATATGGAGACCAAAAGATAAGTTTGGATCTAGCCAAATGCCAAGATACTTATATGAATTTACCTGGGTCAGGTTATGACTGGATTTGGTCTTGATGTTTAATTGAGGATTGCTTAATTTAAGTAATTTGGCATCTGTCCCAAACAACATGGACAAATTTTTTTTTTCAGTGTTGAAGAATAATTTGTTTCTAGCTATCCAATTTTCAACTTTAGAAAACTGATCCTGTAGCACGGATTCCACTTGCGATAGTTGATTACCGCACGTATAAATGACCGTATCATCATTTTTTTTCTCTCTCTCCTTCTCTCTTCTTGTTCTTGGGGGCACCCCGCCCCTTCCTCCCAGGTGCTTTCACCTTATCTTCATATAGGGACGAAGAACCAAATACTCCGAAGGCGGCTAAATTGTGCCGAAACTGAGGTGGGGGACTCCTCAGGGACAAAGGAGGAGTCATGTGTGTTTTTTGTGCCCCGAAGATAGGGGTGATGATTTATGTTTTGTGTGTGTTGTACTGTCATGGGCCCACCAGGGAAGTAGATGAGATCATAAATGTACAAAGTAAAAATGGTTGGGTTTGGGACAGTTAATGTCCAAGGCCTCAACTCCCCCTATAAACGCAGGTATTGTTAAACTTCCTAAGGAGAGGTCATTTTCAGGTGGCCGGCATTCAGGAAACACATTGGCGAAAGAATGAAAACATTTTACTAAAATCTATACATTACCCCATAATTATTTGTGCTTCTTTAGAGGGGAAAAAAAAGGGGAGTAGCAATAATGTTTTTGAAATATGTATCCGTGAAGATCGCCTTCCAGGAGATTGATCCAGAAGGCCGATACATAATTTTGGTTTGTGAAATAAATAATCAAATTTTCACATTAACGTGTATGCGCCAAACCAAAACACGGCAAGGTTCCTGAACAAATTAAAGGAGAGAATAAATAGGTATAGGCAAGGGTCCCTGATGGTCTTTGGAGATATGAATAGTATTAAGGACCCCGAGATGGATAGATCTTGCTCTAATAAATTAGGTACCAATAGTAGAAGGCTTTTTTAGTGCAAGGAGATTTTCTGGGATCATCAGGAACTTAGCTTTATGGGATATCTGGCGGGTTATGCAACCAACAGAGAGGGACTATACCTTTTTTTCCACGGTACATATGGTATATACAAGGATCGATTATTTCTTTGGGGACTTGTCCTTGATAGAGAGAGTTTGTAAGGCATCTATTCGTGACATCCCATGGACAGATCACAATGCAGTAGTTATTGAACTTAAAGATGATAATGAGAGAATTAGGCCAAGCTGGAAACTCCAAGATTATTTGATAAAAGGGGATAAAAATAGGGACCTTGTTTCAGAGCAATACTTTAAAGAAAACAACGACCCCGAAATAGCAATAAGGGATACAGAGAGGATTTGAGTAATTCAAATATTAATTCAAGAAAAGATAAAGGAAAAACTAGAGAGAAGCATGGAGTATATGAAAACAAAATGTTACTATCTGGAAAATAAAGCGGATACGCTTTTAACAAATAGGCTAAAGAATGACCAGACAAAGAAATGTATCTCCAAAATACGAGATGAAGATAAATTAGTAATGACGCCCAAACAGATTGGGACAGTTTTTAATAAATACTATTCCAAGTTATATAATATCTCTAGTAATTCCACCAAAACCTCTATGGATGACTATTTTAGTTCCTTAAAGTTGTCACAGATCCCAAAGGTCCGATTGGAGGATTTAAACCACCAAGTAAGAGAGGCAGAAGTGGCAAAAGCCATTGATAGACTTAAAAACAATAAAGCCCCGGGACCGGATGGTTTTAATAATTTATTTTATAAAACATTTAAGGATGAAATAAAACCATATCTAACAAATGCCTTTAATTTTTTTTTATATCTAGCTCAGTAGTCCCTGAAGAGATGACTCAAGCAGAAATAATTCCAATTCCCAAAGCAGGAAAGGATCCTCTGCTAATATCTAGTTACCGTCCAATCTCTTTGTTAAACACGGACATAAAGATCTACGCATCAGTCTTATCAGCACGATTAAAGGAAATCATCCCCTTAATCGTCCATTCAGATCAAGTGGGGTTCGTTCATGGCAGGTCCTCAGTAAACAACAGGAGAACTATAGATATAATTGATAGAGTGACTTCCCTGAAAACACCATTTAGGATCTTAGCCTTAGATGGAGAGAAGGCATTCGATCGGGTGGCATGGCCTTTTCTAGAGAAAACATTGGAAGCCTTTGGGTTTAGCGGAAATATCTTGAGAGCAATCATGCTACTGTATTCTTCCTCAATGGCCAAAATAAAGGGTTTGGGCTTTGCTTCAGATTGGTTCACTATTGCAAACGGAACAAGGCCCCTTGTCTCCAATGTTATATGTGCTTACCATTGAGGTCTTAGCCCAAAAAATAAGAGAAAATCAGAACATCCTAGGATTAGAGACATTACAAGGCCAGATAAAAATGAACCTCTATGCAGACGATGTACTACTCACCCTGTCAAGCCCCGAAAATTCTCTGGGAGAACTTATGAGGGAAATTGAACTTTATAGCACACACTCTAATTATAAATTAAACACGGAGAAATCAACCGCCTTAGCGCTAAATATTCAGCAAGACCAGCTGGATGAATTAAAAGAAAAGTTCCCCTTTATGTGGGTATTGAAAGAATTCCAATACCTAGGTATTAGGGTTACAGCAGATCTGGAGGAATTGTTGGAAGCCAATTTTCTGCCTCTTTTGAAGGAGATGAATAAGAACTTGAAAGACTGGAAAGATAAAGAAACATCTTGGTGGGGACGCATTAACACTATAAAATCTTATATTTTGCCAAAATGGCTTTACTTATTTCGTATGTTGCCAGTCCCTGCCTCATTCGTGGAGCAGGCTGATACAGATGGCTTTCAACAATTTCATATGGATGAGGAAAAAAAACAAGAATTTGCCTGAGGGTCTTGTCTAGAAATACCTATAAAGGGGGTGCGGGAATTCCGGATATCCTTCAGTACCACCAAGCTAGCATGCTTGCACATGCATTAGAATCTCAAAATGATTTATCTAATAAGGAAAGCTGGTATAAAATTGAATCATAAATTTCTGGAGGGAAGGACATCCCCACCCTTTTCTGGGCAAGTACCAAGCAAGGCAAAGAACAAGAAAAAAGCATAGCTAAATCATTCATTCTAAGGAATATAATGGAGGCCTGGAATAAAGTCCGTAAACATATAGGCGGAGATAAAATTGCAACTGCATCTGTACCTATACAAACAGTAGAAATGAATGTGGAAAATGTAAATTTAATTAGATGGAGAGAAGTGGGAATAGTAAAAATAGAAGACATAATGGTTCAGGGGAAAATAAAACAGTTCCCGGAATTAGTAGCAGAATTTCAGCTACCAACCAAAGAAATCTTCACTTATATCAGATTAAAAAACTTCTTAGATAAAGCATTAAATAAGGAGAGATCAAATGCAATAGAAAGTTTTATGAAACTATATAAGGCGGATACATTTAGGAATATTCTCACTAAATGCAGAGACTTTATTATTACATTAAAGGAGACAGATACTATTCCGGCCAAAGATAAATGGGAAAAGGATTTGTCGTGTAGAATTGCCCCAAGTGAATGGCTGTCTTCTCTGAACCAGGTATACAAAGCTACACACTGCCTCAATTTGAGGGAATTACAATTCAAGCTAGTAAACAGATGGTACCTGGTTCCGAGAAGATTGGCAAAAATGTACCCAGATGTGACTGACGAGTGCTGGAGGTGCGGTAATCAGGGAGGAGACTATATGCATATGTGGTGGCATTGCCCTACATTAAAAAAATATTGATGGAAATTTTTGAAAAGATAGAATTCTATGGGAACATTAAATTGGATTGTAAACCGGATAAGGTGCTCCTGCATTCATCATTAGAACGATACCCTAAACAAATAAGATATGGAGTCATACATATATTGTTGGCGACTAAACTATTGATCGCGAGGGGGTGGAAGACAAACGATAAAATAACCTGGCAGAGAATTAAAGAACAAACAATTTATCACTGTAAAAGGGAAAGAGGAGGAGTAGCTGCCCAATATATAATAAATAGAAACAACCAAGATATATGGACATTTTGGGGGGAGAGGCTAGAGACATGAGGTCACAAAGAACCATTAAATATGATATTAGGCGTATAGTGAGCCAGGCGAATCCAAGGGAGCAGCTTCTAAAGTGAAAAAGCTTCTTAAGTGTGGGAGTTAGAAGCAAAGAAGGAGTTAAAAGGAAAGAAGGAGGGTAAATTATAAATCTTTTATTTTTATTTTTTATTCTATTTTTAAATTTGTGGTTTACACTAGAGAGCATGTTGGACAATGCCACTAAGTGCATGTCTTGCAGTATGTATGCTGTCTTGGAGCAAGTTCCCCAGGGTCCATACCGCTGCTGCAGATGTGAGCAGGTTGCTGCTTTGGAGAATATCATACTAGATCTAAAGAGGCAACTGGCAACACTTAGAGACATAAGCAACATGGAGCGGAGTTTACTGCTCACGGAGCACGCATTGGCTGGGGCCAGTGTAGAGGAGGGTGATGATGGAGGAGAAGAGGTTTCTAGGGCAGAGAGCTAAGTTAGTTGTGTAAGGGGCAGTAGGGGTCGGAGAGCTAGGGAGGCTTGTTCTGAGCTAAATCATCCCAGCATGTTTGCCAGCTTGTGTGAGGTTGCTGGGGGGATTAGCTCAGAGGAGGCATTTCTGTGGCAGGCGGACTCTCCTAGCAGCCAAGTGAGTAGCCTCTCCAGCACAGTTGGGAGCAAGGACACTAGGAAGGCTAGACAGGTTGTGGTGGTAGGGGATTCTATTATTAGGAAGGTAGATAGGGTAATCTGTTGCCAGGACCCCGAATGCCAAACTGTATGTTGTCTCCCGGGTGCTCGGGTTCGGCATGTTGCGGAACGGGTAGGCAGATTGTTGGGAGGGGCTGGTACTAATGACGACAAAGTCAATGGTAAGTGGGGGGTCCTTAAAAATGATTTTATGGAACTAGGAAGGAAGCTAAAGGAAAGGACCTCCAAGGTAATATTCTCGTAAATATTACCAGTACCACGCGCTACGTCAGGGAGACAGCGGGAGCTTAGGGAGATTAATGCGTGGTTGCGAAGGTGGTGCAAGCAAGAGGGATTTGGGTTCTTGGAGCACTGGGCAGACTTTGCAGTCGGCTACAGACTCTATGGACGGGATGGGCTGCACCTCAATGATGAGGGGGCTGCAGTATTAGGGGCGAGGATGGCTAGAGGATTAGATGAGCTTTTAAACTAAGCTCTGGGGGGGAGGGTCAAGATCAAAATGAAGCAATGGTAGCTAGGGTAGATAGGAAAGTGGGTCTAGATATGGGAGAGGAGGAGGAAAGCAGTGGTGGGGTTAGCATAGACCAAAGGGAGGTCCATATAATTAAACCTGCACACATTAAGTGTTTGTCAACTAATCAAAAAATGGGTAGTAATCTTAAATGTCTTTTAGCAAATGCAAGAAGCTTTACAAACAAAATGGGTGAGCTGGAGATACTGGTAAGTGCTGAACAGTATGATTTAATCGGAATCACAGAAACGTGGTGGGATGAGACCCATGACTGGTCAGTTAATTTACAAGGCTACTCACTTTTTAGAAAAGATAGAGTAATGAGAAAAGGGGGAGGGATTTGTCTGTATGTAAATCCTAAATTAAAGCCCAGTATTAAAGAAGGTGTGCATGATGTAACTGGAACTGATGTGGAGACACTGTGGGTGGAGATTAGCATAGACACTAAAAAGAATCGCACATTACTTGTAGGTGTATGCTACAAACCATCAAATATTAGCATTGATGGAGAAGATAAGCTTTTATTACAAATTGAAAAGGCTGCAAATATGAATGAAGTTCTAATCATGTGAGATTTTAATTACCCAGATATAGATTGTAAGTGTGGCACAACTAGTTCGGCTAGGGGCAGCAAGTTTCTGAACCTGATTAATAACAAATTTATGGCACAATTAGTAGACACCCCAACTAGAATGAATGCCTGTCTGGATTTGGTAATAACAAACAATGAGGAGCTTATCTCAAACATCCAAATAAGAGAACACTTGGGGAATAGTGACCATAATATGGTCTCATTTGAGATTAATGCAAAAAAGCAAATTGGTAACTACGCCACCAAAACACTTAATTTTAGAAGGGCTAACTTTGATGGACTAAGGGCATCGATTGAACATTTAGACTGGGAACGATTGTTTTCTGGACTAAACACAGAAGACAAGTGGAATTCATTTAAACACACATTACAAAAGTACACATCCCAAGATATACCTTTGGGAAACAAATGCAAAAGACACAAATCAAAACCAATGTGGCTTACCGGTAACGTGACAGGAGATACAAAACAAGAAAATGGCATTCAAACATTATAAAAACATGGGATCAGCATTATCATTTATAGAGTACAAAGAGGCCAACAAAGCCTGCAAAAAAGCAATTAAAATGGCTAAATTGGAAAATGAGAAAAGGGTTGCCAAGGAGAGTAAAACTAACCCCAAAATGTTTTATAAATATATAAAAGGAAAAAAGCTAAAGAGGGAAAATGTTGGGCCCTTGTTATCCCAAATGAGAAATTTGGTAAGTGAGGACAGAGAGAAAGCAGACATTTTAAATACTTTTTTTTCTTCTGTTTATACTAAGGAAGAGCAGATGGAAGAGCCCCTGCTGCAGGAAGTTATGGGACATTCACCGCAAACATGGGATTGGCTGACACAGGAAAAAGTGCTTAAGCAATTAAACTCTGTTAAGATAGACAAGGCCCCAGGGCCAGATGGTATACACCCAAGGGTACTTAGAGAGTTAAGCATAATTCTAGCCAGACCACTATTTATGATCTTTAGGGATTCTTTCAGTTCAGGTACAGTGCCAACAGACTGGCGAAAGGCAGATGTCATTTCAATATTTAAAAAGGGATCAAAATCTCTGCCAGGTAATTATAGGCCAGTGAGTTTGACATCTGTAGTGTTGAAACTATTTGAAGGATTGCTAAAGGTATACAGTCAAGAATACATCTTGAACCAGAATATAATTAGTAAAAGTCAACATGGTTTTGTGAAAGACAGGTCTTGTCAATCAAACTTAATAACATTCTATGAAGAAGTCAGTAAAAATATAGATCTAGGTGTGGCAGTTGATGTGATCTATTTGGATTTTGCAAAAAGCATTTGATACAGTTCCACACAAAAGGTTACTCTACAAATTGAGAGAAATAGGTTGGAGGGCAAATGTATGTATTTGGATTGAAAATTGGCTAAAAGATAGAACACAAAGGGTTGTTGTAAATGGAAAATCCTCAAATTGGACAAGGGTATTGAGCGGAGTACCTCAGGGGTCTGTTTTGGGCCCTCTTCTTTTTAATTTGTTTATTAATGATCTGCCACATTGTGCTGAGAGCCATCTCTCCTTGTTTGAGGACGACACTAAATTAGGTAAGGCAATAAAGACTAATCTTGATGTTTTTTCTTTACAGGAAGATTTGGACAGAATGGGGGACTGGGCAGTAAAGTGGCAAATGAGGTTCAATATAGACAAATGTAAAGTTATGCATTATGGGAAAAATAATACCAAAGCAACATATACTTTAAATGGTTTTTCCCTGGGAAAAACTACTAATGAAAAGGATTTAGGAATAATTGTAGATAACAAACTTGGCAACAGTGCCCAATGCCAGTCAGCAGCTGCAAGGGCCAATAAGATATTGGCATGGATAAAACGAGGTATAGATTCCCGGGAGGAGGATATCCTCTTGCCTCTTTACAAATCGATAGTAAGACCTCACCTTGAATATGCAGTACCGTTCTGGGCACCAGTCCTTAAAAAGGATATTAAGGAACTAGAAAAAGTGCAAAGGAGAGCTACATAATTAATAAGGGGATTGGAGGATCTTAGTTATGAAGAGAGACTTAAAAAATTGCATTTATATACGTTAGAAAAAAGGCGTCTCAGAGGGGATATGATAACATTATATAAATTTGTGCAGGGCCAATATAAAGAGCTCTCCAGTGACCTGTTCATTAACAGAAAGGTACAAAGAACAAGAGGTCACCCCCTCAGACTGGAAGAGCAAAGATTTCATAGACAGCAAAGGAAGGGATTCTTTACGGTTAGGACAATAAAGTTATGGAACTCCCTGCCAAGAGAGGTAGTGCTATCAACCACAATAGATGCATTTAAAAATGGTTTGGATGTTTTTTTAGGAAAGCAGAACATACAGGGCTATTAATAATAGAATATGCATGAATAAAAGAGCTTATTGATCAAAGGAGAAATCTGATTGCCTCTTGGAGTCAAGAAGGAATTCTTTCCATCAGGAGAAAAAATTCTAAATAGCTTCCTAAGGGGTTTTTTGCCTTCTTTTGGATTAAAAGCTGTAATGATTGGTAGATGGGTTGAACTTGATGGACGTTTGTCTTTTTTCAACCTAAATTACTATGTTACTATGTTACTATATTGAGAATATGTTCTTATCTACTGGATTTGGGGCCCAATGACAGATAATTGTATATTGTGTAATGTATTGCGTTAAGGCAATCAGGAGTAACATAAATATTAGTACAACCAGGCTGATATAGTAGCTCTGAATAGAAAGAGTAAGGAAATAGAATAGATTTTAAGTAGCAGACCTGGTAAAGGATAGTGGGTACTCAAGACTGTATTGCTAATATGTTGTATATGTCTGTTGTGTTTGTTCAGTTGCAGTGTTATTGTATGATACAAAATTAAAAATAAAAAATAGAAGGAAAAAATTAATAAATAAATAAATGACCGTATCATCAGCATACATAGGCACATGAGCCAGGTCACACACCGAGGTTAGATCATTTATAAATAGTGAGAATAGCAGCGGCCCAAGAACGGATCCTTGATGCACTCCACACTTGATTGGCAACGGGAGGGAGGCAGCATCAGCAATGGACACATATTGATATATATCAGACAAGTATGAACGAAACCAGCAGAGCGACCTCTCATTTATACCGGAACATCTTAGTTTGTTTAGCAGAAGGTCATGATCAACCGGATCAAAGGCCTTTGCAAATTCTAGGAAAACTGCACCTGTGAGTTCACCACTCTCCATACCACTCTGCATTTCATTGCTCACCTTTAAAAGGGCAGTTATCGTGGAGTGATTTGACCTAAACACAGATTGAAGCGAGATTAGATAATTGGACCATTGATAATACTCGCACAGTTGATCATGGGCACATTTTTCCAGGATTTTAGAAAGTATGGGAGTGAAATAGGCCTGTAGTTTGACACTAAGTTTACATCACCATTTTTGTGAATGGTGATAACTCTGGATTTTTTCCAGGCTTTGGGGACATAACCAGAGGACTGGGACGCATTGATTAAGCAGGCAATGGGTCGCGCAGTAACAGGCGCACTCAGCCTCAATAGCATTGACGCAAATAGGTCCGGCCCACAATGTAATTTCATTTTTTGATTGAGGAGATGTGCTGCTATTTCACTATCTGATATAGTAGCAAATTCAAATTCAGCAATGTGTTTGGCCAGGGGTGATATCTCTGGTGACTCGTCTGCAATAGAAAAAGTGCCATGCTCTTCATTGTGGTGATTTGCTATAAGAGCTGTGGCGCATCCTACAAAGTAGTTATTGAATTAATTTGCTTTTGGCATTGGAGATTTTAGAACTTCATTATGTGTTTCAATTGTGGTAGGTTCTGAGCGGCACGGAGGGTCATACAGGTTTTTTATGACGTTCCAAAATTTGGTCGGATTGGCTAGATTTCTATTCAGCCTTTCAAAGAAATAATTTGCCTTGATAAGTTTGGTTTGAGTCTTGCATCTATTGCGGACGTGCTGATAAGCATTGTGATCTTGGTCAGAGCCAGTTTGCTTAAATTTTGACCATAAAGCATCCCTGAAATGGAATAAGTCCAGGAGGTCAGCTGAGACCCAGGGAAGATGGGCACCCCTTACTCTCACTCTATACTCTATGCACTCACTCTATGCAGTGGGGCATGTTCATCACAGACCTGCATGAACTCAGATTAAAAATATTCAATTGCAGAGTCCAGATCGGGTATCAAGCTTAGCCTGCTCCACAGACAGTTGCTCAAGTCACTGAGAAAAGACTGGAGATTAAACTAAGAGACTGGAGATTAACACTAAGCAATGATCACTGAACACATTGGGTAGAATGCCAGACTGCTGGATTCTTTGGGGACAAGATGAAAGGATCCAATCGAGCAGCGTATGGTTAGAGCTGTTGGGATTCATCCGAGTAGGAGAAGAAATAAGCTGTGTTAGGTTCATGGATTTGAACAGTGTGCATGTTTTAACATTTTTTGTGGTCTAACCAGTCTACATTGAGATCTCCAAGAACAAACAGCTCACTTTTCTTATTTTGGGCACTAATATCACCCAGTAGTTTCTTGATGTCAGTAAGAGACTGGGCAGGGGAATTTGGTGGGCGATAGATCCCTACAAGTACAGTAATGGTCGGGTAACTTCTGTATATAAAATAATCTCACTTTTCACTGTGTATATATATTAACATTGATTACTATCCAGGCGCAATGTGGATGCAGTGGGATTTGGTTGTGATCTTTTCCCTTGTGTGATTCACTGTGTCTTTGAAAGCAACAAGCAATTGAATAATGAATGGTTGAACAGCCATTTTAGATGTAAGGATGGCCCTTTTAGATAAGCATTCACTTAAGCTGTATATATAATACCCACAACTGGGCAGCCCACATGAGCTTGTATAAGCTCATGTTGTGTTGTATTCACCAACCAGAGGTGAAGCATGTCTGGATATGGTAATAACTAACATGGAGGAGATTTTTTCAAACATCCAAGTAAGGGAGCATTTAGGGAATAGTGACCATGACATGCAATCCTTTCAGATTAATTCAAAAAGGCAAATTGGTGTGGGTCCTACCAAAACACTAGATTTTAAAAAGGCCAACTTTAGTAGGTTTAATACATCCCTATGTCTTGTTGGGAAAAAAACAGAAGGCAAGAGGAATACCATCAAACTAACACTACAAAACTATACATATAAATGTATACCCTTTGGGAACAATTATAAAAGAAACAAACTAAAACCAATGTGACTAAACAGTAAGGTAAATCATGATTATTTTTTTTTAGCATTTAAATGTTATAAAGCTGAGGGATCAGTAGAGGCATTTGACTGTGAAAAGGCTATTCAATTGGCTAAATTGTAGAGAGCAAGAGGAATCCCAAAAAATTATTTAAATATATAAATGGCAAAAAATGAAAGCAGATATTTTTCTATATTTTTTTTTTTTTTTTACCAAGGAATAACTAATGGACAAGAACCAGCAAGCTATGTTTATAGAACAGTCACAGCAAGTATGTGATTGGTTGACACAGGAAAACGTGTTAAAACAATTAAATGGTGTTAAAATAGCCGGATGATATACATTCATGGGTACTTAAAGAGCTAAGCCAGGTCCTGGCCAGACCGTTACTTTTGATTTCCATGGATTCTTTAATTTCAGGCATGGTGCCCACAGATTAGTGTAAAGTTGATGTGGTGCCAATATTTAAAAAGGGAACAAAATCCCAGCCGGGCAATTACAGTCATGTAAGCTTGACGTCTTTGGTGGGGAAACTATTTGAAGGGTTGCTAAGGGAATATATTCAAGATTTCATATTGAACAGGAATCTCATAAGCAGGAGCTAACATGGATTTGTGAAAGACAGATCTTGACAAACTAACTTAATTTCCGATAGATGATTTAGAACAGAGATCAAGGGAAGGACCCCTAGTCAACAGATAGTCTATCCTAGAGTAAGAGGAGTGGGGTGGGGAAAAGAAGGTATAATCCTGATCCCCTGCATGTTGCACCCTCCAGATGTCATACAAAATATTTCGAAATAGCCACAAGGAAAATGCCTCCGCTCTTGTCCTCATACGTACCTCATCCTTACATAATTTTTTGGATTTCCTATCTAAATCAAAGTTCGCAATGGAGTTCAGGTCTCCGCCCATAATCAGAAAGCCTCTTGATATCCTTTCAATCTTATCGACCGCACCGTTCATGAATCTCAATGTACCATCTGATGGGGCATACAGATCAACCAGGGTGTACAGGACATCATTAATCCTGCATATCAGGATCAATCTGCGTGCCTCATCGTCAGTTTCGTGATAGACATAATCAAATTTAACTCTGTCTGAAATAATTATTGCCACTCCTCTTTTCTTTCCCGTTACTAAAGAGGAGGAGTATACATGGGGGTATCTAGTATACTTCCAGAGGTTTCCATGGGCCTGTGTCCAATGCGTCTCTTGGACAAGAGCCACATCCACATTTTCTCTCAACAGTAGATCGTGCAAGAATGCTCTCTTGTGGGGGGGAATTTAGCCCTCGTGAGTTGATAGTCATCAACCTAATTGGCATTCAGGGAGTCTGCCCCACCAGTATACCCCATACCCTATCCTCCACCTTGAGTCCCCCACAGCCATTCTAGATAAGATCCCATTGTATACACCTGCATTCATACACACTTCCTCATCACACGTCTCCACCGTTAACGGAGATATCCTCTCCATCAACCGTATGTCCAAAGCTCCCTAAAACCACCAGGGAGCGATGGGGGTGTAGTATATTAACCCGTTCCAAGGAATTCCAACCTATTTACGGTGGGTGCCAGTTTCTACGCTTTCTTGTCTACCAGATGGAAGAGGGTTCAAGGAGAAAAATAGTAAGAAGAGAAAAAAAAAGAAAAAAAGAGAGAAAAAAACAGAAAAGAAGGGTGGGGGGAGGAGAGATAAGGAGAAGGGGGATAGAGGGGGAAAAAAAAAAAATTATAGCCAAACAGAAAATCAGCTGTGAAAACAGAAAACCGGAAGGGAGAGGGAGGTGTCCAAGGCCTCAATAAGTTCTCATCAGCTCAGTTTATATGCATGTCTACAGTTTGCCCTTGGTGACAGCAAAAATCAGGTACAGGTATTGCTTTACCCTGGCTTCATAAAGGGAAAGAGAAAAAGAAACAAAAGAAGAGAAAAAAAAAAGACATTTCCAACAACTTAATTCTTTACCAATAAAGTGCAGCAAAGTCAACCAAAAGCTTGTGTGTATTCAGTTTACCCATACATGAGTTCGACAATATTATTATCTAAATTGTCACTTTGTTTCCATATCAACAAAAACCTGACAAGGTCAGCAGATTATTTGTACATATCTTATATATTAGAAATTAGCGTTTTCTTAGTCAGCACTTAATTTATCTTGATATGTCCAAGTATGAACAATGTGACAAAGAAGCAGGATGGCTTATACATGTATCTAATTATCACAAAAAAAAGGATTGTTGATTCTTTACCAGTAGAGTGCATCGTAGTCAATCATACATAAATTCAACAATATTATTACTGCTTTAGCTTAACATATCCTTGTCGACAAAGTCTAAAAAAAATCAACAGATTGTTTATACTTATATTAGAATTTAGAATTTTCTCTTAGTCAGCACTTAGTTTGTCCTGATATGTCCAACTCTAAGTAAAGTGACAAAGAAACCAGACAACTTCTACCTGTATCTGATTAACAAAGTTTACCGTGTGCTAATAACAAAACAAAAAAAACAAAAACAAAAAAATATATATCATGTTGATTCTTTGCCAGTAAAGTGCATCATAATCAACCAGTATTTTGTACGTAAATCAGTTTAACCATACATAAATTCAGCAATATTATTATCTGGGTTGTCATATCGTATCCCTATCGACTAAAATCCAACAAAATCAACAGATTGTTTATACATATACAATAGTAATTCTTCACCAATAAAATGTATCGTAGTCATACATTAGCTTATGATCAAGTTGATTCAGCCACACCCGAAGTCAATACTACCATTGTCTGAATTACCAAAAATATTTCCATCTCAAGAGAGATTTAACAAAATCAGCAAATTGTTTGTACATATTAAAGTTTAGCAAAAAAAAAAAAAACACAAAATCTAATAATCCTAGTGGTCTCTAAATTATCAAAGTGTTTCATCACAAAAAAGTAAAACATGATCAACCAGTTGCTTATACCAATAACCTATAGTGTTGGTGAGAGAGAGAAAGAGGAAAAAAGAAAGAAAAAAAAATGTATAATAATAAATAAGGGTGTAGTGATCATAGTGGTCTCTAGATTATCATGGTGTTCATCACAAAGAAAGTGTAGCGTAGTTAACCAATTATTTATACATTAATCAATTTAACAAAACATATATTCAGGGTTTTCCAAGTGTCCTTTAATTATCGTAGTGTTCCATCTAATATTCTTAGTGATCATAGTGTTTAATCCCAATGAGATATAACGTAATCAACCAATTACTTGTACCTACAGTACATGTGGAAAAGAGAGAAAAAAAAAAAAAAAATGAAAAAAAAATGAAAATAAATAAATAAATGAAATTATAGTAATCCGAGTGATCACTAAATTGTCTTAGTGTTTCAGCACAAAAAAAGTGTGCGTCGTCAACCAAAGCCTATATTCAGGATTTCCCTGGTGTCCTCCAGTTATCGTAGCATTCCATTTCCCCCCCCCCCCCCCAAAAAAAACAACACAATTTATGCATCCCTATAATCTTTACACTGTCATATTCTTTCAACCTCAGAACAATGCAGCAGGGTCACCCGGGTGTCTGTACATCAGTTGATTTAACAATGCCTGAAAGGGATAGTATGTCCTAATAGACTTTACATTGTCAAAGTATTTCAACATCAAGACAGTGAAACATAGTCACTCGATTATTTATCCATAGATCTTTCTAACAATGTTTAGGTTCAACACTTTTCTTTTTTTGTTTGATAATTGTTTATTCGAAGTTTTTCAGGTAGTAAGAGTACAAAAAAAAAGGAAATAATATCAAAGAGGACAGTAATAATATAATGTTTTAACCTTAAAATACAGAGTTATATCGAGATTCTGGGGTTCTATATATTGCTTGCTATTTGTTAACATTCAGCCTTGTTTAATAAAAATAAACATAAATTATGATTTTGTCGGTGTGGTTGGCATGAAAACATGAGAACACAAAACATATTTCTTCGCATGTGATTGCCTGTTTCTTCTCTGTCTTAGTTCCTAGTCCTTAAAATAATAGGGGGGGGGGGGAGGGAGGAAATTGGGATATTGGGGTAGAGGGGGAAGGCAGACAATCATGTGGGTGAGTCTCATTCTTTTATACAGATTCCATGTATATGAGCATGCTAAGAATCATTGTTATTAAGAAAAACACCACATTCTTCAGATTCAAGAAATTCCAACCATGGTAGCCACAATAGTGAGTGGGCTATGCCCTTACCTATATTTATCATATGCAGTTGTTCCGTAGCCCTGATGTCTTCGACTGCGGCGAACCACTCTCTCACAGTAGGTGTGTGTTTTTCCAGTATCTAGGTATTAACAGTTTGGCCGCATTCAAAAGTCTGATGGACAGAGATTTCCTATATTTCTGGAAATTGTGTGAGTTGTGGTGTAGTAGATATGCTTGGGGGGAGTATTGGATTTGTGTGTCTGCGCATGCCTTTAATGTTTCCTGTACGAGGTTCCAAAATTTCTGTATAGGTGGGCATTCCCACCATATGTGGAGGAAGGAGCCCCTATGTCTTAGGCATCTCCAACACATAGGTGTTGTCGATGGGTATATTTTATGTAACAGTGTGGGAACTTTGTACCACCGTGTTATGATTTTGAAAGCGTTCTCTTGTATTTTGGTCACAGGGGACCCTTTGTGTGACAGTGTAATCATTTTCTGCCATTGTTGGCTTGAGAACTCGCATTGGAGGTCTGTTTCCCAGCTTCGTATGTAGTGTGGTTTATTGCTTGACTGTAGGGTGTTTAGATATTCATGTATTGAGGATATTAATTTATTTGGTTGTGTCTTGCTTACACAAAGCTTTTCGAATGGAGTCAGAGAGGGGTCTTCCGTTAGGGTCCTCGGGAGTTTGTTATAGAAATGAGAGATCTGTATGTGGGTCCAGATCGGGCCATTGGTGCCCCCCTCCCTTCTCAAGTCCTCTATAGATTTTAGTGAACCATCATCTCTAAGGAAATGTCCCAATCTATGGAAAGGGATCTTTTCCGGGAAATATGCATCAAATGGTCTACCTTCAAGGCCCGGAGGGAATTCCGTATTGGCCGACAAGGAAAGTAGGGGAGACGGGTTGCCTATGAGTCCTGGTAACTGTCTGAGTCTCTTCCATTGTGTGAGTGTGGGTTTTATTGTTGGGTGGGAATAATCTGATGTTATGTTCTGTTTGGGTGAAACCCATGCTGCTATGGGGATTGGGATTTCAAGTGATTGATGCTCCAGTGAAATCCATAATTTCTGAGCTGGGCGTGTCCATTCGCTTATTCTAGCTAATATAGCAGCTCTATAGTATAGCTCTAGGTCTGGTAAGCCTAGTCCCCCTAGGGATTTGGGTCGTGTTATATAGTCATATCTAAGTCTTGGAGGTGAATTTCCCCAGATGAATTTCAAGATTGATTTCTTGATTTCCCTGAAAAAATGTTTGGGTAGGTGGATAGGTATTGTTTGTATTACGTACAGAAATCTTGGTAGTATATTCATTTTCACTGTGGCTATGCGGCCAAACCAGGAGATGTTTTTGGAATTCCATTTTTGTAGGTCTGTTTGTAGTGTTTTTAGCAGGTTCAGGTAATTGTTTTTAAACAAATCTTCCACTCTGGGTGAAATCAACACTCCTAAATATTTTAGGGTGGATGTGGACCACTTAAAGGGAAAGGCCTGGGTGAGATGGGCGGCGTCTGAATCGGGTATTGAGATGTTAAGTATCACTGATTTAGATAAGTTGACTTTGAAAAAAGAAATTTTACTATACTGTTCTATTTCGGACATACAGTTAGGAAGTGTTATATATGGTTGTGTTATTGAGAGTAGTATGTCATCTGCAAACGCGGAGATTTTATGGTGGTGTGGCCCCGCCGTAAGTCCGTGTATTGAGTCCTTTGATCTAATAGCACAAAGGAAGGGTTCTAGTACTAGGGTGAACAGAAGCGGGGAGAGTGGGCATCCCTGGCGTGTGCCATTCGACAAGGTAAGCTGGCCCGACAGAGTACCGTTTATACGTATTCGGGCTGTAGGTGCGTGATATAGTGAGGTGATCCAGTTGTACATGGCATCACCTACTCCCACGTGTCTGATGATTTCCCTCATGAAGTGCCAGCTCACCCTGTCGAACGCTTTTTCTGCATCAATGGATAGTAAAAGAGTGGGTTTTTGATTTGTGTGGGCGTAATGGATTAGGTTAATTACTTTCACGGTATTATCTCTTGCCTCTCGGCCTGGTGTGAAACCCACCTGGTCTCTATGTATAAGTGTTGGTAGAATATCTTTTAATCTGTTGCTGAGAATTTTTGCTAACAACTTAACATCTACATTTAATAAGGAAATGGGGCGGTAACTTCCACAATGTTCCGGGTCCTTGCCTGGTTTATGAATCAGTGTGATGTGTGCCTCCTGGGTTTGTGTTGGTAGGATGGCTCCATTGGCTAATGCGTTGAACGCTTTAAGCATGGGTGGTAGAAGGGTCTCCTTAAACGTTTTATAATATATGGAAGTAAGACCGTCAGGTCCTGGTGCTTTCCCATTTTGGGTGCTTTTCAAGGCCTCGGTTAGTTCTTCTATGGTTATTGGGGCATCTAAGTCCTCCGCTACCTGTTCTGAGATTTTCTGTGACATGTGCCTATTAAGGTATGAGAGAATGCTATTGTGAATTTGCGGGTCTGGGGGGAAGATTGCTTCGGGGGAGATGTTATATAGTTTATTGTAGTAGGCATGGAATGCTTCCGCGATTTGGGTAGTTTTTTGTACTAAGATGTTGTTATGGGTTTTAATTTTAGGGATGAATGAGGACATGTGTTGCGCCTTCAGTGCTTTCGCAAGGTATTTTCCTGGTTTGTCCCTTATCATGAGGGATTTATACTTAAGTTTGCTAAAGGCTTGTTGGGTCTTAATGTTGCATATTTCCGCTAATTTAGAGCGGAGTTGTAGCAGTTCCAAGTAGAGGGAGGAAGAGAGTGCCTGTTTGTGTCTAGTTTCTATCTCATGTATTTTCTGGAGGAGGTCTCTAATAGATTGTGATCGGAGTTTTTTAAGGTAGGCTCCTAATTTAATAAAATGTCCTCTGATTACAGCTTTGTGTGCCTCCCATATTGTTGTGGGGGCCACATCAGGTGTGTTATTTGCATTGAAATATTGTTTTAGGGTTGTTGTGAGGCTATCTATGTGAGTTTGTTCTTTTAATATAGTTTCGTTAATTTTCCACGTAGATGATCTTTTGGAAAGAGCTGGGTGGTAGATTGACAGGGATATCGGAGCGTGGTCACTCCACGTAATTTCATGTATCTGTGACTTGCTTATTAGATCTAGGTGTCTGTGGGATATAAGAAAATAGTCCAATCTAGTGTATTTCTGGTGGGGGTGTGAGAAGAATGTGAAGTCTTTGTCTGTGGGGAACAGGGTTCTCCATGTGTCCGCTAGCTGTGCATTGTGTATGGCTCGTTTTACCTTTTTGAGTTTGTGTTTGTTTAGAGTGGATACACCGTTTGAGACATCTAAGGCTGGATCAAGTGCGATGTTCAGATCTCCTCCCAGAATCGTCATCCCCTCTGCAAAATTAGTCAGTTCCTTCAAAATTGAACAGATAAACAGATGTTGGTTACAATTAGGTACATATATATTTGCAATGGTTATAATACTAGATCCTAGATTGCCCTTTATAAACACTGCTCTACCGTCATTGTCTGACCAGCTCTCAGACACAGTAAGTGGGCATGATTTGGATAGGAGTATGGCAACACCTTTTGTTTTATTGAAAGGGGAATGGGAATAATAAGCCCTGTTATAAATGTTACTATGTATTTTGGGGGCTTTTGTTCTTCTGAAATGGGTTTCTTGGATTAGTCCTATGTCAACTTTCCTGGCTTTAAGGTCGTTTATTAGTCTAGATCTTTTGGTGGGTATATTTAATCCTTTAGCATTTATTGAATACAGTTTAAGAATGGGATTAGGTGTGGCCATTCGGTTCGGTTAAGAATGGAATTCCGTACTGTACATGATGGATAGAGAAGGTTGTTAAAATCAATCTCCACAAGTTGTCTGCTTTAGTGTAAAAGGGGGGGGGACGGGGGGCACATAATGCAGGGCTTGTAAATACAGGATTGGGACCAAGGTGGTCCAAGTAAATAGACTAGAATAGAGTCTATTAATTCCCAGATATATCTGGTATTGGCTATCATGTCCTGGACATCCGAGTAGGGCCCTATCAAGGCCTGCTCTGTCATGTCCATTTGTACAGGGACATAAGGCCATATGGGGGGTCCGTCTGCATCCAGGCGGGAGTTAAGGGGATCTGCCAAGCTAACGGTCCATATTTTCGGCCCCCAGCAAACTCAGTAAACATTAATATAACAAAAACATTAGAGGAGTGGAACCTCTTTTAACATATATCGTATATATTTCAATAAAAACTTTCCCCAACATGCATTAGGTTAGTACACGGATTGTGTCCTGTGTTGTGGTGTGCCTCCGTAATTAGTGAGAGTTTGTCACCAGTAACTGTCTTCCGGGCATTCTTCATCGGTTGATAGTTCAATTGGTGAAGTTGTGTTTTTCCGCCATGTTCGGTCTGTTTGTGGATTCTGGTGAGGAATCTTCGGTGGATGTATGGAGGTTGATGCAGGGTATCGGATCTATACTTGTTATCCCGGAGGAGAAATATTTCGTGGGCATTAACACCTTCACTTGTAGATTTGTCCGTCTTCTTTTAATATCCGGAGGGTTTGTTTGATAACCGTCAGGATCCATGCACGTGGGGGGGGAAAGTCGTTGATATGAACTTTTTAGAAAGATAAGTCATCAACTGCAAAAACGGCAAGCACTCGCCAGGTTCGGTAGGATGGTAGTTCGGAGCTAGTTGCCCATTTCCACCGGGGCACCTGGTGCTTGAGGGAATTTTCGGTTGGTGGGATTTTTACGCCTCTTTCTTTGTGGCCTGGGCTCCCAGTTGTTATTTTGGAGCATTGGTATAGGTAAAAGAGGGGCCGCTGCGTAGGACTCCCAATCGGGCATTTCAGGTTGAGGAATTTCCATCGCCTCACAGAAGCCCGGTAGGTCCTCAGGGTTTTTCAGGGTGTATATCGCCGCATCCCTTCTCACTGTGATGTTGAGTGGGAATCCCCATCTATAGGGTATATTCGCCTTTCGTAGTTGCTCTGTTATCGGGTGCAGCTTTTTCCTCAATTGCAGAGTGCCCCAGGCTATGTCTGGTAGAATTTGTATTTCAGATGAGTTGTATGTGCAAGGCTTCATTTGCCGGGCCGCTTTCAGTATCCGTTCTTTGACTGCGTATGAATGTAGGTGGCAGATAATGTCTCTCGGTTGTGGGTTGGTGGGGTCTTTAGGCCGGAGAGCCCTGTGGGCTCTGTCTATTTCCATGGGTTCAGTGTCTTGTAAGCCCAGGATTTTCCGAAATAGATCTTGTGTTAATTGCATGGGGTCTTCTTCTTGTGCCGCTTCAGGGAGTCCTCTGATTCTGAGGTTACTCCTTCTTCCCCTATTATCAATGTCCAATATATGGTAGGATAGTTGGGCTGTCATGGCCTTTTGGTCTCTCAGTTGTGCAGCTATACTCCTCACCGAGGATTGAATGGTTGCCTGGTCCGTTTCAATCGTCTGTATCCTGGTGCCTTGCTCTTTCACGTCCCCTTTTAGGTCAGTTATTTCATCCCTGATGGTGGAGCGGATTTGTTCAACTGCTGTTGCAAAGTCCTTCTTAATTTCGGTGATGAAGGAATGAAGTTCAGACTTCGAGTTGCTTTTGCAGTGCATGCATTGCCTTTCAGGGTCGTCAGCAGTGTCGGAGTCAGAAGCCTCTGAGTCCCGGTCCGGTGTAGGTTCCCGCTCTTCAGGCGCCATTTTGTGTTCCTGTGTGATGGCCGGCTGTGAGGGTGTTAGGAACGCGGAGAGGGTCTTGTTCGTCTGTTTGACCTGGGATTTTGGGGTCTCCATCATAGAAGTTTGTTTCTTTGCGTTTTTGCCCATTTTTGCAGTGATCTGAGTTGTCCACACCGTCAATTAGGGTGAGTCTGGTGGGAGCCTCGTAGATGTGCGTCTTTCTCACATCGGATGCAGGCCACGCCCCCTCAACACTTTTCTAATATCCTCTCTTTATCATAAAGATTCCAATTCGAGGAGCAATACAGCTAGATCAGCAGGTTCATCATCTTAATAGCATCTAACATTGCCCAAAACAGTGGAAATCAGGAATATCCTGTTGACCGTGTCAACATCAGTGCCAAAATACTATACTAAACTAGTATCTTCTAAATATTTAAATGTCGAGAGGATAAAATATTAGACCAAAAAGATTATTTTATCAAAGATTAGTACCGGTAGAAGAACAAGGAAAAAAGGACCCCCCCCCCTCCCTCCCTCCTACCCCCTAGCATAGTTGCACCCTATATTACAATGGAATTCAAGCTTTTAGGAGTCCCCACAATACCAATTTGTCTTTTGCTTGTTGTACATCATTACATACAAAAACATTATCCCTGTAGGAGATTCGTAATTTAGTGGGAAAACCCCAAGAGTACAGAATTTTATGCTCTCGCAGGGAGGTAGTAACTTCATTAAATTTCCTTCTTGTAGACCTAGTTGCCCACGAGAGATCTGCATAAGTGGACAAATTCAAAAATTTGGTAGATTTAGAAGGGTTCTTCCTGTATTCACGTATAAAATTGTCCTTGATTTTACAGCTATTGAAGCAGACTATCACGTCCCGGGAGATAATATCTTGAGGCCTATTGGATGGTTTTGGTAAACGATGAGCTCGCTCAATTATGTTTTAATTCATTATTTTTGTGTCGATGTAGAGTGAGAGTAACTCCAACAGATACGTATCAAGATCGCCTATTTCCTCCGGTATGCCTCTGATTTTTAAGTTAGGACGTCTAGAACAATCTTCAAGGTCTGCAAGCTTCAACTCCAATTTGTTGATGGCTATATTAGCCTCTTCGTTTTGGACTTGTAGTTCTTGAATATGCTTTTATCTGGTATTACTGAAGTATTCAGCTGACTCTTTGGAGAGTAATAAGCATCTATAGGTTGGGGTTTACTGGACTTATTTATGTTTCTCAGCTTTTCAGCTCTTTCTTGTTTGTCTGTTTTAGGAGGCATATTTAATTAGTATCCAATTAATTGTATCAGATAGACTTATCCAGGTGATCCGGGAATTCAGCAAGGAGGCTAACCCCCAGACTGTCGGCACGTGGGGTTCACTATTAGCCAGAAAATATATACAGGATACTCCCGAGATATATACAGTATTTACAATCCGTATGATTTCGTAATACAGAGTTTGTTGGTCCGTCTTTAATACAAGTATATGGGTCAAGCAGAATAACAGAGTTTTAATAGTTGCTTACCGAGTGTTCTGTGTTCGTCACGGAGGACCAGCGTCTCTCGGCGTCATGCAAAGTTCTCTGTTTGATTAAACTGCTTACCCGTTTACTGACCACGTAGCACTCGGGTGTTATCTACCTCGGTTATAGCTTCATTGAGTAGAGAGTTTATTGGTGAGTGTCCAACAGGAACTCCACGTGTCTCTGCCCACCAGGGATACGCTCTCCGACCACCTCAATAGTTGGTGCAGTTGGTCCGTCCAGTGCTTACTCGGTTGTGCGAAAGTTAGTCCGGACTCCTATAATGAGCTTCACCGGGAGTGTTAATCCAGCCACAATGCTTTCTGTTATGAGACATCCACCATTGCACCTAAAGTACTTAACACTGCACCATATAGTACAGAAGTAGCAAAAAGGTGTGCACTCCACGCTCCAAGATGGTGAAAAATAAGGTGCTTTATTATCTTTAAAAATTATTCATACAGATGAGATGAATAACATCCATGGACTGGTAAGTCAAAACGCAGGGGGAGGACCACCTGACGAGTTTCGCGTGTTGCCACACTTATCCACTCATTATTAGCTCAACCTCTACATGTGGTATAGACTTTGGCATCGCATGTTTGTATTGTAGCTTTTTATAATCGTTTATTATACACAGTGAATTGCCTCAGACATTGATGTGGCCAGGGTCTTCGTTTCCCTCTTTCTTTTTCTCCTTTCCTCTTCTTCTTGCTACTTATTTTACTCATTACGTTTTTCCAGAACTCGGTCACATTTTACAAGTGTCCCCTGTGTAACCATGCATTATTTCTCACATATTGATATGGTCGTAGATATTATTTTATCATTTTACCTTTGGGAGTTGTTTGTCGTATTGTGAACATATATTTTTCTACATACAATATATATATACAACCGCATGTAATTATTTATACATATTCTTGACAGATGTGACTGACAAGTATATATGTTTGGCATTCTACGGCTCTTCTCTTCTTCAGGGGACTCTGCGGAGGTCACACAATTACGGTTTAGCAACATCATCTGCTCTGGACTTTGCATCCAGGGCCATTATTTTGTTAACTTGTCAGTATTTTACTTATTTGTTTTTTGTTTTTGTATATGTATAGCAATGATCTTTGTAATTTTGGATGTTATGCTATTTTTGCATGCTTTTGCTCTTTTCATTTTTTGTGATCTGTGAGTGGGAGAGTAACCACTATGTTATATCACTATTTTTTGATTGGACACAATTTAAATAATTTCATCAAGTATTTTTATATATATGCACTGTTTAATTATAAACTGCTTCTATAGTGATTTTTGTTCTGTATCTGTATCTGTGATGCACCTGAGCAGAACCCATTTTATATATATTTTTTTCCCCTTTTTTTTTCTTCTCTCTCCCCTCACATACTTTTCACTTCTACACATATTTTACATTCTCACACTTGCCTTCACACACTTTTACACTCATTTTACACTTACCTTCTTTTGTATAGTTGTTTTTTTTCTCTTCTCTCTCCTCTCACATATTTTTCACTTCTACACATATTTTACATTCTCACACTTGCCTTCACACAGGTGCACCCAATACACAATCAACACACTTGTCACTCATTGGTTGATCACTCATATTTAAGTTTTGTGTGTCCACTTGTAACATACCTATGACTAAGCGTGGCAACACGCGGAATGCGTCAGGTGGTCCTCCCCCTGCGTTTTGACTTACCAGTTCATGGATGTTATTCATCTCATCTGTATGCATAATTTTTAAAGATAATAAAGCACCTTATTTTTCACCATCCTGGAGCGTGGAGTGCACACCTTTTTGCTACTTCTGTGTCTACATATTGCGTCTGTTCAGCGTTGTGGAAGCACCCACCCTTCATGTGTTGGATTGTGTTTAGTGGAGCCGGATTGTGAGCCTTTTTTCTTGAAAGCACCATATAGTACCCACAGTACTTTCCATGCACCTGTATTGCACCCACAGCTCTTGGATTGCACTCATATTGCACCCACACAAATTGGCATATCAGTGTCAATTTACTCAACAGGACAAAGCACAGTGACACTTTGTCCCACAGAACTGCCCCTGCAAAACAAGCCACAGTGTCACTTTACTCCATAGTACATGTTATTTTTCCCCACAGAACATGCCACAGCATCACTTTCCCAATTAAAATAAGCCACTTTCAGGTACCAATTAACATACCAATTAACTTGAAAACGAGAGAAATCTCAATGTATTTTTCCTGGTAAAACACTTTCTAAATAAAAATTAAAATAAATAAATGCCACAGTCACATTGTCATTACCATATGCAACAGTCATATGTTAATGTTTTACTAGCTTGCCTAGTAAAATATGCCATAATTTGTCCATTAAATATGCCACAGCTTGCCCATTAATATGCCAAGCAAATTTGCCCAATAATATGCCAAGCAAATTTGCCTATTACTATGCCACAGCCATTTTGCCCATTACTATGCCACAGCCATTTTGCCCATTAATATGCCAGTATTACCGTTGTCATTGATAAGCCAGTATTGCTTTTTCCATTAATGCCAGTATTATTTTGCCTTTAATAAGCCACAGCCAATTTGCATTTATAAGCCACAGCCAATTTGCCCAATAAAATGCCAGTATTATTTTGCCATTAATAACCCACAGCCAATTTGCCGAATAATATGCAAGTATTATTTTGCCATTAATAAGCCACAGCCAATTTGTCCAATAATATGCCACCCTCCTCCCCCTTCTCCAGTACTCACCTCGTGGCTGCTCCGTGTCCACTGCACGGAGGAGGGAAATACTGCCATCAGATATGATACTGTCATCCATTGCAGTGGTTTTTTTTTCTTTCGGCAGCCGCAAAAGAAAGAAACAGGTCTTTCTAAAGACCTGTTCATTAACAGAACATTATAAGAGGTCACTTGATAAGACTTGATGAAAGGAGTTTTAGTCTACGACAGTGGAAGGGATTTTTTACAGTAAGGACAATTTAAAATATGGAATTCACTGCCTGAAGAAGAGGTTCTAGCAAATAACTTAGATGCCTTTAAAAGAGGCCTGGATATTTCTTTAATGAGCCGGAGCTTAGAGGGTTTTGCATGTAAGTATGTGCATTAATATTTATTTAGTGCTTGTTGATCCAAGGAGAAATCTGATGGCCGTTTGGAGTCAAGAATGTTTTTTTGTGTTTTCCTTAATGAATGCAGAACTCGAAATTGCTGAAGGGGTTTTTATTTGCCTTCTTTTGGATTCATAGCGGTAAACATGGGATAGGAAAAGGGTTGAACTTGATGGACGCAAGTCTTTTTTTCAACCTAAACTACAATGTAACTATGTTAAATGTTGGAATGGAATTAATACAATTTAATTAAATCCATGAAAATATTGCCATAAATTGCCACCCTAAGTGGGTCTGTTAGCAGCAGTGATTCTGTCAATCGTCATTAGATCTCAGGGAGTTTTCCTAAGTCTACAATAATCTGTATCTTGAAGAAGATATTAACCCTTGGAGTGACAGTGTATGGCTAATGAGTTTTAGCCGATTGAACCTATAATAAATATTAACCCTATCAGTTAACGGCATCTAGCTAATGCACAATATCCAGTTAGAAATTATACTGTTTTAGACTCCTGACATATTTTAGCTGAGGGGAAGGGAGTGATGAAAAAAAGGTGATGAAAAAAATGTATATATATATATATAAAAAAAATTCCCCTCTTCTATACTCACCAAAACCTTTTGAATAAGGGTCTATCATTTGTACCTAGTCCAAACTTTAACAAATTCACGTGGATAAAAGATATTAACTTATTTGTAAGGAAAATGGCCCTAATTAAATACCATCAGTTTAAACTCCAAAAAGAGGCAAGATCATTGGGACTTGAACCTGAGGATATGTCAGTCGTGCAGGACATGATGGATCTTCTGTCAGAAAATAATGAAACTCAAACCGCATATCTGTCCATCTTAAAACCTAAGCTTCACACCATCATTTGAACAGTATAGCAGCAATGATTTGTTTGTTCAGCTGGTGAGCAAAGAGATATATAGAGTTGATCATACTGATTTTGATGTCACTGACCAAAAAATATCCTCTAAAAAAAGGCAGGCACTAGACTAGACGATCTGAAATCAAATAAACAGATCATAATTAAACCTTCAGATAAAGGTGGCAACATTGTTATCATGAACATTGACGACTATGAAAATGTCTTAAAACTACTGTAAAGTGTCTTAAACTACTGTCAGATACTAAGTGTAACCATTGCTGGGATTGAACCCTGGACCTGTGTGTTTCTGGTACCTATAACTGTTCTGTGGGCCACCAGAGGGCTTGGCTTTTCACCATTGCTAGGTGTCTGTCTGTACCTCCTGCCCATACTTAATTAAGCTCAGGTGTTCCTTGTCCATCATTACTGCCTTATTTAAACCCCCTATCCCCAGCACTCTTGGCTGGAACATTTTGCCTGCCTGTCCTTTGCTTGTGCTATTGTTTTGTTCCCTGACCTACTAAGGGATAACCTTACAGAAAAATGAGTGTCTTTATCAACAAAATTCTTCGCAAATCTGTTGAATAATTACCTTCGTACTGTATCTAAAAGATACAAAAGATACTCTTAGACTATTGGACGGCCTGACTGTAGGGAATAAAGTCCTACTATGCAGTCTGGACATTGAGGACCTTTACAGTAGTATTCCTCATAAATTTGCAATGGAAGTATGTTTTATCAAATGAACCTATGATTTCTGAAGGACAGACAGTGACAATTTTAACTCTTCTCAAATTCATTTCAACCAGAAATTATTTTTTATATAAGAATAAGATTTACCACCAAGTGACCGGAACAGCCATGGGCACAAGTTGTGCTCCTACATACACCAATCTGTGGAAGAGGATATCCAAAAATCAGGCCATCTAAAACTTTTTTTCAAACATGTATACATCTGGAAAAGGTATATAGATGATATTTTACTAGTCTGGACTGGCACTGAAAGGGACTTTAAGACATTTTCATCAATCCTCACCTACTGTATCGGCCTCCATCTCACCTATGAGATTCAGACACACACTCTTAATTTTCAGGACCTCAGTATATCCCTCAGTAAGCATGTCTGGGTATTCAGTACCGTTTATCAAAATCCAACCTCCACTAATAACTTGCTTAGGTGGGACAGCTTCCACCCTACCTCACTGAAGAGAGGTATACCCACTGGCCAGTACCTAAGATTAAGGAGGGATTGCTCAAGTACAGAGGAGTACATAAAATAGGTTAAAGACCTGAGTTCTAGATTCAAGGAAATAACCAAATAGGACACTGAAAAAATCCCACCAAAGGGCCCTGCTGTCAATGTTATCTACAACAAAAAAAGTTAATAATGAAACCCAAGTAATCAGATGTATTGGGACATATGATAGAGGGGGGAAAACGGTACAGGCAATCATGGAAAGATTCTGGCCCGTCCTGACACAAGATGAAGAACTTGTTCCCTTTCTCAGTACAAAACCACAAATGACCTCTAGGAAAGCTACCAACCTCAGAGACCAGCTAGTGCATAGCCACCATACCAGGGATAACAAACAAACCTGGTTTCAACCCACAAAGGGTTCCTATAGATGTGGAAATTGCAAGGCTTGTAAGTTTGTCTTCCCCACCAGGTCCGTTAGGGACAGCGATGAAAGGTCTATAACATCCTTCATGAATTGTAAAAAAACAGAGGTCGTCTAAATGATAGAATGCTCCTGCGGGAAACGATATGTTGGTAAAACAATCAGACAATTTAGAAGGAGGATCCTTGAGCATATTGGGTCTATTACAAAAGAACAAGATACTCCTGTATCTAAAAGTGTGAGGGCTTTTTACCATGGAGATATCAGATCACTTACGGTTCATAGCAATTGAACAAGTTCATTCAAATCAAGGAAAAGGTAACATCAGTAGGAGACTGTTACAAAGAGATTGATTCTGGATATACAAAATAAAAACACCCTGTCCCCTCAGGGTGTAAATGAGGGTTTCTATTTTTCTCTTTTTTTTTATAGACAACCAGATTGACAGGTTGTCAGGGTATTTTAATGCATCTCATACTATGGGGGACAAAATGGACTCATATTCTGATATTAAGAAGAACCTTTAATTGACCTCTGTGTTTCAGTCTTCTGCTTTGTTACTTAGTATCATTGTCCAACCTTCAGTGATGTTTGGGTAAGAATTTAAGAAGACAATGGGTCAATATAAGTTAACTATCTGATAAACAAAGGCCTGGTTTTATGATGGGAAAACCAAATAGATACCTGGGCATCCTGAGAGAGCTCTGTGTTAGAAGTGTATATACCAGGTGTTCAAATAGAAATCTGAGATATCTTACTAGCAAATTCTTAGGAAGAATGAATTAACATTTGGCCTGCTAACTTATGGTAACTAATATAAACGTATATAGATATTCTGTATTTTATTAATAAGATACACTCTTTGGTTTTTATCTATTTAATTCATTACATTTACTATACCTTAACTATGAATATTGCAATGAAATACCATAGAACAATATATTTGGTACATGTGGTGTAGTAGAAGTGATTAGCTATTACATAATATGCCATAGAATAAGTTATGAGTGTTTATATTCATTTTTATTGTAATGTGGTCATAAATATATATATTCATATGCCTACAATCAAGAATAGGTTGAATGCTTTCTGGGTTTTTATCACATTTAGGAAATTATACGCTAAAATCTTAGAGGGCACATATATATTAAACTGTATTCAGGTGTGACCCTGGTGATTAGAACGTTTGGGATTTAAACATGGTCAGAACTGTGAGCTAAGAGCGCCAACTTTTGATTAATATTATTATACACTATTCAAATATTAAGAGAGGAGTGTTTTCAGAGGACCAACCACATATATCTGACACACCTGCAATGGGTGTGGTATAGAGATGAAAATTTGGGATAAAATTAGGCTAGGAGAGAGTTTGGAGGAAGTCTGGAAGATCGAAGCTGGGGAGATTCTTGATCCAAAGAGGCCATACTGACGGTATAAAACATCATTCCAGAGGGAACAGATCCAGAAACTAAATATAGTCTACTTTGAATTCTATATTTTAGTTTGTTATTTCTGCAATTTTGTATGGTGAATCAAATTCTATACTGGCTTCAATTCTAAGCCATTAGACCTAGCATGCTGTACCTTGATATCCTTATTTCTGCAGATGAAGATATTTAATAACAGACTAATTCTAATATTTTTAAGTGAGAATATTTGATTTATCATATGTGTTTGTACTCATTAAATGCTTAAATACTAAAATAAATATATTAGTAGTCCATGTATACCATTGCAACTGATATTTATGGTCTTTAAGTAAGGTTAGATCAGCTAGTGTAATATTGGGTTTTTAGTAGATTCTGGTTCTGCATTAGTGTTGGTTACTCTGATACACTAGGATTGTGTGGGTAGAAGTCACTACATTGCTCACAGTAAAACTGCTATTGATAGATTGTGTGTGTCTGGTCTGTTTGTTTACTCAGTCACTGCCTTTGTTTTACAACCTATAGAGTTCTCAGGTCTTTAACTGTTTTTGTTTGCATTGACTAACAATAGGTTGTTGTTTGTTGGTGTATTGGCTCAATCAATGTATTATTATTATTGTGTGTTATTTCTATATTAGTGTGTGTAAATACATTTTCATATTTTGTTACTGTATGCTTTATTTCATATTTATAGTGGTTTAAGTGTATGTCATATTATCGCCTTGTAAAACGAACTTGGGAGATACTGTTTTTATGAATGGTTATTGGTCATCTTTAGTGGCATCTAATCTTTCATAATTCCACTTATCTCTGACAAGGTTAACCTGACCACCACAGGTATCTAGGGTTTCACATTCATAAGTCACTCTTAATCACAATTATCACACCATATATACACATATATATTTTTTCACACACATTAATCATCCATAGGTTGCCTTAAGTTTTCCCTTTTTGCCCCCGCAACCCTTAAATATATATATATATATATATATATATATATATATATATATATATACATTAGTGGCCATGGAAAATGCGCCTGGCTATTAAGGCGGTGTCCGGTCGCCACCCCCCCCCCCCCCCGGGTCAAGTGTCGGGGTCATGAACCACTTGACCACCTCCAGTAACAGTGCACCTTACCGGACTAGGTAAGCGGTAAAAAGCACCCGTCGTCGTGGAACCCTGTCTGGGCATCGCAAGCCTGACCGGTACCCTAAAGGTCATGGAGCTTTTTAAAACCACTTTTTTTTTTAGGTGTCAATTCATGTACCAACTGTCCGTGCACCCCGTAGGCATGTTTTGGGCTGTGTGTTCGCTTGCTGGCTCGTTCAACGGCTCCATCTTGTGCGTGCGCATCCCGTGGGGAACCGGGTCCGGTGTGCGGGACGAAGCACAAGTCGTCGTGGAACCCTGTGTGGGCGTCATGCCTAAGGCAGTGTCCGGTCGACCCCCCCCCCCCTCACCCCGGCGGGTCAGATGTCGGTGACCACCTCCAGTGACAGTGCACCTTACCTGACTAGAGTGAATCGGTGACAGAAACTCCAGATTCAGTCAAAGAAATGCCGACACCTGCTCCTCTGCTCCAGCCCCGTCC